>BSWB01000001.1:1262500-1887500 GCA_033239125.1 Fagopyrum homotropicum | reverse complement strand
TTACATCGCCTATCTAACCTTTGTAGCAAGCGCAATTATATAGTTCTCGACAAACAAATATTGTATTATTATTTAAGGAGTGTTTCAGGTTACACAATATGATCTGATAGGATGCTGTTAAGACGTTGAGATAATATATTTAAGGCACAAAATGAGTCATTATATACCTCCAGCCTATGAAAACCGAAACAACAAAAGCACACCCAAAATGGGTAAAATGTTTAGATAGAATACACGTACTATTAGGGTTGCAACTAAAAGGCATGTAAGAATTAGGAAGTCTAGAAGTGTTCTATTGGATTAGATTCACTATTTAGAGGGCACATTACTGTTGGAGATAATAAGATCCCACATCGAAAGATGGGGACGCTTTGAGCCTAGTATATAAGGTCGGTGGGCTACTCTTCCTATTGCCAATTGGTTTTAATATGGAACCTCGCAAGGTTTATGTGTTGGGCTTAGGCCTAATGCACGACTTCCTCTCTATCGATCCGTCTGAGGAGTCTCTCCCGCAGAGGTATGTTTTCGTCTTTTGGTATGTTGTCGTGTGCTCTTATGCACACGACATCCGCTCTACCAATCCGTCTATCTCGGACTTTGACATGATATCATAGCATTTAGCCTCAATTCGGCTCTTTACCCTAACAGGTGGACAAGTGTCAACTCAATCTATAATGCACTTGCTGGTTTTAATATGGAACCTCGCAAGGTTTATGTGTTGGGCTTAGGCCTAATGCACGACTTCCGCTCTATCGATCCGTCTGAGGAGTCTCTCCCGCAGAGGTATGTTTTCGTCTTTTGGTATGTTGTCGTGTGCTCTTATGCACACGACATCCGCTCTACCAATCCGTCTATCTCGGACTTTGACATGATATCATAGCATTTAGCCTCAATTCGGCTCTTTACCCTAACAGGTGGACAAGTGTCAACTCAATCTATAATGCACTTGCTGGTTTTAATATGGAACCTCGCAAGGTTTATGTGTTGGGCTTAGGCCTAATGCACGACTTCCGCTCTATCGATCCGTCTGAGGAGTCTCTCCCGCAGAGGTATGTTTTCGTCTTTTGGTATGTTGTCGTGTGCTCTTATGCACACGACATCCGCTCTACCAATCCGTCTATCTCGGACTTTGACATGATATCATAGCATTTAGCCTCAATTCGGCTCTTTACCCTAACAGGTGGACAAGTGTCAACTCAATCTATAATGCACTTGCTGGTTTTAATATGGAACCTCGCAAGGTTTATGTGTTGGGCTTAGGCCTAATGCACGACTTCCGCTCTATCGATCCGTCTGAGGAGTCTCTCCCGCAGAGGTATGTTTTCGTCTTTTGGTATGTTGTCGTGTGCTCTTATGCACACGACATCCGCTCTACCAATCCGTCTATCTCGGACTTTGACATGATATCATAGCATTTAGCCTCAATTCGGCTCTTTACCCTAACAGGTGGACAAGTGTCAACTCAATCTATAATGCACTTGCTGGTTTTAATATGGAACCTCGCAAGGTTTATGTGTTGGGCTTAGGCCTAATGCACGACTTCCGCTCTATCGATCCGTCTGAGGAGTCTCTCCCGCAGAGGTATGTTTTCGTCTTTTGGTATGTTGTCGTGTGCTCTTATGCACACGACATCCGCTCTACCAATCCGTCTATCTCGGACTTTGACATGATATCATAGCATTTAGCCTCAATTCGGCTCTTTACCCTAACAGGTGGACAAGTGTCAACTCAATCTATAATGCACTTGCTGGTTTTAATATGGAACCTCGCAAGGTTTATGTGTTGGGCTTAGGCCTAATGCACGACTTCCGCTCTATCGATCCGTCTGAGGAGTCTCTCCCGCAGAGGTATGTTTTCGTCTTTTGGTATGTTGTCGTGTGCTCTTATGCACACGACATCCGCTCTACCAATCCGTCTATCTCGGACTTTGACATGATATCATAGCATTTAGCCTCAATTCGGCTCTTTACCCTAACAGGTGGACAAGTGTCAACTCAATCTATAATGCACTTGCTGGGGCGACTAGAGGGGTCCCACATCGAAAGTTGTGGACATTCCGAACCTATTGTCAATTGGTTTTAGGATGAACCTCATCGGATTTATGTGTTGGTTTGGACCTAACACGCATATGCGCCCACACGCCCACATGGATATGTAACAACTTAACGTGGGTTGTACATACCAAAAGTTGAAGTTGAACCATTAGGGAAAGACATGTATACCGCGAGATGAAATTGATAAAAACAAGACCAAGGAGAAAGAAAAGAAGGATGAAGAGCGGGAAGTGAAAATTTTGTTAGGAGTCCCAACAGGAATTAGGACAAAGCAATGGTTAAGCAGATGATATGTTGACGATCACTATGCTTGGAAGGAAAAATTTTGTCCGAAGATAGATAAGATACTACTTCTAAGTTTGTTTTACAGTTTAATTACGTATTGCGGTTCCTACAAGTGATTATGGACTGTGTCGTATGTCTGGTCCGACCCGGTCTTTTACGGTTATGGACTTTCACATTGGTTTCTACATGCTTAGCGCCTTAGCGGCGATGTTTCTAAGAAAGAGCCCCCCTCTGTATCCTTAAGCTAACTACTAACTAGATATCTTAAATCAAATGAAATTTATTTATAAACTTGAGATAACTCATTCCAAGTTGTAACAAATCAAATGTCGAAGTTATTTATTTAGATTTGGATTTCACAAAATCAATATCCAATATCAAATGACTTGTAAAATAACGACAAAGATAAGAAGTTATGGCTCAACTCAAATACCTCATTTAACTGCTCATTTAACTGAGCATCATCGGCATCCCGTTTCTTCTTCAGCGTCTCAACTTTATCAAGAAAATCCTCAGCATCAAGAAACGCTTGTCGTAGTTGCTGATAGCCGTACTCAACACTCTCCTCCTGAAATTGCTTACCATGGACGTCGGAGAGCACGCGTCTGATGTGTTCGACCGTATTGGCAAGCGCTTTGATAGCTTCTTCATTTTTCCAGATGGATTCAATGTCTGGAATTAATTGTTTGCCCAGAAACTCGAGCGTGGAACCAGCAGCTTGGGTCAGAAAGTTTTCCATAATTTCCATTGATTTGATGAGGAACAAAGAGTAAAAGATTGAGTCAAGGATTGGTGTTTAATTGGTGCAGATCAATGCATAGCCCTTCCCTTAATATACTACATAAGCACACATTATCATAACCTTTCAAAGAGTCAAAGATTGGTATTATATATATTGTATGGGACAGCTTTCCAGTATATACTGTCAAAGAATCGAATATTTTAAGCACACATTATCCGGAATACGCGGATCTTAAACTTACTTAGGGTTAAAGAGATTAATTACCCAAGACCTTAAACACTATTATAAGACCACTAACCTTACTTTTTATGTTCCATATGAAGATGCTCAAAACATCCAATAGCATCACTTGCTTTATTGGCGTGCAATTTCAATATTTTAAGCCCGTGAAACTTCTAGGAAAGGGTTAAACTTGCTTTGCTGTTCACATACACTGATCCTCCATTAGTATAGTTTTAGCTCCACTATCACAGACTCACAGTAAAGAAATATCAAAACATGATATTAATGTACCCAAATTCAGACACGTCTTGCTAAGTCTTTGTATGTAGTATGAGTCTAGAATCATAATCAGCACGAATGTGAGTGGCTAGGCAATAATGAAGTAGACTGGTCTGGTCAAAAGGAAAAAGTTTAAACTCAGCCCCTCGGGCACTTAAAACTCAATGTGGTGCCCTTCTTTTCCATGTCACATTTAGCTTGTTATTTATTAACATTTCAGTTTTTCTCAGTTCAAAACCAATTTCCCCAACCATTGCTACAGAAGGTTTTATCATCAGTAATAAAATCTTGGTCCAAAAGCAATATTTGATTGAAGACTCTCAGTGTTCTAAGTAGGGATGTGCAAAATCGGATTGGAACCGGTTCGGTCTACGGTCCATGTTTCTTTGAAAATCCGGGTTACGGTCTGGTTCCGGTTTTGGACTCGTATTGTCGTAACCCGGGTTGTACCGTAAACTGCGAATATCTGGTCCGTTCTGGTCCAGTTCGGTACGATCCAGGTCCGGGTTGGGACCGGAAAATCTCAGCAAAATTGCACAATTTAGGTGAAAATCGTCCGGTCCGGTTCAAATATTCAAAATTGCACAATTTAGGTACAAATCGGTCTAACCCTAAACCGGACCGGTCCGGTCCAATTTAGTTACGGTCCGGTCTCGGTTCGGTCTACGGTCCAGGGTGTTATGCACAACCCTAGTTATAAGCATCATACATTCATACTCATTATAAAGTAAACACCTATGATGCACGAACACTTCTAGAAGGTGACGTGTCCCGTGTCTTGTCGTGCCGGACACGGTGACACAACAAGACGCGGCTCGGACACGGTCAAATATGACCGGACACGGTCAAATATGACCGGACACGGTCAAGACACGTTTCCAAGGTAGGACACGTCTAGGACACGGATTGTGTCCGGTTAAGAGACGGTCAACAAAAGTTTAACTTATTTTTTAAGGCTATACAAAAATATTTAAAAAAAAAAACATTTAAAAAAAAAACTGATTTACCATAATATATTTTCTTCTCTCCCATTTTTTTCCGACTAAACCTAACCCTACATGACCACGTACGAGATTGTGGTTGCCGAAAGTAGGACACCGGTCTTCTTCTTCGGCTCTAATGTTGAAATGTTGTTCCACCGATCAACTCTTCTCTCCATTTTTCTTATGATTTTATAAACTAATTTTGAATATTTGTAAACTAATTTATTGTGTACTATTTTTTTGTTAAATATTGAGCGCGTTCTTCTAATTTTTTCACTTTTTATAATTTACAAATATTTATTATTGTTTTCCTTGGTTGATCATGTTTTCCTTAGTTGATCATGTTGTTCGGTTGTTGATTTGCTAAATGAATGGTTCATTCTTCAGTTTTGATACTAAATATGTTTATTTCAGATAATAAGACTAATTGTGTTTATTTCTATGTTTTGTAAGACTGTAAATGTTTGTTTCTAACATTTTGTTTCGGTTATTTTGTAATCATGTTAATATTTTTATCTATTCATATATCATTAATTTTTTTCCATATATATGTATCTCATTATTATATAAGAATTCTATATTTCAATATCTTTAAAATGATATATTATTTGTTTTACTCGCCGTGTCCCCGTTTCCTATACTCTTAGGATTGCCACTCCCCGTTTCTTACCGAGTCCGTTTTCCATATCCGTGTCCGTGTCCGTGCATCTAGGTAAAACTGATGCGTGATTGTTGTATTGAAATATTACACCCAACTTGAATAGAAAACAGAAAAGGGCATGGATCAGAGTTTTCAAAGACAAATGGATAATGCTTCACCCAACTTGAATTTCAGGCTGATTTAAGAGATAATCATGTCATTCTTGAGTTAGCAGAAATAAAAAAACAGACGTCTTTGTATCTGAGATGAAATAAGTGTCATGGCTAGATCTTCTCCCTTACAACGAAGATGGTTGATAAAATCCGGCTCAAGTATATTCGTGCTTTCATAGTTAAATCATTGTACTGCCTGTCTTCTAATCGTATACAGTCTTTCTAACAGTCAGATATTTATATGTTACGCAGATTTAAGAGAAGACGCCAAGCAAGATAGAGAAATAACCTTTGATTTTGTTAGGTGCAGGCTGACATTGTTCTGTGATTATTTGTCAATGAATGAGGTAATTTAGGGTGGTGATGATTTTATATGATATGAGTGGCTATGTTACTTCATTTCAAATGTGTGTTTGCCTCGACCCTTTCTGTTTTCGTTTATTATGTGATGTTTGCATGAATCTGTTGGCAATCGTCAGGAATACTAATATGGGCAAACAAAGAACTAAAGGGAGTGTTAAATCCATGCCTGATATTTAAACATTAGGAAGAGAAATGATGGAATTCACTCTGTTGTAAATGTTTGATGAACTGTAATTTGTAGCTATGTAATCTGATTTGTTTCTTCAAACCCTAAAGAAACTGCAGTCACTTCAAAGGAAGTCTTAGAGGCATAAATGCCACAGTGGTAAGATACAAACAGTTATAAATAACGTTGATGCTATCAATAATGACAAAAGAAAAATGCAACTGGAGGTTTTGGCCTGAAACTGTTCACTTGTTACAATGCTATCAGTAATGACTATAGAAATTTGTTCTGTGATTACACAAACAATGTGTAATCATAGATTGTGGTTGCTATTCATGAATGTGCTTCTTGGTTGTATTTTTAATACGCGAATGAAGTTTCACGGAAAATAAATGGAGAAATCATCTCTCTTCTTATCCTATGCAAGTACTAGAATTCCAGATTGGCTACTGAAAGACAAAGGCTTATAAATTGCTTTAGGTGTGATGATGTTGTATGTATGTTTCTGCCTCCAACTGAGGCATGATCTTTTTTTTAGGTTAAGCATTACCCATCTGACTTTGAAAACTCTAATCCCTGCAATTTTTTGTTTTCTATTCAATTTGGGCATTGTATGCCAATATAACAATCACCCATCAGTAAAATGTTGCTTTTAGATCAAGATTGTGTTCCTTCATTTTTTCCTCGCATTCTTGGTACTTAAATCCTGTTGCAGTTGACTATCTAGAAAGGAACTGTGTTCTTAACAGACCTGGGAGGAAGTTAGAGGTACAATATAGCAGAGTGTTTTTGTGTATTCTTTATTCCTTCATTTTTTTTAGAGAGTTTTTCTACCTTTATTAATATGATATTGACATTCCAAGTATACAACATGGATGGAAGGAGGTTCATTGATGCTGTATTTTCTTGTGAAAAAGCTCATTCTGTTACACAAGTTGTTATGAATCTACAAAACGCCGCTGCAGAGTATTTTGGTCCATGATTTCCTATTGATCAGATCATTCTACTTCATTATGCCTCTCAGAGCTTCGGTTTACATGTAGCCACTCACATTTGTGCTGATTATGCAGATGCTAATAGAGGGATACTTTAGAACGAGTCAAGGGGTAAAAGATCAACTTTACCCATGAATCATGTTTATGGATTTTCAAAAGCCCAAGATCCAGAATTTGAGATGAAAGAGGTATGATTCTGGTCTGATACTAGATAAAAAAGAATAGCTAATGTGCCCAGTAGGGGACCTTGTGGTTTCTTGTTCTGATTTCTTACACTTATGGTAAATTGCACATGCAGCGAATAAGGATTGGTTTGGTAGAGGTCGCTGTGGCATTTGAAATGCGCCGTGTTCAACTTGTGGATAAATGGATGTTGTGTGCCTCTTTTGTTGTTCCAGAGAGTGTGGCTTATGGAAAAACTTCAAAAACAAAGTAGTACCTAGTTCACTTACCATGTTGAACACTCAAAGAGTCTTGTTTATTTGATCCTATGTTTAGATCAAGCACCTTATTTAAGTCATGAATGGATATACTGTTTGTACTTATGTTTAATGTATCTTTCATATTTATATAATGAGTCCCTACATTGTCAATTTTCACATCTGACTCCAAGATTCCTTCAGAGCTGACTTCCTTTCAGGGTTGCAAAATATCCTTTCAAGTTTTCGGTTTAGTTGCATTTGTGCAGCTTCATATTCATATCTTGAACATCTTCATATTTATATGAATCATATCCATCCAAGTTCAGGTAAAGCCATAATTGGAAGAAGAAGTTTCTTCATTGATTTCCATTGAAGATCATGAATTTACAAGTCTCTGATGTGTGCTTGATTTCTCATAAACTATGTATAGAAGTTGGTTTCTGTAAGGGAATTTTTTTTGAACACAAGATTATAAGTACTTATTTAAGTGAGCTGGGATGACAACCTTCTGATGTTGAAGTCATAAGACTCATAACCAAATTTTGAGATCAAACAGATAAATTTTGCATGAATTACCTGGGTTCTGACTTCTGAGCATGTTGAAGTCTAATGAGGTATTTTCCATCAGTTTTATATTTTTAATTTATGGGTAATTTTGACAATTAGAAAAATATGGGCTGTTTGTGCAATTTTGTGAGTTGTGTTGCTACAATTGACCATCAGGCATCGGCTTTGTGGTGCTTCAATGTCACAATGTATGTTCAGAGGATTATCATCTGTCTCTATTTTTCTTTGATTATTATCCCGATTTTAATGTTTACATTGCCATGCAAATTGCATTCACTGGTGTTCACCAACCTCACCACCATATCAGATCTTGATGATGAGAAACTAAACATAACATATAGAGATAAAGATTAACAATTATGAATTGTTATTGTACAATATCCTTTAAACCTTAATCAAGAATCACTAAATACAAACAGCAAACCATGAAATAATGAACAATAGACCATTCAAAACCACAACAACAAACAACATTTGTTGACCAAATCAACTTTCCTCCATTTCGCCTTGTCAAAGCTCCAGCTTCCGACACTGAACCGAAGACCGTAATGGAAAACCCGGTAGCTCACTCCTTGATCATGTTCATATCCAGGGTACAACATTATGTCCGGGTTTATCAAGTGCCGTAACTTGAGCTGCAAGAAACAAGTGCAAGCCCATACAATTGGTTATAAAGAGTAAACGGGTTTTGAAAGATGAAAAAACAAAAGACGAAAACATACCTCTGCGGCCCCAAATGAGTAGCCATACATCTCACTGATCCATCCAGATTGATAGATATCTCCAGTAATATTAGTGGCGTAATGTTCTTTGTCAGCTCGGACTTCCGAGATCATTATAGTTTTCTCAGAGTCATCAACTACGGGTTCTTCATTGCCTTCATTGTTTAAAAAGGCAAAGATAATTATGTTTGAATATACAGTGGTAAGATAGTTGTCAATAACGTTGATGCTATCAATAATGAATATAGAAAAATGCAACTGGAGGTTTTGACCGGAAACCATTCACTTGTAACAAGAACTGCACAAACAACCCATAATTTTTCTAATTGTCAAAATTACCCATAAATAAAAAAAAAACACTGACGGAATATTCCTCATTAGACTTGAACATGCTCAGAACCCAGGTAATTCATGCAAAATTTATCTGTTTGATCTCAAAATCAAATTCTGGATCTTGAACTTTTGAAGATCCATAAACATGAATCGTGGGTTACCCCTGGCTTGTTCTGAGGTATCCCTCTAAAAGCATTTGCATAATCAGCACGAATGTGAATGGCTACAGGTAAATCTCAGTGTTTCACTAACCGGCAATCTCCTTGCTCTATGCCCAAATATTTAGCAGAATAAAAAATGCTCAGCTCTGAGCCTATACATGCTAAGCATAATAAGCAGAATGGTTTGGTCAAAAGGAAATCACGGACCTAGATACGCTGCAGCGTCGTTTGGTAGATTCATAAAAACTTGGGTAACAGAATGAGCCTTTTCACTAGAAAATATAGCATCAATGAACCTCCTTCCATCCATGTTGTATACCTGGAATGTCAATATCACATCAATAATGGTACCTTGTACCTCTAACTTCCTCTCAAATGTGTTAAGAACACAGTTCCTTTCTAGATAGTCGACTGCAAAAAAATGGAGACTAGCATGAGATTCACATCAGTAAAGCAGGTAATTGAACACTGTGTATTCAAACATAATTACCTTTGCAGTGTCCTTCCTAGTCCCTATATGATAGATGTTCCTCTCTCAGATTCAGGTGAGCAATATGTCCAACAGATTGAAATATGGATGGAACAATTATATCCTGTGGCAAAATGGATGGAACAATCCTATCCTGTTTTTCATTTCCACTAACTCAAGAATGACATGCGGAAAATGATTAAGGCAAGTACATGAAGAGCCATTAGAAGGCATAAGTCTTGCAGCATAATGTATTAGCACACATACCTTACAAAATAAGATGCGTCGTCGTCATCGTCATCGGATTTGCCGGCTTTCTCTTGGAAAGTATTGTGTACCCATTCTGGAACAATGAGGTTGGGACTGCATTTAATTTTGAGCACTTGGAGGGAGGGGAGGAGCTGAATCCATTCTGGCAGTGTCTTCATTTTTGGAAGGTCTAGCAAAGTCAATTCTCTGAGGGAAGTGACCAATTGAATCCACTTTGGCAATCTCACCATCATTGGAAGGTCCCGCAAAGTCAAAACTTGAAGCGATTTAAATGGTTTCCTCGACATTTCACCATCGCTGCTTGTTTGCTGATGTTCAAGGCTTTGATTATCGTCGTCCTCCCATGTAAAATCATGACACTGTGTAATCTCCAACTCTTGAAGAGTAATAAGATGTTGCAGTCCTCTCGGGAGAGTCTTCAACTCTGAGCAAGTGATAGTAAGATGGGTCAGACGATCAATCATTCCTCTAAAAGCCTCGTCCATATAGATTGAAGTGCTTTCTGTAGAATTGATGTTTGAAATCATCAAACTCAAAGAATGCTTATCACCCTCCTGCTTGAAAGATAACTCAAACGCCCCTTTGTTTTTAAGAACTACATCAAACAAACTCAAAGAATGCTTGACAAATGAAAACAGCAAGGGTGACGCTCTCAAGTTAGAGCATAATGCAACACTCAGCGTATTCAGACGAGGAAATGAAGGCAACATCAAAGACTGTTCATGGCCACTGTTGTCTAATCTTCTGCACCAACCCTTCAATTTTGGAAGGCTGTATAGGTCAAGTTTCTCCAAACTAGGACAAAACGATGTAATTGGTGAAATATTATCTTCTATGTATTCCAAACTCCTTAGACACTGAAGGGCTAAGGATCTCAAGAACGGAAGTTTACTGAGAAGTGGTAAATGCAGACATTTATCGCAACACTGAAGATGCATTTCAACTAGATTTGGCAGAACAGATACAAAACCACCTTGGGGCACCCAATGTGGAAAGGTCATACCTTGATATCCATCGAGAAATAACTTCTCGAGATTAGTGGGAGGCTGAAGTTTCGCAAAGATGTCGATGTGGTTCTCAGGCTCAAGTTCTACATTCATGTCCTCTACTCCAATTACCCAATTTATTTGTAAATCTCTCAACCATTTCTTGTTTACCAAATATGCTTCACCATCCCCTCTGTCTTTCAATGTGGTGTTGCTGGGCATTTGAATGGTCAATTTCCCTTCTTTTAGCTCCGGCAAATGCCTCAGTTCTTCGAGCTGTGCACTATCCTTAGATTCTGGACGACCGACTAAGAATCTGGATACAGTTAATGCACAAATACCTGATGGCATTTCATTCAAGGCATGACAGTTTTTGATTCCGAGGTTTTTAAGGTTGTGCAGTTTCACAATGCCCTTGGGCAGCTCCTTCAGCTGATAACAGAAAGAGATGTTTAACTCTTCTAGGGATGTTAAGGCATCCATTTTGTTAGGGAGGCAAGTCAAGAATTCACAGAATTGTAGGTTCAAATACCTAAGGTTTATCAATTCAGTAACTGAATCCGGAAGGGTTTCGAATTGATTACCAGAAATATCTAAGTATCGTAAATGAATCAACTTTCCAATCGAATCTGTTAACTTCTCAATACCTGAACACTGTAGATCCAACACCCGAAGAAAGGGGCAAGCTGAAACTAATTTGTCAACACTGATCACAACTCTTGATACTGGAAACACACCCATTCCCCATGGGCAGTTCACTTGTATGAAAGTACGTATTCGCCTTGCTTTGGAATCAAAGGTTGACGTTCCATCATAACTCCTGTTACCATGATCAAGGGTGAGATGTCGAACATTATTTTCTTTGAAGACTAACTTGTTCGGATCAACGGCCACAAGCATCTCTTCTCCGGCAACTTTTGTTGTCAAATCATGCATCAAATCGTGCATTTTGAAGTATGAATCTTCTTCATCATCTCCAGTCTTATCCGATGTTTTTTCCAGGAAAAATCTTTCACATAAAATCTCTAATTTGTGGTTGCAAACTTCCTGTAGAGTTTTGCGTTCTTCTTCTTTGAAGTTAACATAAATAGTCCAAATGTTCCTCAAAACCTGCCATGAAATTTGACAATTTTTTGGGAATAGCGCACAAAGGGAAAAACATTGCTTCAATGTGAGATCAAGACCATCATAACTTATCTTCAAAATTGGGAGGATAGAATCATCTTCATCTTCCAATCCACAATCCTTGACATGCTCCCACGCGCTTATGTGCTTCCCTTTCAGATGAGTTCCTATTACTTTGATAGCCAGAGGAACCCCAACACATCTTTTAACAATATCGTGGGCGATATCAGTTAAGTTCTCATCCCTCTTCCTTGGTGATAAAAAAGCAAACTTTCCAAATAAACTCCATGAATCGTATTCTGATAGACCTTTTAGTTGATGGATTGACTGATGGATTGAATTTTTTGCACCAATACCACTCGTCACCTGTTTCGATCTTGTTGTCACCAGAATTCTGCTTTCTTCTGTGTTTCCCTCTTTCAACAACACCGTCAAATGATCCCAGATGAAAGTCTCCTCGAACTCTACGTCATCTAACACGAGAAAAACCTTCTTTCCGCGAATTCCCTCGACGAACTGATTCTTCAAATTATCTGGGTCCTCGTGATTCAAATTAGCTTTTGAATCAATAGACAAGAGCAATTTCTTCAACAACCATTCCAATCTAAACTTCTTACAGTCAGATGCCCACAACTTCAAATCAAAGTTGCAACCAATATCATTAAACACAAGTTGGGCCAGAGTTGTTTTCCCCATACCACCCATTCCAACTATGGAAACAGCTCGAATCGCCTTTTGATCATGCGAAGATGTTTTCAACAGTTTGACTATCTCACGCTGATCTTGCTCTCTTCCAATGATTTCAGTAGCATCGACATGAGAGCCAGTGCCACGAGCATTGTGTGTTACATCTGACTCAGTGTTAGTTCCCCCGATCCTAAAGCCTTTGAGGACTTTCGAAATAGCTACCAGTTCTTTCTTGATTTTTTCAATCTCATCATTCTCCTTCGTCGCATTAGCTTGATTGTATTTGGAAAGGCCACACTTCACCTAATTAAAAGTGAGTAATAAGAAGATAAAATCAATTGAACCTTCCCCTGATGCACAAAAGTGATTATTGAACATTATATTTATAAAAAAATTCCATTATATTTGATGATAAACTTGATGTACTTGCTACGTACACATACCTTAGTAGAAATGAACTTTTTTTGAACCTGACAGCGTGCTAAGAACCGTTGTACTTTACCATTCATTTTCTTGATGTCTTCTTTCTCCTGTGCAAATGTACATTCTGTTGTTTTAAGATATTATTACATGGCCTATCTAACCTTTGTAGCAAGGGTGTTAAAACATGGATCTTAGAAACAACGTGACTTGGAGTTGAATGTGAGAAACCAACTTGTTATTTCAGGTGTCTTGTTACATGCTTTTATATGTATTTCAATTACACACAATGGCTAGAATTCAGCCAACTGGTACATTATATTTATCACCCCGTGTAAGTTGGAGGATGGCGAAGATCGAACCATGCCAAGCTTGAAAAGTAGCTTATCTTGTTGATGAGAAGGAACAACTTTGGTGAACCCATCAACCAATTGAGAAGTTGTTGGTATGAAATGAAGCTGAGTCAGGCCCTTCATGACTTTGTCTCATATGAAATGACAATCAATTTTCATGTGTTTAGTACGTTCATGAAACCCATAAGTATGAGATATCTGAATAGCGAAGTTATTGTCACAGTAAAGGTGATCGGGGTAGTAAGAGTGATGTCTAGATAAGTGAGAAGACGAACTAGCCAAGTAATCTCAGCATCAACACTTGCCATATCCTATGTTTAGTCTTAGAAGAACTACGAGAAACAATACTTTGTTTCTTTGATTTCCAACTAACATGAGATTGACCGAGAAGTAAAACAAAGTCACAAGCTGATCATCTTGAGGATGTACATGCTGCCCAGTCAAAGTCAGTGTAAACAAGGAGAGTTGGTGCCTCATAACCATTGAGTAAAACAAAGCCACAAGCTGATCATCTTGAGCATGGATTTTGCATGAACTAGCTTAGGCATTGGACTACATAGCTTAAATTTGAACGTGTACGCGTAAGAAAATTCAACTTTCCTACCAAGCATCTATAAATAGTTGCATCTGGAAGTGGCTCACCTTCATCAAGTAGCAACTTCATATTGAGAGGAAGAGGGGTTCACAGTTTCACACTGGCTTCTCATTTTGTAAGTTGGCATCATGTAATAGTTCAAGTGTCAACTTTCATTGTGAAAGTAGAATGTCCGTGGTATATACAGGTCCGTCCAATGAGTATGTCATTCGGCCTATTGACACAAGACCTCCATATTTGTAGGGCACCATATATTTCCTGAAGAAATATATTAAGGAATGTTGGCTTTTTAGTTATTGTTACAATTTTTACTTGTTTGTCAATTGGTCTAGTGTTCAATCTCTCCAAACAACATTTTGAGGGCCCTTTTCTCATTGTAATATTTTATTTATTTATTTTATATTTAAATTTGACAGAATTATTATAATTTTTCCATGTAATTATATTATGGATTTTATTCTCTAACTTCCAATAACCGTTTAACACTATTGGTCTAAATTTATCCTAAAAATATCGTATTTATTTAACAATATTTATATATTTTTTATTTTTTAGTAATTTACATAATTTGTTATTTTATTCTTATTTGGATAATTCAAACCTTCTAATTGACTATTTTTATTTATAAATTAATATTTATTAATTAGCAAACTAACTAAATTTTTTTGAAACAATTTAGTTTACTAAGCTTTTTCTAGTTTTGTGGTTAGTAAATGTACCCCTTGAGAGAAGAGTGTATAGAGTTTGAATATAAATACAAAAGGTTGAGATATATTTACTTAATTGAAACATTAAAAAGACTAGTTACTACTATAGTTTTTCAAAAATGCCTAGTTACCAAAATTACCCTAAATTTATTATCAAACTTAATAGGTAAAAAATTATTAACTAACAAAATTATCATAAATTAAATTTAAAAATATTTTTTTCATCATATTAAATTAATATTAGTTTTTACACATGGTCTCTAAATATGATTGGACAACCCGTGGTATAAAACTTATTTCAATGCCAAGGAAGTAATATAAGATTCGATGATCTTTGATACTAAAAGTTTTGTCGAGATGAGTGTTTAGTTTAGATATTTCATCAATATCTAAGCCAGTAACTAGTAGATCATCAACACAGATTTTCACAATGGTTATGAGAGATGACCTTCGTTTGATAACAATGAATAATCATTCTTTGACTAAGTGAAGCCTCGAGCACAAAGTGAGGTGGTTAGCCCTTGACACCATTGTCGAGATGCCTGCCTATGACCATAGAGTTGTTATTCGGGTTATAACGGGTTACTGGGTAGCCTTGGTTCCTCGACGATTACGGATTGATTTAGTTCGCCTCTCGAATCATTTCGGGCCAGGTCAACTGATATTCGAGTTGTTGTCGGGTTGAGTAAAAACCGGAGATGATTGCCTAAAATCTTGATTCGGGTCAGTTTTAGATTGGACAGTTTGTGGGGTAGAATCCGCGTTACTCGGGTTGGGTAGCTCTTAGATATACAATTTCTTTCATTAAAAATCATACAAAGATATTAATTTGATAACATATATTTGCGTTGTCATTTATAACAGAGCTAATTAGGTAAGTAGGCTATTTTGAGTTTTTAGTTTAGTAAATAGGCCATTAACATTTTGCTATTAAGTTAATGTACCCCATTTTATTGTTAGCTATCATTAAATGAAAATAGTAAAAAAAAAATTATGGGTACATTTACTAAACACAAAACTAAAAAAGGCCTAGTAGGCCAAAATATTTCTTTATAACAAGGGGTGGACAACATATCGATTCCACCCGAATACTCGGATATCCGAATACAACTTTTTTTAAAACCCGATTTGGAGCCCGCATTCAACACTTTTTGCGGATCGGATAAGAAATTGCGTATATCCGATTGATCAATTTGATCCAGATTTTAAAACATAGTATTTGTAAATGGCTTTAGTTAGATTTGATCCGAATATCCAACTATCCGACTAACCGGATCCTGATATATTTTTACTACTTTGTTCATAAAAAAATGTAAAAAAAAATGAAAAGAAAGTCACGTTACATAAAAATGTATAGATGAAGAAAAAAGTTATGAATATTTAATCACAATTAGTTGATTCATAAATACAATGAAAATTGAGAACATTAAAAGTAAAAAAATAATTATTTTAATCTTAATGAATTTTAAATCCAATATATAACTCAAGGCCTAATATATTAGGCACATACTCTAAAAAGTTTTCTTGTCTTCTTTATTAACGATGTGTGGAAGTAGATATCTTAAATTCACCAACTTTTTTAATCAAATAAAAGTTAGAAAAAACAAGCCAAAATAATACTAACTATCAACATTCAATTCAAAATAATACTAACTTTGAAAATTACTTGAAGTGATATAAACTATCAACGTATTTACCAAAAACAATATGCTTTATTTTTTCGGAAAAATCCTAACTCTGGCGATGCCGTGACAACCAAAATCTTACATGTCATCCAAAAATAATTATGCGATGTGGATTTTTTGATCAAGTTAATAACATTTAATATGTTAAAATATAAATTAAGTTTTTAAAATAATAATTTTGTAACTATCTTTATTTATTAAAAATAAAATTTGTAAAAAATATATATTAAATTAGTGGTAAGTCAATTAGAGTGGTAAAATTAGAGGGGTATAGAAAACAAATGTTAATAAAAAAAAAAAAAAGCATACTTCACCAAAATTTTTCAATAAATATTGTATAAAAATTTTGTAATTTTTTATAAAAGCAATTCACAAGAATTTTTAATAATATATTTTTACCAATTTTTCTTTTTTTAAAAAAATATTTTTTAATAGTATATTTTTACCAATTTATGTTATTAACTTATCCAAAAAAAATAAAATACATATCACTCAATTAATCTATTTTTGATGACACGTAAGATTCCGGTTGCTACATTATCGCTGGAGTTGGTATTTTTCCGGATAAGTAAGACATATTATTTTTTGTAATACGTTCATAATTTGTGTTACCCCTAATAATTTTCAAAGTTAGTATTATTTGAGCTGAATGTTAGATAGTTGGTATTATTTGAATTATTTTTCGTAAAAATTTATGAAAGAATTTGGTCAAATAACCCCTTTACTATTTTCATTTTACTATTTTCATTAATTTTGTGTACCCTTCAATTTTTATCACTTTCGTTAAATTGAAGTTTGAAGATAAGAGGGTTTGATTAGGAGTACATTTACTAAAGATATTTATACCATTAACCTAGTTATTAGATGAAAATCTCAAAAAGACTTACTTAGTTAATTTGACCAAAAACTGTATATATACTTGAAATAACAAATTCCAACTTCAAACAACAGTTCTTCATATATATTTTGGATTTCATAAAATAATATTAAACGACTTCTAAAATCAATATCAAACTAAGGGTACTTGGATTCACTTCTGACATATAGGATCAGCCGGATCAGTTGGGTCATTGTAGGTCGGGATATTTGCGATTAGAGTGATACACCCTGGTTGCTCCGACCGATTCAGTTCCGTCCGAATATATATATTTTGAAAGTAGTTGAATCTAATAATGTGTTGATTGTTTTCATGAACCTAATTATTAGAGAAAAATTTCAAAAAGACTTACTTCTAAAATAACGACAAAATAAGAAGTTCACAGCTCAAATACCTGTTCTAACTTGGCAATAACGGCCTCCCTCTTCCTCCTCAATGTCTCGATTCTATCAAGAAAATCCTCAGCGTCAAGAAACGCTGCTCGTAGTCGTTTATGGCAGTTTTTAACACTCTCCTCTTTGAATTCCGTGCCATGGACGTGGGAGAGCACGTCTCTGATACATTCGACTGTCATGGCAAGCGTTTTGATTGCTTCTTCATTTCCCCGTATGGATTCGATGCCTTGAGCTAGGTGTTTACCCACAAAGCTGAGCGTGCAACCTGCGGTTTGGATCAGCAAGGCTTCCATTGATGAGCAAGAGTCAAGGATTGGTGTTTAGTTGATGCAGATCAATGCATAGCCCTTCCCTTAATATACTACTACGTACATAAGCACACATTATCGATCATAAGCATCCAAAGAGTCAACGAGTCAATGATTTGTATTATAACTATTGTATGGGACAGCAGTATATACTGTCAAAGAGATTATTATAACACCACTAACCTTACTTGCTTTGCTGTTCAATATTTTAAGCACAATTTGGCGTGCAATTTCAATATTTTAAGCACGTGAAACTTGTAGGAAAGGGTGAAACTTGCTTTGCTGGGCACTTACCCTCCATTAGTATAGTTTTATTCAGCTCCGTACTGGTTCAACCTTATTACTAAGCATCAAAACGTGACAAGTAGATATACATTATTAGAGGTCAAGGAGATTAAATTACATCATAATGCAAAATTTCAGTTGTTGATTAAAGTACTGCAATTATCACTTGACTGTTTAAACGTTATCGAATTCCTTACGATTTTGCAATTAATGTAAATAGTGGGATGTCCTGCGTAATATTGTAAATATGTTTGGTTATTAATATGGTCCATCATTCTATGAAACCCTAAGAAGAATATATCCACATTCTGACATGGTATCAGACTTATTGTTCCTCTAAACCTCTTCGACTCTCTAAAAACACTACGGCAGATCTTCACACCGCCGACCTTTCCCCTTCATGAATTCCTTGATGGCTGCCGAACGGAAAACTTCCTTTCATTCTGCCCTCGGAATCTCCAACATCAAGAACAATATTGTGCTCGTCCTTGACCAGGACACTTTGTATGATTCCTAGGTTACTTTATTTCCCATTACTGCGAAAGCACACAACGTCACAACGTTCACGATCATATCGATGAGAAGGTTCCCAAATCAACGGATATTGATGATTCATTATGGCTTCAAGTAGACGTTGCAGTTCTTCAATGGATTTACAGTACAGTTTCACGGGACATCGTTTTGCAAATTCTATACTCTGATGATGCGACCCTACAAGCTTGGAATCGAGTCAAGGATATCTTTCAAGACAACAAAAACACCCGTTCCGTCTACCTCGAACATGAGTTCTCAAATTGTAACTTATCTGGCTTTTCTTCCATCAATGCTTATTGTTTGCAACTCAAGTCTTTAGCGGATCAACTCAAAGGCGTTGGTTCACCGGTTCCTGAAACCCGTTTTGTTCTTCAACTCATTTTTGGTCTACCCGATGAATATAATGCCGCGGCGAGTTTTATTCAACAATTTGATCCGCTTTCATTTTCCACCAAGACTCGATCTCAGTTGCAGCTCGAGGAGACCCAATTGGCGTCTCAATCCGCATTCGGGTCGCCCAACACCACCCTTACTGCCGCCACCCGCAGTCCGACCACAAGCTCACTGGCCCAGTCTTCAGCCGGGTCATCTCCGGCAGTGGCGGACTAGACTATCAGCGGCGTAGTCGGGGCAAGCGGAGTCGGCAACGTGCTCCTGGCGGCATCCCTACGCAACACTTCCATTTCGTTTGACGCCCTAACCTTGAATGGGTTCCACTGTTGCAGCACACAACCCAACTTCCCACCGGCCCTCCTCCTCTAGGATGGTTTCCATCCGGCCCAACTCACGGTAGGCCCAACTACCCTACCCACAACAACCTTCTCAACATGGTTTATTGCTTTGGATAACTCTTTTGCAACTATGTCGTTGAATCCGACGGACACCAATTGGTACATGGACACGGGTGCCACCTCACACATGACTTATACTCCAGGTACACTATTGTCTATTTCGCATAATGGTCCCTCTAATTCGATAATTGTAGGCAATGACATGCGTATTTCTTTTACAGGTATTGGAGAAACCACTTTCCCCACCACAAAACAACCCTTACGCCTCTCCAATGTCCTTGTTGCACAAAAAATAGTCAAAAATCTCGTATCCGTTAGACGTACTCTTCACTTCTAAGAACCTTGCTAGTGTCGAATTTGATCATTTTGGTTTTTCTGTGAAGGATTTGCAAACGGGGACCTTATGCCTAAGATGCAATAGTTCTAGGAAACTTTATCTTGTCACCGGGTCTTCCCATGTCCACGCTCTTTCTATAGAGTCACCAAGTCTTTGGCACGCTCGTCTAGATCATCTTGGAGCTCTTGTTCTACATTTTCTTCGCAACTCTTCTTCTTTTCGTTGTAATAAGGAGAAATTAACCTCTTTATGCCATGCATGTCAGCTAGGAAAACATCATAAACTTCCGTTTGAACATTCTATTACCACTACTTTTGTACCTTTTGATATCATTCATAGCGATCTTTGGACCTCACCGATTGAAAGTAAGGAGGGTTTCAAATACTACCTCCTTTTCTTGATGATTTCTCGCACTTTCTATGGATTTTTCCCATCAAATTTAAATCTCAAGTGTTTGATCTCTTTGTGCAATTTCACCAACTAGTAAAGACTTAGTTCAGTTGTGCTATTAAAACTTTTTAACGCGACATGGGTAGAGAGTTCAATAACTCTAGTTTTCACAACTTCTTCACCACTCACGGGATCAATTTCCGCTTCTCTTGTCCCTATACCTCGCCTCAAAATGGTAAAGTTGAACACATCATACGCACGATCACAAACATGATTCGTTCACTTCTTTTCCATGCTTCCCTTCCCGTTTCATATTGGTTTCATGCCTTAGAAACATCCTGCTACCTCCTCAACATCTTACCCTCCACCACAATTCAAAATTCGGTCAACAACCCAAGTGTTGTATTCAACAACACCTTCGTACGATCATCTTCGTGTCTTCGGTTTCCTTTGTTATCGTAATCAAATCGTAACCATCTCCAAAAATTCAACACCGCTCCACTCCATGTGTTTTCCTCGGCTACTCGACTCATCATCGAGGGTATAAATGTTTAGAGTTAACAATAAATAAAATTATTCTCTCTCGTCATGTCACCTTTGACGAGTTTGTCTTCCCTTTCGCAACCTCCTCACATGTGTCATCAACAATATTTTTTCCGGATGATTTGGATCAATCCCCCTACCATGTTGAAATGGCTTCTTAGGCCCAAGGTCCACGTGCGTAATTTACCGGCCCACACGCTTCATCGCTTGGCCCATCCCAACCTTGCAGCGTTCTGTCTTCCCTAGCCTAGTGCTTCCTTTTTCCCTTCCCAGATATTTCCGGCCCAACTATTTACATCCCCCTTGTTACACACAACCCATCTACCCCTCCTTCTATTCGTGGCCCATCTACCCCTACCGGCCTACCTGATCCTCCCATCCCGGCAATCCCACATCAAAACACCAACCTACCCTCAACCTACTCTTCTTTAAATAGAGGGATGCCTTAGTCCGCCTATAACCAAATTCGACCCCACACCTATAGTCAGTCTGGAATCATCAAATTAAACCCAAACCGGTTTTCGACCTTTCCGTTTTTGCACAAAAATATCTCCCATACCCAAATCCCACCCGCAGTGGAACGTTGTCATGCTCGACGAATATCGCGTCCTTATGTGGAATAAAATTTGGGTTTTGGTTCCTCGTCCTTCTCAGGCTAATATTGTGCGTTGTATGTGGATTTTTTGGCATAAGTACATATGGTTCACTTGAAATATACAAAGCATGCTTGGTTGCCAATGGTTGCTCTCAACAAGTTGGTGTTGATTGCGATGAGACTTTCAGTCCGGTTGTTAAACTGACTACTATTAGAACGGTTCTCAGCATTGTTGTCTCTTGTTCTTGGTCCATCCATCAACTTGATGTTCAAAATTCCTTTCTTCATGGGCATTTGAATGAGACGATCTATATGCTTCAGCCCCTGGTTTCCGTGACTCCTCTAGGCCTGATCATGTATGTCTATTGCATAAGTCTCTCTATGGCCTTAAACACGCACCTAGAGCATGGTTTAACGTTTTACAAGCTTCCTACTTCAAATAGGTTTCTTCGGAAGTAAGAGCGACTCATCTCTCTTTATTTAGTGTCAAGGCTCCAACATTGCTTACCTGCTTCTTTATGTTGATGACATCATCATCATCAATCTTACTGCTTCTTCGGATACGCTACGTACACACCTGATCATCTTCTGGGTAAGGAATTTGCTCTTAAAGACCTCGGGGCTTTGTCATACTTCTTGGGTATCTCAGTTCGTCGGAGTA
Source organism: Fagopyrum homotropicum (assembly GCA_033239125.1). Classification (NCBI taxonomy): domain Eukaryota; kingdom Viridiplantae; phylum Streptophyta; class Magnoliopsida; order Caryophyllales; family Polygonaceae; genus Fagopyrum; species Fagopyrum homotropicum. The sequence continues at coordinate 1,865,380 of BSWB01000001.1, read as the reverse complement.
CCTCTAGCTTATTCTTATCATAGGATAAGTACGCTCGAGAAATTGTTGAACGAGCCAAGATGACAAATTGCAAACCTTCTACAGGGACATCTGTCAAATTAAGTGCCTCCTTTAGTCCAATTATCAGTGATCCGACACTGAAACGAAGTTTGCTGGGGCGCTTCAATACCTTACCTTCACACGCCCTGACATCAGTTATGCAGTACAACAAAATGTGCTTGTTCATGCCCGATCTCAGGGAAGCTCACTTTGTTGCACTCAAGCGCATCATCCGCTACATTTCTGGCACATATCGTTAGCTATCACCATTTCTCCTTCTCCGAAATTTGGCCCCATTGCATATACAGATGGCGACGGGGCCGGATGTCTTGACACACGACGGTCTACCTCCGGTTACTTCAATGACACTCTAATCTCGTGGTCTACCACGCGGCACGGCAAGCTGTGGTTTCACGGTCTAGTGCCGAGGCGGAGTATAGAGGAGTTGTAACGTTGTGTCTGAATGTTCATGGCTCCACAATCTTTTGCTTGATCTCATTGTCTCTTACCATGCATACATATTTACAAAGGGCCTCCCTCTACTGTAGATTTTTTTGGATGAAAATTGTTGTAATTACATTTGGCAATGTTATATTCACGCCTAGTTTGTGGGCCTCTTGCATAGGTAATGTTCATTTGTTGTTCGAAGGTGAAGGAAATAATTCAAATTCTATACCTAATTCAGTTTTACTTGCATCTGTGCAGATTGATATTCATATCCTGAGCTTGCTTGATTCTTTTCCTATTGAGTTGCAACAACAGCCTCATATTCATATTCATATCCATCCAAGTTAAGGTAAAACCACAATTGTTATTGTACAATATTCTTCAAGCCGTAAATCACGAATCACTAAATACAAACACCAAACCATGAAATAATGAACAATAGACCATTCAAAACCACAACAACAAACAACAATATGCAAATCAAAGAACTTGCCATGCGCCTATTCAGAATCTTCAAGGACCTTCTGGGGTACGTACCTTGTATTCTAACCTTGAGTATTGCTGAAGATGATGATGATACAAGCCTATAAACGAACTGTAATCTTCGATAAGGATAATTCCGCCAGTCTGAGGTGCCGATCAATCCCGTTTTGATCGAAAGATCCACCGTAAGACGGCCGTTTCTTCTTATGATGCTTGCCTTTCTCTCTCCGATATGAATAGTCATCGACTCCCCCGAAAGGGTAGAAGAATGGGACCTATTATGGGACATACAATGCATTCCAGACGTCTATTCCACCTCTTAGAAAGAAAAGAACTTAAATCAAAATCCTTAATAACATGGCGAAACATTTATACAAAACTTCTACCCCGAACACAGGCAATAGGGCCGTAAACAGTCAAGTGAAATCCAATCCACGAAATAATTTGATCTATGGACAGCGTCGTTGTGGTAAAGTTCGTAATGCCAGAGGAATCATTACCGCAAGGCATATAGGGGAGGTCATAATCTATACCGTAAAATCGATTTTCGACTGAATGAAAAAGATTACCACCACAGAACACGGTGAACATCAACACGAGAACCCGATAAACGAAACTGCCCAAAGACCTATAATCAAGATTCTAAACGAGACAAATGTCCTGTCTGCTTTAGAAGTTATTAGGGTGGACTTGGGTTCGTCTTCATTATCGGAATCTCTCTTTATTTTCTCTTCTTGTGGTGTTTGTACAGAGCTTCATTGAGCGTCCTGATACACTCGATGCTCAGCAAGTCGCGTGCTCGGGTGCTTTCATCAACCATATCTAGAGAAGAAGGATCAGGCGGGTCAGGAAACTTGGCCCAACTAGTCAGCATAACAGCATGATGCTGACAAAGGAAGAGAATAGGCAAAATTACTTACTTCAGCTGCCCCAAATGAGTATCCATACATTTCACTTATCCAGCCTTCGCCATATATATCACCGGTTATATTCGTTGCCCAATGAGCTCTATCTTCTCGAACTTCTTCTGTTTTGGATAGCCAAAGTGGTGCGAATTTCATAAGATCATCCATATGAAAAGCAAGGAGCCTACCTACTTTGTCACATCCAATTAAGTACCTGGAGAAGCAATTTATGATAGAAGCATCCCATATCATCGATCTCAATAAGAAGATAAGGGCTAGAATTTGAGTTCATCGATAATACAACAAGCATCTGACCGCCAAATGATTGGATTTAAATAGCTGCAGTTACAAATAAGACAGTAAAAAGCCCGACCTTAAAATATAAGATATATATTCAGTAATTAATAAATAAATAATCTCTTATCTATTATTAATTACCAACTCCAAAATATATTTTGTACTCCTACAAAATATATCTTTCTCCGCCATATACTCCTATATGGTAATTCGTTGCCCAATTAGCTTCTAGCAAAACACCATGACCCCTAATATTATCGGATTATATATATCCCTATATTTTTAATGTCCTATCTCATCATCAGTAATTGCACATTGGATAAAGGACACAATTCCTTCAATTAAGCCAGTGGAGAACACCAGCTGGCTTGTTAATTGCAGGTACCTAAAAAGTGAAACAAGTATAACATTATATCAGAAATCTTTATCTCATATTTTTTCGAGAGGAAGAAATTACTTCCTACCAAGAACATATGCATTGGCGACGATAAAAAAATGAAGTGCCTATAGTAAAATGAAATATAATCAGCAAAAAAAAAGTGCTTGCAGATTAAAATGGAAGTTGTATGTAACAAGGTTAATCAACAAAGTTATTATATTTCGTAAATGTATAATAGAAGAAGAATCAGATAGCTGGCCAAGCGATTGGTTAATCTTAGTAGGCAAATAGGAACATTAAAAGCATATTAAAATCGTAAGAAATTCGATAACATTTAAAATCAGTCAATATTACTGCTGATGATTGCAGTACTTCAATCAGCAACTGAAATTTTGCATCATGAGGTAATTTAAATAGGAACCTAGTAAAAATATCTTAAAAGCTATTTTTAAGAGGTTTCAAAAATATCGTTAAAAATCTCATCAATAACCTGCTAAAACTCTAATCTCTTAAATAACTTCTTAACATACTCCCATGTGATGGAATACATCAATGACGTGCTCTCCGACATCCACGTCAAACAATTCAAGGAGGCAAGTGTTAACAACGGCTATAAGCGGCTATGAGCAACATTCTTGATGCTGAGGATTTTCTTGATAGAGTTGAGACACTGTGGAAGAAGCGTGAGGCCGATGATGCCGAGTTGAAGGAGGTATTTGAGCCATCATACTAGTATGGTTGATGGTGGTGGTGGGCAGCTGCGCCCCGCCGACATACTTTTATATAATTGGTTTCAGGACAGAGACACATGTGTCGACATCACTGATACATCTCCTTTCTCTTCGCTTGGCCTTTCTAGCTTCATTTCGGGTAAAGTTGTGAGGGTTGTTGTTGTTGATAACAAGAGAAAGAAGTATGCGGAGGTCTGTAGATCCATGGAGTATCACTTTCTTCCCTCTTACTTTTCCACGTTTGGTGACCTAGGTGACGACGCGGTGGAGTTACTTAAAAGATTGGGCTTCGTTGCTAAAGAGTTGCCCAGATATAGTAGGAGTAAGTAATTTATTTTGACAAGGATTGCGTTTACTATTCAAAAGGGATGCGGGGCCCAACTTGTTAGTCGGCTCCCATCCAACGGTATGTAATATGTTTTTCCTTCGATAAATAATAATAATAATAATAATAATAATAATAACAATAATAATAATAATATAACTCATTTGACTCCTTAATAATATAATATTTGTTTGTTAATCACATAAAACTATATATGTACTTTGTCTCGCTGCCTTGTTAGCTTTGTTGTTACCATAGCTTTCTTAGGTCCAATTAAACATGTGCGTCATATAATACAAAGTATGTTAGTTTTAAGTCAAAACAAGGCTCGCTCTAAATTTGGATAGATCATAATATTTTAAAACAACGGGTTGTACATTGATGCAGGAGAAAGAAGGCATCATGATAAAGTACTAGGGTCATTAGCAAGCTGTCAGATTAAAATGTAGTACGTCACTCGAGGCTCGAGGAAAGAAGGTTTTTCTTGTCATAGATGATGTAGAGGGCGAAGATGCTTATAATTGGGATCATTTGAGTTTTTGTTGAAAGAGGGAAACTAGGAGGACAGTAGAATTCTAGTTACAACACATTCGAAAGAGGTGGTGAGTTGTATGGACACAAAAAATTCAGTTCATCATTAAAAAGTATATTAGAAGATGATTCTTGGTTATTTAATATATATGCTTTTATTGGAAAGGAAGAATGAGATTGGTAAATTGGTAGAGGCAGGTTTAAAAGATGGTTTGGAGTTTCTCTAACTAACAAATTAATAGGATCTCACCAAGAAACACACGTGGAAGTATGCGGGGTAGATTGAAAGAAGAAGTTAAATCTATCATTTTCATTTTGAAAATAAGCTACGATGGTCTTACGTTGATGCAATGTTTTTCACTCTGTATTTCCAAAATTTTATGAAATTACGTCCAAGAGATTGAGCAACACAATTCAAAATGGCATATTTGGTGAGATGTACATTTTTGCTATATCACTTACTATTTTGCCCTATCCATTTTATCTTTGTAAAATAGGCCCAAAAAATAATCATTTCCACTTTTAAATTATATAAATGTACTGCACGAAAGTGTATGACAAGGTCTGAATGCAGTCGTCCGATGTGACTGCATGAAATGATGACAATTTTCACTTTTAAATTAAGTGTACTGCAAGAAAGTAATCATTTCCACTTTTAAATTATATAAGATGGAATAACAAACTCAAATTTACAGTAAACACCTAATAATATACCCAAAATTACTGAAAACCACTATCATCATTCATCATATATGTTTGATAAGTTTGAACATATAACTACTATACTCAAACTTCATAGATCAAAAACGCTGCTATTATACCCAAAAATCTGAATCACTTACTCAACTTTGCTGTAACACACAAAAATACTAATCATACACAAAAATACTGACCATCAACAATGTTACGAATTTATCCTCTTCATTATACATGCTTGAGTTTTGAATAGAACTCAGAAAACTAGACTAAAACTAACTCACTAATATACTCAAAAAATTTGAATAGAGCTCAGAAAAGTTACGAATTTATTTTGAAACAAAGAGTTTCTTGGAGTTTCGACTAGAGTTGTAGACGATGAACATTTAGAAACAAAGAGTTTCTTTGAGTTATCCATTTAAAATGGAAACGAGGAAATCAGAAGTTGAGGATATTTGTCTTTCAGAAGAGCACAAAATGGAGAATATGGATATCGGTTCGAAAGGATGTTTTTTGAATAAGAATTATTTTGAAACGCCCGCCCAAATTCTTCTACTTTTACTCTTTTTCTGATTGAGTAAGATGTGACTTCTCTACAACAAGCTGTAACAGTCCTCTGCAACAAAACAAACTCCCTTTTTTTCTGTAAAAATGAGTGGTGTGGCCAAAAAATAAAGATGAAGCATTCAGGGGGCCAATATCGTCAATTCTTTCATTCAAAATACACTATTCGATTTGATGCATGATAATCATGCACAAGGTAGGCGAACAAGAGAGGGCTTGTAGTATATTTGAAGGTCACTATGCAAAATACACGATTTGATGCATAATAGCCATGCACAAAGGTAAGAGAGGCTTGTGGTAGGTGGTAGACTTGAAGGCCACTATTGATCGGCACAAATTAATAAAATGTTCGACATCTCACCTTGATCATGGGTATCATTGGGTGTGCAACAAAAGGGGAAGGAGATTATCAATGTTGACAAATTGGCATCTGCTTTCGAGTTTTGTGTCTATAATTGTTAACTTTTTTATACAAAAGGAGAATGGGTCTTTATGGTTGCAAAAATATTCGACATTTGCCACGTCTCAGTAGACTTTTATGCTTGAGATCTTTAGTCCTTGGATAATATTGTATACAAAAAAGAAGAGAATATTGTATCAACTGCATCATTTTGCCCTTTTTTGGAGACGTTCAAGTGTTGTGTCTACAACTATTAACTTCTTTTTCTTTTTCCTAACCGAGCTCAGCTAGTTAACAATTCACATTTTTTTTATTCCAAGATAGAATTCTAAAATCAAATTGGAGATAAGAGTATGCATGACTTTATATATATGTTAGGTTCCCACTTGACACAATCTCGTATTGTCGATGTGGGACTTTCCACACATTTGAACAACATTAAGTATCAAGAAGTTAGCATACTCAGTTGGAAAGTTGATTCATTTACAATGTTTAGATATTTCTAGTAATGAATTTCAGACCCTTCGATAGATGTAGGAATTTGAATTCTCAATATCCCTTCTTTTAGCTCCGGCAAATGCCCCAGTTCTTCGAGTTGTGCACTATGCTTAGATTCTGGACGGCCGACTAAGAATCTGGGTCCAGTTAATGCACCAATATCTGACGGTATTTCCTTCAAGGCATCGCAGTCTTTGATTATGAGGTTTTTAAGGTTGTGCAGTTTCATAATGCTCGTGGGAAGCTGCTCCAGATTACGACAGAAAGAAAGGTGTAATTCTTCTAAGGATGTTAACGCGTGCATTCTGTTAGGAAGGTAAGTCAAGAACATGCAACCTTCCAGGTTCAAATAACCTAAGGTTTATCAATTCAGTAACTGAATCCGGAAGGGTCAGAAATTCATTAAGAGACATATCTAAATATCGTAAATGAATCAACTTTACAATCGAATCTATTAACTTCTTGATCCCTGAATATTGTAGATCCAACACTCGAAGGAAGGGGCAAGTTGTAACTAATTTGTCAACATTAATTATCTCCTTGAATAATGGAACATTAAAAATGTTGACTCGTAGGAAAGTGCGTAGTCCCTTCCTTTGGACTCAAAGGTTAAAATTTCATCACATTTCATTCGAACATAATCAAGGGTGAGATGTCGAACATTTTCTTCGAGTACTAATTTGTGCGGATCAATGGTGGAATTCAAATGTACCACGAGCGTCTCTTCTCCATCTCCAGTTACGTTTGTGCTCAAATCATTCATCAAATCGTGCATTCTGAATGAACTCTGATTCCATGGTTGTTCTAGGAAAGATCTTTCACATAAAATCTTCAATTTATCGTTGCAGACCTCTTGTAGAATTACGCCTGCTTTTGCTTTGAAGCGAACATTAGTAATCCAAATGTTGCTCAAAATCATGGACGGAATATCACAATTTTTTGGAAATACCGCACAAAGTGAAAAACATTGCTTCAACGTGGAATCGAGACCGTCATATCTTATCTTCAAAATGGGAATGATAGAATCGTCGTCTTCTTTCAATCCACGATTGTTGACGTACTCCCACGTGCTTCTGTTTTTCTTTTTCAAATGAGATGCTATTACTTTTATAGCTAGAGGAACTCCAACACATTTTTTTGATCTTAATCAAGTTCTCATCCATCCGTTTCGGATAGAAAAGCATATCTTTCAAACAAACTCCAAGAATTGTCTTCTGATAGACCATTTAGTTGATGGATTGTATTGTTTGCGCCAATACAGCTCGTCACCACTTTCGAACGTGTTGTAACCAAAATTCTACTGTCTTCTTTCTTTCCCTCTTTCAACAACAATCTCAAATTATCCCAAATGTAAACATCCTCAACCTCTACGTCATCTAACACAAGAAAAACCTCTACGTCATCTAAATATCGTAAATGAATCAACTTTCCAATTGATATGCTAACTTCTTAACACTCGAATGTTGTTGAAATGTGTGGAAAGTCCCACGTCAACAATACCAGATTGTGTCAAGTGTGAACCTAATATATAAGTCATGGATACTCCTATTGTCCAAGGGAACCTTGTGCTTGTATGTGAGAAAAATACGAAGAGATTGAGATGTTTAATCCGAGAAAGAAAAAACATGTGAAGAGTTAACTACCTGAACCGGATTTATTTACAAAAAATTCATGTTTCTTCTAAGCAAAATTTTTCACACAAAACCTCCAATTTATCTTGGACGAAATTTGACAATTTAATTTGACGATTCGTCTTCTTTTTTCAATCCACGATCCATTGTTAGCTAGAATAAAATCCAACACATTTTTTAACAATTTGAACTGAATTGTTTGCGCCAATAAACGTGTTGTAACCAGAATTCTAATGTCCTCCTTGTTTTCATCTTTCAAAAACAACCTCAAATGATCCCAAATGTAAGCATTTTCGAAACTTTCTTTCCTCGAATTTCCTCAACAAACCGATCCCTCTGGATCTTCGTGATTCAAATTGGTGTTCGGATTAATAGACAAGACCAATTTTTTCAACACCCATTCCAACTTAAACTTCTTACAATCAGATGTCTACAACTTCACATCAAACTTGCAACCTTCTTGTAACATATTATCATTATACAAAGTTGAGATAAAGTTGTTTTCACCCTACCACCCATTCTAGCAATTGAAACAACTCGAATCAATCTCTTGATCATCAGAACAAGTTAACAACATGTAGATTATCATTCTGAAACATTAATGTGGGTATGACTACATATAATTTTGAGCACTTGGAGAGAGGTGAGGAGCTGAATTCATTCTGTAAGTGGCTCCATTCTTGGTAGATACCACAAAGTCAATTCTCTAAGGGAAGTGACCAATTGAATCCACTTTGGCAATCTCACCATCATTAAAAGTCCCACAAACTCAAAACTTAGAAGAATATTTAAGAGGTGTCCTCGACATTTCACCATACTAACATTTTGCAATCACCAACTTTTAAAGAGCAGTGAGATGTTGTAGTCCTCTCGGGAGAGTCTTCAACGTCCTAATAGTAAGACGGGTCAGACGGTCGAATATTCCCGCTATCCCTCTTGATTGTCCTGACTGAAATGTATGAGGTAGACAATAAAGATCTCAAGCATCGAAGTTGTTCATGACCGTTGTATTTTACCATCCATTTTCTTGATGATCCATTTCTTCTTTCTCCTTGCATGGATGTACATTCCTCTATTTTTAAGATATTATTAGATGTATGATCTATCTAACATTTGTTGTAGCAAGGGTAAAGGGCGAGTTTTTGTATTATGCCTACATGTTCCAAAGGACCTATATATATATATATATATATATATATATATATATATATATATATATATATATATATATATATATATATATATATATATATATATATAGTTTTATATGATTCACAAAGAATGACTACGTCAAAAAACAAATATTGTATTACCGAGGAGTCAAATGAGTTAAGTAATTTTATATATATATATATATATATATATATATATATATATATATATATATATATATATATATATATATATATATATATATATAGTTTTACATGTTCTACTTGATTGGATTCACTCTCTAGAGAGCATATTCCCATTTGGAACGGTTAAATATCAAATGAGAGCTGTGCAATAATGGCAAAGATAAGAAATTGATGGCTCAAATACCTCTTTCAACTTGGCATCATCGGTCTCACGCTTCTTCCGTAGTGTTTTAACTCTATCAAGAAAATTCTCAGCAAGAACCGTTGCTCGTAGCCGCTTATAGCCGTTGTTAACACTTGCCTCCTTGAATTGCTTGTCGTGAATGTCGGAGAGCACGTCTTCGATTTATTCCACCATCACGGCAAGCCTACTGATTTGTTCTTCAATTTCCCATATGGAATCAATGGCTTAATTGTTTGGCTAAAAAGTTGGCTAGAAAGTCAGCCGTGAGCTCAGCAGTTTTTATTAGAAAGACTTCCATTGATTTGATGAGCAACAAAGATTGGTGTTTAGTTGGTGTATATCCATAAGCATCCAAAGAGTCAAAAACTACTAACCTTATTTAGATAATTATAACACTACTAACCTTTATTGTCATGGAACTTAAATATTTTAAGCACAACACTTCTAGTAAACTTGGTTTATGTTCACTTACAATTACAAACATTGGTGTTTAGTTGGTGGACTTCCGTTATACTACCTAACCACATCTATTGTCATGTAATTCAAGTATTTTAAGCACATGACCCTTCATCTTGTCTTAGGGCTAACACAGATGCATAAGTTTAGCTCCACAATAACGATATATTACTTAGATCCACTGTAACCAAAATTATAACACCACGAACATTTATTGTCATGGAATTTAAATATTTCTTGTCATGGAATTTAAATATTTCGCTGCAGTTTTCGCTATGGGACCAACTCCAGAGAACACATCACATGTATTTGCACGAAAAATGGCAAGAAGATACAAATTAAAGAATACCTGAAGATGATAATCCGCTTTACATACATTGTGCCACCCGATTTTGCATCATTATCAGTAGAAGACGCATATTGAGGCCTGGAAGGCTGCTCGATGATGACCCAGGTAAGCCCACATCGACAGTGGAACTCGCGAACTATATACAATCAAGTGGAAAGGAATGCCACTCAAAGCTAGATTTATTCGTATTCCACGGAACACCAGTTCATGCAACTCAATTTGAAACTAATTCTGGATATGAATAGTTAAACTACACTTGGAAGGATAGCGCATGTACCAGAACTTGAATTATGTCCTTGACCTTCAAACAACAGATGAACATTATATTATATCTTAGTGAATCAGATTACAGGAAACAAAATTATGTATAGAATTTGATGAAATTACCAGAAAGAAGTAAGGAGCAAGCCTGTATGATCTGCAATGGCGAGGACTAGGCATCCCCACTGCCTTTGCTAATTTCACTTCCATAAAGAGCAGAACATTACCTGTGCAAGAGGCCATTTGCAGGACTTGCAAAACGCACAAAAAATTGATTCATGTTCAAATCAAATGTGAAATATTTCATGTTGGAGTCAAATGAGAAAATTAACAATGTAGGGGCTCATGTATAAACACGAAAGAAGATACATAAACAGAAGTACAACACTATATCCATTCACTGACTTTAGATATTGATTTGAATTCTCATCCAAGTTCCAAATTAAGATTTGGAAGAACTTTCATTTAATTGCAATGAATTACCTAATCTAGAGACTGAACTAGACTTCCCATTTATCATTACTCTTTCGATCAGCTTCCGTTGGTGGCACAGTGCTTGATCTAAACATAGGATCAAATGAAGAAGACTCTTTGAGTGTAGAAGTGAACTCTGAAGGGAAGTCAGCTCTGAAGGAATCTAGAGCGGAACTGAAGAATATTTTGCAACCCCAATCAACATGGTATGTGACTTAGGTACTACTTTGTTTTTTTTGAAGTTTTGCCATAAGCCACACTGTCTGGAAGAACAAAAGAGGCACACAGCATCCATTTTCCAGGTGCCACAAGACGAACACGGCGCATTTCAACTGCCACAGCAACCTCTACCAATCCAATCCTTATTCGCTGCAGGTGCAATTTACCATAAGCATAAGAAATCAGAACAAGAATCCAGAAAACGTGATTATTTTCTTCTAAAATATATATCAGATACAGAGACATCTTGCTAAGAAGGTGTTTCGAGTAACACGTAGAGCTACTAGGCATATTAGCTAGCCTTTGTATTTAGTATGAGTCCAGAATCATACCTCATGGAAATCGAATTCTGGATCTTCGGCTTTTGAAAATCCATAAACATGAATCGTAGGTAATGTTGATCTTTCACCCCTTGGCTCGTTCTTAAGTATCCCTCTAAAAGCATCTGCATAATCAGCACAAATGCAAGTGGTTACAGGCAAATCTCGGCATTTTAACTACCAGCAATTTCCTTGTTCTATGCCTAATTACTAAAGTTAAATAGCAGCATAAAAAATGCTCAGCTCAGCCATGCTAGGCAATAATGAAGTGGAATGGTCTGGTCAAAAGGAAAGCACAGACCTAGATACTCCGCAGCATCGTTTGGTAGATTCATAACAACTTGTGTAACAGAATGAGCTTTTTCATTAGAAAATATAGCATCAATGAACCTCCTTCCATCCATGTTGTATACCTGAAGAATGTCAATATCTCAATAATAAAGGTAGAATAACTTTCAAAAAATGAAGGAACAAAAAATACACAAACAATCTGGTATAGAAGTGATATTGTTCTCGTAAAGACACGGAAGAATTGTGGCTACTGCCAGGACCTAGCTTAAGGCGGATCTTGTACCTCTAACTTCCTCTCAAGTCTGTTAAGAACAGTATTCCTTTCTAGATAGTCAACTGCAGCAGGATTTAAATCATTAGCGTAGACATACTTCACTTTTTTCGCTGCAGCTATGGCTATGGGACCAACCCCAGAGAACACATCACCTGTATTGGCACGAAAGTGACATGAAGATATACATTAGATGCCAAGGGCATTCAGAGAGTGTATATACAAGCACCATGAATTAATAAGGAACCTTTCGAAGACTTTAAACTATATGTGGAGCCTTTTTTTTCCATGTCACATTTGGCTCGTTATTTATTAACATAGCAGTTTTTCTCACTTCAAAACCATTTTTTCTCAACCACTGCTACAGAATGTTATATCATCAGTAATAAATCTTGGTCTAAAAAGCAACATTTGATTGAACACTCTCAATATTATAAACATCATACTCATCTTGAAGTAAAACTGATGGGTGATTGTTATATTGGCATATAATGCCAAATTGATTAGAAAACAAAAAAGGGTATGGATGAGTTTTTAAAGGTCAGATGGATAATGCTTCACCTAAAAAAACAAAAGGCATTGTCTACCACGGTTTATGAGAAGAGTGGGGGCACTAATTTTCTATTAAAATCAAACCTTTCAAGTCAAACTATTTTTTCACTCAAATCAAACCTTTCAAGTCAAACCAAAAGGTTTATGAGGATTGATGCATCTTGTTAACATAATCAACCACGCAAGTCTCCTTCCGTGTTCGTTCAAACATAAAGATCATTACTCAATTGTGCAGAGACAGAAACATACATACAACATCATCACACCTAAAGCAACTTATAAGCCTTTGTCTTTCAGTAGCCAATCTGGAATTCCAGTACCTGCACGGCATAAGAAGAGATGTGATTCTCCATTTAATATCCTATATAATCTGAGTTTTTTTGTTGAAACTTAAGTCACGTATAAAAATACAACCAACCAGCACATTAGTAGATAGCAACCACAATCTATGATTACACATATTTTTGTGTAATCATAGAACAAACTTCTAGAGTCCGGAATAGACAGAACACCAAAGTTAACAAATGAATTATCTTCTAACCATATCCCAATGAAAAAATAAGACTGTTTATGATATTTGACTACATCAACAAGTACAACCACTAAGATATGATTTCACTTAAAAATACATTCAGATAAGTAAATATGTAGATAGTCAGGTTTTACTGCAAGATAAACAATACTAGTTATTATACTAATTCACAAGTATTGAACAACACTTGGAGTTCAATCAGAAAGTCCAAGCAAAGAAAGACTCAAGTAAACCGCAGGCTTAAATTGCAGCATAACACTGCTCCAAGGTCAGTGTGAACTGATACAGTCAAGAGTGAGATAATCAACAATTTTAGAGATGTAATAAGGAGAACATACACTGTTGCTAGGTCAACTTCAAATCTTATTCCATTCTCGATGACCATTGTAACAAGTGAACGGTTTCCGGCCAAAACCTCCAGTTGCATTGTTCTATAGTCATTATTGATAGCATCAACTTTATTAACAACTGTTTGTATCTTTGGCCTGTTTTTGTCCAACACTACCTGAACAAAAAAGGGAGAGGTGGAGGAATTTTTCTAGTGAGACTGGCATGAGATTCACACTAGTAAATCAGGTCACTGACCACTATATATTCAAACATAATTACCTTAGCAATAACCTTCCTATATGGTAGATGTTCCTCTCTCAGATTCAGGTGAGCAATATGACCAACTGATTCAAAGGCGGATGGAACAATCATATCCCGTGGCAATAATGCCTCTAAGACCTGCGAGGATAAATGCCATAGGGTTTTGAGTCTTATGATATAATCCTACCACAGCAAATTACATGCTAAAAGATACAAGCAGTATCAGTTTTGAGTCTCTTGACCTATTGCCTTAATCCTTTATATCTTAATTGGAGGTCCTAGATCTCACTTTCTCCCTCTCCCTTGTGGCTATAACAAGTATTATTCTGATGAGATTTCCAAAATGGAATATGGTGATTAACAGACATAATAAAATTCGTACAGAAAAAGGTTGAGTGCCACGAACGTTATGGCTATCAACAAAGACGACGACCACAACAACAACAACAACAACTAAGGGGAAAAAAGCATCCACCCAACACTTTCTTTGGAGTGACTGCAGTTTCTTTAGGGTTAGAAGAAACGAATTGGATTCAATAGCTACAAGTTACAGTTCTTCAAACATTTACAGGTGAATGAATTTCCTCATTTCTCTTCCTACTGTATACATAATGGCCATGGCTTTAACACTCCCTTTAGTTCTTTGATTTGCCCGCATTAAAATCCTTGACAATGACATATTCATGCAAAAACAGTCACAATCAAAGAGAAATTAAGTATAAGAATAAAATATATGGTGTATCATCACCATACTAAATTAGCTACACATAATACAGGGTTGAGGTAAACAAAGATTTGCAATGAAGTAATCCAGCCACTCATGACATATGAATCACCACCACTCTATTACCTCATTCATTGACCAATAATCGTAGAACAATGTCAGCCTGCACCTAACAAGTTCAAAGGTTATTTGTCTATCCTGTTCGGCGCCTTCTCTTAAAGCTGCCTGAAATATAAATATAGAACGACAGTATCTGATTACAAGACAGGCAGTACAATTAACTTATACAATATGATTTGGGAGCAAATGAAAAGGCAATACAACACAGGGATGTGGTCAGCAAGTAACAACTGCCATTCATGGATTTTTAAGATTCAACCATAGCGAGTGAGAATGATATGCTAAAAACAAGAAACCACGACTTACTGTATTGTAGATTAAAAACTTTCCCCTCTCATATTCCGACCTTTTCTTTCCCTTAATAATTTAATTATTTAACTATGAAAGCACGGATATAACATGATCTCAATCTAGTCTAAACAAAATATAACAGCAAAGATCTATACATCATATAAGCACAATGTCAACACAAAATTGCTCAAAGCATACACCACTTCACCTTGACAGCCTCAGGAAGCTCGCCAACTTCTTTTGTAGCGTATTTCTCCTCCAAAAGCAATAATCTGGTAGACCATTTCCATCTCCGGCCCTTGAAAGCATCACCGAGCAATCCACTGAAATCCACCTCATCTCCCTCCTCCACAACCTCCACTGTGCAACTCTCTCTCCTTGGTTTCCTCCATACCTTCTCACTCTCATCCCCACTCTCTTTCCCATCCTTCTTCTTCCTGTTTCTCTTTGGCCTCGAAATCTTTGCCAGATTCCTAAACCTAATAAACCCCCTGGAATTGAACTCTTTTGCAAGCTTATCTCTATACAACACCGGACTCAATTCCTCTCCATCCCCCTCTGCCTTCCCATGAATTCTCCTGTTCAACGACGTTATCACCTCAGCATCGGATCCCGCGCCATTCCTAAGACTCAATAACTCTTGGAATTCCTCTTCAACTTCATCCCCAGGAACCCTAGCTATGTTCCGAATCCGAGGCCAATTCAGCAAGTGACCCCTTAGACGATTCTCCAAAGCATAGCAATGCTCCGAGGGGACTCGGAGAGCAGCGATATTGTATACACGAGTGAATTGCTCTTCGTCAAATGAGATATCTGCATCATCATCAGCATTGTTTGGGTGAACTGTTAGGAAATCAGAGGTAGGGCGGAGTAAGGTTTGGGAAATTAGGCTGCCTTTGTGGAGTGAAGGTCCGTGAATAGCAGAAATCGCAAGGATTGACGAGTTCGATGAGGGTGATACAGCGATGGTGTTTGTTATGGCGGAGGAGATTGAGGTACGGAAGAGAATATGGGGGAGAGAGAATGATGAGGAGAAAACGAAGTAATGAGTGGGACAGTGCGGACGGAGAAGCGTGAATTTTCCCGCCATGGCTACCATAGAGCTGAGCAGATTTAGATTCTGAAACCTGAAAATAAGGAGGATGAAAGAAGGTTGTCAATCTAACGGATTACAACAATGGCCTATATCTTCAAGGAGGAGGTTGAACTTGCCAGATTCAATCTCACCTATCACATCTTCCATGCTCCAGGAATGTCTGACCTTGAAGCTACAAGAATCTGCAGCAATGTTTGAAAAGGATCCAGTGTAAAAAATCAAGAAGGTCCACAGCTTCCTATTGTAAAAATACTTTGCCCCTCTAATATTCTAAACCAAATCAGAGCTTTGGAAAGATAAGCAGTCATTATAATTTTGTTATCAAGTACACATAACAAATTGCTTCATGTTGGATGACCGGAAAAAAAAAATCGATTTGGACCAAATCACGCAGCTATTTTCACTATCATGAATATTATAAAGTACAATGCAATTTGACTTCAGTGAAATAGGTCCAGTTAGATGGCAATGCACCAACCAATGCACATAGACGTTCACTTGAATCAAGCTATCCGTATCACATTAGATCCTTTAATTCAAAGCAAGCAAGATGCATTGCAACATAATAAATCTCATATGCAGAGTCATGCTTGTTTTGTGATATGAAAATTTGGAACAGATGATGAGGAGGAGGAATACGGCCGTCGTCAACAAATTAGAGTGTCACATAAAAAAAACTTGCATACATGTCAATGAATCAGCTGCAGGTCAACAAATTAGAGCATGTAGATTGCCCTACCATATCACTTAGGGCCCGTTTGGTTTTAACTTCGGAATCGAAAACGGAATGGAAACGAATCTAGTCCATACGTATATCCTTGTTCATATGAAAGTTTTTGGAATCATTCCTTGTGCTTTGAAGTAATTGGAGTAGAGTTTGATTACTTTTGATACGTTATAGGGTAACAAAATGTGGGAATCAAGTGCATTTTGCCTTAAACCACAGGGGATGATTCCATACAATTTCAATGAATAAAAATATAGATATGGACTAAATTCGTTTCCATTCCGTTTTCGGAGTTGGAAACAAACGGCCCTTAGACTCCTTAGTCGATTAATTAGAGACCAGTGATATGCCAAGAACAGCACAATTTACACACTTTGAAAACAGTGGGAGACAAAACAACTAAACATTTACAGGATTTCACAATTGGGTTATGATTTTGAAGGATTTTGTACTAGTTTTTGGTCATTGACATTTCATCGAATACGTGGTGTGCAATAATGTTGTGTCCTAAACCATGCATCCATGATCCATATAATATTCAAATTCTTCATATGCAACGATAGAGGCGAATAACCTGTGAGTCAGTGACAAACAGCTTGATGATGCACAATAATTAGGAAGGGAGACAAACCTGATATGAATATGTGGAGCAGAGGAGGAAGATGACCTCAAAGCGACACTCGACTGTTTTGGACAGATAAACGCGAAGCTAACAGCCTAACAAGGCATGTTTCAATTGGAACCAAATTGGGCCGTGACCGTGGAGCCCAATGAAGCCCATTAATCGAGTTGGGCCAAAAAGGAAATGGGCGTGTCGTGTACAAACAATGCTGTAAATGTACATTTGATCCAAATGTATTAAAAGGAAAGCAGCTCCATATACTATCTAATTGATTAAATGTAAAAAAACCCGCCTAACGACAAACTGTCATGAAAAAACAAAAAAAAAAGAATGAAATAAGCTCGAGTTAAACTTGAGTAGCTCGACTAATATAACAACTTTATAGTGCTATTATAATCGAATTTTTGTATGCTCGGGATGAACTTGATGATAGAATTTATGGGTATTTTCATTTTTATTCCTCAAAAATTAATTTATTTTTTAATCAACAAACTTAATTTTTTAGAACAAGATTTTTTTTAAAACAAATTACACTATATTGTTATTCAGTCTTAGAACATTCTTTAGAATAAGATTCTATAGCTCCAAGTAAACCGTCAAACAATTATGGATACTGTTAAAAAAGAAAATTCTAATTTATATATCATCTACGGTATTGATATATCAAACATCACTCGTGGTTTAAGAATTTGCAAATACATGTTTGTATAATTTTATGATAAATTTTACTATATATCATAATTCAAAAAATTCACGTTTCTATTTACTTGATTTTTTTATCTTGCGCTCCTCTAAATAACGTTTTTAAACTCACCCTATACTATTATACTAATAATGGTAATAATAATAAAAATAACTATTCATTTATAACAGAAAGTAATCCAAACTTTAAGTATTACTAACTCGTATGTAAATTATCGTCTAAAATCTAATTTTAATACAGCCTTAACTTCGGGTCGTCATGATTTCAAACTTTAAAAAGGCAATAGTATCTGATGACTTGTCACTTATTTTGGTTGACTATGAGCATAATCACCGTCCCGTTCATTTTTTTACCCCAATATTTTTCATTAATTTTTATTTTTTTTTTCAAAACTAAAAAAATGTACGATGACCATATATATTCTTAGTCTGCTAAAATAAGTGATAAATTCATAGACAAAAGACTTTTAAAATACGATAATCACGTCATCAATTTAACTAAAACTTTTACTTGACCGGGTGCTTGTTTGGTTAAACAATGGATTTACAATTTCCGGGAATTGACTTTCCTAGGAATTGAATTACTGAGAATTACAATTGGTGAGAATTGAGAAAATAAGTTTGGTTGCAAAAAAATATCGAGTGATTTGCAATGTGTTAAATTCATAGGCATTATTAGTTGATGACAATTATAAACTTCATTTTCAAAATAAAAAAGGTGGAAGATGAAAATTTTAAGGGTAATTGGAAATTTTGATATCAAAATAAAACGTTAATTGTATTGTTACCTAGGGAGGAGTGGGTAATTGTACATACTCCATTTGAGATAATTGGAAAATATCCAGTAAATTAAATTAATGTGTTTATCATTTTTATTTTGCAACTAAACACCTTAATTGGATCTCATTTAATGGATTAATTTACTTTACTGAGTTTTTTACACCCAACCAAACAAGCACTTGAAATAAATTTTAATTTATTAGGTAACATTTTTTTTTTATGAGTCAATCATTTTTAAAGTTATGATATTTTTAGCTATATCTATTATACTTACTAAAATAGAGCACGGGTTGATGACGTGGCGCGCTGTGGACGCACGATTTTTGAAATTGAGCTCCCACAATTAAAGCCAATAAATCTTTATTTTTTACACTATTTTTTAAACCATAAAATCTTTTATTATTAAAATAATAATTTTATAGAAACCAAATCTATTATACTTATTACTTACTAAAACAGAGCACGGGTTGATGACGTGGCGCACTGTGTACGTAGGATTTTTAAAATGGAGCTCCCACAATTAAAGCCAATAAATCTTTATTTTTTACACTATTTTTTAAACCATAAAATCTTTTATTATTAAAATAATAATTTTATAGAAACCAAATCTATTATCTATTATACTTACTAAAACAGAGCACGGGTTGATGACGTGGCGCGCTGTGGACGCACGATTTTTGAAATTGAGCTCCCACAATTAAAGCCAATAAATCTTTATTTTTTACACTATGTTTTAAACCATAAAATCTTTTATTATTAAAATAATAATTTTATAGAAACCAAATCTATTATACTTACTAAAACAGAGCACGGGTTGATGACGTGGCGCGCTGTGTACGTAGGATTTTTAAAATGAAGCTCCCACAATTAAAGCCAATAAATCTTTATTTTTTACACTATTTTTTAAACCATAAAATCTTTTATTATTAAAATAATAATTTTATAGAAACCAAATCTATTATCTATTATACTTACTAAAACAGAGCACGGGTTGATGACGTGGCGCGCTGTGGACGCAAGATTTTTGAAATTGAGCTCCCACAATTAAAGCCAATAAATCTTTATTTTTTACACTATTTATTCAACCATAAAATCTTTTATTATTAAAATAATAATTTTATAGAAACCAAATCAGTTTTTAATAATAATAAAAAAATTAATCGAATTAGCTTTAACAATCAAATCACCTTAACAACCAAATCATTTTTTTAATAAATAAATATTTATAAAAATATATTAAAAGATATTGCGATTTTGATTTCCCTTTTAATTATATTTTCGGTTAGGATTTTTATTCGACGGAATTTTTTTCGAACGATCCATTAGATTTTTCCATGGTTCGCTTAGAACTTTTATGTTTTACAAATTTGTCGAACAAAATTTATTTTTCTGAAACTACAACTTTACCCAATTTGCTATTCGTACCCACGTATTCATGCTATTCGTACCCTCACTACGCGTACGCAATGCGTAGCCGTAGCAAGAAGCTCATTTCGTTCAAAAAACAAGGAAAATGGTTACGACTACGCATGGCCGATGCGTAGCCCTACTACGCGTACGCGTAGTAGGGCTACGCATATATCCCCTTCGAAAAAATGAAGGGAAACTTACTACGAAATGCGTAGGTGTAGTAAGGTATTAAAAAAAAAAAAAAAAAAAAAAAATTATTATTATTTTTTTTTACTACGCCTACGCATGGCGTAGGCGTAGATGTGGTATGTATAGCATGTATATGGTGGTACGAATAGCAAAAACCCAACTTTACGTTATGTGCGAGTTTTAATTAAATTGATTTTGAATTGAATTTTATTTTCGAAATGTTCCATCAGATTTTAAGCGAACAATTATTTTTTGATAAAATCCATCAAAATTTACGTTGTTTTTTTTTTGAAAAATACCTATAAATATATAATAAATTTTTACATGATTCCATTGGATTTTTTTGATAGTTTTTTAAATAAAAAACTTCCATTTAATCAACAAAATTGATTTTCATTTTGACGGTAAATTGAATTCCATTGTTGTTATATCTTTTTATTATGGATTTTAATTAAATTGGTTTCGATTTCATTTCCATTTTAGTTATACTTTCTGTTAGGATTTTTATTCGAACGAATTTTTTTTCCGAACGTTCCATGTGATTTTTTTCATGGTTCCCTTAGAACTTTTTATGTTTTACAAATTTGTCGAAAAAATTTTATTTTTTTGGAACTAAAAATTTTACGTTATGGGCGAGTCTATATCTACTACTAGAGCAGTATACACGACAGTTTACGTGGTGCGTTGTGAGAGTAGTATTTCGAAATGGAGCTCCCATAATTTTTTTTGAAATTGTATAATTAACAATTGTTTTTCTATTGTTTCATCCCTTGATTTGATTTTTAACCATAACCCTGTGTATCTGATCTATTTTCAAGTTATTAAAAAAAACTAACGTGTACACCTTTTTTTATGTTAATTTTATTTATTTATTGATTTTCTTTCACCCATCAGCAAATAAGTTATTTTTAGATAATAGTTATCGGACTTTGAAGTTAATTTTGAATTAAATTATATTTTTTAAAAACTTTTTTAGCTTGTAGATATAGACCGCGTTATATTAATTAAATTTTTGTTTAATTATGTTAAGTTTCTTAGCTTGTAGATCACATAAATCTTTTGTAATTTTAATAATTAAAAATAAAATTAACTAATTAACTCATAGATTTATAGTCAAAAATAATTAATTAAAATAAAATTTTTAATACACCAATAAGCATTATAGTCCAAAAAAAAAAAAAAGAGTTGTTAAATACAAAAAAAATTGTCAAATTAAATTGTTACCCATTGACCAAGAAAAAATCCTCAAACTCATTACATAATCGGAAAAAAACAAAAAAATATTGTTATATATATATAATAATATTATTATTCTATTAAGTATGTCCATATTATAATCTCATTTAGTAAATTTATCCTTAATAAAGTAATGTTGGTAAGTCGATTAGATTAGAGAAGTATACAAAACAAAAGCACGTAAAAAAACCAATTTCACAATATTCTTTCTCTTTTTTTTCAAAACCCGCACAAGGTGCGGGTACTATACTAGTGGTTGTCTAATAATAACAACAATAATAATAAATAATAATAATGAGATGGATATGATTAGGCTAACATGATAATGGTAAGTATAAGTGAAAGTTTTCCCACACACCCTTTCCCTTTTGATTCAATCTACGACAAACTCTTTCACAATTTCACATAATACCCACATGTACCACATCAACTACAGCCACATAACGGTTACATTTTTCAAATCGAGATTTAAATTAACGATGCCCACAATTAATCCACAATAGAATAATACAATGCCGTTACTCTCCTTCATTCTACGCCTTCAATCCTTGGTTTCTGTTCTTTGAAAATCTCCCAATTGTGGGCCACCAACAAGGGAAATTGAAATCAAGTTGAATGGGGAACAGAAAAAATATATAATTTATAATTATTGGAAAACTACAGCTTTTAGACAAAAGTTAAAGGCATGCCCTTTGAGTTCTTCTCTCTCCACGGTGCTCTTAGTTTTGTGAACAGCCTTTTTCCACAACTATTTGGGCCTACCCACTTCTTCACCACCTTGTTTATTTGAATTTCAAATTTAAAACTCTGGGCTTCACAGGAAAAGATTGTGGGAAAGAGATGAGGAAAGGAATTTAGTAACGGTTTGTAGGTTTTCAGGTTGGGTTTTTGTTTCCTTCTACAGCTTTGCAAAGGTAGCTATGGCGGAACCTACGTGTGTTATGCATGCTTTCTCTTACCCTTCTGTTATCCCAGATGAAGCTCAAGAGGTTTGCGTTTTCTCCTTCTTAACATTTTGGTTAATTGCGTAAATATGTTGGATTTTTATCATGAATTTAGTCTTCTGTTTAGTTCTTTGAGCTGAAGTTTTTATTCTTCTGGATAAGATTACAAGGGTTTTCCTTTTTTAGCTTACATATCATATAATTTGGTGTTTGTTCTAAAATTAACCTCTCTGGGTTATCTAATTTCCAGCTTATAGTTGCATGTATCTTTTTACTACAGTTCAGTATATGGTGATTTTGATGCTTTCATATCAAATAGCCTCGTGATGATACCATAGGTTTCTATGAAATTAGCTTTCTGGGGCTAATCTTAATTGCCAGGTTATGTGGGTGGTTAAAGTGAATTGGATTTCTATGTTGATGTTTGACGAGAAGGGTTTGTTCTGTTACAAGTTGGCCTTTCCATTTTTAGGGTTTTATAGTTGATTGAATTTGGATGAATGGAGTTCTAATTATGAGAATAAAGAAATTTTGTGGGAAATTGCAGGAGAACCCCATGTATGCATTAGAAGAATCTGTGTCCCTAGGGAGGTTCATGACAGAGTCCTTATCATGGGAGAAATGGTCTTCCTTCTCTCGAAATCGGTATGTCGAGGAGGCTGAGATGTATTCGAGGCCTGGTTCTGTTAAGCAGAAGAAAGCCTATTTTGAAGCTCATTTCAAGAAGATGGCTGCTCTTAAGGCTGCTGCTTTACTTGAGCAGGCAAATCCAGTCCAAGGAAGAGCTGAAGTGCATAATTATGATGGAACTAAGATTGATGATCATGCTGATCTTCATGTTCAAGATCCGGTTCCGAAGGATGACGAGAATGCATCTGAATTGGAATCTGAAGTTTGTTATGGGGGATATGACATTGATGATCATACTGATCATCATGAGCAAGGTCAGGCTCCAATTTTCTTACCAAATGACGAGAATTTGGGTTTTATGGATTATAATGAGGATGAACCAAATGATGGAGATGATCAGCTGAGAAGTGAACTCATTGAAGAAGAAGAAGATGAGCTTAAAGAGATATTTATGGACGTCGAGGAACAAAACCCAAGCACTGATATAGAAACTGAATTTGCCAAGGCTCATGAATCTCCTCTAGAGGTTGAAGTTTTCCACGAGTGCGTTGTTGATAAGGATGATGAAGATTCAGGTTTTGTAAATGATCACAATGAAGATAATCCAGTTGATGAAGATGTCAAACCATTGAGCACTAATAAGATCATTGAACAAATAACTCAAGCTGCCCAAGTTGAATCATCAGAACAACTTATGGATGTTAATAAGCAAAACACAAGTACAGAGATGGAAACTGGCTTGGTAAAGAGTGATGAATCTCAATTAGAGGTGGAACAAACAACTCAAGCAACCCGAGTTGAAACACTAGAACAACTTATGGATGCTAATAAACAAAACCCAAGTGCCGGAATGGAAACTGGCTTGGAAAAGAGTGATGAATCTCGATTAGAGGTGGAACAAGGAGATCAAACTACCCAAGTTGAAGCATCAGAACAACTTATGGATGTAATCAAACAAAACCCAAGTATAGAAATGGAAACTGGCTTGGTAAAGAGGGATGAATCTCGATTACAGGTGGAACTTAAAAACCTTTTCCCTTGGATATAGTTCTTGGTTTTGCCCTTAGGGAACTGATTTTTAATTTGTGTTCTCTTGTTGCAGTATTCTAGCGTTCAACAGGATACATTACCTGCAACAACACCAAGAAGCAAACGGAACCCTCTAGTATCCGCCATACTTCCATCATCACCAATGAGCAAAAGGAATCTGAAGTTATCTTTATACATGCCATCAAGGGATGCTGCAACATCTTCTTTTGTCCCATCTTCATCCCCTGCAGCTGTTCATCCTGGGAAAGAAAACACTTTTACACCAATCGGTAGGAAGTCTTGGATTGACGAACCGGATAAGAAGAGGACACCTCTTCGCATGTCAATCAATAGAGAGCTCAATAGATTGATATCACCAGTCATCAAGAAGATTGGCAGTTCCACTAAATCATCCAACAAAGATTTCACAACTCCTCTCAAAACTCCTTCTAAGGTATTTCATTTCTTTGTGCATTTGAAACTACTTTTACATATGTCAATTGCTCTTGTTTTCGGTTAATCACTAAATTTATTGATGCTTATAGATTCATGTAGTTCCTCTTATAAAATGCAGCTTTCCGAGGATTCAGTGAGAAGTGATCCTCTGGAGATCACTCCCCAATCAGGCAAAAGAAGGTACCTAATCTTCTTCTACGAAAATATAACTCATATCATGTAGGAAAAATGTTTCACTTAGACACCTTAATCTTAGAAAATAGTATCACTCGAAAAATCTAAGCTGTTAAGGCTTGACTAAAGTATAACGAACTTCATATTTGCCGCTTAACCGATGGATTTTATTCTTATTTGGAGTACCAGATCATGCCAATTCTTAGGCTACTTGAGTTCAAATTTTCCTACAAGTTATGTTGAAACCTTATCTTCTAAAAAAAGTTAGAAGGCACTTTATAATTTCTCATTATTTTTTTCTTGTGTATAGGGCCAGAGCATTGTTTGATTCAGCAGGTTGTGGTGGGAGCAAAGCTTCTGGACAAAGGTGGCAGTTCCTCTCAAATGAGTAAGGACAATTTCATTTTCTTGATTTTTGGTGGGGACTTTGCAAATAAGTGATGCCAAAGAAGTAAAATAATAATAAAAGCATGCATGATGATATCAACTGTTACACATTCAGCCTTTTTAGAAAGGAGGGAACATGCCCTTCTACCATTCCTCAAAATCTCCAGTTTTCCCTACTTTTAATGCACTTTTTGAGGGTTATCACTTATCACATTATTTATAACTTGTTTTAATTATGTTTCTTACTTGAGTAATGCAATCACTGAAAGTTTATGGGTCCAAGCATATAATAGCGGGAACCAGAAAAATAGTTTCACTGGAAAACGATTTCCAATGTTGTGCCAAACAAACCAGATTCATGAGAAAATCATCCATGAAAAAGCCTTCATTAACATATTTAAAGTAGAGGGTGATCATTTGCTGATATAATTTTGTTTATGTGTGGTTACTTTGATGGGTGACTTTGACAAGCCTTTGGACTGTATGAAAAAGTTCATCTATGTTTTGTTGCCTTTGAAATTTTGCTCTTTAGTGTTCTTACATTTGTTTTGAAATTTGCTGAAAAGGGCTTGTTGCTGAAGTCTCAATTCTGATTATGTGGTTACTTTTATGAGCCATTGGACTGTTTGGAAAAGTATATCTATGTTGTTGCCTTCGGGATTGACTCTTTAGAGTTCTTATTTTTGTTTTGAAATTGCAGAAACGGGCTTGTTATTGACGTCTGAATTTGCATTTTAAAAATCAGATTAAATGCATAATGAAACATGTAAAATCATTGCGGCCTAAAAAACAGCTACTCTCTCTTCATATATATATATATATATATATAGATCATATGAAAACAGGCTTATCGTGTAATCATGAGGACAGATTCGTAATTATTATTAGTTTTATTACGAATGTGTCATATTGTTTAATGTATTATTGGTTGAGTGGATTATTCATAGTTATTATTGGTTCAATGGATTATTCCTAATTATTATTATTCGTAGTTATTATTGATTATGATATTTACTATAATAAGCCTATTCTCATGGGAACCGATATATATATATATATATATATATATATGCATTCCTTGAATTTAATCCTAACTTTTAAAATTATGGATGAGTAACAGAGGATCAAAATCGCCTGCTGGTGGAAAAAACAAGACAAGCTCTCCAATCATACCGAAATCTTTCTGTTTGAACGCGAGCAGAGCTCCAAGAAGAAAGGAGGCATGATAACAACATTCACTAAATTATCTATCCATGTTCATATGCATCAATGGAAGCTAAATTTTCTATGCATATTCACTATTTCAGAGATTGGAAGAGAAGTTCAATGCCAAAGCCACAGAAAGTGTTCAGCAGCAATCCAACTTGAAGGTCCTTAAACTTTTTTTCCCTCAAATAAAAGGAAAGCAAAATTGCATTATAAGCTATAGTTGTCTTAACCATTACATCTTGCAGGAAAAGCCGAAAGAGCAAACGAAATTACGACATAGTTTTTGCTTTGGAGCGAAGCTGTCGTCCGAGTCATTTAGGGAACGAGAGAGGGAGAAAGAGAGGCTTGTTGAAGTTTCAGCAGAGAAGGTCATTTTTACCTCAAATATTTCCTACTGATGCAATTGCTTGTAAAATATCTCACATTTGTTGCTACTTAAATGTAGAGCAAAGGAAGAAGCAGACTACAAAACATGACTTCTTTGCCTCCTCGAAAATCGGCAACAAAGGGAGCCAATTCATCCAAGAGTGTTAAGTGAAAGAAGGGTGAATTGCCTCCACAGAATAAAATGAAACAAGAAACGATGACATGCAAAAGAATGTTAAGTGAGAGATATGGCTCTGCAAAATGGCTTTTCAGTTCAGAAGGTTATTTGTAGAGAAGATGCAATTGTAAGAAGCTGCAACCACTGAAGAACTTCTTCAATGGCTTAAGTATAGCTATTTTGTACTTAATCTAAATGTTATATTGTTGCTTTTAGGATTGGTATCTCATCCATTTCGTGCAAAAGTTTAAAACGATGCTAGATGTAAACATATACTAATTCTGTTCTCTTTGACATTAGAATATAAAAAATTTGGTTCACAATATTTGTGTTATCAAGATTAGCCCTAAAAAAAGTTTAAAATTATAGTACATCAATACTAATTTTAAAATTACTTTTCATTTATTATTTTTCTACTTTTAATTTTTCTTAATATGTATGATTTTTTCTCCAATACCAATAATTGAGAACAAGAGTATTATTTTTGCTTAAACACTAGTAGAACGTACCCATTAGTGCTGTAATATGAGACAAGCTACTCGGGCTCGGCTCGTCAAAAGCTCAGCTCGAACTCGTTCATTTTCTAAACGAGCCAAGCTTGAGCATATTTTAAAGCTCATATAATTTGTAGGCTCGGCTCGGGCTTGGCTCGTTTATAAACAAGCCGAGCTTGAGCATGTCAAAGCTCGGCTCGTTCGGCTAAAATAACACTATAGGAGCATTATTTTAGCCAAGCTACTCGGGCTCGGCTTGTCAAAAGCTCGGCTCGATCTCGTTCACTTTCTAAACAAGCCAAACTTGAGCACGTTTTAAAGCTCGTATAAATTTTAGGTTCGGCTCGGGTTCGGCTCGTTTATAAACGAGCCGAGCTTGAGCATGCCGATGCTCGGCTCGTTCGGCTCGTATTACACCCCTAGTACCCATATTGATATTAAATTTGGATGTTGTATATTATATAACTCCTAAAATCGTGTAAAAAATTAGAAACAACTTTTGATAAGTCAAACTATTGTTGATTTTGAGGTTGTACCTTCAAATTTTTAATGAAGTTCTTCTAAGATTTTTTTTATAAAATAATTATATTGACAAACTGATCTACTTGACACTCATTTGTCTCTCTAATGTTAATTAATTAAATATAAAGCACCTTAAGTCGTGACAACTAATAATAAACGATAAAAGAGCAATTTTTTTTTAATGTGAAATATTCCTTATATTCAAGTAATCTCATAAAAAAATATTTTTAATTAGGTTGAATTTTTTGTGATGATAAAAATATTGATATACCTTCCTCCGATTAATATACTAATTAGGCATTACATATTTATACTTATAATATTATTTAACTATATATAAAACATCTTCAAAATTAACCAATGCATTTAAATATATAACGTCTCAAAAAATTCGACTTATACTCGTGTAAAATAATAATGTACAGTCAAATAACAATTTTTTTTAACTCAATTTTTTCTTAAATTTATGTAATTTCATTAAAAAAACATTTTTAATTAGGTTGGAATTTTGTTATTTTTGAACATTTTTATTTTATTTCCCAGAAATTTCACTTAATTTTCACGAAATGTAAGCCGTGAAAATGGAAACTCAAGAAGGGATAGCCACCAATCTAAAACCCAAGCAAAGCCCCAATTTACAACTCCGATTCCCCTTCAATGGCATCCAACGCCATAAGAACAACTCTCAGATCAATCAACCAATTTAGCTCATTCACATATCCCCATAACCGCCTGTTCTCCTCCATCTCCGCCACCGCCAATCCCCGGGACACCGATGACTCCTCCTTTACGTTCTCCTCGGAGGGAGCCTCCGGCGTCGATGATAACATCCACCTGAAGTCTCCGGAAAAGAAGCAACCCGCTTCGTCTTCTGTGACGATGCCGATGTCGTTTATGACGGGATCGATCGTCGGGAAGAGGTTCTACAACCAGGTGACTACGAGGTTGGCGGATGACGGCAATGGTTGGTCGGTTATGCTCGATTACCGAACTCTGAAGACTCCATCGAAGAGATCTCTCAAGCTACCTACTCCCTCTCTTGCTAAGGCTGTCGCCGCCGAGTGGGATTATCAGGTTCTTGTTGCTTTCTCGAGCTCTTTATTTGCCTTTCATATTTGTTGAATTGGTTCGAATTATGAGTAATTAGGATCAAAGTTCATGTAGTATGCTAACTAAAATTCTTGTTTTCTTACTTGATATGATTTAATTGACCAATTACTGCTGCGAAGTTGCTTGATCATCATTTTTTCTATCTCCGATTTTTTTTCAATTTCTTTGTTTCGATCTGCTTCTGTTCGTGGATGATTGACAATTATTGGTAGATATGGATTGTATGGGAATAATGGGAGTGCTTACACTCATTCAATGCTGTGTTTCTGAGTTGAAATGGTGGAATTTGGTGACTAATCCTGAGCAGTTTGCATATGATCATATCATATCTCATAATTTTGTCAATGTTCTTTGTTTTATGTTGCTTCTAGTCATGGATCATTGTGCTGATGCCTTTCTTTAAAGTTGCAATCGTTTTCTAAGACTCATTTCATTTGATAGATCATCAGTCTGTTAACTTAAATGAATCAGTTCGTTATTTGTAGCAAACAGATGGCATCAGGCCCTTCACAATGCCACTGATGAAGCTTGCTTGTACTGCATTGGAACGAGTTCCTCTCACTCGCCCGAAGATCATTGACTATTTGATAAGCAAGTTCAATCAAGATTTGGTTTTTTGTCGTGCTCCTTACGACAATGATCTAACTAGTGGAGTATATGGTATGGTACCATTCAGTTCAATTTGAAGAGCTACATCTGTACATGTATGTTATTTCATCACATTTTGGCTGTTTGTGTTTCTCTACCCTCTTATAAGTATGTGGATGCTCAGAGTCAAGGGTCTATTCGGATATCATTACAAGTAAATTATGTACTTTGGGTTTTAAAATTGAACCATGAAATCTAGTGTAGTAGAGTACATGCCTTGCATTGTCATTACTGCTTTATAATCGAAGACATCCAAACAACACTTTTACTAAAATGTGTATTGTTTTAGAATTTGAACCATATGTAGAGCCAAGAAGATGCCAAATGAGCTGATTGCAGGTCTTCGTTTAAGGAATATATCTGATTTTTGTCAGCCAGCAATATCCAAACTCACAAGGGAAACATAAAAGTGCTAATTTAGTTGAAACTGTTATTGAGCCAAGGAGATGCTGAATGAGCAGATTTAGACATGTGTCTTGTTTTAGAATTTGAACCATATGCAGAGCCAAGTTGTATGATATTTTTGATTTTGCAGCACGACAAGTGGTGAAAATCGATCCCCTGCTTGACTGGGTGAAGTCAGAGTTTGGATTTAAGCCTGTTGTGTACTCCAGCTTCTTTGGTGGTAAGCAAGATGAAGGTCTTGTGAAGGCTGTTGAAAGTCTGTTGAAAGGAACAGATGATTGTGAACTTGCTGCTATCGATGCTATGACTGCAGCCTCTCATTCATTGATTATATCCATTGCCTTGTATCGTGGCAGACTTCAAATTGAGGAAGCCATAGAGTTGATCAGGCTTGAAGAAGATCATCAGGTATGATTTGTCAGTCAAGCCTTTAGCCATTGCTTGCTATGCTACATTGTAGTGGTTAAGATTGTGGTAGGCTGGTAGCGGTAGCGTTATGAACTGCTAGCTTTGGTAGTAGTGGCAAAACACTACTATAATCGCTAAATTGAAAACTAAATGCTACCATGCTGAACTCAATTTTAGACACAAAGCACTAAACGCCGTTTTAGAGGCTCGTCCAAATACGCACTCAGTAAGTGTGTAATGAGGTAAATCACAGGATGTTACTTTATGCAATCAAATTGAACTTAGATTTGCTTCCTGGCCTGTTCAGATTGACAAGTGGGGGCTCGTTGAGGGCGGTCATGATGTTGATCTTGCAGACCTCAAGGTACAAATTTCATCAGCCGTTGTGTTCCTAGGGCTCTCGAGGAGGACTCTTTGATCTCATTTATGTCTAAAAGCTTCAACCGATATTTTCGCATATCTAATCAAAAAGCAATGATCCTCGCCTCAGCGGTTGTTATACCTGCTCCTCTCCTTGTGAGTTTTTCGAGTTGGTTTATAGATCATACCAGTTTCAAGTTGCCAGCTGACTAAACAGTCTAATGTGACTTCAACTTGCAACTGCATCTGTTTCTGTATTGTTTCTACTTGATAGTTTATTTCTTGTCGAAATAATTAGCTAGAAATTGTAGTTCAGATATTCCCCTTCATCATGATATATCTTCATGGTTCCATTCATGAGATCTTGTTCTATTATTTGCCATTGTGGGTCACATCAATAAATAATTTACAGCTTTGGTCTTATGCATTCGTTTGGTCTGTTTCTTTGCCTTTATGCAAGGCTGCAGCCATCATCGAGCTTACCTTGTTGGATTAAAATGAGGGTTTGCAGTTGCCTAGTCAAATCTCATGTTCTGAATCATTCGTATTAAGGTATTCGAAATTGGGATTCTAAGATTGTGCACAAAATTTCAATAATCTCCAAATATAAGCTACTAAGGGCAATACATACAATCTCAATGATCCACATATTCACTTATCTAATGGCTGCATAACTGCATTCTAGCCAGCAGAAAACAAAACATCAATTAGAAACAAACGAGGATTCTCGTACTGAGCAAATAAGTTTCTACAAATTCCATATTCTGCGTTTGCTCTTCAACCTGAAGTTATGGAAGCCCCAGAGCATTTATTCATCAATATTTGCTTTGAGAAACAGTTTGCCAACAAGCGAACAAATAACAGACAAATTCTTGAAATACAATGCCGAGAGAACCAAGTTCTCTTCATATAATCAGGGGTAGCAGTTCATATAACAAACGGGCTCTCTCTATTACGAGCCTACAAGCTGGAGATGCTTGATGCTCTGGATCTGCTTTCCAGGGTTCAGTCCTTTAGGACAAGCACGAGCACAGTTCAATATTGTGTGGCATCTGTAGAGCTTGAATTCATCATTAATAGCGTCCAACCGTTCTTTGGTGTACTCATCACGGCTATCAGCTATCCATCTGCATATCCCAGCAGGATTGTTAGTACCTTTTTTTAGTTCAAATCTAAGTTATATTCAAATGTTTAACCATCATTTTAAACCAATTCAACAGAGGACCTTGTATACGTTAGCTATTGCAAGATACTATATATTTCAGTATTTGCATCCACACGGATTCAAGAGATCGAATAATCTCCAGAGTCCTCTGCGATTGTATAACAATTGCAATTTTCCAGCCTTATTGGCACATGTTCATTGCCAGCAAAAATTCAGAAGCCAAAACAGATAAACATCTTGGAATGCCTATTATGCAAAACATCAAGGGTTTTGACTACACTTTCAGATGCATGTAGCAGAAACAATACCAAAAGCTTATGAAATAAGAGATCCATATGCAGATTTTAGAATTCTTTTGAGCAACAGCATCCATTATGGAAACAATTGAAACTGACAATCAGGTTATATAGGTTTCAAAACTTGTGTTATTTACTGGTTGAGTGAAGAAACTGAAAGGGGCTCAATTACATCTAAGATTGTCAGGCCTGTTAAGGTTGAGTAATGTATTAAGTTGGATTTAGATCCTTTTATCCTAATGAAGAGTGAATATTAATTGCTAAAAATTCTACAAGAATAAGTTCAAACAGCAAGCAATCTACGAAAAAATTATCCTCTATGAACTTGGAAAAAGTTTCTTCTTATACCAGGCAAGAGATGCCCTACTAGTAGTAGTAGGCACTACCCTATCCCCGCATCTTCCCAAATCATCTTCAGCTATCCATCTGTCCTTCCTACACATACTTATCTACCTCGAAACTGTTCTTCAAAAAACTGCACATGGTCCTTGAACCAGGCAAAAGAATAGAAGAAAAACAATTTTAACTATCTTTCCCTATCCGTCCCGATCCTTGAAAAACTAATGCCTCATCTCCACAGCTTACAATTTCCTATGCTTTATTTTGTATCGGGCAGCAAAGAGAAACGAAGTCAAATATCTTGATAATAACTTTGCCTCTGTACAACGTCTATCCCAGAGCAAAATAATACCTTAATCTATGATAAATCTAACCAAAGTTTCCTTCATCCTTTGCTTCTCCCCATATCAAGCCCCAAGAGATAATTTTCCTTTTGCAAGATGTCTCTACCTCAAAGCTAAGAAGGTGCCTTCTTAATACCAAAAATCAACTTTTTCCTTCATGGAAATGTGCTGACAACAAAAGCTCAATTCTAACCAAAGTTGCCTATAACTTATGCTCCTCTCCATATCAGGCTTCAAGAGACATGATCTTCTGTGCAGAATATCTACCTCATAGAGAAAAAAATCTACCTCCTCAATTCAGTGAAAATCCGACCAAAAATCAACTTTTCCTTCCTTGTCATGATGTAGCAGCAAAAAAACCCAAAAAATGCAGATAAATCTTCTTCCTAAAATGTCTACCCCCAAAGCCTTTAATCCTCATATAATCCAACCAGTCACAACTTTCTCAGCGATCACAAAAATCATGGACATCCAATAATAATCACACAAGTCCTAGAAACTGACATAGCAACAACATAAGCAACCTACACTATGATTTCTATCAATTCACCATCCAGGATCAGTCAACAGCTATATACAAATCAATACATATATCACCAAATAATAGTAATTTCAAATTAATTTCAGTGTCCTCACCTGTGAGCATGAAGCAAAGCAGCGGGTCCGAGATATTCCTCAGGGTTCCACCAGTAGCTAGGGCACGAAGTACTACAACAAGCACAGAGAATACACTCATACATCCCATCAAGCTTCTTCCTATCCTCCTTACTCTGCAAGATCTCCTTCCCAGGGTTCGGATTCGTGCTCTTCCTCTTCAACCACGGCTCAATACTCTTATACTGATTGTAAAAATTGGTCATATCCACCACCAAATCCTTAATCACGAACATATGCGGCAAAGGCGTGATAGTCGAAGCCTCAGCACCTTCACTTGGAATCTTCGTAAGACAGGCGAGACCGTTGCATCCATCGATGTTCATCGCACAGGAGCCGCAGATCCCTTCACGGCAAGATCGTCGGAAAGTGAGAGAAGGATCCATCTCGTTTTTAATCTTGATAAGAGCATCGAGAACCATGGGGCCACACTCCTTCAGATTGATCTCGTAGTTTTGGAGGAAAGGCTTCGACGGATTTTCAGGGTTCCAACGGTAGATCGAGAAGGTTTTCATCTTCGCCGACTCTGATTTGGAATCTGCTTGAGCGTCGGTTGCATAGGGGCGAAAAGGTCGGATCACCCGAGAGGGGATTCGTGAGATTGCTCGCCGGTATAGGCTCGTCGCCATTGTTGAGAAGCTTTCAGGAGAGAGAAGGGTAGATTGAGAGAGAAAATTGGAGATGGACGAAGATGTAAAAAGGTCAGGGGTTTTGCTGGGAGTGTGGAGATTTTGAATTGACGAAATTAGGCTTCGTAATTATACATCTGAGCGTTCATGTGATGGTGGGTAGTTTAGTAAATTGACATCAGTGTAGGAACGGGAGTTATCTGAGCCGTTCATTTCATGGTGATGTGGAATGATTTTGGCCGGGAGTGATTAGAGGGGTTCGTGGTTGGCTCGTGGAGCCTTAGTTCTAGTAATCTGGGCCGTGGCCCATTTTGTTCCACATGTAGTGGGCTTTCGGCCCATTAGAAAATTACCATTAAGGCCTCGTTTGGAATTACTAGGAATCATTCCCGGTTAAAGAATGATTCCAAATCAAACAAAAACTACGTTTAGAGATATTTTAACACATGAAATTTATTTCCATTTTCTTTCCTTACCCTTAACCGATTCTATTCCGTTTTCATTCCACCGCTCCAACCAAAAGGGCACTAAGTTCTTACGGCTTGTTAAGATTTTTTGTGCAGGTCAAACATGAAAATTGAACGAAAAATCTTGTTGGTGTTTGTAATAGGTAGATTTTTGGGTTAATATTTATTGAATCAGAAGAAGTAGAAGTTCGAAGGCTCGAACAAAAATAATAATAAAGACATAAATGTACAAATAATTAAAAATGTTTTGAGAGAATAAAGTAGTAATTAATTTTGATAATCTAATAAAAAGCTATATTCTTAGCTTCTCGTAACTACATAAAAAAATTTACACAAAAAACTAACAGAAAAATATAATCTAGTAAATAATCTACCCTGTCCATAAAGCACAAGGTTTTGAAATTTTAAAATTTACTCAATACTAACGAAAAATCCGTCTTCGAAGCGTTAGCTTCATGCTAAATATGACGAGACTGAGAATTTCAATCTTCTTAAAGAAGCCTTGATATTTTTCTACTAGAATAAATAAGGGGTGAATTTATGTCGGTTAATATGATTAAATAAGGGGTGAATTTGTGTCGGTTAATATGATTTTTTTAATTATTTAAATTATCAACTTAATTTGTCGTCCTTATAATTATGATATGCCAAAGCAGGTGTTAAAATGTTATCGTTGATTAGTCAACACCGTTACATAATTATTTTCACGAGAAAACAGGCGGTTAAACTTGTTGATTATTTTAAATGTTAAAATTTAGGACTCGTTAAGTATGCATGAGAAAATAGAATTGAAATTAGGAACGAAATATAATGAGAAATAACATAATTTAAATTCGAAATATGGTGTATGGTCATTGGTCAATAATATAAATTTAAAATTTAAAGTACATTAATTTTATAAAATAATAAGATATTAATTTCAAATAATCACATTGGAATTAGTTTGAGTGATTCCGAAATCGAGTTTTAATACCCGATGATCTTATCAAACGGGTCCTCGGTTTGTTCCGTGATAATAATGAATATTTTAAAAATTGACTATAGTAAATTCAAATTGCCAATAAAGACACAAATTCAAATTTGAGGTTCTTGCAACATACACGATTATGTAACCGATAACACAATCAAAATGCTATAAATAACACTTTGATCCTTCCCGCCTATTAATTTACCTCCATTGATTTCCTCAAAATTCGCTCTAGCTCTAATTATTTTCTCCATCTTCATCATTCTGTCTTCTTTAACCCCTCAAGCCCTCATCCAATCTTGTAGGGTTGATTCTGATATCGGTGAATTCTTCTTCGTTTGGATCATTAATCGAGCGTTCGCCTGCGATTGTCGATATGCCACCGGTAAGATCCATTCTTGATTGTAATGATCATGTTCTCTTGCATGATCTTCTACCCTCATTGCATTTGAATTTGCAAAAACAAACAAACTATAATGTTATGATTGATTCTGTTTTGTTCTATCATTGGATACACTCGGAGTGAGCAAAAGTATCCGATTTCACAACTCGATGATCGAATCCGGGAAATCCAAATTGAAATAATATGTTGATTATCGATTCAAGTTCAATTCGAGTTTTTACAGGATCATTGAATACAGGTCGGACTTTTATAAAATAACCGAATCGATTATATTCGACTAATTTGATTAACAAGTATCCAACTTGGTTGGTATGCAATACTAAATTTACATATAGAAGTAGGGTATCCGAGTTGAAAACAAGTCGGATACCCGTGATTTGAATTGATCCAATTGCACTTCCAAAGTCACCCCATGGTTGTGAAAATGAAATTGTCCCCATCCATAGGGTCGTGCTGAATCAGATCAGACCGGAAAATCGGATCAG
Source organism: Fagopyrum homotropicum (assembly GCA_033239125.1). Classification (NCBI taxonomy): domain Eukaryota; kingdom Viridiplantae; phylum Streptophyta; class Magnoliopsida; order Caryophyllales; family Polygonaceae; genus Fagopyrum; species Fagopyrum homotropicum. The sequence continues at coordinate 1,828,630 of BSWB01000001.1, read as the reverse complement.
ATTGTTACGGCCGGGTCTATGGTATGGATGTGAGGTAATTTCTACTCCTGGTTCGGTTTCGGTTCAAGACCGGAAAATACAGGTGATCTCGGTCGGACCGAAAGTTAGACATTAGCTGGATCTAGGTCCAACCCAAATTCCGGTTCTCTGATCCGGACCCAGATCGGACCGGTTACACACCTCTACTCATCCATAACCTATTATATTGATGAAACTCACTGGACTTAAATGTTGGATAAGTATGCACGTGAATTATTAGTTTATGTGCTTGCACGAGCTTATAAAACATAGCATTGATCTCGAAAAAACTTGCAGCAGACAGCAGGAAACGCTCGGCCATTGCCGAAATTCGGAGAATGGGACGTGAACAATCCAGCAGCAGGTGAAGGTTTCACAGTCATCTTCAACAAGGCAAGAGATCAGAAGAAAATTAGCGGCTCATCGACTAGTAGCTCCGGGCAACCCGCAGACAACCATTCCGCCGCTGATAATGCCAGTAATGACAAGAAAGACAAGAAACCGGTACCAAATTAAACCCTAAATCACAACAATATTACAACTGCATACAAGTCTCATTCATGCATAACGACTTCCGAAATTTGTAAACTTTATCTTGCAGAAAAAGTTGCTGTGCTGTTTCTATGGAGGAGTACCACCTCAAGAGCGGTAGATGTTTCCGAGAAGAAAGTCAGCCATCGGGCCCCCACAAAGGCGAGGGCTTGCTGTGTTCTTCAAGTTCTTCATTTTTGAGGGTGTTGAGGTGGTTCATCTTTGTTGTAACTGCTCCTCCTTTTTGCTCGTCTGTTCATGCTACTTCTTTGTAAATCAACCTCGGAAAATTATGTTTTGTTGTTGTATATGATTGTCAAAGAGATGTAAAAAGCCACTGTATTTCATACTAGAACAGAAAATACAAGCAGCCTTACACTTGCTGATTTTTTGTGCTCTTAATACTGTCAATGGTTTATGGTCTGGACCGTCTCCGGTCCAACTTACGGTCCGGCCAATTCGGTTCATACGGGCCACGGTCCGGTCCAGACCGGAAATGCCCGTAAGTGAAACCTAATATCGGTATATCGCGATTCTGTCTCACTCTGACACTCTCAGACTCGACGACGGCAGAGCCTTCATATCGATTTTGACCCTAATCGATATTCGTATAGGGCTCAGGTAGGTTCAGTTTGATTAACTAAGCAAAGTAATGGGTTTGAATTGCTGATGTGCTTCTGTATATGTATACTTTTCTGAATATCTGTATGATTTGTATCAGTGAAAATCTCGGATGTTTGCTCGAGCAATTTCTAGAACCAAGTTCCCAAATTGTGCTTCCATTGTTATTCAAAACTTAACTAAGCCCCTAGCAGCAACAGACGCTTCAGGAACTCTAGCGTTGAATACGAGTGCCATTGGTGCACCGCAAGTCGATTCTGAATATGGCTTGAGCGGTTGGTGTGGTTCGAGATGGAGACTTTACCACGACGGGAGACCGAGGGGTTCGTTGTGGAGGGGGAAGAAGCTGATTGGAAAAGAGGCACTTTATGTAATTCTAGGGTTGAAGAGATTTAAAGATGACGATGAGAAGCTTGTTAAATTCGTGAAAATTCACGTTATGAGGCTTTTGAAGTTGGATAAGATTGCTGTTCTCACCGAGCTTCAGAGGCAGGAGGAGGTTGCTTTGGCGCTCAAGGTTCTTCAAATTTCTTCCTATTTCAAGTTCGAAATCTGTTTGAATTCTTACTTAGATTTCCTGGAATGCAGAAGAGATTGGAGATCTTAATCATTTTATGATATTATATATAGAATGTGTAGGATGATGTGAGCTTTAATTATGTGATGGCTGAGTTTTCATATGTAAACTTGCTCATACCATTTTATCATTTCTGCTAATAGCACTTCTAAAGTCTCTAATTGATTTTGGAAATGTAGATACATTTCCTTAAGTTAGTTTCTGACCTTCTGCCGAAATGGCTTCAGCTTTGATGGTCGAATCCTCCATTTATTTCTGTACACTTGGTTAATTGTTTTGATGCATTCAGCTGTCAAGCATAGAGATGATTTCTGCAACTTACTTACCTTTACAGTCTTGAAACATATTGAATTACTGATCATAGTTACGGTGAGGAAAGACATGTTCCAGGCAGTGAAGTTAGTTTTTCTGTTGGGAGGAGGAGGAATTGTGGTATCATTCCCACTAATTGTATTGCAGCTTGAGTTCTCGACCGCTTGTCCTTGTAAGGAATGGATTTAGTGACGTGACCAGGAGATGAAACTTGAAGAGAATCATTTTACACATCTATGAAATGGCTTTACTGTTGTAACCAGCTTTGAACTCATGGAATTTTTTTGTTGCACTTTTAGATGTTCAGGGTTATCCAGAAAGAGGACTGGTATGAGCCTGATGTTTTCTTATACAAAGATTTGATCATTGCATTAGCAAGATGTAAAAAAATGGATGAGGTGATGCAATTGTGGGAAGACATGAGAAAAGACGAGCTGTTTCCGGATTCTCAAACATATACTGAAGTCATTAGAGGCTTCTTGAGGCAAGGTTCTCCTGCAGATGCTATGAATATATACGAAGATATGTTGAAGTCTCCAGAACCACCCGAGGAGTTGCCATTTAGAATATTATTGAAGGGACTTTTGCCAAATCCACTTTTAAGAAACAAAGTTAAAAAAGATTTTGAGGAGATATTCCCAGAAAGCCATGTGTATGATCCTCCTGAAGAAATTTTCGGAATGCAGTGAGGGTTGCTTCTTTCTATTACTCTACTATCTATCATATGTTTTCTTTCTTGCGTTGTTACATGCAGAAACATTTTCAACCTTTTCCGTTCATGTGCATATACTCAAGCCATGAATCGAGAATCTAGACTGTAATGCTTGGTGTGAATTTGCAGATTATTTTATTGTGCAAGTAAATTGCTCGTGTATTTTGTTTGTTTTCTTCCTAGTTTATCAAACTTGAGTGTGATGAAAAGAACACAGTATCAGACTTGTAAAATCAGCCGAAGCATGCGAACCATAGTGACCCAGGAATGATATTTCTGGTTGCTCATATTCGTGTCTGTCATATCTATGGTTTGCTGATGGTGTATGTTCTTTGTCTATTTGGCTGTGAAATGTTGATCAATATCGGGGTTCCCCCCCTTTAGGCCTCAGAGTTTAGATTTTAAGTATATATTGACGAGCGGAAAAGAATTTAGTGAATTTTTAACCCTCTTGATGAAAGTCTCAGGCTCTCGGGCTCTGCTAGTGCCATGTATATATAAGCACGCACACGGTGCAAATCTCAACCCTCTTATGAGATATATTATATTCTTTTCCGTTTTTGAGAATGATGATATTAATCCTGTTTTGAGAATTTCAGCTGTCTTTATTCTTCTGTAAGTATATTATATTCTTTTCTGTAGCTATTCTGTTTTTTTAATAGCAGAGTGAGTGTGCTGTCTGAGTTTGATGACATTTCTGCAAGATCTTGCTGTCTGAGACAAACTTCATCTGAATATATGCCTTTTGATGTTGCTGTCTGAGTTTTTAATCACAATTAGTGAATTTTGATCCTGCTGTCTGAGTGACTGAGTCAAACTTTGATCTTGTTGTCCGAGTTTGCTGATTTCTCATTAGGATTCAGTTTGCTGGTTTTTCAAAAGTCAAACTTTCTTCCCGGGATTGTGAACAGCAAAATGGTCCATAAACAAACGTTCTGAATACGAATATTGATGTTGAACGGTCCGGTCCACGGGTCTGTATGGGATGGCTGGACATGTTTATGGTCTGGACCGTATTTTTCCGGTCTGGACTATATGCTTAGTCCTAGCCAGCAGTCTATCACAGGAACTTAGCTCATTTCGTTAATAAGAAAATAAATTTTCTTCAAAACTAAAAACTCATGGTGGTACCAAACAAGCCTTAACTACAGAATTTTCAATCGTGAAAATATATATATAACTGACTGCCAAACAGGCCATTATACTCATCTCCAAAGCTTGTGTAATCGATGTAGCATATTTTTGTTCATCATAAAGGCATCAATCTACTGTATTCAGCTCTTGCAGGATATAGTTAGGATGATTTCAACATAAGTACATTTGGAATTTGAAATCAAAACGTCCACATACATAAAATCTGAGATCAAAGTACACAGAAGCACAAAATACAGCTTTGCATATATAAACTGCTTATTTTTAGTTTATAAACACAGTTGCATTGAAATGTTTTAATAAATAGTCTATCAAACAAACCCTAAGTTAATGAATCATCAAAGTTTTGGATTTATACTTTCTGATGTACAAATTTTTCACATGCCTGAAAGTAAGAGTAATCATCATATACATAATACACTAAACTAGCTAGGGACTCATTCAGGTTAAAACCAAAGATGTGTTACAGTTGTTAGGTACTGTGTACAACAAAGAGCATCTAGAATACAAATCTGTCATTGTAACTCAGTATCCCTTTCAGTTTGTTGCCCACTTGATTCTCTTTCGGAAAAATCATAGTTAGCTATCTTTCGCTTACTCAGCACCCGTACCAAGCTATTTGATGACCCTGAGGGCGGCTTTTTCATACCATCCTTTTTAGACAGCTCGTCCAATATTGTTTTCTTGAGACTCTCGTATCGCCTTCTGTAGGCTGGGTATCTTGATATGGACTTTGTGATCCCACACAGCCTTTTGAACACGATGAAACAATGGTAGAGTTAGTAAAAGTCGTTAATCCTGATATGATCACGTTGTTACTTACAACACAGAGAAAAATTGTTTGTACTTAGAATTCGGTTTAAGAAATCATAAGTTTCTTGGACAAATTCTTTCATATACTTAAGAGTTCAGCAAATCTCATAAAGTTTACTCAGTTATTACCTTCGAGACAAAGCTTCAAGTTCAGCACATTTGAGTTCGGATTCAGGGGGAACGCCAGTATACATATCCTTGAATCTATCAGAATTCCCATTCGACAAAAGTAGTTTGCTGAGGTAATCCTCCTCGGCCTCTGAAAGATTTATCGCGGTAATTTGGTCTCTGAGGATCAAAAGTGGACTCAAAAACCAATCAAAGAATGTATCTTTTGGCTGGTTTGTTGTAGTTATTTCTGTAAGATCATCACCTGCATAAAAGTGAAACAAAGACATCTATAATTCTTAAGTTCAGCTGATAGATGCATATTTCCAAAGGGAAAACCGCGGAAAAACATTAAGAGCAAGCAAACAAGCTTACTTAGTAATAAGCCTGAAGAGTTAGCTTTTGCTGAGCGTGTAAGAATCCGTAAAATGCAATAGGCTGGTAATCCAATGTTTATGATATCATTACCGCCTTGGCTGGATTGAGCGTCTTCAATGTCTTTTAACGTAATCATTCCTTCGGATACAAGGCTTTCTCCAACGCATTGGAACTCCTTAAAGAAGTTTTCGAGTGCCTACATATATGTCAAAAGTCTCAAAACTACATTATTTATGCAATTCATTACAGATCATATCAAGCAAGTATTATGCATCCCAACAAACCCTTCATTAAACGAATCTAAATGAGTCTTAATTTTCGGATTTCAAATCTTAAACCATCAATGAAACACTAAAATTCTGCATTTTGAGTCTAGATGGCTGATGTTTGCTCAATATTCTTTACTATTCATCTCCACTTCTGGAAATTGAATCTCAAGTCTTATATTAAATAGAGCATACCTCCAGAGGCTCGAATTCATTTATAACATTGCTAACTGAAGATGATTGTACAGGTGCATTCTGGTAGGAATTCGCCCTTGACAAAGACGGCTCTTGTGGTTGATTTTGCGTTTTCCAATCCAATTTTCCGTAAAATGGCCTGCTAGTTTGGAAAAAAATCAGATTACTCTCGAGTTTGTATGCAAAAAAAGAAAAGGATAGTGAGCAAACATATGAATAGTAAACAAACCTGGGAAAACAAGACCCTTCTGGCATGTCAAGCATATCATTGCTGTATTCGTCGAAAATATGCAAGGATGCAGTGATGTAATTAAGCCCCATCAGCAGTGATGACTCCTACCAACACTTAACGAGCAAGAATGATCACAAAATGTTGTATAAGAAAAAAATTAAGCTTTGCTGTATAAACAATACTCCCTCCAGTTTCGTATCTGTCATTTTTAGCCTTTTTGTAGACTTTTTTTTGAAAGAATTTGGCCAAATAGACCCTTTTATATTTCCATAGGTTTTTGTAGACTTCGTAATGGGTTTGATTAGGGATACATTTAAACATATTTATAGGGCCTAGTTACTAGAGAGAAATCTCAAAAAGACTTACGTAGCTAATTTGGCCACTTTTTTTTACGTTTAGTTTATGTTTTATGCGTGTTCGATCCAAGCAGAGTACATAAATTCAATGTGATTTCATCCTTAAAACAATCGATAATAAGAGGAGTAGTTCACCAGGCTTATACAGTAAACTATTACGTCTAGAGTGTTAGAATGACAGGATGCAAGGGGAAGAAAACAGCAAATAGACGAATTAGGTTGCAAGAAGCTCACCGTGTAAGCAACAACTCCTGCATAAGCACCGAAGAAGAAACTCGCAATGATTGAACACAAGAGTGCAGTAACTACAGCCAAAGGCCATAGAAGTATAGCAAGGCCTGCAAATGGTATACAAATTGGTTCCATGAAAGGTCCTTCGCGGCCAATAAGGTCATGAAGAAGACGCTTCAATCCCTTCAAAAGCATATAAGGGCTTTTACATATTGCAACAACTGAGATCACAGGCACGTCAATTAGAAGACCGAGGAGAGTAGCTATACATGCAACAAGAAGACGAAGCACCCTGTAAATTCACGTCAAAAAGAGTAAATCAAGACCAGTATATAAGTTCAGTGGACTACTCTTCCTACTACCCCAGTAGAAAAACTAGGTACCTGATCTCACGTTTTCTATCTTCACTTGACCATTTTATCCGGAGATCATCCATAAATGACAAGTATGAATTGTAGCAAACATCTTTGACATCTCTAACAAAATTACAACATCCTTGAATTGTGCTCCAAGTTCCATCCTACGAGTTAGACACGAATGCTTACTAATCATAAATCAAGAAAGATTTCAGATGAAGCCAATGTAACTAATCACTTACATAGAAGCAATGAAAGATTTCATTTTTCTTTCCTTCTTCAGCAGCATCAAAAGTGGCGAAAAGAGGAGAAAGAAAGCCATAGATAGCGCCTCCTATAACACTCGTGACAATAGCGCCAACTAGCCAAAACAGTAAGACAATAAGTATACAAGGACAAGCTACAAGCTTCAAGATTGGGCCTAAGGACTTTGCACTGTCAAAAGCAGAAAACCAAGACAATGAGAAAATAATCACTTGTGATATTGAACACCAGCAAAGTTAACATGAGCATTGCAGTACAAAAAACTGATTTACTAGGAGTATACCTCAGTACACAGTAGTATGTCCAGTAAAAATGCAGTGGCCAAAGACCTAAGATTACTGTTACGTTTCCGAGCGTGATGATTACACATGCTATCGGGCAACAAATGATGCCTGCAATGAGAGTTTACTACATTACCTATCATGCATCATATGGAAGACGATTGATCTATTGTATTAGTTTAGTTTTGCTGAATGACAAATCATTAGTCTTCTTTGTTATCTTGATAGTGAGGCTCCGACCCAATCGAATGGACTTTCTTGAGGCCGACAAAACCAATAAGCCACCCGGACCGAGCATAACATATAAAGTATAGGTTTCACTCCAAATCCAGTTTGCTGATGAGTAAATTAATCCAATAAACTTGTATGTTAGGTTTCCCGGATTCATTACGAACCAATTACCAAAGAATCCGGGAAATGTTCGAAACAAAGAACTTAATTTCACCAATCAAAATCATAAATCAACAGCATAACACAAAACAAACCCTAAATAAAAACAAATGGATTTTCTAATACAATTATCAGATAAACAAGAAGCCACTAACCTTTGATGATACCCAATACAAGAAGAACAATGAAATAAGGCAACAACCAAGCAAATTGCCAATAAGAATACCAGAAACCATCTGCATCCTCCATTTTTGTTTACAATCAACCACAATATCAGAGATATCCCACCATAATACAACTCAAATTTCTTCGAATCACATTTTCATCCAAAAAGCGTGCTCTGTTTTGCTCTATCGCTTCTTTCTTGATGATACCCAAGCAAATTGGCAATAAGAATACCAGAAACCATATGCATCCTCCATTTTTGTTTACAATCAACCACAAGATCAGAGAAAAAACAGAAAGCAATTTGTTGTAGAAGATATGATTAATCAATTGGTTTGTAGTGATTATTGAAGTTTGTTTGTGTAACCCTAATCAGTGTTTTGAATTTTAGTAGAAACTAGACAACCAATATTCAACAAGGGGTAAGCATAACGTCACCTCAATGGAATTTCTATTATTTACCAAAAATGGATGTTTGTCATTGAGTTCCGCACGCTTTTTTTGGATCCATACACTGTAATCTGCAATGTGTAACGGTGAGACGAGTTACAACTGTGATCTCCCAAATATAGGCATTAAAGTTTTCAACAAGATCACAAAATGTACGTTCAAGATCTTGCTCACTAATAAAAATTCTCAGGTCTCTAGTATTCATCAACTGAGCAAAATCTGTACAATACAGAGATGGGTAAACTTTTCTGAAAACAAGATCAGAAAATACCAACTAGTTACTTACATTTAAAAAGTCCTACAAAACAATTTACTGCAACTAAAAAATCTGATCAATCATTCTGCTTTGTGTATATTTCCTCTGTATTCAATGGCTCACTTCTCCTTGGAACATCAGCCAATCGACAAAACTCCGACAAGTTCTTCCTGGTCTGTATTTTCTTCTTCTCCTCAAGTGGCCGCGGTCCGAGAAGACCCATGTCGATTGTAGCTCCATATGTAAGAGATGACTCGATGACTGCATCATAGGCTTTAGGCGATAGGCTAAGAGACTCGTTACTCGCCCTCAAGTATAGCTCATAGGCTAGCTTAGGCTTACCATCCTTTGCCAGAGCCTCAATTAGCATATCATATGTTACCTTGTTGGGCAAGATGTTCATAGCCTTCATTCGATGAAACCACTCGTATGCATCACCACCCCAACCATTTCGTGCACACCCACTAATGATTGCGTTGAACGTTACAACGGTTGGTTGGTTTTCGGTTGATATCATCTCTTTAATGATCAAATCTACAACCTTAAACTTCCCAAGGCCTACATAGATTGAAGCCATGATAGTGTACGCGTATAGGTTCGGTTTTATGCCAACTTTAAGCATGTGTTCCCAAACCCTTATGGCTTCATCATAGAGCTTTCCTTTCTCGAGAGCACTTAGAAGTGCTCCGTACGAGATTACTGTCGGTTTCTCTCCTTGCTCAACCATTCTTTTGAATATCTCTACTGCAGCTTGGGTTTCTGAAGCCTTTGAACACGCCACAAGAACTGCATTCCACTCTTTACTTCCCGGTTTTAGCCCTTTTGATTCCATCTTGTTAAGTAGCCTCACACCCCATCTCCAAATCCCTCTCTTTCTAGCTGCTGTAAGCAAGATGTTAAAATGAGAAGTGATCAACTCATATGACAAGTTGTTTGGCTTCGGACCCTTATCTAATAAATTCTCGTAAACTTCCAAAGCTGCCCACCATTTCTTGGCTCTACCAAACAACCATATCACATGGTTACAAACAGATAAGCTTATGACATAATGCTTTTCCCTTATCCTAGCATACAATTCTTTGGTCACTGTGTAATGCTCATCACGGGTGCAAGCCCAGATAAGCTTCTCATACTCGTCTTTGGTGGGTGGAAGCCGAGCCCTGTCCAATTCCACAAGGAGCTTCAATACATTAGTGGACGTGTTCCCTTCCTTCACAATCCATTGTCTCATCACTTGAAAGCAGATCCGGCCAGTAAAGTTCTCAAGCTTCACAAACTCGCTTTTCCAGTCTTCATGATCAGACACCAAAAGCTCACCTTTTATAAACTTTTCTCTGAGCTCAAGGAAAAACCGCAAAGCTCCAAACCCGTCTTCAGTTCTTCTATAGGCTAGTAAGGCTGTTGAGTAAGACACAGGTGAAGGAATAAGACCCTTGCCTTTTATATCCTCAAGAAGAGCGAGGGCTTCTAAGGCTCGGTCTTGAGCAACATAAATTGTCATCAACGTGTTATATGTAACAATGTTCGGAGACATCCCATCCTCTACCATATCATTCATGACCTTATCAACTTGTTCGAATTTCCCTGACTGCTTAACAGCCCCTAAAAGGCTATTATATATGAACAAATTCGGGCCTTCGAATCCCTCATTTTTATTTCTCTTCCTCTTAAGCCACTCAACAAGCGCAATCGCTGCTTCAAGTTTCTTATCTCGTCCAAAACCCCTTATAATAGATGAATACACTTGAAGAGGAAGCTCACCCTTGTCCTTCATCACACTTTCTACATCATCTACTGACTTGGCTGAGTGTAACCTATGAGCCAGAGCAAGAACATCGACTCTCGATTTATCTTCTTCCTCTTCTAAGCTTCCACTACCACCATTAACTTCCTTTTCATCATTTGAAACACCAATTCCAGAAGATAACCCTTCATCTTCTAATTTATCAATCTTAAGACAATCAACAGTAGAACTCAATGCTTCACTAGCCATAATATCATCAGCCCCAATTTCATCTTCAATTACTTCTTCCACTGAAGGCAAACCCATGGGAGCAAAAACCCTAAATTTGGAGCGCGCAGAAAAAGGACCTTTTTTAAGGCCCTTACCACAAAACCCACCTCCAAAATCCCTCGAATTTCTTAGAACAAGAAGGTTTTTCCTCTTCTTCATGATTATGACACAATATGAGCACCCTAATTGCGACCCAACAGGGGGTATTCTACAAAAGTCCCCCATGGGAGGAGGCCATAAGTTTAAAGCTTGCATCTTTCTTTTTTCACAATTTCTTCCCAAACACTAAAATCAGAAACGAAATGCGAAGAAACCCATAGCTGGGAACATCAGAAGAACTGGATAGTAAGAAAGCAAGTTAAGGTCTCACCGTTGCTCTTGGGCCGGCGGTTGATTAGGTTGCTCTCTCTCCCTCTATGGTGGCTCTGTCACAGCCATTCATTCAGCTGAACTCACTAAGGAAACGCCCTGTCAAGTAATAAGATGAGTGAATTACACAAAACGGCTCTCAAAATAGTCTATTTCTCGCAAACCACCCACTAAATTTCATTGTACACAAGTAACACAACTACTATAAACTGAATTTTTCTTTCAATTAACCACCCACCCTTTATTTTATGCTCAAGATAAATCCAACTTATTATATTTCAAAAAATAAAAAAGATAAATCCAACTAATGTTAAGCTAAGATATACATTTTGGTTGATTTAAATATAGTAAGCTATATTTTATATACATTTCAGTTAATTTAAATATAGCAAGTTATATTTTATAAAAATAAAGTGATAACGTAATTTATTTGATATATTTTATGAATAAATAAAAGATATCTCGTTACCTTTCATCCTTGAAGGCGGTTGCACGCATGAATCTCGTTACCTTTCATCATTCTCTGTGGATTTTAAGTGGCAAGATAAAGATTGGGCGAGAAGATGCTGACTTTTGATGTTAGATGAGCAAAAAGATGTTGGTTTTCGACTCCGGTGGCTTCTCCGGTAACGCGATGCATGCTTATCGAGCCCTCGTTGTCGCTAAATCGCCACCAACTTCGCGAGGATAGGAGTTCACTCTTCCATTTTACGAAAAAGTAGCAATGCTGACATTGTATTAAAATAACACAAAGACACTCCGGGTTACTAGGTCTAATCCTCCACCAAATTTTTTTTTGTATATATTTTGACCAATTTATACACACAAATGATACAAATTATGTCCAATAATAATATAAATGAGCAAGCAAAATAGAACTACACAAATTGTGTACATATTATACTTAAAACTATGTACGAGAGTTTTTGCTTTTAAATATTATCCGTTCATCTACGTTTTTGTTGTTCCTCAGCCCTAATTGGCATTCGACATTTAGCATTTTGATCAAATGCAATAGCTAGCTTGTCGCTATGTCTATTCAATATATGCTTCTTCTTGTAATCACCCACATTTTTGTAATACAAAGTTCTTGCATGCCCTTCACCTGGTAAAATAGAACTACACAAATTGTGTACATATTATACGTAAAACTATGTACGAGAGTTTTTGCTTTTAAATATTATCCGTTCATCTACGTTTTTATTGTTCCTCGGCCCTAATTGGCATTCGACATTTAGCATTGATCAAATGCAATAGCTAGCTTGTCGCTAGGTCTATTCAATATATGTTGCTTCTTGTAATCACCCACATTTTTGTAATACAAAGCTCTTGCATGCTTTTCACCTGGTTGATATTCTTGTACACATGGACTACAACAACAACAACAACATCATCCAACCGAAGAAGCAGATAAGAAATGTCATAAACAAGAACGTTAATTTCTCACAGAGTGATCCACCTATTGTCCATCGAATAGATGTTTAAGAGCAGCATGTAATTACATAATCAGAATTCGAGCTAAAAAGATATCAATAATTTCTTCTGTGGTGTTTGTATTCTTATTAACTCAAGATGAGTTCAAGAGTGAACCCAAAACATAAGTGTTCGGTTCTATAGGCATGTTCTTGACAACTGCATTGATCTCGTTAACAAGTCCAACACGTCCAAAGAGAACAACTATATATTCGTAGTGTTCCATGTAGGGATGACCTTTCGGAAATTCTTTCGAATTTCAAGATAAAATCGCACTAGATCCAAGTTCCGTAATGACTTTGGAAATCTGACTACTTATGTGTTGCACTGTGGTTTTATGAAGAGAAAGAGGGAGATGTTTTTTATTTTTGCGTCTGAATGAGAGGATGAGACGCCTTTATATAGGCGAGGCCAAAGACGGATACGTATTTAACATATAAATACGCATTGATTCTGATACTGTAACTTTGGATCTGCACATTGAATACGGATTCAAATTTATATCCGAAATCGTAACTTCCCAAAATGATAGCCTTTAGTGGTCAGCTTAACACCACCAATTCAGCCCATTCTCGATCCAAATAGCCTAATCCTTGGCTCGACTCAACGCGTGTGGTTGGTTAGCTACGTCCGCTCCCCATTGAAATGGATAGTGACCCAAAGATCCTTAACTTTAAGCATTCTTTTTCCTTATATATTAGATGGGTTCCACTCCTTTCGTGTACAGAATGCAAAACTTGGAAAAAGGAAAAAAAATATATATGAGTATCAAGCATCGACTAATCAGAGAAATTTGGAAAAAGGAAAAAAAATATGAGTATCAAACATCGACAAATCAGAGTAGAACTCTTGGAAAATGTTTAAAAGCCGTGGCATCTGGGTCACTACCCATTTCCAATGGCAACGGGCATAGTTAACCGACCACCTTCGCAAGCCGAGCCGAGCCAAAGTTACGATTTCGGATTTAAATTCGAAATCCGTATTCAATGTGCAGATTTCGGATTTGAATTCCACAAAATAGGTGTAGTTTCGATTACTCTTCTTTCTTCACAAATAAGCCACCAACTCTACGTAGAAATACTCCTATAAGATATGAAACTATATTCAAAGCACCCGATAACAATGATTTGAGTGTGGACTTATCTGAGATTATAAATGTCATTGGTTTATCAAAGAAAGTAATTGAGAATTTCACTATCAGAAGGAGTGATCACTCAAACTAGACTCGCAAAGAACGAGAGCATAGCTGCATAACATCTCTTTCCCCACAACAATGGCATGGATATTGGGGTACTTAAATTAAAATTACCTTCGAAATCAGTTTCAACGCCATAAAATCAATGCAATTTGCATCATCCTGCAATTAGATTATTGTAATTCTTACATTTTTAAATCTTCAAATAATCAGACAAAATAAGTAGCTAGCATAGAAGTCAAATAAATTTTGTACGTACCCATGAAAAATTTAGACGACTATGTAAGTATTCTTTTCAGAGGCATTTTCACAAACACCTAATAGGCAAACTACACAAGTAGCCAAACAAAAATAAGATACGCAAATCATTTATACAAAACAGTGAATCTATGTATACTTGCGTGTATCTGAAGTCATTGATACAAAACAGTGAATTTAAGTACTTCAATTGCAATGAAAGGAAATAGCTTAGCCATACAAAAAAAAAAAAAAAAAATTTAAAAATCTTACTTGTATCGTATGACAGAGTGAGAGATCATTCAACAATGAAAGCATCGGGTTGAGCTAAAGCAATGCACTGTTTGCACATGTATCGACAACTAAGCGAAATGAAGGGTACCCAAGATGGGCCTAATGGGCCCACTTTGGTTATGGGCCAAGTTCTTGCGTGCTTTTGTGGCCCATTGGCCCACCATCACATGTGGCCTTTGTGAAATTATCGTGTTAATTTTTTATACCGTTTTTGTGAACAGATATAGGGCAGTTTGGTAACGAAAGATTACGGAGATGAAGATGAAGATTAAAGAGAATTATTTAGATGAAAATTAAGGGGATGAAATTGTTTAAGATGATGAATATGGATTTAAGTGAAATTAATGTTTGGTAAAATTAATATGATTGTGGGTAAAATTACGAAAAAATACGTGTAATATTTTTGTATAGATGAAAGAGATGGAAAAAAAAGGAGTAAAAGTGATATTTGACCCTCAATAATCTTTCTAATCCCTCTAATATGCAGGATTACAAAATTCTGATAATCTAATTTTCTTAATCTTCGTAATGTAAACCCTTTAATCTCCTTAATTCCCTTACCAAACGAGATTACGAGAATTATTTCTCCCTTCTAATTCTCATAATCTTAATCACCTTAATTTATGCTACTACCAAACGGAGCCATAAATATACGAATTAAAATAGTTTTATATTTTATAAAAATATTATATTTTACCTCGTAAAAAAATTAGAAGAAAAAAGTGAAATAAATATAAATCAAGTACGAGGGAAATGATAATGAGTACGAGAAAGATTTTGCTTAATTTTCAACCCTTAGTATATTATGAAAATTTGTAATAAACCAAACTCAAATGTAATAATTTGTATTAATAATTTAAGGGTATAGTTGTAATATATATATATATATATATATATACACGTTGGATAATAAGGTCTCACATTGAAAAATGAGGACACTTCGAACCTAGTATATAAGATCGGTGAGCTACTCTTATCGCCAATTGGTTTTAGGATGGAACCTCGCCGGGCTTATGTGATGGGCTTGGGCCTAATGCGCATGTGCGCCCGTATGCACACGACTATGGGTCCGTCTGTATCGGACTTTGACATGGTATCAGAGGCAGGTTAGCCTCAATTCGGCTCGCAATCATAACCTGTGTACAAGTGCAACTCAGTCTATATCCTCTAGTTGCACCCGTGTTGGAGATAATAAAGAAAGAAAAGGATTATGACAATTAAAAAAGCAATTACCAGTAATCAACATTTGTGACAAATTGTATTAGTTATATATTTATTAAATTAAGATTAAGATTAAGATTTAGGGCCTGTTTGGTTCCAACTCCGGAAACGGAATGGAAACGAATTTAGTCCATATGTATATGATTATTCATTAAATTTTATGGAATCATTCATTGTGATTTCATGCAAAATACACTTGTCTCCCACATTTTGTTTTCCTACATGGTATCAAAATTAATCAAATTCAACTTCAATTACTTCGAACCACAAGGAATGATTACAAAATTTTTCATGAACAAGGATATACATATGGACTAGATTCGTTTCTATTTCGTTTTCGATTCCGGAATTAAAACCAAACGGACCCAGATTATATCTTCTCTTATGCCTTTAACATAATTTGTCAAGGGTGAAGGAGAAATATAACACATCTTTGGCACATGGGTTGATGCCCCAATTATGTGGTGGCAATAACTAAGGAAAAACAATATTAAATTAAAATAAAAATGGCATTAGATACGATTTATTAATGTTTTAAAATATATAATCTTCACCTACCAAAATAATTGTGCATAAAAGTGGTGCAAATATTAAAGTTTAGGGTCAAGATAAATTATGCAATCCACCTTGACATAGACTTGACACTAATTAATGATATTTAAAGTATTTATAACTAATTAAATGATTAAGTATAAATATTAGATTATTTAATATAGAAATTTATAGATATATAAGATTAGTTATTTTAATTATATATGTATTCTTTACAAATTTATATTTTATAGAATTAAATAATAAGAGTCAAAATAAATATAAAAAACACCAAGATAAATTTTGGACTGTCAATTTTATTGTTCAAAAACATATAAAATATGTCAATTTTAAAATGTATATATATACAGTATATGTTAGATATATTGTCTAATTTAAAAATGACTTTGTCACCAAAATAAAATATTACTATTTTTTAAATGAAGTCTTATTTGCAATAACATAAAATGATATTATTTAATTGAGTTGTACGGGTAAAATATAAATCTTAAAATAGTATTTAAGAAAAAGATATTATTGATAACAGAAATCATTAATTGAATGGGTATTGTTTGGTATTTGATTATAGATATTATATCATTACAACAATAGAAAAATATTTAATACTCTTTATCATAAAAAATAAAAATTATCATACTAAGTCAAACAATAAAGGGTCAAACAGATGACATACGACTCAAACTACACGGATAATATTTTTTATATGTATAAAAACATTCTTCATTTATCATTGAAACTACACGGATAATAATTTTCAAAACTAGACATTGGACTAACCCCAAGCGATCCAATGGACCGTCTTCTTATCCAAGAGAGCAAGATTGAATTCCTTCATGTTCATAAAGCCCTGTCCCTTGTTAGCCTTTGATCGACCCATCTTAGACCAAGCGTCCAATGAACCTTCCGTTTACCCTCATAAGGCTCCACCAAAATTGTCTCATCGTCATCTAAATCTCATCATGCACTCCATCCGGTATCACAAAGCAAAACATGGTGTAAGGAGATGACCTGAATCACAACTTTCAATCTTACCTTCTTTCCCGCCCTCCTCAACATCCATATTGTTTGTGTCGTGAGCGACTTTGTCTTCCAAATAATACGAGGGGACCAAGTCCCTTCGACCTTAATGAAGTTGTGAAATGTGACATTTACTCCCTATTAATAATTTGCATGGGTTGTCAGTGAGTCGGTAACCTAGACAAACTCGAACACAAACCAGAATTCTGGAAGAATTTTTTTTATCTGTTTGCCCGGATTGGACTCGGGTCGAGTCCGAAATTCATACATGAGCCATATTCATACCTGCATGAGTTGAACTTTAGACCTATCGAACGAGTACCTTTCTGAACATTACCTTGATGTCTCGGGTTCAATTATTACCATAGACACATCCATATTTGCGTCTAATCATCCAGCAATAATAATATATTAAGATATAAACATTCTATATTCCATTGTGTTTGGCCCGCAAATCAAGCAAATATACTCTTTACTTAACCTCCCCATGTGCATTGGCCTTCGACCAAACATCCCCCAAGGCCTACATTCTATTACACGTACTATACACATAACTTTATAATTTAAAATCAATTTTTAATATATAATTTAATGAAAAGAATCCAAGCAAAAATATTAATATTAATAATAATAATGATAGAGACCCTTACATACCATTCTTGTGTACACGATTCTCTCTATATATAAGTGGCTACCTTCAACATCAAAACAACCTATCAAAGCCTTGCTCTTTTGAGGCTCTTACTCAAAGTTTGGTGAAGATGATCAAATTGAGATACAAGAGGCTTATGAGAAGCAACTCAAAGCTCAACAATGGAGGTAGAAACGAAGAAAGCGAGGAGGGAATCAAGAGGATTTCGGAGAACTTTGGAGAGATCAAATGGGAAGTTCGCCCCGGTGGAATGCTTGTTCAAAAAAGAGAAACCGTTGGAAAGAAGGGTTTAGGGTTTATAACCATTCGAGTATCAACCGTTTCGAATTGTCATCATATTTCCATTGAATCTACGTCTACTTTCGGTAAGAATTACTCATCAAAACTAATCAAATCTTACTTTGTTTACGATAACTTATAAACTAGGGTTTTTAACATGCACTTCGAGAGTATAGGTTAGAAAAACCGATATCTTATTGTTGAGCTATTGTGTGTTTTAGGCGAGCTAAAGATGGTTTTATCTTTGCAAACCGGACTTGAGCCAAGAGAGCAAAGAATTTTGTATAGAGGAAAAGAGAGGGAAGATGAGGAGCATCTACATATGGTTGGTGTAGGGGACAAAGACAAAGTCCTTCTACTTGAAGATCCGGCCATCAAGGAAATGAAGCTCCGCGGTTTCATAGAGAGCAAACGGGTGCAGAAATCGTTAGGGCATGACACTACCTTTCACACTATTCACATATAGTATTTAGCTATAATCCAGTCGAGTGATGGGTGGATGAACTGACCTGTATGTAGATCTTATCAAATTTGTGTGATTCTCGTCTCGTTAAACAAAATGATATCTTTAGAGATCTTTTGTGTTATATCTCCTAACTAATGTTGACCTAAGCTTGTATTAAGGATATAAAAAAATTGATTGTTGATTTTTAACTATTTATAAATATATGTATGAATTTATTTATGGTGTAATATACATGTGATGTACATAAGTGAAAACATTGAGCAGCTTGTCATGAAATGTGTGATATGAGTAAAACTCTTGCCTCCTCGAGGAGCGGTAGATTTAAATATTAATGGGCCCATATAATGGGCCGTAGCTCAAAGCCCATTACACAATTGGGCCTGGCCCATAAATGGTGATCAAGCGGCCCATCTCTAAATGAGTCACAACTTTAACGAACCCGGTTCTAAGGGTAATAATTTGGAGAATTTGAAATGTCGCTATTTACTACAATTGTAAATATAAAATATCAATTTAATTCTTAGTTATCACTTGAAAAAAATTATTAATATGATGTTTTGAAGTACTTGACAATTTATGTAAATATAAATATAAATTGTTTTAATTCTAAATTATAATTCTAAGTTAATAAAAAAGTAAAGGGAAATTCCGGCTTGTACCCTCATGGTTTGGAGTTTTTCGGATTTTGTCCAACAGTTTTTTCGAGTTCGGATGGTATCCTTAAGTTTACGGATTTTGCCCAAATTTATTAAAAATTTCAAATTCCATTAAAAATTATTTAAAAAATAAAGTAAAATTGAAAAGTAAATAATCTAAACAAGGGCTCTATATTGATGCATGGAAAACCCATTTTTTTCATTTAAACAAAGAAATACATCCATACATGAGAACACGTCCGTTAGATCAATCGATCTGCATGTTTGGTAGACAAACACGTACGACATTTTATGAAATTAAAATCTGCATGCAAACACGTGATCCAAAACAAGAACCACAATGCATGCATCTACGACAACACACACAAACACGTGAATAAAACATAAAAACCAAAGCACACGTCGACATTCTTCATATCAACTTAGAAAAACATTCCGGCGGCGGCAACGGCAGCGGCAACACCAACAGCCGACACTTGAACGCCGACGACAGCACCGCTCTTCTTCTTCTCCGCATCAGCAGCAGTTGCGGAGTCGGGGCCAGGGGCGGCAGCCGGAGAGTCGTCATCGCTAGATGGACTGTTGGAGTCGGAGTTTGGGGCGGAAGAGGAGGAGGAGTCGTCGGTGGATGGAGAAGGAGCGTTGGAGGAGTCGTCCTTCTTGGGAGGAGGAGGAGGTGGAGGAGACGCCGATGACTTAGGAGAGTCCGACGGGGAGTTTGACGATGGTGATGAACCCGATTTGCTTGGTGGTGGTGGTGGGGGTGGTGGTGGAGGTGGTGGTGGTGGTGGAGGTGATTTCGAGGACGATGGAGGTGATGATTTTGGAGATCCGCCGTTATGAGGTGGTGGTGGCGGCGGCGATTTTTGAGATCCACTAGGGCTTGAACCTGAAGAGCTTGGTTCTGATGATGGGGAATCAGCTGCCCTAGCGATTAACAACGCTAGGGTTAGGACAAAGAACGTGATTAGAGGCTTGATTGCCATGATCAGTTGATTGACTGCGACGTCGTTTTGATTGAGGTGGTTATATGTTTTTAGTGAAAAATTAAATTGACAGAATGATTGAATATGTTGTTGATTCAGAGAAATGCAGTGCCTCCAAGGAAATGAAGAGGGGAGATAAGAGAAAACTGCAAATGCAAAGAATGAGTATTGATGAGGTGATTAAGGGAGTTTAAATAGTTTAATTAAGGTTAATTATGTATTAAGAGAGAACATTGGATTCCATTAAGATAGCGGCTGGGCGGGAAAAGCGGTTGGTTTTGTAATTTGACCGGTTTTTTTGCTTTGTCATGAACTCTTGATTGGTTTATTTGACTATTTGTTATTTTAGGAATTTTTTTTAGTTATTATTGGAATATCAATCGAATGGGTATGTGTTTGTAGTGGTCAGAAAAAAGGCTAATTTGCAAAAATATGAATTTATTAGTTTAATATTTATACCCATTTGTTTTAAAATAAATTTTTGTAGGGTGTTGGTAAATTCTAAAAAAAATTCAGTAAAAAATACATTGGTATAGAAAAAAGGCTAATCTAATTGATTAAAATAAATATCAAAAAATGAATTTTGATGCTTTGATTAAAGCATACATTAAAGATTTTGATTAAATTAATATAAAGTTTTTTTTAAAGCTTAATTAAAAAATTATGTGGCGTTGATTGGATTAAAAAATGTTTTAAAATGAAGTTATCTAGAATTAATAACCGTTGAAGTTATTTAATAGTACTAAATTTGGATTAAGATATACGATAAAATTTTGCGAGTTACGTAAATCCTAAATTTATCTAAGCTTTGTTTTTTTTTAAATGCTACTATGTATTTTTATTTTTTTTACAATAAAAAATTCGTTTGTGATTAATCGAATAATTTATATATATAATATACTATCAAAATATTTTTAACATTAATATGTGTAGACATATACAAAAGCGAACTCGGATCGGGCTACATTAAAAATTCTACACGAATGGTGTGGGATGGGCGGACTCGACCCGTCTTATCCGGACCTCAAATATTACCATGTTCACTCACGTAAAACATAGGCGAGCTGCCGGACCAGTCCAAATTTTCTTGATTGTGGTTTTTAAGTTATAGATATCCTACCTCTCCTTGAGCTTCGATAAAACTTTTATGATATAAACTTGATCTATAATAAAAAGACTAACTTAATCATGTTATGTATTAGCATTTAGATTTATTTATTATTAATGTAAAAACATTTTAGTATTCGCATGTCTCCTAAGTATAATGGATTGTTGACATGTTTCGTTGTTTCTTAAGGTCGACTAGCTTAATTGGACGGACGAGTTTTGTATAGGATCATGACCAATGTCTTTATGCCTATTAGCTAGGACCCGTCAAATGGCCATATATCATGTGAAAATTCGGTAGGTCAATGATGTGGGTTTTCCCACGTTTGATCGAGTACACATGTGTTGTAGGTCCAAACTCAACATATAAGCCTAATAATGAATTCAATGAATTTTCAAAGATCGTGTAGGGGCTTCGTTGCACCTCTAAGCCCATATGTGTGCTAGGATCGAGTTCGTCACATACATAATCCCACAGAGATTTCATCCTAATACTAATCGGAAATAATAATTAAAAAAATAGTCCACCGACCTTATATTGGGATGTAATCCTTTTAATGTTGATGTGAGAACATTTGACGACATGCCTTAAGACCGACTAACCCAATCAGACGGCACAATCATAGTTTATGGTCCGCCATTAAATGTCTTAAGAAGACGAATAAGCAATGACCCGAGAACAAACGACTCCAATGCCATGTGAAATTATGGCGGGTCGAAGATTTCACGTGGGGGTTTCATTGCACGTCTAAGCACATAAGCACGTTAGACCCGATTCCAGCACAGAAGCCCATTGAAGTTCTATCCTAAAACCAATTGACAATAGGAGTTGTACATCAACCTTATATAATAAGTTCGGAATCCCTTTATTATTAATGTGAAACATTTCATTCTCCACAAGTTCTATCTTAAAACCATTTGGTCATAGAAAGAGTAGCTCGATCACCGATTTTATATACTGGTATCATGAATTGCTCATCCATGACGCCATCAAGGCTGACAAGACCATATGGCTGGTTTGCCACATGACAAGAGACCATGACAAGAATAGAAATCCATGCCCTAAGAAGAAGTCCAAGGGAAGGCTGGACAAATAGCTTGTTAAGATGGCATGCATAAGACTTTTCAAGATGACCTACTCATGACAAATAAGAATCCGGAAAGAGTTGGAAGGACCATAAAGAAAGATTTAGAAGACACCAGAAAGTGTTAGGAGATGTTTAGAGAACAGAGAAAATCTCGGGAGTCATATAAGAGCTGGAAAGACGGTATGGATGGAGGTGGATCTCCCCGGAATATGCAAACAATTATAAAATCAAGTGGAACCTTGTAGATTAGGCTAGAAGCTATGGAGAGTTCTACATTTGTATAGATAAGATCGAGTTAGGAAGACTCCAGATTAACCTAGGAATTGAAGATTAAGTATCAGTCATTCTCGTAGAGAAAGTGATTATGACTATAAATAGGGGAGATCAACCATTATTTGCATCACCCTTTACATTCCATTGAATCCCACAAGTGCAAAGCTCACATATAATTCTATCCTTTGAAGTTATACAAAGATAAGATTTGTCGACAAGTCACCTATTGTATTAATATATAACGTAGTTTCTAGCCATGGACTTGAAAACAAGGGAGATGTTATACATGTCGTCTGTATAATTTTGGCTTTATCAGGGTCAAGATTAAGCATTTGAAGAGCATAGTTGCATCCATATTCAAGCCGACAAGAACTTACCTCAACTAAACATATGACAATTAGTAAAAGTTAGACGAACACCATGACAAAATTCAACTACGCGCTTGAAAAACATAATCGTAATTGTAGACCTTGTTTTTTGAGCAAACTCGGACTATATGGTCTACATCCCACGTAAACATAATTTATCGACTTATATCGATATAACTCGGCTTCAATTACGTACACCAGCGGTGTTGTTAAAACCCTAAGTAACTTGAATAGTTGTAGTTAAACGAAGGGAATCAAGGGTACGTGTAGAAAGCCCGAACACCAATGAAACAGTCAAATTCGGTCAAGCTCGACGATATTTTACGAAAGCAAATGGCAACACGTATTCATAAAATCTATTCACACGTGTCTAAAATGTGGCACCGCGCACGCGGCACGCCTGCTCATAACAAAGAAAAAGAAAAAGAAAAAGGAAAATAATTTACCATCAGGTCCAGAAATTTCAATAAATACTCTCACCTTCCTCTTTATCCACATTTCTCTCCCTTCGATCTCTTCGATAACATAAACAATTTACCAAAAAAGAAAGAGAGAATGCAGCGTACGATCTTGAGCTTGAGTAGCCATGGCGTCCCTCTCTGTGTATCTCCGATATCGGCTCGATTTCCTCTCTCCAAAGAGTAATTACCTCTCTAATCTCTCTATTCGTGCTTTTAATTTGATTGATTTTGCTTATACAAATCTATGCGATTGTTCGATCTGATTTGATCTGATCTGATCCGATCTGGTGTTTTGTGTTACGTAGGATGGCGGATCATGATCGGAGAAGAGAAGCGGTGAAGAGGCGTTTGAGATCTCAATCGGCTCGTAGACAGGGCTTGATCGCTAATGTTAGGTCTAGACGGACTCAGAACGGCGTCGTTTCGCAATTGACGGTTGCTAGTGTTGAAGATCTGGGTTTGCGGTTCGGCTATGTTGTAGCTGATGATGAAGACGACGAGGTTTCATGTAATGCAGCAAAAGCTGCTTAATTCTGTCATTAATTTTTTTTATATCATAATTATTGTAAATCTTCATTCAATTAAATCGGTTTTGAAATTACCTGTTGATCTCTCCTCCCTATCCCATATGGTTATATGAAAAGCAAATATCTCATTATCGAAGTAGTAATTGCCATATTATTGTCGCAAGTCGTCGCAATTCACACTTTCGTCGCAAGTTCGTCATTTGTTACAGAGTCGTCACAATTACAGATTCAACACAAACGTTCGCGACGTTTGTCATCGCATTGTAATCCATTTTGGACGTTATTATAACCTAAGAGTAAGACATTTTGAGTTAATCTAACGGTTTTGATACGGTCAATGTCAATCTTGGAAGGTCAAATTTGTGTCTTGCCTTCCGTTCCCGTCTGATGGATTATAAGGGCGTGTTTGGACAATTGTGAATATTAAGGGCGTGTTTGGACAATTGTTTGAACATTAAGTCTACTTCTTTACCGTCAAGTCAAACAGCACAACAAACGCTCCATAAACTAAATATTCAAAAACACTCCAAAAATATAATTGTGTCATGCTTGAAAATTAAAAAAAAATAATAATACGAGTTTGCTTCTCGTACAAAATACTAATATTATTCCACTTAATCGATTAACGTGACCGTTCGATTTGGCATGTACCTCGTAGGAAGGTTCCGTTCCTTTATTAGTTCATACCGACGTTTTTAATGTTGGAATCGTGCTCTTACATTACTATGATCTATGTTAAATGAATGGAAGTTTCCTTCTTGATGATTTTCTTTTGTTGTTTCCTCTTATGTCAAGCCAATTCGTTGTTTGTGAAAACTGAAAAGACAACGCTAATTTGGGTCAATTTTGGACTTTGGAGGCTGTTGATTTGCCGTCGTCGAGGTAGTTTAGATCTTTCTAGCATTACCCTATTCCTATTCTATTAAGGCTCGGTTTGGTAAGCGTGTAAAAAAAATTCAACTGAAATCAGAAATTCAAATGAAAAAAAAAAACTAATTCAATTTCGGTTTTGAAATACGGGGTTTATTTAAAATTACGGATTAAAGATATATTTTAAGGTTGTATGTTTTTAATCTCAAAAAATGAAATAAAAACGAGGATAGTCTAAATTTTATACTTAGCGAATGTTTTATGGTGTAGCAATTTAAAAATGTGTTTTATTTTCTATCGTTTTGTTTTATGGTGTCCGGCCCATTCGACCGGGCATATACGACAACCTTTTTAGGCCCGGGGTCTATATAAAAGTGCTTAATATTTTATATCACCAGAATACGCAACTTTCAAATCATTTTGTAAACGAATACACGTGCAAGACACGGAATGTAAACTAGTTGAGGATTATAATAGTGATCGAAATAAAGAATTTTAAAAAGAGAAAACTACTTTATAACTGCATTATGTTTAAATTGTAAAATTTGAACCAAAAATTTTAAATAAACCTATTGATATACCAATAAAAAAAAAAAACTTTGTAGTGTGAAATAAGGATTAAATATTGATGAAGGATCATCGATCCAATTAATCATTAAGAGACAATAATATCACAAGCAAATGGGTTAGGGAGAAGAAAAGTGAAGCTCTTCCAAAGGGGGAGAAAGGCTCGATCAAAGAAAGAGAACGACCGACCTTGTTAGAACGAGAACGGTCTAGCTTGTCAGTTGTCACGTCTGGTTCAACTTTGATTTTCGGCCAAATCCGTTCTATATATAATAAGTCTATTGTGAATGAAACGAATATGTTTTTAATTAAACCCAAATGAGTTTTTTTAGTAGAAGTTAATTAAATCTTATTTTTATGAGCATTTTTTTAATGTTAAGTACATATTTTAATTAATATTTCCTATCATCTATTATTTTCCTATGGTTTCCTTTGTTTTCATTAATTGCTTATCTTTTGGCAATTGATTTCCTATTCCTATGTTTATATTTCTCAGATTTCTCGCCTTATCTACTCTTGGTGTCGAAGATCAGGACATCCTGAATAACTTATAATGAAACTATAATACAAGTACATAAAAATGGTATATAATAATATAAAAAATGCATCGTCTATGAACTTTATAAACTTTGAATGAAATTGGACGGGACTAACTCCTTGACTTTGTGGTCAATGTTGATATGGAATTTGTGTGGAGTAGAAAGACCTCATTGAATTACAAGTTACTTGAAATAAGGAATATTAAAAAGTTATTATTGAGACTGAGTCCATCATTTTACACAAACTGATTGCATAAAGACTTCCCACACACTTTTTAACCTAAAGAGTCGATATCATGACTTACTTCATAGAAATTGAGTCATCCAATTTCGACATGTCTATTAGAAGGTGAATCACGTAGTTGATTTCATGTTAATTATGATGTGGGAACTCATTTTCCATAAACCCCTATATATATTTTTTTCCCGTAATTTTACCCACAAGTTCACTTAAATAGTCATCTACAAAATGACACAACACTCTGCTCACTTATCCCGAAATGTATAAATAATAGGGTCACTAGTGTAATATTTGAAAAAGTTTGATTTATTTTCGTAAATTTAGACGATAAACCCCTATAGGAAAAATAAACCCAGATCTCCACCTCACCAGTCACCAGACTCCAGTCACCTACAATTTCGGTCATCTCTGCCGATCAAATTGGTTTCCTCCATGTCCGACATCTCTTGAGAGGTTAGATTTCCACTTCACCTACCAATTATTTGTGCAGTTTTAATGGCTTGACTAATCCGGTCTTGGAACCCGAAATTGGAAGATCCTTTTAGACAATTTTGCCACTTGGGTCTTATAATGCTGATTGAGATAGGTGCGTTGATTTAATGTGATCAAAATAGTATAGCAGTTGGATATTTTTGTTTTGTTTTCATGGGTTAGGAATAGAATTGACGAATTTTGAGGGTTTAGTATCCTTTTGATTTTGAGGGTTTGGCCTTGTTGCCACTTGGGTCGTATAATGCATCTGTGGTAGAATTGCCATTTTTTCTTTCTTTCTGTTTATCAAATGATTCAAATTGCAGGTTGTTTGATTGCAGGGTTTGCTTAGTTCTGGACCTTCTGGTTTGTAGTATTACCTGACAATTGACATCGCTCTCATGGGTGGAAATTTTCTAGGAAAATATGGTAATAAATCCTTGAAAAGTACAGCTAGAACTTGATCTTGCTATTAGGTATGATACAGTGGTGCTAACTGCTGATATTTACTATTTCGTCCGAAGGTTATGATCTGCTTCTGGGTTCGATTGCTGCATTTTATGTGTTCACTGTTCCGTATACAAAGGTTGAAGAAAGCTTTAATATGCAGGTAGATTTTACGGCCCTATGTTTTTTTTACCTTCAAGTGGAAGTCTTGTTCCTTTGATAACAGTTATGTTCGTTTGTTTTAATTGAGCTCTTATGCATTTTTTTATGAAGGCTATGCATGATATAATTTACCATAGGCATCACCTGAACAAGGTATGGGTTGTTGCTTGCATTTTTTGTATACTAATCTATTTATAACTTAGTTGCTTATATTGCTCCTTGATTGGAGCACACCATTTCAATGTCTGTTGTTTTACTTAATTGAAACAGTATGATCATTTGGAGTTCCCAGGTGTTGTTCCTCGCACTTTCATTGGTAAGCTCTATCTTATCTTCAGATATCCATTGTTTTACTTAATTGAAACTGAAACTTTGTTGCAACATGCTGCCCCTTGCAGACTTTTTTACTTTTCATATTTTTCTTTTTTGAAAGTACCAAAGTACTGAATATCCGAGAACTCAATCAGACAGATACGAATAATTTAGTCTATCCATATATATGTACATACATACATATATAAATACTCTCTATTATATCCCGAGTAGGTTGTGGGCCTAAAATATCTCCCTTGTAAAAGCAAATAAGACAAGCACAAAACCTTTTCTCTTGATATTATCTAATAGAAGAAGAGATTATTGCTAAAGCATTTTTCTAGTGAGTCATTTACTTACAGTAGGAGATAAAACAAACTGCTCTGACTAAGAGGTGCATTCTAGCTTTGTCCTTCTCCACCTTATGTTTGTAGGATGCTATATTTAGCAAGTTTAAACCTATTTCCTTTTCAAGAACATGGCTCCATCTTGATTGACCTGTGGTGTTAGAACTTTTGTGATGATACTCATATAGAAGCTTGAGTTTATATTTTGCCCACTGTCTTTTTCTATAGGTGCCTGGGTCGTGTCAGTTTTGGCTTCTCCCATGGCGTCAATGTTAAATGTGTTGGGGTTGGACAAGTTTTATACGCTCCTTGTTGGTGAGTTATATACTACGGAGTACTCAGTATGTTTTTCTTTTGAAGTGCTACATGAACTATGAAATCTAACAGTTACATCTTTCCATGGTTATAAACAGTTTGTTTATGTAAATAAGCTGTTGTTTCCAGCAAAGTTGATGAATCCTTTTCTTGTAACTAATGTTAATCACTTTAACCAAAAAAAAAGTTTTATCTTGTTTCCTGCAAGATAATGCTTTTTTCAACAATCAATTTTTATAATCCATAGTATTTTTACTTGCAAAATACACTTAAATTTATGATGACTTCGTTGGTGCACAAGCTTCTTATGTATGGAATAAGCAAGAGAGCTGGGTTGAGGATAGATTCTAAATTGAGATTGATAATCTTTTTGCAACATTGACGACGATGCTATCTTACAATAATCAGTGTGTGGGTATTTGTTCTAGTCCACGTAATGGTTAAGCTTAAGAAGACAAAACAAGAAATGACCATGTGAATGAGTGCCAATATTGTAAATGATCTTTATTTATGAGTTGTGACCTGTAACTATACGCATCATGTCACTTCACAAGTAAACATTGTAAGATTTGTTTTTTTATTGTTTATTTTGCAGTACGTTTGGTGCTGGGTTGTATCACCTTATACACATTACGTTTTTTCCGTACTCAGGTATGCCATTACTTCTTTCTCATTTAGCTGTGAGCATGTGATAGACATTTATTTCATGTTTCTATTATCAGATGCTCCAGTGAGATCATTGTTCTTTCATTATGACCTCTGTCTATCTTCTATTTTTCCTTTTGCACTGAGAAAATAATCCATTTATCATTAGATCAACAATATGAGATGTAAAATGGGACGATAAGGATCTGTTACATAGGTAGGCACAAAATGCTGAAAACTCTGGCACCAAGAATACATACGAAGAGCTATTAACCAGTCAATTTCAAAAATAAAAAAGAAAAAGTATTATTAGGAAAGTCCCACCGTTTCTAAACCTCGTTGTCTTCTTGAGATGGTCAAAGTTTTTGCAATAGCTCTAAATAATTATTTATCCTCTCTTATGGTGGGTATTTGTGTGGCTATTGGGTATGCATTTTTTTTTTGTATAGATGACTGATTCCTTGTTCAATATTCCGGGTGCCGAATAATTTTAATCTTGAAACAGAACACTTATGTTAAATCTTCTTCTGCAGATTAGAAACAAGTTTGGTCATCAAGTAGAAGCTTTCTTTGTGATACTAACAGCTATCCAGTTTCACGTTTTGTTCTATAGCACGCGTCCCCTTCCAAACATATTGGCAGCAGGGTTAGGTGATTTTGCTTTGAACTCTTTTCTTTCTTGAAAAGCTCATACGATAATCTTGAATCTGATCAAATTTTAAGAACTTCTGCAGGGTCTATGCTAATGTTCGATAAAAATCAATTTGTATTTCATTAGTTTTATTTGGAATTTTTTTTAATAGTATTGGTAGTTCTGATGAATAATAATTCTGGGTTCCCTGCTCATATTTCTTTAGCAAATGGGATGAACAATAAATTATCTATCCACACATGGAAAGCTGATAAGTGATGTCCAATATGTGGAAATTCCAGGAGACTGGTATATGTGCAAGATCATGTGGTATCTAATCTATAGTTTAGGTAATTTAACTGAAAGTGTTCTACTACTTTCAAGCTGACTTATATTATTTATGTTTAGTTCTGAATTTGGAGAATTTAACAGTGTGGCAGCAGGGCATTAGTTAATTTCTAGTCCAGGGAGCTCAAGTAATAACGAATGATGAATTAATTTGGTTTTAAAACTGCTTAAAACTTGATTATTTTGCTGTGAATCTTGTACCTTTCAATGTTCTCATACATATGCCTAACTCAATTGCTGAGTTGTAAGAAATTCAGAACTGATGTGATTTGATGTTATACAGTCAACATGTCATACGGATATTGGCTTCAGGGAAGATGCTACATTGCATTGCAGTTTCTGGTACACTCTTGATCCATTTAGCTTAAAAAACCTGATCCCTTGAATTTGTATTTGTGTTTCTGTGCCATCCTAGGGGTAGGAAAAGTATATTCATATGGCGTATGATACACGATTGAGCTGATGACTTCTTGTTAACTGGTACATCCTAGCTAGTATTCCCTCTTGCCATGTTCTTCTTCAACAAAGAGGGCACCGGCAAACCTTTTTTCCATGGTTTGAACTTTAGAGTAGTTCAGCATATTTGTCTACAACTGAATCACATATTGACTCCTTTCTTTTCTGAACTTTGCCTGCCCCAGGGGATTAGTTATGTCTTATCTGGTACAATTAGTTCTACAAAACTAGTTTTAGAACACCACTTAGAATTTGTTTGAGTATTATGTAGGGCTTGATGGGTATACAATCATGTCTTTGACTTAGTATTAGAGGCTTTATACTATGAGCCTATCATTTGTCAGAAAAAGTTTACCAACATTCAAGGTTTGCTTTGATGTGTTGCAAATATAGATGTTATCATTTCCTTGACAATGCAATGTTATCTCCACTTCTCACAGAACTTATTTAATGAATGAGACTTCTGCTTTCAAGGTTCTAATGTTGTTTTATCTTTGAACTTCAGATTGTAGCTACATTAGTATTTCGATGTGATATGCTGCTGTTGCTTGGCCCAATTGGCCTGCAGCTTTTGCTGGTAAGTAAAGAAATGTCGCTTTGACTTATATTTTTTCCAACAAAGAGTTCTGTTAATTATTTTTGTTGTGTTTTTATGTTCATTTGTAGTCTTGTTAGTCTTTGATCATAGAAATTTACAGTTCCGAATCTGCTATGTGAATTCGAATTGAGAAAGTTTTTCACACTTTGGTTGTGAATATGTTATTTGATTGTGAACGATTTGTGGTGTTGTTTGCAGCAGGGAAAATACATTTCAAACAAAATGGTGTCTCATTTCAAGTGAGATTATTGAAAAATATCAAGTTCTTAGAAATTTAGAATGTTTGATATCTCTGATACACAAGATTCTTGTAAAGAACGCATAATTCCTTAATTTATGGATGCATCTTCTAAGCCTAATTTATATTGGTAATTCATAATGTCATCTTGCCAATATATACCACAGTATGTGCTTGTATTAGTTATTACGGCTCGTTCTTTGCATTCCCTAACAATTATTGGATTCATTATTCACGTAATCCATCATTCTTCTAACTATTTTTTTCATATGTTGATGCGGCAGACTAGATCTATTTCATTGACGAAAGCCATTAAATACAGCTTAGCTACTGCCATATTTTCCATAGGTTGGTGATTCCGCATATATGATGTTTTCGAACTCTTCTTATATCACTGCACCATTTTGTTATCAGGTTGTTGTAGCAGGGATATTAATAGGGTTTACTTTGGTTGCAGGACTGTCAATACTGACTGATTCAGTTATGTGGAAACGGAAATTGTGGCCTGAGTTTGAAGTTTTTTGGTTCAATTCCGTTCTTAATCGGAGTTCAGAGTGGGGTGTATCCTTCTTGATGACCCTTTTTATTTTGCATCTTGTCAGTCTGGGGACTTAGCAAATTGCTATTGAGATTTTTCCATGCATTTAGTTGCCTTGGACCCACAACCCCCCCCCCCCCCCCCCCCTCCCCTCCCCTCCCCCCCCTCCCACACACATACCAATTTCAACGTGGGGAGAATATTGAGTTTTTTGTTATTGGGTTGTTTCGTAGACTAGCAATACAATATATATTTCATTTTTTTCTTAAAGGACATCAGATTCCTTCATTATTACAAAATGGAAGTTTATTGCTGCCTGAAAGTCATTTGGAACTTCATTTTTTCTTTCTTTGTTAACTGAATGCAAGTTTTTTTGTCCCCATGTTCTCCCCTTAACTTCTGTTTTACAGGTCCACTCATTTCACTGGTATTTTACTTCAGCTCTTCCAAGAGCACTCCTAGTTGCATATCCTCTCTCTGTGGTGAGTCAGACAACGATAATAGGCTTGATAATCACTTTTCTGTAACAGCATATAACAGTTAAGCTAAATTCTCCATGGTATATTAGAAATGCTCTCTTTTATATGTAGTAAGTGTTTTTCCATACTATGTCTAAATAACCTTTTATGTTCAGTTCTGTAAGGGAGTTTGTTATGCCGGCTGCTTATCTGGTCATTTTATCCATTAGAGATATAAGAATAGTAGCAACATGCCTGCGTATTCTTGAGATTGTTGGATGTCCTCATTTCTTGTTAAGGTTTTTCCTCTCGTCCTATTTTATGAGATAATACCTCTTTACAGGTTGGATTACTTCTTGATAGGAGAGTTTTCCCCTACTTCCTTCCAGTATTAACCTTTTTGGTACTCTATTCCAAGCTACCACACAAGGTATTGTCCATTGCGAATATCTTCTAGTTGACGTGTTGAGAGAAAAATTGTTTTAGTTACCATGACTTGGGTGTTCACAGGAGCTACGTTTCATTATAGGTGCTATCCCTATGTTTAATTTGTCAGCAGCTGTTGCTGCAAGCAGAATGTACGTACCGCTTTCTCATTTCACAGGTCACCTAAATATGTCTGACATTTTGTTTGTTTGAAATTGATTTTTGATATGTCTGGTTAATTCTCTTAAATGTGTCCCCACTTGCATTGAGCTGCCTGCTCTCACTGTCAAATACTTCATAAGATAGAGGGTTTTTTGGCTTGATAACTGTTTGTATTAGTATTGCCTTCAGTGTTAGTTGTTTTATGAACTTGATACAGATACATTAACCGAAAGAAGAGTTATTGGAGATTGTTCTATATCCTCTTGTTGGGCCTACTGATGATCAGGTTTGAACTTTTTGTTGGTTTGTTATACATAAGAATTTATTGTATGCTTTTTAAAAATAATATATATATATATATAAGTTTTCCATTTGATCTTTTAGTCTAGGGTGCAGTGTAATCTTTTTTATGGCATCATATGAGAACTATCCCAGTGGCCATGCTTTGAAGAGGCTGCATCAAATTGGTTAGCGCTCTTCCTTTTTCATTAAAAGAATTTTTTGTTCTGTAGATCTACAAGCAGTAATAAAAAGCATCAAATTTTTGCTTAGAGACATCCTGTAATGTGGTAATTTGTTTTACTCGTACTGTTAAATACAAGCCGGACTTCAAGTATAATTGACTTTGCTTGAGTTGTGAATAATAATGATAAATGCTCTAAGTATAGCTGACAGAGACAATTTGATTGTAAAATTGTCTTAAATCACGGGTTATGATTCAAAAGCTGTCTTAATCACCGGTTACCATGGGCATTTTGCTAAGAAGCGCTAAAATAAAACAGTTTTGATTGTAAAAACTTTATTTTTGTTTTACAGCAGAACAAGTTTTTTCAAGACCAGTAGTAGCATCTAAAAGTGTGTTTTTTGGAAATAATTATTTGATTTCAACAAACATTTTGAATTATCGAGGATCATTCATTGATTAATCTTTTTTCGTAAATCATTAACCTGCACACTTTCCTGCTTATTCAACCGATTCATGAGTTATGCTGTTTGTCTTTTCTTTCTGTGCAATAAAATTCATTTTCCTGTTATATTTTCTTGACAGTGTTGCCTTATGGATGTCTTTCTTTACAGGTAATACCAGAAACAATACAGATGAGGTCTGGGTACATATTGACACCTTCTCTGCGATCAACGGAATCACACGGTTTTGTGAGCGTGATCAGCCATGGAGGTATTGCTACACTAAATCTTACATTCCTTGAACCTGCATATTGGGATATTTTGATTGTCTCGACTTGATTCCACTATTATTATTCTGGTCAAGAGTTTATATTTACTGCTTTTATTGTTTAAAAAACTGCTTTTTATCTCATGAATCTGTGATGCATAATGTTTTAACTTACCCATGGCTTCAACAGGTATTCCAAGGAGGAAGGACTTACCCTTGAAGAGTTAGAACAAAAGAATTTCACGTACCTATTAAAGTGAGTTGTGTTTCCTTTGCTAGCTTTTATGTTTTTTGCCTTTCTTCCCGACCAGGCGAGCTCCTGAATCTCCTCATATTGACACATTCAAACACAACTCTTGCATATAGTCATCTGACGCCTCTCTAAGGGAATTAAAGGAAATTATGTTGAAACATATCTTGCATCAAACTCTCCTTAGTCCTTGCCTACTACTTTTGTTGCTCCAAACATAAGACAGCACCAGAATTGTTGCCTGTTTTGTTTCATCCATCTGTATTTGTAATGCTTGCTCACAAGTTTTGTCAATTTAGAATGAGTGCCTGCCCACAGCTTAGGGCCTGTTTACTATTGATGTCAGGATATCAGGTGTGGTACAAATATCACGATATCAGGTATGGGTACGGATATCAAGTATGGGTACAGATATAAGGTATGGGTATGGTTCATGCCCATATGTGTTTGGTATATCCATATGAATGATATCTATTGTTTGGTATAAAATATCAGCTGATATTGATATTAGTGATATGTGGATATTAAAATTACACATGAGTTGATGTACTTCAAAAAATAGTAGTATCATTCATACCCATACTTGATATCGATATCTACATATCACCTATACTCATAAGTCATACCTCATCTCTTGTACGGATGCTTCATACTTCATGAACTTGATATCCATACCAAACAAACCCTTAGGAGAAGGAGAAAATATATTAGTTTTGAAGCCTGCTTTCAAATTGAGAATTGTCGAATGCTTCTTTCCCCTATGAGTCATAAGCTTACACGAAATCTCCATCCCCATATGCCTTGCCTGTAAATCAAAGAATAAGAAGAGAGGCTGGACGAATAAGGTGAAACAATGCATGCTTTATTGCTATATCTTACAGGGAAAAACAAAACAGATTATTGCTGATCTTACAGGGAAAAACAAAACAGATTATTGCTGATCTTACAGGGAAAAACAAAACAAATCAGGCGATAACTGCTATTGTGTAAGCCTATTGCTATATGCTCATGTTCTTTCTGAATTCGATTTTACTTTCTGCAGTGAACATTCGGCTATTGATGGATACAAATGCCTCTTCTTTGTTGATGGTTTCTCTCGGTTGCGTCTCTACAAGGGTATTCCACCTTTTCAATTGGTAAGCAATAAACTCCATGCAACTTTGGATTATCTGCTTTCTACAATGTAAGTTTCTTGTAAACTCATTTTTCTCTGGGACTGCAGATCAAAGAACCAAAAGTATTTGTTCATGGTGCAATCAATAGCAGTCATGTCATGATCCAAAGTTGGCCTGGATGCTCTTGATCACTGAGTAGGATACACCGGCAGTGCCAAATCTGGGTTCTTATCTACTTCTCTTAACTTTAGGAAGCTAACACACTTACATTTTTAGTGGAGAAATGCATAGTTATGGCTTCAGCACAAGAATTATATGCATGGCCTGGATGCTCCTGATTGTTGTTCACCCTTAATGATTTATTTGCCAAAAACTAGTAATAGCGACTGTAGTCTACTTCCAGACTCGAGGCTCCACAGGACTCGGGGTCTCCCTAGGGCGGTAAAGGGCGTTCTGTTTCAAGGCTCAATCTTGAGACAAATGCGAGGATTGAAATTTTCTTACCAATTCATCGATCATCACGCCCCATGCAGGTCAACCTTGTTGATATGTATGTTAGAATCATGAATTGCTGCTGCTTCTTTTTAGTTTAGGTGTTTTTGACAAGGGATTTACCCTGGTTGCATGTCCCGAAACGGAAAGGATAATGACATTTAACTTTTAAATGTACTATATTCATTTTTGTTCCGTTTTCGTTTTTGGTTTTGAAACCAAACGGGCGTTAAGACGATGATAAAAGAGTTTATAAAAAGTTAAAATCTAGTTTGGTCTTTTTGGGTAATAGCTAGCATCTTGAGTATATTAGATGTCAATAAACTTGTTTCAGTAGTACCTTCGTAGCCTCATGTTCTACATATCAAACTATTTTACAATAAATATACTTTTTATAAATTAACTATACAAAATTACCTATAAATATCCTCTCATCAAACATTAGCTAGAGTAAGTACTAAATTTACCGAAACCCGAAAACTCAAAACCCAAAACCCGAATTGTAGGTGAAGTAAAAGGTGAAGATGATCGTGTAGAGGAAGATTAAAGGGATAAAATTAAATAGTTAATTTAAAAAGGTGAAGTAAATATTAAAAAAGATAGTTAAGAGTTAGATATGAACGATATGATTTTTGATAAAATTAAATAAAAAAATATATGAAAAAAATGTCACCCTCTTCCTCATCTTCTTGATCTCAAGTTACCAAGCAATGATCACTAGATGAAAAATGCTAAAACTTCTTTTGTGGGGGTTTAAAACAATGGATTTAGGGCTAGTTTGGTATTTGTGTACAAACGGGTTGAAATTATGATTCGGAATAGAATCAGAAAGAACTTAATTCAATTTTTGAAACATGAAGTTGGTTAAGATTATAAAATAAAATGTTATGTTGAAAATTCATTGATTTTATAAAATATGTTTGTTGTTTCAATTTATCTATAATCAATCAATGACTTAAAACACTATATATTTGAAAAGATAAGTTGAAATAACTTAAATCCGTAAAAAAAAACCCTGTAGGAATTAAACAATGAAAATCAAAATCGCTCATTCTTTGGAACGACTCATTCCGGTATTTTTTTTCGTTACCAAACACGAGACTCGAGTTGAGCTCGAAACGGAGCGATTCCATGATAATCTTACCAATATAACCCTTATTGTTTTAACTTTTGCAATGTCCCTGGTTTACTGCCGGTAAGATCAAAGTATTTAAGATAGTATTTTTATTCTATTTGATAAAAACCCACATTTTAAGGCGGATTCATGTAATTATCATAAAGTTAGGCCAACCACTTACCATATACATTAGGTTATCTGTATGTTCCTGTTACGTAAACGTTATTCTATTTGCATGTAATTTACAAATTAATTATAGTAGTATTCAAGGCAATGTTTAAACTATGTAATTGTCGATTGTAAAGCTTGTTCATAAATCAAGCCTGCGAGTAAGGTTGAAGGTGATTCGCACGCGCGTGATTTGGTCAGTCATACGTGCGAGTAAGGTTGAAGGTGGTTATTTTGAGAAATCAAAATTAAGTTACACTAAGAACCAAACATATCTTGTTAAATCTTATGTGTTGGATTTATGCAACACATGTAAAGAACCCGTATAAATATAAATTGGTCCTTGGATTCATAAGCGACGACCGGAAATCTCATACAAATAACAGAATATGAAGGTAACGGCAATTTTAAATAACAAGTGAGGACAAGGTTGGAAATTGCTTTAACCCATCTCATTGATACCCTGAACCATGATAGACGAATTGGGATCACAAGGCTATGATTGCTGTTGTATATATCAAATAACAATATTGTCGATTTGATAATGTATTATGAACATGAGATGCACACCATTTGTTGTTTGGATCTATAACCCTTGCCCTTCTTTCTACTAATTATTGTCTTCAACCAATCACCAGAACGAGTGGCGGATCTAGGGGGTTACGAGGTACATTTCCCCGGCTTGTGACGTCGTTTTGCCTTAAGTAGGGAAAAAAAAAAGGAAAAAATCCTCTTTAAAACGGAGTATGCTACATATTGTTTTACTAACTCATTTGGTAAAGTAAGAGAAGGAGGTGCTTTGACTTACAGGTTCAACTTCCGGAAGTAGCAAAAAGTCTTCTTTTTCGAACCAATTATTGTGTTTGGCGTTCGTTGCGGCGGAATAAATAATTTGAAAAATGGGATAACATGTTCGATAAGGCATGAGTTCAAGTATCATAAGCGTTTCCTTATAGGAACGTCCACGAATTTGATAAAGTATGCATCTCGCTTTGTGAACCAACATAGGTATATATTGGCCTAAAGCAGATACTTCAGCTAGTAGGGTTTTTTTTTCTTCTCACATAAGTTTTACCTCTACATTAATGAAAAATAAGGATCTCTATTTATTGTGTGACGAGTTTCACGTCAAATCACATTTGTCCAAGTTTATCTTGCTCCTTGTTACCACTAACCATCCATAGAATTTTGCAAATTTAAATATACAAAGTTGGGGCATTTTATGCAATTAGCCCAAAACAAAGGTCAATAACCCAAATTTGTCATACCCACAAAATAATAAAATATACGTAACTAAAAGTCCAAAACCATGAGAAATAGCCCAAGTTTGTCGTTTTCTTTTTTTTTTTTTTTCTTTTTTTCTTTTCAATATTTTCCTTCTTTTTAACGTTTTTCTCCTTTCGATTTTCTTCATGATCTAACAGACTGTTCGTTGGGCTTCTCGTGTTTAGGTGCCGACCACACGGGGCATTATTGATTTTGTTGGCTGACGTACTATAGGTCCATACGTCGTCGTTTTGCTCTAGGTAACGTTCTCTAAGTTTCTACATCTCCCCAACTCAAATTGCACAATTTGGAGCTCCTCCTAGATCCTTTGATTCTTTGATTCTCTATTGTTATTCTTTCCCTCTTGTATTTTTTGTCCATTGGTGGACTAATTACATCAGACTCTCAAATTATTAAAGATAAACCTCCTTATCTTGTTCTACTGTAAATTTCCCCCCTTTTTTTTTCTGGGTTGAAGAAGAAATGGTTCTCATGAAGGAATTGTATCCTTACTTTTTTGTTTCCCTAATTAGAAACTACCCATTTCCCTTTTCATGTTTGCAGTTGTTCTCCTTTTCTCTTTGATCCAATTAGACGTTGTTCTGTAAGGGTTATGTCAAGATCATCTCATTAATGACCTGTTGTATCCAATTAATCAATCAATCATTGGTCTTTTTTTCCTTTTTTAACTTTTTTATACAGATTGTAGGTTATTAGTTCTAGTGGATGTTAGTTAAGGATTAAAGTTGTTTCATTGGTGATCTGACTCAAAATTGTGTGGGTAATCGAATTGCTTTACTTTAAAATTGATAAAATTGGTGTTTCTTAGTCCCCACAATACTGTTTTCAATAATGGGTCTTACAGCAAAGAGTGTTTAGTGCAATGAAAGGGAAAGATTTAAGTAGATTGATGATTGTTTTTTGCAAGATATTGATTAGTGATTAGGTTTGGCACAGGACTGAGACTAGCTTGAGGCAATTTGATGTGATGAGCTCATTTAGGTGCTCTTGTTTATGTTTGTATTTGCATTAGATAGTTGATGATTGTGTATGACTTTATTTTAGGATAGATATTTAGTAATTTTGATACTTTTGGATCATACTATGATTGTTGTATCCCTCAGAATATATGCATTGTGAAAATAATTTGGTTTCCCTTGACTCAAGTTTTGTTTGCCATTCGCTCGTGTCAAGTCGAATTGTTATGCCCATGTCACTTGAAGAGGTGAAGAGATTAGTCTTTTTTGGTTTTGATTAGTATATATTCTCTATTTATATACCATGTGAAATTATGGTTTCTTCTTCTGTCTTTGCAGTACGAAATAGCACAGGCGTACACAGTGATCAAAATGCAGCAAGAAGCTGCAACGGGTACTGAAGGTGTTGAGGTGTTGGTAAACCAACCTTTTGAAGACAATGTATTTGGAAATGGTCATTACACTTCAAAAGTATATCGGTTCCAGAGGTGAATTATGTTCAGATTACTAAATAGTTTTTGTTATGCTTTTGACCTTCTGAAATAAAGGCTTCTAGTTCTATCTTATTGAATGCAGTAAGATTCCAGGTTGGATTACTAGTTTTGCACCAGCAGATTCTCTAATCATGCAAGAAGAAGCTTGGAGTGCATATCCAAGATGTAAATCAGGTCTGTTTTGGTGAATGTAATCAAAATTCTTGTGTATAATGGCTCCTTTTTAGTTTTTACTGATATGTTTTCGGTCTCTTGTGATGGTCTTGATTTGGATGGCTGCATTATGTAGTTATTAAGGTAATTCATTTGGATTTTTAAACTGATATTTGATTTAGTTTTGGGTCTGGGTTACTATATTGACCGAGAAATTTGTCATTCTGCAGTGCCCTTGCTTTAACAAGCTGACTCTTAAGGTTGAAACCATTCATGTTGCAGATAACGGGAAATCTGAAAATGTATGCGCAACTTGCATTTGCAAATCCATTATTTCCTTATGATTGTCAATAGTTAGTTGATATACTCGGGTTGAATTATTAGTTTGTACAAATGACTGCTAAACTCAACTACTTCCTTTTGTTGCTTCTATCACGATAGGTCCATGGTCTGAACAAAGAAAAGCTGGCATCGAGGCAAGTGGAAACTATTGATATCGCTTCATCCATGAGGGACTATTGGAGCTACTTGATTGGTAGTTGTGATGTCGATTTCTCCCAATTTAAATCATCTAGGACGGGTCGTGGCCCTCTGTTGCAAGGATGGAGGGTAAGAATCTACCATAATGGTCTATTCATTTAATCTTGACAAATGAATATGTGCCTAATAGATAGTATAACATTGTGATTTCTTAACCGAAAGGTCTGAAACTGAAGATTCTGCAAAGGAAACTTTGTTAGCTTAAGGGTGCAGTGTGATATATCATAGTGTTTATCTTGTTTCCTTTTGGTGTGTTATCTCCTTAGAAGAATGGAGGTTATGAGTCAAGCTCGGTGATTTGTTCAATAATGTGCTCAATACAACCCTGGGTTCTTAATCCAAACTATGGAATTTGAAAAGCACACTAGCTAGGCTAGATCAGGTTAGTATTGGCCTGTTGGGATATGTGGGTATCCGACATTCGATTGTATTGGCTGAATATAGAGCAATATGCAAGGTTGGGGAGTTTTTTAACCATTGCTAATTGGTTTTGGCCCTTTTGGGTTGAAACTCCACTTAGCTTAGATGATGGTCAAATATGCTTCAAGTTCTCTTTGACGGCTCACTCATCCCTCAGAAGAAACAAGGAGATCACAATTCTCAACTATGCTAATGTGTTACTTGAGTTAATTTGAAGCAAAATATTTATAATGAAAGAATTTGCCAAATAGACCCTTTTCTATTTCCATTAGGTTTGTGTACCCCTTCAATTTTTACCCTTTTCATTAAATTGAAGTTGGAAAGTAAGCGGTTTGATTAGGGGTACATTTACTAAATATATTTATACCATGACCTAATTACTAGAGAAATCTCAAAAAGGCTTACTGGTCAATATTAATATGGCAAGGAACCCAAATTACTTGCACTTTTGGTCATTCAGTTTCAATTCATGAGACTAGCCTCAATCCTAATGTTAGTCATTGTTTCCTATTGCCCTATAAGCCGAATGGTTATTGACAGCTTGATCATGCAGGAACGTTGCAGTCCAGTTATGACTGCTTACAAGCTAGTGACAGTAGACGCTCCATACTGGGGTTTTGGTAAAAAACTCGAGCAAGCTATAATTGCGGTATGTATACCACAATTTCATCAGAAGCTAACTTCAACTGTCATTTTATAACTTCTGCAATTTCACTCGAAAAACCTCTTTGTGGACAAAGTTAACAATTGCCTCGTCTGTTGTAGGGTGAAAGGGCGTTGTTCTTGGAAAGTCACCGGCATTGCTTTTCTTGGATTGATGATTGGTACGGAATGACCAGCACGCAGTTGCGTGAGCTTGAAAATCAATGTAATTACGCCTTGTCTACTGAGGTATGTACTTTTATCTAAATGTTCAAACTTAGACCATTTCAAATTATGAGAATTGGTGTTTGCAATCCTTGAAGACATCACTTGCAAGTTTAGAGAAGGTTTATTGGGGCCGAAAAACTAAAATTCGAAACCAGGGGTGAGCAAAAATATCTCATCCAACAACCCGATTATTACGGTTTCTTAGTGAAGGTTTCTTGGGTTAAACCCGAAACCAAGCTTAGAGAAGGTTTCTTAGAGAAGGTTTCCTAGGTATCTTGGATACCCGGGCTTGGATTTGTTGCACACCTCTATCTGAATCCTATTAATTGAATCACTTTACATGAAAAATACTTGCATACTGTTTGACATGTTTTTAATTATCCTGAAATGAACAGGAACACCGAAAATCGCCTTCACTGATCAAAACTAAAGAAGCTGTGGATAGGAGATGCGCGCTGGACAGCGAGGAGACTTTTAACTGCAAACCTCGGCTCAAGTGCAACGAGCAGCATGTCTGTTGTCGCAACACGTGAGCTGCACGCTGGTTCGAACATTAGTGACATGAAAAGCAATGCCGAAACTACAGAAGATTGGAATCCTTACGGGAAAATGAAATTGTACATCAGATAAGCTAGCTGAATTTAGTTTGCTAGCTGTGTATGTATCAATGTGTATCATTAAAGACCTGTTGTACGTACTGTTATCGTTGCTTATTAAGTCGTAGAACTATGTAAGTTATAATATATCACGTTATACATGTGTACTTTAGTCGCTATTCCATAAATAAATGGTTCCGGATTAAACTCGTGCAGAAGTGTATTGAGAGAAAAACCCGGGAGGCAGAGCCGCTCAGCCGCAGAGAGGACAATGGTAGGAAGTTAGGTTTAAAATGAATCCCACATCGAGAAAACTGAACGAGGCAGTTCCGGTGATAGTTTTAAATGGGTTATTGAAACTGAATGGTTGTACGTCGAAATGCGCGTACAAAATACAGATCGTTGAACATTATATGAATTTTATTTAACAATATTATTATATGAAATCGCTTGATTTCATGTTCAATCATTTACCAACCTAAGCAAAAATAGAGATGTTCAATCATTTACCAATGTTCAATCATTTACCAACCTAACAAACCTAAGCAAAAATAGAGAACAAACCTAGACCTATCAACGTGCAACATTTCGATAGACCTATCAACGTGCAACATTTGTTTAGTAAGATATAATGTATGCTAATAAGATATAATGCATGCTTCCAACACCAGTCCACGAGGCGGGAAACTACACCAACTTGTACTACTTCATTGCACTACTTTATCGATAGGAGAGCATCTGAGTTGTGCAAAGTTGATAAAACTGGTTTTTGAGACACGGTTACCGGCGTTCCTGCATGTCGGTAAAGGATCTGAGTTGTCCAGTCCACGAGACGCATTAAGACGGTTATACCGATAAATGATCTGAGTATAAAACTGTTTTTCGAATGGCGTAACATCTTTTAATAAGAAAATGGCAGAAAAGACAGAGCGCTCGCTAGTTGTTAGGAGTGATTTGTAGTAGTTATTAAAAATTGGGGGTTATTTGTAAATATTCATAATTAACGGGTGGTTTCGTAAATTTCATTTATTTTGTCCTTATTAAAATCAAGGGTTTAGGGCGTGTTCTCATCTCTTTCACTCGCTGGCCGCCTCCTCTTGCCCTTCAGCTCTCTTCCTCTCTCTTTCAGATAAACGATTGTTTATCTGTTAGATCTATTTGTTCGTATTGATGTAAGTATAATCAGATCTTTGTTCTTCCTGAGTTGTTATTTACTATGTTGTAAGAAATGAAATTGCTATGGTAGATATGCAGTATATGATTCGTATTTGATTTATTGTTTGTGTTTTATACAATCAGAAATTAAATTGTAACCATACTGCTACTGAGTTCTTCTATTGAATATGACTTTTTGATAAACTTGATATTAGTAGATACATCTAAATCGGCAGTGTTATCTGGCGTCCTAAATCATTGTTTCAACCATCTTGCATTGAAATTTTGTCTTATAAGTATTACGAGCATTTGCTTGTAAGTTTCAATACGCATCAATAATTCTTCAGGATTCTTCTTCTCTTTTACAAATCTCTTTGGATATATCTAATAGAGTAATTGTTGTTCAAAACAGCTAGCCTTGTTTGGAAGAGGAATATTTCGGGAAAACTTGGTTTTGATTCTTACTGCTTGGAAAGATGGTATGTGTTTCAGAGCTCTGTTTGATTAGTCTTGGTTTGGCTTTTATTGTTGTTAAATCCGATTGGTTATCTTGTACAGGTGAAGTTTACAGCTGAGGAGCTGCGGTCCATTATGGACCGCAAGCATAACATTCGTAACATGTCTGTTATTGCTCATGTTGACCACGGTATACATTTCTTCTCCATTCACTTTCTGTAAGCTTATCGTGCTCAAGATTTATGCAAAGTATTTTTTACTTTCATTGGAGTGTTATTTTTGCCCCTAACTAAAACAATGCTGACAACTAATAGAAGTATATGCTATCTATAATCAGCACAGGTCGATAGTTATTCTCCAATTGCTATTTATAAGTAGTTGCTGTTTACGTCTACTCATGTCATCATTTGATGCTTCTGACTTTACATTTGTTATGCATATTTCCAGTGGTGCAAA
Organism: Fagopyrum homotropicum; assembly: GCA_033239125.1. NCBI lineage: Eukaryota > Viridiplantae > Streptophyta > Magnoliopsida > Caryophyllales > Polygonaceae > Fagopyrum > Fagopyrum homotropicum. The sequence continues at coordinate 1,784,261 of BSWB01000001.1, read as the reverse complement.
TAACTTGATATTTACTCGGTCTTGGTGTATTTGTTTTGCAACTTCCAGGGAAGTCGACCCTTACCGATTCTCTTGTCGCTGCTGCTGGTATCATTGCTCAGGAGGTGGCTGGTGATGTCCGTATGACTGACACCCGTGCAGATGAGGCAGAGCGTGGAATCACTATTAAATCCACTGGTATCTCCTTGTACTACGAAATCAGTGATGAAGCTTTGAAGAGCTTCAAGGGTGAAAGGGCAGGAAATGAGTACCTCATCAATCTTATTGATTCACCTGGGCACGTTGATTTTTCCTCCGAGGTGACAGCTGCTCTGCGTATCACAGATGGTGCACTTGTGGTGGTTGACTGTATTGAAGGAGTTTGTGTCCAAACTGAAACTGTCCTACGTCAGGCCCTTGGTGAAAGGATCAGGCCAGTTCTGACAGTTAACAAGATGGACAGGTGCTTCCTTGAGTTGCAGGTTGATGGTGAAGAGGCATATCAGACATTCCAGAGGGTCATTGAAAATGCAAATGTGATCATGGCTACATATGAAGATCCTTTGTTGGGCGATGTCCAGGTTTATCCCGAGAAAGGAACAGTGGCTTTCTCTGCTGGTTTGCACGGGTGGGCATTTACCCTCACAAACTTTGCTAAGATGTATGCCTCCAAGTTTGGAGTAGATGAATCTAAGATGATGGAGCGTCTTTGGGGTGAGAACTTCTTTGACCCTGCCACCAAGAAGTGGACAACCAAAAACAGTGGTTCCCCTACATGCAAGCGTGGTTTCGTCCAGTTCTGTTACGAACCCATCAAGCAAATCATTAACACTTGCATGAACGACCAAAAAGACAAGCTGTGGCCCATGTTGGAGAAGCTTAAGGTTACCATGAAATCTGATGAGAAAGATTTGATGGGCAAACCCTTGATGAAGCGTGTTATGCAGACGTGGCTTCCTGCAAGCAGTGCCTTGCTGGAAATGATGATCTTCCACCTTCCTTCTCCGTCCACGGCTCAGAGGTACCGTGTGGAGAATTTGTATGAGGGTCCTCTTGATGATGCCTATGCTACTGCTATCAGGAACTGTGATCCTGATGGTCCTCTTATGCTCTATGTGTCAAAGATGATTCCCGCATCTGACAAGGGCCGATTTTTCGCTTTTGGTCGTGTCTTCGCTGGAAGGGTTGCAACTGGAATGAAGGTCAGGATTATGGGTCCAAATTTTGTACCGGGTGAGAAGAAAGACTTGTATACAAAGAGTGTTCAAAGAACTGTCATCTGGATGGGAAAGAAGCAGGAAACTGTTGAGGATGTGCCCTGTGGAAATACTGTTGCCTTGGTTGGTCTGGATCAGTTCATCACCAAAAATGCTACTCTGACTAATGAGAAGGAAGTGGATGCTCACCCAATCCGTGCAATGAAGTTCTCTGTCTCCCCTGTTGTCCGTGTTGCTGTTCAGTGCAAGGTGGCATCTGACCTTCCCAAGCTTGTTGAAGGTCTGAAACGTTTGGCAAAGTCAGATCCTATGGTGGTCTGTTCCATGGAGGAATCTGGTGAGCACATCATTGCCGGTGCTGGTGAACTCCACCTTGAGATCTGTTTGAAAGATTTACAAGATGACTTTATGGGAGGAGCTGAAATCATCAAGTCCGATCCAGTTGTGTCTTTCCGTGAGACCGTGTTGGACAGATCATGCCGTACTGTGATGAGCAAATCACCTAACAAGCACAACCGTCTCTACATGGAAGCACGTCCTTTGGAGGAGGGTCTTGCAGAAGCTATTGACGATGGGCGTATTGGCCCAAGAGATGATCCCAAGGTTCGATCCAAGATCTTGTCCGAAGAGTTTGGTTGGGACAAGGATCTTGCCAAGAAAATCTGGTGTTTTGGACCGGAGACAACTGGACCCAACATGGTGGTTGATATGTGTAAGGGAGTTCAGTACCTGAACGAAATTAAGGATTCTGTGGTGGCTGGTTTCCAGTGGGCATCAAAGGAAGGTCCATTGGCTGACGAAAACATGAGAGGTATTTGCTTTGAAGTTTGTGATGTTGTGCTTCATACTGATGCCATTCACAGAGGAGGAGGACAGGTTATTCCCACCGCAAGGAGAGTGATATACGCATCCCAGCTGACAGCAAAGCCTCGTCTTCTAGAGCCTGTCTACTTGGTTGAGATTCAGGCACCTGAACAAGCTCTTGGTGGTATTTACAGTGTTCTGAACCAGAAGCGTGGGCATGTGTTCGAGGAGATGCAGAGGCCCGGTACCCCACTGTACAACATCAAGGCATACCTCCCTGTCGTAGAATCTTTCGGTTTCTCAAGCACCCTAAGGGCTGCAACCTCAGGACAGGCTTTCCCTCAGTGTGTGTTCGATCACTGGGAACTGATGTCGTCTGACCCATTGGAGGCAGGCTCTCAAGCCGCAACTCTTGTTGCCGATATTCGAAAGAGGAAGGGTCTCAAGGAGCAGATGACACCTTTGTCAGACTTCGAGGACAAGCTTTGAGCATTACACTCAATTTTTGTCTTTCGGCTTCAAATTTAGTAGTTGCTATTATCCCAATCTTTGGTTGTTGCACCGGCGGTGCTTTCATTTTATACTGATGTTTTATTAGATTACGGATTATGGTACCGAGTTTTGTTGTTGAACTTAAGTGCATGGGGATTCCTGTTTCCCTCATAGCTTGTGCTGAATCTTGTTTGGATAATCGTTATGGTCAAATTTTGCTTTGCTTCATTTGGGTGATTTTCATTCTAATTGTGTCTTTGATTATTTATGTATGTTATCTGCATTTAGCGCTGCTTAGACTTGTCATGGATCAGTTTTAAGTCATTTTCAGGTCAGAGCCCATAGCAGTTTAGCTGTTCTACTGAGCTCTTATGCGTTTTTATGAAGGCTATGCATGATATAATCTGCCATGGGCATCACCTGAACAAGGTATGGGTTGTTGCTTGCATTTTTTGTATACTAATTTATTTCTTACTTGGTTGCTTATACTGTTCCTTGATTGGAGCACACCATTTAACTTCAATGTCTATTGTTTTACTTAACTGAAACAGTATGATCATTTGGAGTTCCCAGGTGTTGTTCCTTGCACTTTCATTGTTAAGCTCTCTTTTATCTTCAAATATCCATTTTTTTACTTACTTGAAACTGAAACCTTGTTGCAACATGCTGCCCTTGCAGAATTTTCTACTTTTCATATTTTTCGTATTTCGAAAGTACATACGAAATAAGATACATACGAATAATTTTAGTCTATCCATATATATGTACATAAACACATATGATGTGCCATCCTAAGGGTAGGAAAAGTATTTTCATATGGCTTGTGATTCAAGATTGAGTTGATGACTTCTTGATTGCTGGTGCATCCTTGCTGGCATACCCTTTTGTCATGTTCTTCTTCTTCTTCAAATCATGTCTTTAACTAAATAATAGAGGTTTTATACTATGAGCATATGATTTGTTAGAAAAAACTTACCCATGTTCAAGTTCTGCTTTTTAGTTGCTGTGTTGCAAATATAGATGTTATCATTTCCTTGACAATGCAATGTTATCCCACTTCTCACAGAACTTCAGATTGTAGCTACATTAGTATCTTTGATGTAGTATGCTGCTGTTGCTTGGCCCAATTGGCCTGCAGCTTTTGCTGGTAAGTAAAGAAATGTTGCTTTGATTAATATTTTTTTTCAACAAAGAGTTCTCTTGATTATTTTTGCTGTGTTTTCATGTTCATTTGTAGACGTGTTAGTCTTTGATCATAGAAATTTACAGTTCTGAATCTGCTATGTGAATTGGAATCGAGAAAGTTATTCACATTTTGGGTGTGAATATGTTATTTGATTGTGAAGAATTTTTGTTGTTGTTTGCAGCAGGGAAAATACATTTCAAACAAAATGGTGTCTCATTTCAAGTGAGATGATTGAAAATATCAAGTCCTTAGAATTTTAGAATGTTTGATGTTGCTAATACACAAGATTTTTGTAAAGAATGCATAAATCCTTAATTTATGAATGCATCTTCTAACCCGAAACCAGTGTGAGCAAAAAATATCTGATCCAACAACCCAATGACTCGAGCCGGAAAATTTTGAACTCAATCCGGAGTTTTTTTCCTGGATATTGAATCGGATACAGATCAATGTGTTGTATAAAATGATCTGGGTACTTTGGATTATTTGAATAAAATAAAATTTTATTGTATTTTTATAATTTTATATAAGGAAAAAAAAGTGAACATATTGTGATAGTAGACATGGGTCCGGTTTGGGCTAAACCGCCGGTTTAGGTTTACCGGTTTGGCCAAACCGTGGGTTTGCGGTTTAGGTTTGGTCGAACCGCCGATTTGGTTATTTTTTTATTTTTTTTTAAAAAAAAGTTTGATAACCAAACCGGTCGGTTTGGTTATCAAACCGTCGATTAACCACCGGTCTGGTCCATTTTTCAATTTTTTTTTTAATAAACTAGCTAAACCACCGGTTCTTACGGTTTAGATTTGCGACCCTGTCGATGTGATAGTGATATAAGATGTTGGGGCTATTGTGAAAAAAGCTCTTCCCACTAAACATGGTCATGGATAAACATATGAAATTGATGGATATCATTATAGTGAGAAGCCTATCTTTGTTAATAGGTGGCATCCTATTGTCATTTTCAACTTTTGTAAACCCACTTGCCACATTATATTGTGCTTCATGTGCTCCGTTATGGAGATCAAAATTTATTGGCTACAAATCATTTGCTTTTTAGTTTTGGTTTGAGGACAAAATTTAATGAATTTTGACCTCAATTATTTATATAATAAATAATTTGCTTAAAACAAATTAATTTAAATTTAATGTAAAAATATTATGCACATAATCTATTTTGTTATTTTTGAAAGGGTTTAAAATGTTGCGTCATTACTCTATTTATTTTTACTATTTTATAATAAACTAGTTAGTTTATTTTTAATTTGAACAATTAAAATAATAATGTTATAACTTTTCTCATATTATATATTTTTTTAATCAATTTCACTAATATAATTATAAATTATTGTAAAATATATTTTTACACCCGTAATACTTTTAGCATTAGATATGTAAATCTTGTTTTTATCATCTATTGATTCTATAAAAAAATATAATGAGTTTTAAATAATTTCTATAAAAATCATTTTTTGTGATATAAGTTATATATATTTACTATTTAGTGCTCAATAAAATATAATATTATTTCTATATATTATAAATCATAAATAAACCCTAGTTAGTTTGGAATATTCTATCAACTATCTTTGTAAAGAGAAGTATATGATATTTGTTAATATGAGTTGTATTCGATCGATATATACATTTTGATTTGTTTCTCCTTGTTCTTTAAATATAGGATAAGAATAATTTTCTTGATGAGATGAACTTAGGTCTATTCGTCTCGTCCGGATCGAAAATTTGTTATTAGATCTGATCTAGATTAAATATTCAGGTACGGTTAGACGGTTGGGTACAAAAATCATATTTTTATTTTGCCTAAAATTGAACCCTTTAAAAATGATAAAACTGGATGATCCGGACATAACCTGGAACTGAAATTTCTAGGGCTATTGACGGAACCGGTTATTGACGGAATCGTTGGAACCTCTATTTTATGGTTCGGCCTGGTTCATCTTAATTACTTGCCCTTTTTTAATATCTAAACCGTTATAAAAGCGGTTTGGTTCGGTTCGGTTCTTTAGAACAAAAATAGATAGAAATCGTTCATATATTTTAGGTAAACTAGTAAAAGGAAAATAACACGATATATTAAAAAAATGTATCTGCCTCTTTCTTTGGTACAATGACCTATAATTTTGGTTTATGTTCATCTCTCTCCCATTCAATCGCCCTCACTAACTCGGCTTATCCGGTTGTTTAACTTCTTCTTTAACATGGTTTCTTTAATACATAATTTCTTTCTCTACAATCCTTTTGTTGTTGGTTTATTTAAATTTAGACTATAAAAATTTCAATTCTCGCACTTATAGAACAATAAGGTGTAGTTCGTTGACATAGGTTTGAGGTTTCAATATTATCTTCTATTGTAGGAACGCTTAATTGCTTATTCTAAAACATGCATGAGTTATCGAGAATTAGAGACAATTAAGACAAACTATATAAAAATTAAAAATATTTATATACTTAACAAAATTAAAATATTTGGATTTAACTCCTACAATTCATATGCAAATGAAAGTCGTGAAATAGTTTTTGTTAGGTTCAAAACGGTACATTGTGATTCAGCTTCAAACGGTTTCACTAATTAAAAATACAAGAACCCAACCGTATACATAAAACAGTTCGATTTGTTATTTGATTCGGTTACAAACGGCTACACGTAGTAAAAGTAAAGGAACAAAACCGTATAACTAAAACGGTTCGGTTCTTAGTTCCTAAAAACATGAAGAGTATTGTATCAACACATATAAGTTCTTTATAAAACTTTATAATTCCGCGCTTCACGGATCATTAAATCATCACGTTATACATTTATGTTTTTATTTTTTCAATTTCCTGCTCCAAATGCATAATTAATTAAATAATAGTTTTGTACCTCAAATGCAAATTTATTTAAACTCCGTTTTAGTTCTGCTCCCAAATACAAAAAATAATTTAAAGCTAATGTAAATAGATATTCCGACAATTTTTTTTTAAATATCTATCATTTAATTATTATTTTTATTTTATTTGAAAAGTGTTTACATATTCGAAAAGATAATTTTTTTTAAACATCATTAAACTGATTATTTAAATGTATTATGGATGATTTCGTATGACCATGATTTATACTGTATTAAAGAGAGTAAAAGTATAAAAAAAGAAAAAAGCCGTATGCAAAAAAACAATTCCACTGCAAACGCAGCTTTTGGCTGTCTTGTCTTTTGTCTGAACTGCTGCAACTCATAAACCCCTCAAAACCCTAGCCCCCCTCATCTTCTCTTCCCAACTCCATATCCTCTACTCTCCAAAAATCCTGATTTTCATTTCTTCAATTAGCAATCGTACTTCTATCGCCTATCCCTCAATTTGTATTCGAAATGGGCTATTGCGTCCACCATTGCAGCCAATTGCTTGATCGAGTTGTCGTATCATCCATTCCAACTCCAAACAAGCCATGCATGTCAAAATCCTCATGCCAATCAGTCGCTTTCCTCTCCAAGAAGGCTTTGAACTCGAACTCGAACTCGTCATCGTTCCATTTCCAATTACGCCGACTGAAATCGCAAGTACGGGCCAAGCCGATTCGGAGTGAATTCGAGTTCTCCAAGGCTACTTCCATTGATGGAAGTAAGAAGGTTGATGGTAAGAGGACTGATTTGAAGAAGATAATGATTTTAGGTGCTGGTCCGATTGTGATTGGACAGGCTTGTGAGTTTGATTACTCTGGTACTCAGGCTGTTAAGGCTTTGAAAGAGGAAGGATATGAGGTTGTGCTTGTTAATTCGAATCCGGCTACTATTATGACTGATCCTGATCTTGCTGATAGGACCTACATTGCTCCGTTGACACCTGAATTCGTCGAACAGATCATTGAGAAGGAGCGACCGGATGCTTTGCTTCCCACAATGGGAGGGCAAACTGCTTTGAACTTGGCAGTTGCATTAGCTGAACGAGGGGTTTTAGAGAGATTTGGGATTGAGTTGATTGGGGCGAAATTGGATGCTATTAAGAAGGCAGAGGATAGGGATTTGTTCAAGCAAGCAATGAAGAAGATCGGTGTTAAGACTCCTCCTTCTGGAATTGGTACTACTTTGGAAGAGTGCATTGAGATTGCTAATGAAATTGGTGATTTTCCATTGATTATAAGGCCGGCCTTCACGCTTGGAGGAACTGGGGGTGGGATTGCTTATAATAAGGAGGAGTTCGAGGCAATTTGCAAGTCGGGTTTGGCTGCAAGCTTGACAACTCAGGTGCTGGTAGAGAAGTCTTTGTTGGGATGGAAGGAGTATGAGCTTGAGGTTATGAGGGATTTGGCTGACAATGTGGTTATTATTTGTTCTATTGAGAACATTGATCCCATGGGGGTGCACACAGGGGATTCCATCACCGTTGCCCCTGCTCAGACCTTGACTGATAGGGAGTATCAGAGGCTGAGAGATTACTCAATTGCGATTATTCGAGAGATTGGTGTTGAATGTGGTGGGTCAAATGTGCAGTTTGCTGTTAACCCTGAAGACGGGGAGGTGATGGTTATTGAGATGAATCCGAGGGTCTCTAGGTCCTCGGCATTGGCTTCAAAGGCCACCGGCTTTCCTATTGCAAAGATGGCTGCTAAACTATCAGTTGGATATACATTGGATCAGATTCCAAACGATATCACAAAGAAGACACCGGCTAGTTTTGAGCCATCTATAGATTATGTGGTGACAAAGGTTTGTGCACATCGCTCTTATGGTTTGTGCATGTCTCTTATTTCATTGCATGAATATCTGCTTTCCAATTGAAGCATTTAAAAACAAGTTTTTAATTTTCTCTAGCATATTTTTGTTATGAAAGTGTGAACTAAATGACTGTAGTTATTGACTGGAAGTTATGTCAAATATAGCAGTCCAAAGCTCTCTCGGATTTGAAAGTCTATATGTTACCAGAATTAGGTAATTTAGGTTAGAGAAATATTTTGAACACTGCTCGTCGTACTTTTCTGAGATGCAATTCCTCCAAAGGTTATTTACTCCTTTTTTTTATCATTGCTTTTGAGTTAAATGTGATTAGATCATCCAAATTTATATATTAAATTATAAAAGGTGACATTTTCTGCAGAATGATAGGCTTATAAATTTTATTAGAGACTATGATCTCTATTTGGCTTTTAGTTCCTTATATAAACATTCCAATTCTCGTGGAATTTGCAGATTCCTCGATTTGCCTTCGAGAAGTTCCCAGGATCCGAGCCAATATTGACTACTCAAATGAAATCTGTTGGTGAGGCCATGGCAATGGGTCGTACTTTTCAGGAGTCATTCCAGAAAGCGCTTAGATCGATGGAACTTGGTTACTCTGGGTACGGGTGTGGGAAGGTTAAGCAGCTGGATTGGGATTGGGATCAGTTGAAGTACCACATTCGTGTTCCTAACCCAGATCGTATGCTTGCTATTTATGCTGCAATGAAGAAAGGTATGAAGGTGGACGATATCTTTGAGCTAAGCTACATAGATAAGTGGTTCCTTACCCAACTCAAAGAACTGGTTGATGTTGAACAGTATATGTTGTCCCGCAGTTTGTCTGATCTGACAAAAGATGACTTCTATGAACTTAAAAGAAGAGGTTTCAGTGATAAGCAGATAGCTTTTGCCACTAAATCTTCTGAGAGTGAAGTTAGGTCAAAGAGGTTGTCCATGGGTGTTGCCCCAGCTTATAAAAGGGTGGATACCTGTGCTGCAGAATTTGAAGCTAATACTCCTTACATGTATTCATCTTATGATGCTGAATGCGAGTCATTCCCTACCCAAAAGAAAAAAGTTTTGATCTTGGGCGGAGGACCAAATCGCATAGGTCAAGGGATCGAGTTTGACTATTGCTGTTGCCACACATCATTTGCCCTTCAGGTTTGCATCTTTCTCTTGCAGTTGAAGTTGTTCAGCCTTCCATACCAAAAGAATTAGTAATCATTGATAGTCTTAGCATTTAGGTCACTGAATCATTATCTCTGGTAATTCATCCTCCCATTTCCATTTCATTAATCATGCATGCAGGCCAGCAAATGAATACCACCCGGTCCATCCTTTAATATGTTTCATATGGCAATCACATTTTGGCTGGGTTGCTTTTAAGTGCCCTTCTCTATAGAACAAGTGAAAATGGTTGTTGCACTTTGTTGGTAATAATCTAGAGGGATAGGATAATGTCTTGATGCTGTGAATATTTGTCCCTTTTTATGTTGTCATTGCTTATGTGGAATGTTTCTATAAATAATTTTGATACCTAATATCTTTATCTGCCTCTAACTGATTATGATCCCCAATGCTGTATATCTTGATTCAGTAATACAATCTTCTACCTAATATATGTGGTGATGTTATAAATATTGCTGCTGAAACTATTTCTAAGTTCTCCTCTGTTTCTTTGCAGGATGCTGGATATGAGACGATCATGATGAATTCCAATCCCGAGACTGTCTCTACAGATTATGACACAAGTGACAGGCTCTATTTTGAACCTCTCACTGTCGAAGATGTTCTAAATATCATTGACCTGGAAAGACCCGATGGGATTATTGTGCAATTTGGAGGCCAAACTCCTTTGAAGCTCTCTTTACCAATCCAACAGTACTTAGATGAGCACAAGCCTATGAGTGCCAGTGGGGCAGGTCCAGTTCGTATCTGGGGTACATCACCTGATTCCATTGATGCAGCTGAGGATAGAAAACGGTTTAATGCCATCTTGGATGAGCTGAAGATCGTGCAGCCAAAGGGAGGAATTGCTAGGAGCGAAAACGATGCACTTGCAATTGCAGCAGATGTAGGTTACCCTGTTGTTGTCAGGCCTTCTTATGTCTTGGGAGGTAGGGCGATGGAGATAGTGTATAATGATGAAAAGCTTGTGAAATATCTGGCAAATGCCATTCAAGTGGATCCTGAACGCCCTGTGTTAATTGATAAGTATTTGTCTGATGCTATCGAGATTGATGTTGATGCTTTGGCTGATTTGTATGGTAATGTCGTGATCGGTGGAATAATGGAGCACATTGAGCAGGCTGGGGTTCATTCTGGTGATTCTGCTTGCTCGTTGCCAACCAAAACTGTTCCTCAAGCTTGCCTGGAAACAATTCGAAATTGGACTTTAAAGTTGGCTAAAAAGCTCAAGGTATGTGGCCTCATGAACTGTCAGTATGCAATCTCAGCATCTGGGGAGGTTTTCTTGCTTGAAGCCAATCCTCGTGCTTCACGTACAGTTCCTTTCGTATCTAAGGCAATTGGCCACCCACTGGCAAAGTATGCCTCATTAGTCATGTCAGGGAAATCACTCCAAGATCTTGATTTTACCAAGGAGGTCATCCCAAAACACGTATCTTTCAAGGAAGCCGTTCTTCCATTTGAGAAATTCCCAGGCTGTGATGTGTTGTTGGGTCCCGAGATGCACAGCACTGGCGAGGTTATGTCCATTGACTATGATTTTTCGCTATCATTTGCCATGTCTCAAATCGCTGCTGGTCAGAAGCTACCACTGTCTGGTGCCGTATTCCTCAGCTTAAATGATCTGACCAAATCTCATCTTCCTACACTTGCACGTGCGTTTTTGGATCTTGGATTCAACATAGTGTCCACGTCTGGGACAGCTCGTGTTTTGGAGTTAGAAGGCTTCCCAGTGGAGAGAGTTTTGAAGGTGCATGAGGGAAGACCCCATGCAGCTGATATGGTTGCCAATGGCCAGATCCAACTGATGGTAATAACTAGTTCGGGTGATGCACTTGATCAGATTGATGGGAGGGACCTAAGGAGAATGGCTCTTGCTTACAAGGTTCCGGTTATAACAACTGTAGCTGGGGGTCTTGCAACTGCTGAGGCATTGAAGAGTCTTAAGTCAAGCACCATAAAGGCTATTGCTCTTCAGGACTTCTTTAAAGATGATCTGAAAAGCAAGGGTGAAAGCAGATTGCAATCTGTCTCCTCCGCCTGATTGACGGGTAAGCTCGATAATCACAGGTGTCTGTTTGTCCAGATCCGGACTGGAAACCTAAATCTCTGAATTTTACAGCCCAGAGAATGGACTGTGTAAGCTCAGCCCAAACCGGTCCAGTCCTGGTTCTGGAGCCATTTAGCTTTTTTGAAAATTAAACGTTATCACTTGTAAATGGCTGGACAGAACGGACAGCATACTAAACCTTAAATTAAATAAATACTAATATCACATAAAATATCTTTTTATAATTCTTTTCGAAAATCAGTCCGAGTTTGGACCGGGTGTACCTAAAGCGAAAATCAAAATTTGTGTGATGGACTGGACTGTCCATTTTTGGCCCATGCCGGAAATGAACAATCCTACCTATAGTGAGTTTAGTCACTAACTTGTTACAAGATTATGTTGGTGCAAAATATATGTTAACAAATGATTCTCATATGTGCCCCAAAATATGTATTTGCAGATGAAAGATCGTGGCACAAACAATCATGCTAGAGCTAATGTGGAATCCAGACCTGCAATGAAGCATGCTGTTGTTGAGACTGCATCTTGTTATATCATTAAGGTAACTTTATTATGAAAATTAATCATCAATTTGGTACTCGTTACTTTTTTCTCTTGTACTTTTACCCTTTTCTGAGTGCTATAAAAGATGCACGTGAGACGATCAATAGGGTTAGGCAACTTATGTGCCATTGAGCTTCTTATGTGCTTCATAGGTGTACAATTACAAAGTAGAAGCCTCCTGGTACTTGTGAGATGAATGTTTAAGTGTAACTCCTTTTTATTATGCATGCAAGACTTTCTAAGTTTGGCAAGTTCTATGTATGATGTAGCTTGCTCTCTACACGGTATGAATGATGATCGGAACTTCATGAATTTGTGAGATATTTTGTTGAAATTTAGGTTGAATGCTTTTTATTCGTGGGAAGCCGGAAGCTGATAACATTGTTCATTTACCATGCTAGGAAAACCCGTAAACCGTAAACTTGAGTAAAAGCTTAGTAGATTTTTTGTTCTTGTGTCAATTTGTTTAAGTAAATGTTGTTAACTGTTAGCAAGCATTATCATCTTGGGCATATTTTGGGATATGTTTGGGCGAATGTCTTTTCAGGAATAGTGATTTGGGTTTCTTAGACATTTCAAAACTTAGTAAGAAAATCTTATTTGATCAAACAAGTATGAGACTTGATGTGATATATTGAACCAAAAACTCGAAATGACCCGTATGGCCACATTTAACTTACCGAAAGCACTAGAGCCATAACTATGATCATAGTACCCTATTTGGCTTATTGCCGTATTGGTTCCCAACTGTGCTGCACGAAAATTCCGAAGGAGTAGCGTTTTCCGTTTTCCTAAACTCGGAAACACGGACACACGAAAACACTAAAGGCTTTTGTAAAACTATGGGGACTAAGATATTTCTCCATTTCCGTTTCCTCCTCCGTTTTGGTGCAACATAAGTTCCTGGAAACTACCTTATTCAATTACGTGTCGTAGAGGGCAAAATGGATGGATAAGAGCTTGCTTAAGTTATAATTTCCAATCTGTAGCCACTGTAACTTATTTGTAAAGTCCATAGATTAGACTGGTAACTATGGTTTCTTATGTACTTAGGAGCGAAATCGAAAGACAAGATAAGATGCTTACTAAGGTTATCATTATATTATCTGAACCTTACTGTAACTTAGTTGTAAAGTCCATAGATAAGACTGGTAACTATGGTTTCTTATGTACTTTCTTTAGATTGTCTTCATTCTGAAGTTTGTAATCATAGTTAAAGACAAATATTTTTACCAAACATTGAAAGAAAAAATTTACATGTGCATATAGGTCCCAGGAAAACGTTTACAAAATTGTATCGTCTGGAATTTCTTTTCTAATCTTAGTGGCTGCTTAGCTTGCCATCTAATAAGAACGCGTTCTTTGATTTCAATGCCTATAAGTTTAGCTGTAAGACTGCTTTGCATTTCTGTTCTGTTCTTTTTGCTATGATGAGCTGTTAGCAGATAGGAATGTCCATTGGATTAGTCTAGAACGATGATATACTATTTCCGTCCCTATCCTCGTTTAGCAGAGCAATCCCCGACCCTGTGTTTGGTATGTCGTTGGAATAGTTTAAGACTCGGAATGACTCAAAATTTTATGAATATGCTACCGATGTCAATGCTACCGATTAGTCATTTGATTCTCGTTTCAATTCTTACCAAACACGAGTTGTTTGACCATTCTTGTCACTATATTTGATTATAAGGGTATGTATTTTTCTCCTCGTTCTCGTATTTATGACGGAGAATTTCCGCGGGTAACGAGATTTTCCGCACCATTGACATCGGTAGCATATTCATAAAATTCTCAACAAGCCGTATATTAACCAAATACATAAGCTAAATTTTCTTCTAACTATCACTATCCTAGGAGGCTATAATTAGGGTAGATTCATCAACCATTTTTGTGGGTTGGACTCTGATTGATTGGCTCTAAATTTGGATTAGTTAAGGATAAACTCTAATTTTCTCAAAACCTTGTTAATAATTATATACCTCTATTTTGGCTCTATTATTAGCTCTATGATTAAGTCTTAGGTTAATTTATTTGCCCCAAAACTTTTACCTTGGGTACGTTCGAATCTAGAGTATTGTTACGGGGTTTATGGACATTATGGGTTGTAGGGATTAAATTGGATTCAACCAAACGCACCCTAGTCGAGTTTTGACGCCTTATCCGGTAAACCCGATTGAAGGGTTTATGGGGCTTTGCCACAACTTTTACCTGGAGTATGTTCGGCGAATAGTGCTTTTGGGATGTTTAGGCAAAAAATTTCAACCTTCTAGTGTCAGGTTACGCGGTTTATAGGCATTACGGGGTGAAGGGATTGAATTAGATTCGACCAAACGCACTCTAGTCAAGTTTTGACGTCTTATCCGGTAAAGCCGATTGAAGGGTTTATGGGGATTTTGGGATGAAATTACCTAAAATTTCGAACTTCCTAGTGTAAGGTTACGGTTTTTATGGACATTACGGAGTTGAAGGGATTAAATTGGATTCAACCGAACGCAACCATAGTCAAGCTTTGACGCCTTATCGGTGAAGCCGTAAAGATAAAAGGACATTTTTTACATGACAAAATTACCTTACTTGTTAACTCGATTCTCACATACATATTGAAAAAGACTCTTACCTAAATTGGCTAGTTTCCTACTACCGTGGACAACTAATCATACAAGGAACACTCTTATTTTGAAGCATAAAAATATACAAACATGTATACATCGTACGTAAAAGTGCACATCCCCTAAATTACACTTTTATACTCATTTTTTTAACCATAAATAAAACTACATAAGTTTTCCGTACAATTTTCTTCGTGGCGATATTTAGAGAGATTCTCGTATCGAGACTCTCTTCTAAATAGGATCACAAAATACTCTATTCGGTCATAGAATGATATTGATCGGCAAAGTGCTTTGATCGGATTGTTCTATGTAGCAAGATACTCAGCTCGAGTTCAGTCACTTTCCACACAAACATAATTTAAAGATGGGTAGTTCAGTCACTTTCCACACAAACATAATTTAAAGATGGGTTAAAGTAGACATGAGTCCGAAATCTAAACCGCTGGTTTAGAATTCGAAACTTAGGCAAAACCTAAACCGGCTATAGCCCAAACCGGCAGTTTAGATAAACCGTTGGTTTAGAATTCGAAACTTAGGCAAAACCTAAACCGGCTATAGCCCAAACCGGCGGTTTAGGTTAAACCTAAACCGCCGGTTTGGTAGGCGGTTTATAAAAATAAATTAAAAAAAATGGGAAACTTGACCAAATTGCCGGTTAACCGCCGGTTTGGTCCATTTTTTTAAAAAAATTAACCAAAACGGCGGTTAAACCGGTAACCAACGGTTTGGCCAAACAGGCAAACCTAAACCGTCGGTTCGACAATTTAGTTCAAACCGAATCCATGTCTAGGTTAAAGCTTATGCTTGACTCAAACCCGACTCGCTTCTAAATGAGTCGAGTTTGAACATATCACTCGTAGGTGTATTATACTTACAAGTTTCATTTATTATATGTCTTGATCATATCAATATGCATTATAGTTTGGTCAAGGTATTATTTGAGTCTTCATCTTCCATCGCTCTCTTCATACAAATGGCATAACTAGAGAGGTGCTAATAAATGGCACAACACACGAACACTTACTTATCTAGTTTAGAGCTGTATATTTCGATATATAATATGGATTTTCCAGTCTCCTAATTTGACCAATATTTGCCATCAAACTTAACTAATAATTTGAGCGTCAATATCACGCCGACCAAACAAGGCCTTAAATAGTCGCCCTTTTAATGCAAATTAAACACCTATACACCTATCAAAGGTACCCATTCTTGATAAGTTGACCCAACAACTTTACGATTAGGGTTAGAACGTATTTAATTTAGGATGGCTTGGAATAAACAATACAATTGTTGGTGTAGTTCAAGCATGACGATTCGATACGAACTTTTAAATTCGGAACTATCAAACTCGTAAATTCGGAGCTATCAAACGCGTAAAATACATGAGACAAACTACTCGGGCTCGACTCGTCAAAAGTTCGGCTCGGGCTCGGTTTACATATAAACGAGTTGAACTTGCGCATGTCAATGATCGGCTCGTTCGGGTAAAACTCGACTCATTCGGCTAAAATAACACTATATGAGGATTATTTTAGGCTAGTTACTCGGCTCGTTTATAAATGAGTCGAGCTTGAGCATGCTATGGCTTGGCTCGTTCAGCTCGTATACACCCCTGAATGCTCATACGGTATCACTCTAGGAGTGATAAAATTAAGTATCCGATCAGGAAATTTTGAATCCAAAATCATCCGATAATTGATGATCGGAAACTTATTCAACCCAAAAGATTTCTCCAAATACGGATCAAGGGTTTTATAAAATAGTTGGATCGTATCTATATGCCCATTTGGATCTGATACACTACCATTTGGATCGAAAATATGTGACCTATACATACAACAATTACGCAAATAGAACCAGATGATCGGGTCGGATATCCAGCCTATCAAGTATAAATGAAAAAAGTTCGGATATTCAATCTAATTCGGAAAAAAAAAGGTGGGTTACCCGGATACTCCAGAATTGAAAACAGAACCGACTTTTATACAGATACTCGAGTCGGATCAAACCAATAACCCACGTAAGTAACACCACCTCATATGCTTCAACTAGTCTTTATCAGCTTCATCTACCAACTCATACATCAAGAAAAAATTTTACACTTCCAAAACATAAATTTCTACTTTTCAGATTGATTACAATTGAATAAGAGATCTCACCCATAAATTGTGGGGGACTACCTTGTCAATTGATGATTTTGCAAATAAAAACATGCAAATTTATATGAATTTCAAGAAAGCATTCTATTTGACTGCCCTTTTTGCTTCATTTACTCGAACATCTCTCATTAATTAAGATGGCAATTTGACAATTAGTACTCTTTATGTATGTTGGGTATGTATGACCAATTGACCTTATATATCTCTTTTTGCTTTTTTTCTTCTCTAAAAACGTTTTCATACTCGTTTGAAAGCACTAGGAATCATTCCCGGTAATAGAATGATTCCGAATCAATCAAAAACTATGTTTGGTTAGAGGTCTTGACACATGAAAGTAATACCTCCATTTTCATTTCCTTTCATTATGCTTAACCGATTTCATTCCGTTTTCATTCCACCGCTTCAACCAAACGGACACTTAATCTCAAAAATATTTGAGCAAAGAATCGATTCAATGGAGATGTATATATAGGATGTTTTATCCTATAAAATTTAATTAAGTAGATATGACGTTTTATATTATACAAATGATAAATTACAAAATCATTATTAATTTATGTGGGTTTTTTTATTTATCTTTTTACTTTCAGTCGATTGGTTGTGGAGTACGTTGTTGATTAATAAACGGTAAAATTAATTAAGAAACAATACAAAAAAATTTATGTTTGTTAATCAAAATGTTTTTTAAAATTGTGTTGGATGTTAGAATGTTTAATATTACCAATCAAAAGTTGGGTTTGTCAAATACATTTTATCTTTTGTAAAAGATGATAAATTATAACATCTACGAGTGATGAGATTTCGAGTCTAATATATCGGTGAGTTATTCCTCTATTGTTAAGTGATTTAGGATAAAACTCATCGAGATCATGTGTTATTTTTGAATCTAACGTGCATTTACTCTTGTATACACATAACCCCGCTCTTAGTCCACATTTATCGGACTTTAACATTTTTTTTAACATTTTTTATTATATGATCTGTTGTGTAACGTAGACTTAGCCGTTCTTGAATTTTTAACGATTGGCGAGATAATTAACATTGTCTCATTATATGATTAACATTATCTCATCAAATGGTTCAAATCCTAATCACTTTGAAATTGTAGACAACAATTTAAGGTATTGATGGCTTTATGTCTCCATTGTCGTTCAAAATCACATCTCTTTGTCGAGATGCCTTTGAGAAATTTATACTTATCATTAACACGAAGATTTCATGTGTTTTAATTAGCTTTATGAAGATACTAATTAAAACGTTTAGGGCCCGTTTGGTTCCAACTCCGAAAACGGAATGTAAACGAATTTAGTCTATATGTATATCCTTATTCATTAAATTCTAAGGAATCATTCCTTATGTTTACATGCAAAATACATTTATCTTCCCATATTCCCTATATGGTATCAAAAGTAATCAAATTTAACTTCAATTACTTCAAATCACAAGGAATGATTCCAAAAACTTTCATGAATAAGAGTATACATATGAACTAGATTCGTTTCCATTCCGTTTTCGATTCCGGAGTTCAAACCAAACGGTTCCTTAATCTTTCACAAGGAAACAAAAGACTATGAGCACTTGAGAGTTGATAATATTGAAAAGAAGAACAAACGACAAAGACGAACGTGCTCTTCTAGAAACCCTAAAGGAGAATTGTTCAATTTATGACGAACATAATAGTACTATAAATGTTCTAATGCAGACTTTTTTAAGTATTTAACTACACTAAGGTCAAGTTTAGACCCATTGGGCAAAGGTATAGTTTTGACTAGTAATGAATTAGTGTTAAGTATCATCAATAAAAATGTAATAGCCAAAAATTGAGATTTCCCTTTTTAGGCGAGATAAACTATTTCGGGTAATTGAAGGTCTTCGGAAAATAAAATTTTTGTTTAGGAAAAACGTTACATTGGAGATTGAGATATTTGCTGAATATAATAAGTTTTCACATCTAAACTAAGGACATTCTAAACGTAGTTTATAAAGTCGTTGGACTATTCCTTCTATGTCAGTTGGTTTTAGGATTAAACGCCGATGAGTTTATGTGTTGGACTTTAACAATATTGAAAGTTTGAAAGACAATGAAATTGAACGAATTGGACAATGTCAAGGACTTAAATAGGATTATAGTAATTGTTATTCGGAGGGATCAAAATATTCGTTTTTGCATTATAGTACCCTATTTTGCCCATTAAGGGACACAATTGTTTTAGTCCTACTACCGAGTTATTATTCGTTATTTCTCCTCACGTGATTTTCTCTCCTACATCCACTCTCTCTTCCGATTATTGTTCACCGTCAAAAAATAAAACAACCGATTACAAATTCATGTGTATGTCGTCTCCCGGTCTTCACCACCTCCGGCACCATCCGAGCCTAATACCTCTATCTTTGAGCTCAGATTCAAAACAAGTCTAGATTTGCACCACCAAACCCCATGTTTTTGAAAATTGAAATATTGGTTTGAAGAAATAAGTGGAAAAACTCACTTAGTGTTCGTTAGGTTAGAACGGTGGATTGAAATCGGAATGATATCGGATAAGGATAAAGAAAAGAAATGAAAATTATTAAATAAATATTATGTGTTAAAAGACCTATAAACAAACATAGTTTTTGATTGATTCGGAATCATTCCGTTACTGAAAATGATTATTAGTGTTTCTAAACGAGCCTTTGATGTCTCACCGCTAGAGTAACGTTATTTTATAGGTATATACAACGTGTCGAGTATATTGTATCCCTGTTATAATTATATTTGTATATTTTGTTTGGAATACACCTACAAATGTATTTTATCTTGGTAAAACTACAAATGTAGTCAAATATTCTTAGAATACATCTTTTATGCATTTCATATGTATATACAAACTTGAAGTTCTCACGATAAACGTGATTGATATAGACAAATGTTTTTTTGTATGTAATAGTTAAAACACATATAAAAGCGTGATTCATATATTGTGTTGAAATACACATCATAATTCATAACCCTCAAAAGTCTAAGAAAACATTAGGATTATCATAATTTTGTGATTTTATATAGTATTTTTATTGAAACAGTTTGGTTTATTAGGCTTTTTTCTAGTTTTGTGTTTAGTAAATGTATCCCTTGAGAGAAGAGTGCGTAGAGTTTAAAAATAAATACAAAAGATTGAGGTATATTTACTTAATTGCAACATTAAAAAGCCTAGTTACTACTCTAGTTTTTCAAAAAAGTCTAGTTATCAAAATTGCCCATTTTTATTTTTTTAAAAATGTGTATTTTTAGAGGCTCGTAATCATTTTGATATTTTCTTTTGATTTTTCAATCGTACTGCATTTTGGATTTAGTGACTTGGGTCAACTAATTTTGTGTTAAATGGCATTCATAGTCACACTTCCTTTTGTTGTCATGGTTAGAAACTTAAAAACTTTACACATGGTTGAAGGGGTTATTTTAGATTGAAACAATTTGGTTTACTAGGTTTTTTCTAGTTTTGTGTTCAGATTATGTACCCTTTGAGAGAAGAGTGTGTAGAGTTTGAGAATAAATACAAAAGGTTGGGGTATATTTACTTAATTGAAACATTAAAAAGTCTAGTTACTACTCTAGTTTTTAAAAAATGTCTAGTTATCAAAATTACCCTTTTAGATTTTAAATAGTAGGTGTTATTTTTGTGTTGGTTTAATTAGTTATTTAGATTACAACTTAGATTTAAAAAAAAAAAGAAGCATATTTCAAAAATCTATTATTTGAAAATTTTAGGGGATTTGGTTTTAAAATTCTAAAATTAAGATATTTATGTCCTTGTTCTTCTTCCAAGTATGAATAACATATGTACATTTTTTCATTCTACATGGTTCAAACTACAACATTATCATACTCTAACTTAAATATCTTATCTACTTAACAAATACATAAAAATGTCAATTATATAAGATAAATTATATTGCAAACATTAAAATATTGTAAATTGTTATATATGAAGTTGGAAATTGGAAGTGATGTTTGATTTCTTAGCATGCAAACAAACTAACTAGTTCAACTAACCTCACTCCTAACCTTCATTGATGGTTGGTGCTTATCCTATCACTAGTCAACATTTTTCCATAACCACATTTTCTTTATTTGCTTTCTTGCTCTATTTTTCTTCTTATGGGAAGAAAAGAAGCAATTTTGTTGGTAGATTTTAGACTAAAGTGAGTGTTTACATATTCAGTCGTCG
The DNA here is from genome assembly GCA_033239125.1 of Fagopyrum homotropicum. Classification (NCBI taxonomy): domain Eukaryota; kingdom Viridiplantae; phylum Streptophyta; class Magnoliopsida; order Caryophyllales; family Polygonaceae; genus Fagopyrum; species Fagopyrum homotropicum. The sequence goes on along the minus strand of BSWB01000001.1, from coordinate 1,763,093 downwards.
TCGGTTCAAAGATATTTAACACTTTTTTTTTCCGACTCGTTAATTTTGATTAGTATTGTTAAAAATTGAAAAATAACGGTTTTTTTTTTTTTGCATAAATGACTATGAAAAGGTAGGAAATATATTTATACATATCTATTTATAAGATCAAATTAGACGGGATGCGGTCAACTCCAATGAACCAGTCAATCTGAAAAGTTCAATCCAAATTAATATAAAAAAGAAGAAATATATAAAACAAATAGACTCGAAGAGATCAAAACCAGAAGCGTAAATGCACAAACATTATTAATGTGGCATGGGAACCTCCCCTGGAAGGCGTCGTCAAAGTAAACATGGATTGTGCCAAAGCTAAGGATGGAAAGACTTCTGCGGCAGAGGTTATTAGGAATCATGCATGAGAATGGCTGAGGGGTTTGGTGTTAATGTGAGGACATATAAGTGCCCATGGATGAACTACAGGGATTGGTACATGACCTTAAGATTGCATGGGACTTGGACTACCGTTCGATTATCATTGAAACTGATTCCCAATTGGTAACTAATCTCATTAACAAACACATTTCCTCTCACCACTCTCTTGCCAGTCTGGTACGTGCGTGCCAATACTTTTTGGAAAAAAACTGGTCTATCCAACTTCGTCATGCCTACCGCGAGGCGAACAGAGTTGCGGATTGTATTGCTAATATTGCTTCTAACTTTCCTTTTTGTTTGAGTGTATTGTATGACCTGTTGGAGGGTGTAGTGAACCTTTTACTTGACGATGTAAGGGGTCGGGCTAACCCCCGTTTGATAGCCACGTAGCCCTTTTTCCTATTAATAAAAGCGAGTCCAGATGCGCCGGAAACCAATGACTCTCTTTCCCACCCAAAAAAAGGGACAATTTTGGTAACTAGGCCTTTTTGAAAAAACTAGAAAAATAACTAGACTTTTTAATTTTTCAATTAAGTAAATGTACCCCAACTTTTTGTATTTATTTTCAAACTCTGCACACTCTTCTCTCAAGGGGTACATTTACTGATTAGAAAACTATAAAAAGCCTAGTAAACCAAATTGTTTATAAAAAAATAGATATAATTATAATATCACGTATACGAATACAATTATTAATAAAACTCTACCCCATTACGTATATACAATATATTAAAATATACCGATATATATTACAAGATAAACATAATAAAAAAATATAATCAGATAAAATTAGATCCAAACTAACATAATTAAAATATATTCAAAATCATATATTCCAATACTAACCATAAAAATTACAAAGTTAGAAGGATTACATTTTGTAATTAGATAACATCTTAAAACTAATTTACAAAGATAGTTTTATGGTTCATGGCTACTCAAAGGAGTGTTGAAATTTATATGACTTTCTTGGCAAATGTTGGAATAATGTTGGAGATAATAAGCTCCCACATTGAAAGATGGGGACTCTCCAAGACTAGTATATAAGGTCGGTGGGTTACTCCTTATCTCCTTCTATTGTCAATTGATTTTAGAATGGAACCTCATTGGGTTTATGTGTTGGGTTTGGGCCTAATACGTATGTGCGCTCGTATGCAAACGACCTCCGCTCTACCGGTCCGTTTGTATCGGACTTTGACATGGTATCAGAGCGGTTAGCCTCAATTGGGCTCGCGATCCTAACCTGTGGACAAGTGCAACTCGGTCTATATCCTCTAGTTGCACTTGCGGGAGCGTGTTGGAGATAATAAGGTCCCACATCGAAAGATGGAGACACTCCGAACCTAGTATATAAGGTCGGTGAGCTACTTCTCCTATTGCCAATTGGTTTTAGGATGAAACCTCATCGGGTTCATGTGTAGGGCTCGACCCTAATGCGCATGTGCGCTCGTATGCACACGAGCCCCGCTCTACCGATCCGTCTGTATCGGACTTTGACACATAAGCTAAAAAAAATACTATATATACATTATATTTCATCACTAATAATTATTTTTAATTCTACGGAAATACATGTAAAATACCCATTTACCTCCTCCTAAATTGGAGGAGAAATTGCATAAAAAAGAAGTAGAGAAATACATAAGATAATGACTTGTTTGCTTTCAATGTTGAATTTGTGTCCAATTTAGTTGGAGAATATTGAAATTTACAGCATCCTATGTTCCTATATATACGTGTTATTACGTGTGCATTTGCAATAGCAATACTACGTTAATAGTTAGATGTCTATTCATCTTCACCGTACAAATTAGGTCTTGTTTGGTTAGTGTATATATACTAGAAGAAAAAAAAAGAATTAAATTAAACTACTTAAATATGAGACAATTAGATTATTTAGAAACAATTTGATATATTAGACTTTTTCTAATTTTGTGTTTAGTAATTGTACCATCGAGAGAAGAGTACGTAGAGTTTGAAAATAAATACAAAATGTTGGGGTATATTTACTTAAGTGGGACATTAAAAAACCTAGTTACTACTTTAGTTTTTCAAAAAGTTATAGTTACCATAATTTTCCGATTATTAAAAAAGTCTTATAACGGTAATAAGTTACTTTAAGGAAATGTAGATAATTTACACTTAAAAGTAAATTTTAATCCAAATTAAAAGCTAGCAAATATTTTTTAAAAATTAGTTTCTTCAAAAACTTAATGACATAAGTTTAACCGATTTTTTTATTGATATAGTTTTAAATACAATATTGGATTAGTAAGTTCATAGAATTATTTTATTGTGATCTATCAAATACAAAAAATTATAATAAATTTTAAAAATAAATCACACAAAATGCGAGATATTAAAGTATTAGAGTGGGATATTATAGTCGGGTAGAGCAATACCATCAATACGGAAAATAAAACACCGCACGATCTTTTGTTGGAAATAAAAAAAAATAAGATCGGATTAACAAAATTTTCACGTCTCGCAACTATATGGTGGAGTATTTGGTTTTTCATAAATAAAATCATCTTTAGCAATGATTCAATCGGATCGGATCACAACATCATAAACTTCATAAAAACATTTCAACACTGGAAAAATCACTTTACCGATGATGACGACTACGAATTTAAACATATACAAAAGAACAACATATCCAACGCAAGGAAGAAAAATAATATCAAATGGGATAAATCAAAACTTGGATTCCACAAACTCAACTATGATGGATCAAAACTCGACTCGGGTATAACATCTGTTGATTTTGTCATACGAGATCATAACGGTAATGTTATTAGCTTGGATGTTAGGAAAAATAATTTTAACTCGGTAATTAAAGCAGAAGTCTTCGCGCTAAAAGTTGGTCTAAAAGAAGCAATACGACTTAATATAAACAGATCGAAATTGAAGGTGATAACTTATGTGTTATCAAGACACTCCAAGGACTTTGGAGTTGTCCTGAGAGGTTGAGATGATCGTATCCGACTCCCGACCGGATCTTCGCTTATTTGACGAAGTCCAAATCAGACATGTGTTCAGAGAAAATTCGATCCCGACACACCCTTTTATGATGATCTTGAATTTCGTGTTCTCATCCGCAAGGATGCTTTAGATGAACTATCTTTAAAAGATAGTCCTTTTCAACCGTTTTTCGTTTAAAAAAAAAAAAGTCGGGTAGAGTATATAGGGATTTTTCGTTAATATATTTTATTGAGATTGTTGATAAGTTTGAAAATGGAAAGAAAGTGATTTGATTATTAATATATTCAATGTCATTTGACTAATATTAAAGATTTTTTTTATATAAAAAAAAAATTGGTGTATAGAAATTAGTATATGATTATTTGACAAGTATAGGTTTTTCCAGAAAACATTGAAATACATATACATATATTTAATTATTCGACAAGCACTAATGAATTTTAGCTCACTTAATCGATCTTTTTTGTAATGCACTCTATTTAAATTATATATTTTTCCCAATTGCGACAAAACAACTTACATCATTTAACGTAAAAAATAAGGAAATACATGTAATATAAAAGAGAAAATAATAAAAAGTCAACTTAAAAGTCTCAAGTTAAAAAAATATAAAAGAGTTTAATTGTGCAAAAAATTGGTTCATAATATTAAATCACGTTATATAATGTGCATTGGCATATAAATCCGAAGTTTTGTCGCAAAATATTAGGGTTGTAATACGAGCCGAACAAGCTGAGCATCGGCATGCTCAAGAGCCGAACGAGCCGAGCATCGGTATGCTCAAGTTTGGCTCGTTTTGAAAGTGAACGAGCTCGAGTAGCTCGACTAAAATAATGATTCTATAGTGTTACTTTAGATGAAAGAGCCGAGCTTTACCCGAACGAGCCGAGCTTTGACATGCATAAATTTAGCTTGTTTATAAATGAGCCGAGCCCGAGCCGAGCCTAAAAATTATACGAGCTTTAAAATGTGCTCAACTTGGCTCGTTTAGAAAATGAACGAGCTCGAGACGAGCTTTTGACGAGTCGAGTCCGAGTAGCTTGTCTCATGTTACAGCCCTACAAAATATTAGAGAAAATGAATTTAATTTGATTTAATATATATATATATATATATATATATATATATATATATATATATATATATATATATATTAATTTTAGTGAAAGAAAACGCGAAAAAGGAAATCGCCGGACTACAGCAGCCACAGTGACACGTGGTGGTAGATGCTGACGTCAGTTGACGTCAGCTGCTTCCCGCCTTGTGCTTCTCGTCTTTCCACTCTGCTTTTTTCGCCTATATATACCTTGTCCCACTTTCCCCAAAAATCAAAATCCCTAAAATTCTCCCACCGTATACGCTCTCTTCGAATCATTCAATCCCGCTTCTTCTTGATTTCAAATTTCGAAAAACTAGTCAAGCAAATATGGATTCCAGTGAACGTAGAGCTACAGTCAATGGCGGATCTGCTTGCTCCTCGCATCAGTCGCCAGCTCCGGTGCAGATGGTGGTGGCCAGTCCTTGCGCCGCCTGTAAGATTCTCCGGCGGAGATGCGCTGAGAAGTGCGTTCTGGCGCCCTACTTTCCACCAACCGATCCCCTGAAATTCAGCATCGCTCATCGCGTTTTCGGTGCTAGCAACATTATCAAGCTCCTCCAGGTAAACTTCACTACGAAGCTTGATTGTTTGATTTAGTCTTATTGTTCGAAGAATCGATTGATCATGTTTTCAATTGCTGATTGTCGATGAAATGTTATGCATCATATACCCTAGGGTTTGCTGTTACACGACAGTTTAGTGTGGTGATTTACCCCGGGAATCTGATATTTCCAAGAGTTTTTCATTACAAAACGAAATTGCTAAAACTCGGTTGTTAATCTTCACTTCATAGGAGTTCAAATCTTTGAAAAAATAGTGTTGAATTTCAATGAAACGGTAGGAATCTGCTTTAGGAAAAATCACCACAATTAGCGAAAATAAAACATGTAGATGCTCTTCTTGTTATCCTTTGATATTTAACACGCAATTTATTAGATATTTTCTAGAAACATCTAGTGTATTGACATGCAATTGTTTTATTGAGTTGGATTTATAAAAAATACTAATACCAAAGTTAATATTTAGTAAATCAATCAGAGATGTAAAATTTATTATGTTGAGCTTAATCAATGAAACATGTAAGTATGCAATATAAGTGTGAAATGCGAGGTGATTAAAGACGAGCTAATTGCATGCGCCGGGATAACGTTTGTTTGTGTAAAAAAGTCGATAATTTTGGTTATACAATTTCTAAATTTTCTAAGTTAGTGTTAATAAAAGTCATAGCTTTGAAAATTTTCCAATTTCTCCCCAGGGTACACCTTTTGTTAAGCTGATGAATCAGGCAGGTGTATACTGTATACCGACTTGTCGGGGGTAAATTGGTCAATTACTCCTTTCTAATAGTCACCTAACTGGCTACCGAAAAATGATTTTGGTGTCTGCACCATCTTTGTCTTGACCACTCACAATCATTCTGTTTCCTCGATCAACTTCTCTTTTGTTTTTACCCTTTTTCTTTTAATTTGTCTACTTTTTTTTCCTCTTTAAACTTTGGGAAATTTCGTTGGGTGGTGATGTGATTTTGACTTCCGATTTTTAGTGATTAAAATTAAATGTGTTGAGAATAACTTTCAAAAATATTGTATTATCTTAGAAGTAATAAAATTGCTAAATTTTGTACTTATTATTTTCTTTTAACATAGTAAAGATATTGGCTCTTGTATTTTATTATCATTTTTTTTCTTAATGTTGGAGATAATAAGTCCCACGTCGAAAGATGAGACACTCCGAGCCTGATATATAAGGTCGGTGGGTTACTCCTACTATTACCAATTGGTTTTAGAATGAAATCTCGCCGGGTTTATAAATGTTCATTTGTACTCATTTAGGAAGTTTAAATTCTTGACAGAAAAAAAACGTGTGAATAATCCTACGACAAAATTGCACCACCTGAATTTTTTGAATAACTTGAACATGTAAAACACATATAAATAGACACACAATGAGAAATTTCCATTTTATCTTTTGTCATGACTTGAATCTTCTTTTTTATCTAAAAATTTATGTAGTTTTAAAATCTGTCTTCTTTATAAACTGAATTTAGTTAAATCAAAACTATATAACCAACTCTCTGGAGTTGGTCCAGTGGTGTTTGGCAACTATTGAAATTTAAAAGATTTTGGTCTGTTTCTCACTTCTTTCTTTGAGATAGATAAATTAATAAGTCTTTGTTTAAGTTTAGAAGTATTTCTTGTCTTTGATTGTTGTATATAAGGTATTCAAATCAAATAAAACAAGTTTCTTCGTAATCAATTCAATTTGAGTTAAATCAAAACTATATTTGGTCCAGTTAGACACGTGTTTAGAAAAATCAACTGTGTTGTTGATCAATTAAATCATTTGGAAATTTCGAACCCCAACACAACATTATTTGACGATCCCGAACTTCGTGTTCTCATTCGAAGGGATGTTTTACGATGAACTACCTTTAGAATATAGGTCTTTAATTTTTTTTTAAAGAGGTTTCATTTCCCTCTATTTGGAGCTCTATACTTTTTGACGTTTATGGTCCAATTCAGAAGCTTTTCAAAAAGTGTGCATCACAATACGGAGTAGTGTACTAGACTACTATTAGCACACTTTATTTGTGAAACTTTTCTTTTGTTTTGTCCATGTTTCATTAATAAAATCCAAATAGCTAGAGAACATCCTAGTTTTTACACATATCAATATTCAATCCATAGGATACTTGTATAGCTTAGCAAGTACGAAGTTTATCGGCCCCAAAAGTCGATAAGCAAGCCAACAAATGGAATTTTAGACACATTTCGCAATATCCGCACACCTATCTCATTAAAAGCATCAATAAAGACTACCCATGTCATTTGACTAGTTTTGTGCATTAATCAATACTCCCAACACCCTTTTACCAAGGGCAACTTCTATAACATGTGTTAGCCTTTAAAACCCGGAATACGGATAGTAACATCCGACATATTAACGAGTGATATGTATGAGTATATATCAACAATTAAGTTAAGTGATATTTCATTTGACTAGTTTTGTAATCAGTTTGTTTGACTCTTATCGATTTTTTAGGACCTCCCGGATAACCAAAGATCGGATGCAATAAGTAGCATGGTATACGAAGCAAACGCGAGGCTACGAGACCCAGTGTACGGAAGTGCAGGTGCGATTTTCCAACTCCAAAAGCAACTCAATGAGCTACAAGCTCAACTAGCCCAAACCCAAGCTGAGCTTGTCAACATGCAATGTCAACAATCCAACCTCTTAGCCCTTCTTTGCATGGAGATGAACCCAACATCTCCGTCTCCCTCCAAATCATCTTTATCCTCGCCTAAGACAACCGGGTTTCCAAACAATGGAAACCCGAGTTGCTTCATTGATGACTCCAATCTAGCTTCAATGTGGGATCCTCTTTGGGCTTGAAAATGACATGGATAATATAACACAAGTATGGTCTTATTTAACTCCAAGTTGACCATCACATTAATGAATCAAAGAGAAAGAGTTGGAGATTAGGTGTGTGAAAAGATGTGGAAGGTGCAATTTAATGGTTGAATTTTCTAGGGTTTTTTTTTTCCTGGGTTGAATTATATACAAACAATCCCTTTCAAATTGGATACAAGATATCTTTTTTTCTTGTGTTGGAACAAGAATTAGATCAAGTCTCCAACTTTGTTTCAACCTAGATAGTATTTTAAATCTTTTCTAGTGGAAATGTATAATATATAATATAGTTAGATTAATTATAGTTCATTTATGTACACTCTTATGTCATGTAATCTCCCACATCGAATACTAAATAGAGATATATATAAGGAAATTAAGTCAAAGTGGTAGAGCAAAATTTGCATTTTGTGTTGATTAGTAGGTGAAAATAGAGCTTCTTGGTCACCTAATGTATTTAGTGTTTGACAAAGGAATATTTATTTGTATCACTTCACTTATGTTTCAAAGTTCTACTACAAAATCCATGACTTCAAAATTAGAGAATATTGTAATTTGTAATGGGGATGATAGTCGATCGAACCGGGGACTAACCTTCGGGCGAGTTCATAAAACCAGCTCGGACCGAGCTAAGTAATTTCGGTCCAAATCGAACCTGAACTGACGATTTAGGTGCGGTCTTAGGCCCTTGGTTTTTAAAATATCGGTTCGGTTAAAAACCAAAAAACCGACGAATTAACCGAAAACCGAACTTTAATATAACCAAAATCCAAATTTATATCATAAGTGTACGTAACTTTTATTTTTTTTAGGTCTATTTATGTCCAAAACCTAAATTGAACCGAAACTGACCTAATAGGTTCGGTTTTAGGTTCTAATATTTTAAGTGCCCGTTTGGTTGGAGCGGTGGAATGGAAACGGAATGGAATGGGATAAGGGTTAGGAAAGGAAATGGAAATAATGGGATTAATTTCATGTGTTAAAAAACCTCTAACCAAACGTATTTTTTGATTGATTCGGAATCATTCCGTTATCGGAAATGATTCCTAGCGCTTCCAAACGGACCCTAAGTTTTCGGTTTTAGATTCAAACCGAAACCGAACTTACTTTTATAGGTTCGGTTTTCGGTCCAAAATTTTAGAAAAATCGGTTTGTTTAATTCGATTTATTGCGATTCGCTTCAATTTTAAACATGCGCCCTCCCCTAGATACGAACGTGTGTGTTTGTACACATACATTTTTCTCTTTACTTGCACGGATATTGAGATGATGGATAAAAATATCATACATCGATTATATAAGAAAATCAAGCATAATATAATATGCTATTACTATAGTACCTAATTGGCAATAAAATGAGTAATCCGCCGACCTTATATACTAGGTTCGGAGTGTCCCCATCTTTCGATGTGGGACTTTATTATCTCCAACAGCCATTATATAAAAGGAATCTAAAATTGGTGAAACAAAATTGTCGAATAAAACTACTAAAGACTATAAAAATAAAATCCTCTCCAAATTAATCTAGAATAATATTTAAAAATCATATAATTTGTCTAATAAAAATGTATTCAATTATTTTGAAATCATATATTCTAATAAAAACAAATATATTCAATATTTACTCAATTTCATAAACTCATGGCCGACAATCCAAAGTTTGGACATTTTCTATTTTTTGTTGGTTTTGTCTTATGGTACAAAATATAAGAGGAAACTTCATAATATTGTAGCCACCACTAACTAATTCAAATCCACCCTTCAAGTATTTTCCCTTTGTTTTGGCTTATACACATGATGTTACAAAGATTTCATACTTATCATTTGCTAACATTGCTTGGATGTGCTACAAAAATCCGATCTTGACTCTCTTCACAAAGAGTACAAGTATGTTATGGCCAACAAGGTCTATAGGGTTTATATTGTGCTTGTTTATAAATACATTGAGTTAGAATCGAGTCAAAGTTTCAACCAAGCTTAAAACTATGATCATATTCGGCCTAAAGATAGTGAATGAGCTCGGACTATGTTTAACTAGCACATTTTATATAATAACATTATTGTTACTCGACCCAAACGAGTGGAACATTTGCATGCTTATATTCGGATTGTTTACTAATGAGTTTGTTGAGATAGTAACTTGAGATAATTGGTAAAATAAGGTTGTTTTTATTTTTTTGAAAATAAACTAGGCCCCTGACCTAATAACCTATTTTTATAAAATTAAATAAATAAAGTTTATCCCCTTCATAATTATCTCAGTTTATCTCCTTAATTATCTCTTATTCAATTATAAAGATCTTCAAAAAAAAATTATCATCCTTGGATATGATTTTCGATTGGAAGTTTTTTCCAGCAAAATGCTTCCTTGTACACAAAAAATAAACAAGAAACATATCTTACACAAGCAGTTTCGAAAAAAACTCGTAAGAGAAAGTGCTATTATTTACCCAAAACAATTACACAAACCGTTTCGAATAGTAATTACACAAACAATTAAACAAGTAGTTTTGAAAAAATCATAGCAAGTACACAAACAATTTTAAAACAGTACACAAGCGGTTTTAAAATAGTAATTACATAAAACAATTACACGGGCAATTTCGAAATAGTAATTACACAAGCAATTGCACGTATACAAGATACTCATGAGCGATATATGTATCGAAATTTTGTACGTCGTCAATTATCTTGAAGAAATGAATACATGACTCTTTAGACGACGACCGAAACTTGGTTATTGTTTCCAATTTTTTAGAATGTACAAAAAAGGCAAATGACAGAGATGAATGTCGAATGTCAATCACGGTCTCTATAGATATTAACTAATTTAGTTTTTTTGGAAAAATTAGAGGGACCTTTTTTATTACGCAATAAACAAAGAGGCTTAGTTGGTGCTCCTATAAGCCAATAACTCATTTCACCCATTTAACTTCTCACATATAAAATTGAGAGATTTCGAGACTTGTATATAAGGTCGGTGTTATAATTCTATTGTCAAATGATTTTAAGATGAAGCATCACCAAACTTATGTGTTGTGTTTGGGCCTAACGAGTATCTACGCTCGTATGCACACGACTCCAATCTATAGTTCAATTCGGACTTTAATATAGCCGAACCTAAATTTTAATTGTGCGCCATGCAATAAAGGAGGTGCACGATCGTGCACCTTTTTATCGCGAAACATGTGCTTGATACTTGTAGATACAAAACGCACGATAGTACACCTTAGACGCGTGAAGCAATCAAAATCGTTATATTTTTCTATTAATTCAAAGATTTTTAGAGATTTTTAATCTTTGTACGATATAGTTATTATAATAAATTTATTTTAAAAAAAAAGTAAACCATCCAAACATAACTTTAGCTATATAGTATAAAATGTATTTATATGATTTATTCATTTGCTACCATTCAAAATTAACTCTTGATTGCTACTTTTTAAACGATGAATATCCTATTTGAATTTGAGATTAGATTCATTGATAAGACTTCAAAGAATAGGGATTTCACTCATAACATAGTTAGCTTTTCACCTTTTAACTATATGATGTCATAATTAAATTAAAAGAATTAAAAGTATTATCATATAATTTATAAATCAGTAATATATAATTTTTAACCTAGTATTATGATTTTTTTTGAAAATTTTACGACTTCAAAGTAAAATGTTAAGAGCAAATTTAGCAGTTCAATTTTAACCGGTTGCCATATAAATAAATTGATATGGCGACATTCATTGTTAAAAATTGATCGTCACCCGTTTGTTTAACCGGTTTTTATTTAACATTTGTGACCTTTGAAAATTTAAAGGCTAGAAGTCTGACATTGACATTACTTAACCTGTTACCAAAAATACTAAATTCATATGTGTGGATCCATTTTATTATATATTTTTGGCCAAATTAGCTAAGTAAGCCCTTTTGAGATTTTCTCTAGTAACCAGTCTCATGGTATAAATATGTTTAGTAAATGTACCCCTAATCAAACCTCTTACCTTCCAACTTCAATTTAATAAAATTGCTAAAAATTGAAGGATTACACAAACCTAATGAAAATAGAAAAAGACATATTTGACCAAATTATTTTTATATTTTTTTAAAAATAACTATTAAAATTGTGTTTTAACGAATAATATAATTTTATAAATTTTTAAGAAAAATCACATTATACAATATAACTAGTTTAATACTAACACCTCATGTGATTTGTTTTTTTTTTTGTTTTTAAAATTTTGACTATAAAATAATTATTATTAGAATTTTTTAACCACTTTATTATCACATATATTCGTAAATTTATGTCGGAACTTAATATGTCACACTTAATACTCGCAGATTAAAACATGACATTGATTGTTCATCTTTCTATAGTTAATGGTTATTTGACCAAAATATCTCCACTTAATCAGTTTAAAATGGATATTTTTATCACTTTTTTTAATATATATTTTTGTAAATAGCTTTAAAAAATATGTGTATAAACACCTCATTTTTAATTTATTTTTTATAGTATAATTACTTTTAATTGTTTATAGAAAACAAAATGTGTTTCTTTTATTCAAAAAAAACTTTTAAACTATATCACTAAAAATAGTAAATAAATGAAACCATATTGGATTTAGCCGATTACGAAACAAAATGGGTTGAAAACACATGTTTAATAGCAATGAATATTATTTAACCCAATAACATTTAAACTAATGAGATTTGACGTTTTGACCCAACGAGTGAACTTGCTACAAGAAGTTTGATTTGAATTTTAGGGTTGTTGTATGAGCCTAACGTTGCATGCTCGACTCGTTTATAGCCTAAATTTAACAAGGTTTAAAATATATTTATATTTCGTTCATAAGTGAAAGAGTTCGAGCTGAACTTATTCACGATCGAGCCTGAATAGCTCAAACTTTGGCATGCACTGTTTCAACTCATATATAAACAAGTTATGTTCAATCCAAGCATATATTTTAATCAAAGTTTAAATTGTGAGTATATTCAACTCGTTTAAAAACTAACAAGCTCGAATCGAAATTGATCAGCTCGGTTCATTTTAAGTAGAATTTGATATCATTCAAATAGTTTTTACATATATATTCATGAAGGGAAAACATATTTACTTATAACTAACCATTGACCATAATGAAAGCCAATTTGAATCATAGGAATAAATCAATCACCTTCATGGCTTCATTTTCTTACCCTAATTATTATGTGATTTTTGTTGCATGTTATATATAATTATGAGCAAACTTGAATTATTATCCCTTTAATGGGTCACAAGCAATAATGATTATTGAAACACAAGGCAACTACCAATTAACTACCAAGGATTTATTGTGTCTTATTGTACCTAATTTTACTTTTATATCATGTTGTTAGGTTGAGGGTTTTATAACAATAATTAAGAGACAATTTGTTACATCTTTAAGGGGCTATAATGAAATGTCACATAATATTTTTAAAATTTAAAATTTAAATTGGTGGTAAGTACAACATTTTAATTACTACCAATGATGATAAGGATAAAAATTTGTTGAAAGATTAGTGAAAATAAGGCTAATGAATAATTTGATCTTCAATTAATAGACAAAGAACAATTTATTCGATAAATAACACTTTAGTAATATCACAAATACTTTAATACATTTGTTGGGACGATCATTAATCTTTACTGATAAAAAAAATAAATGAATAATTTAGTTCATTATCAATTGTTTTTACGATAAAGTTGTACAAGTGTATGCATGTGATGAAATTTTAACATCATGTACACACAACTTTTATCATATTTTTCAGGTTATCTAAACACATAATGATATCATACACATATGTGTTCACTTAAATATTTTTTATAACTTGTAAAGACGTCGATCACAATGAGTTAACACATAGTGTTTTAGGTCTGTGTGTCACTCTTCGTGTACGTAAGCAGACTACAATATACTATTTTTTCCCAACCCGGTCATTAAACATCCATTTAAAGAGATTTTTATTTCGTTCGATCATTGACTTTGTTGAGATTTATTGGATTCAAAATTCCTTAATAAAATAAGTAATGTTACTTACACCCTATTAAATTTACCGGTTATCCAAAAAAGACAATTTTAGAGTGCACATTATAGGCGCAGTGTAAAGTTTCGGGTTCGGGTATAACCGCACTGCATATGCTATGAGTTAGGATTAGATATTATGAATCCCGGTCCAAAAAATATATAAAACTAAAATACGGCCCAACTTAGAGGCCCAAAATCAATGTGATGATGGCCCAAAGCCCATAATTTCAGATACAGGCCCAATACTCATTCTGTATTAGCCCAGCCCAAAAACAGCCTTGCCAATGCATATATAAATTAGAAAAGGAAAACCCTAATTCCCTTTTCTCTGCCCCAATCTCCGAGCATCCGAAGCCTCTCAACAAAGGAAAGCAGATACAGGTCGTCAAATCTTTGAGAAGTAGCCATGGGTAAGTGTTTCATTGTTTAACCGAAGCTTCAATTTGCTCATCAATGGCGTATCGTTTTGTCTCTTTTGCTTCGATTTTCTAATGGTGATTTTCGGTGGTCTGTGCAGGAAAGGTTCACGGATCTTTAGCTCGTGCCGGTAAGGTGAGAGGCCAAACACCAAAGGTGGCTAAGCAGGATAAGAAGAAGAAGCCACGTGGACGCGCTCACAAGCGTATGCAATACAACCGCCGTTTCGTCACCGCCGGTATGTAACCCTAATTATCTGACTTACACGAACTGCTGATTATGAGTAGAACAGAAAATTGAATAAGATGCGTCGTTTTGCGAATTTGACTTGTGGTCGTTTGGTTGGGTGTTTTGGTTTCAGTTGTTGGATTCGGGAAGAAGAGAGGACCTAACTCATCTGAGAAGTAAGACATGAACTTATAGTCGACGATGAATTTCTTAGGGTTAGAGTAATTTGCCTTTTGATCTTTCTCGTTGTACGCATTTGGCATCTGAGACTGTTTTTATTAACAAAGTTTTGTACTATGGAGTTTTTGTTCCTTTGTTAATCGGATATACTTTATTTCTATCTAATGCTCATTCAAAGTTACGTTCATCTTCAAATTTCATGTGGCATTGTTTATGCTTTAGTTTTTCTGGCCTGCATGTGTTTGATATATTCACGTATGAATATATCAAACTCATTGTTCCATGGATTGTTATTTTAATGTAACCAAACATGTTAGCTTATCAAAAATATCAATCCACATATTCATATCTCATATTGTATCTTTGATATTGATACTAAACGAGCCCTTAGTGTTTAGCTTTCTTGTGGAGGTAGTCATCTTAAAACAAGCCCGTTTGGTAACTCCGGAATCGGAATGGAATCGAATCTTGTCTTTTGTGCAGGAAAGTTTTTGGAATCATTCCTTATGGTTCCAATTAATTAGAGTTGTATTTGATTATTTTGATACTTGGGAAACAAAATGCGGGGGGGAGACAAGTGCATTTTGCATGAAAGGAATGATTCTATAAAATTTCATGAATAAGGATATACATATGGACTAAATTCGTTTCTGTTTCCGGAGTTTGAACCAAATGGACCCTTAGTGTTGAGGGTTTGATTGGATGAGCTTCAATTCGATATATGGGGGTGTTCGGCATTCTATTCCTGAGCTGGATTTTGCATCTGCACTATGGTTTATTCATCTGCTTACCTTTTTTTTGCCTTCTCTTCTGTTTCTTATTCTCCCTTGCTGGTTTATGTTTGTTGCTTTCATCTTATTAGGGGTTGTTTGGTTTCTTCGACATAAGTCTTATAAATCTGGTTGTTTGATATAAATATATAGGGCTAATATGTTTGGTATTAATTATATGGAATTGAGAATGATCCATTCCAATACTGAATTTGGTAAATGTTGAAATATGAATTGTTTTAAAAAATAGATTTTAGTTTCATTCCAAGATTTTGGCTATTAGAAATTGGTTTTTGTTTTTATTAATATCAATCATATTCTAGATTTCAACTCTATTTCTGGAATCTATTAAACAACTCTTTAAGTTGTACCAATTGATATAACTAAACCCCAAAATGTTCATTTTGGCCCCCATCAAACGACTCTTCTAAGTTGTAGCTTAATTTGTGATTTAGTAAATTAAATTTGGTACTTGTAGAAAAAATTGATATATTTAGATGCTGGCTGGCAAGATAACTTATAAAATTATATATTTTGTAAATAGAATCTTTAGTTTAATAAAAGTGATAAAAATTGAAGGGTACGTAAACCTAATTGAAATAAAAAAGGGCTTATTTGGCCTTATTTATCCAAATTCTTTCTTTTCTTTTTTGTGGGAGCTCAAATAAGCTATTGGTTTAGTTGTTATATGTAACAAGTTTCTCGAAAAGTCCTTTTTTTTTTTCATTGTATAAACGAGTTAGAATACAAACATATTTTAAAACTCATTATAATTTTAGGTTTGTTTCTTGTCTATATATTTTACTAAAGTCGATGACATGATTTAATACTGGCGTGATGATCTTTTATGTTTTTTAGATTAAATTTTTCATTAAATTACAAACTACAAATTTTCTTGGTCAAATTAGCTAAGTTTTTTTAATATTTATCTCTAGTAAGTAGGCTCAAGGTATAAATATGTTTAGTAAATGTACTTGTAATCAAACTCCTTACCTTCCAACTTTAATTTAATGAAAGTGGTAAAAATTGAAGGGTACACAAACCTCATGAAAATAGAAATGGTCTATTTGTCGAAATTTTTTCAAATTTTTTTTTACTAAACCAATATGTAAATTATAGCTGTTAATTTTTAAGTTTTTATGTCAAATTTGTTTCGACTAGTTGTGAAAATTACTTTTTCGCTTTTTATAAAAATCTTCATCTTATAAAAAATTACTTTTTTAAATTAAAAAAAAAAGGATTTTTCCGTTTGGTACCCTTGAGTTTTTGGCTTTCCGGATGGTGCCCAAAGTTTTTTACGTTTCCGCTTGGTACACCTGAAGTTTCGGTTTTCCGTTTGGTACCCTTATTTCTTTTTTTTTTTTTTGCCTAAAATAACGTTTTTTATATTAAAATTATTTTAAAAAAGAAAAAATATATAATAACAATATATATTATAAATTTCAAAGATAAGTATATTTTAATTAAAATAAACTATGATATTTCTTAAATTATATAAGATTTTTACCTATAATTTTTATGAATTATAATAGATTTATTACTATTTGATATTTTATCATATTTTGCATCAAAACATGAGAAATTAATTATGTTCTATATAAAATATAAAAAATTTAATTTATATGATATTTTAATCAAAAGTTTTAAAATTAAACATAATTTATAACTATATGATATTTTAAAATTAGTTATGTTTAATTTTAATACTTTTGATTAAAATATCATATAAATATAAATTAAATTTCTTATATTTTATATAAAACATAATAAATTTCTCATGTTTTAAATATGATAAAGTATCAAATAGTGATAAATATAATAAAATTCATAAAATAATAGGTAAAAATCTTTTATAATTTAAGAAATATCATAGTTTATTTTAATTAAAACATATTTACCTTTGAAATTTATATTATAAAATTGTTATTATATATTTTTTCCTTTTTTAAAAACAATTTTAATTCAAAAAAACGTTATTTTAGGCAAGAAATAAGAAATAAGGGTATCGAACGGAAAAACCAAAACCTCAGGGGTACCAAGCGGAAACGTGAAAAACTTTGGGCACCATCCGGAATAGCAAAAAACTCAAGGATACCAAACGGAAAATTCCAAAAAAAATTAGGTCAATCTTGTTTTGCGATTGTTATACTTCTCATATATGGTATGAGATAAACTTACAAATGAAGCAATCTGCATTTTATTGACTTAATTGATTTTAGTTTAAAAAATATATTTATCAAAACATAATTGTTTTTTAAAAAAATTTATTTACGTCAAATATGTTCATCCGATTGTTAAACTTCTCATATACGATGCGAGATAAACTTAAAAGGGACGCAATCGTATTTTCACTATATATTGAACACCTTCTTTTTATCGTCTTCAGGTAATTTACATATTTTGATCTTCTAGTTCTTGTACGTATTTTGATCGAATGTCTAACTAACGAATTTTGATTTCGTCGTCTCATATTCTTTCATCGTCTTTCAGTTTCAATTTATGTTTCATCCATTTGTCCA
This sequence comes from Fagopyrum homotropicum, assembly GCA_033239125.1. Classification (NCBI taxonomy): domain Eukaryota; kingdom Viridiplantae; phylum Streptophyta; class Magnoliopsida; order Caryophyllales; family Polygonaceae; genus Fagopyrum; species Fagopyrum homotropicum. The sequence goes on along the minus strand of BSWB01000001.1, from coordinate 1,745,014 downwards.
GTTATTGTATGTGTTTTATCGGGTATTTTGATCGATTAACTAACTATTTATAATTTCGTCGTCTCATCTTCTCTAAGTTTATCGTTTTTCGTTTTCAAATTATTCCGGATTTTCTTTTATTGTATGTGTTTTATCGTATATTTTGATCTATTAACTAACGATTTTTTTTTCGTCGCCTCATCTTCTTTGATGGTCTTTTGTTTTCAATTTCTTCCGGGTTTCCCGTTATAACGTGTTTTATCATATATTTTCGAATGCATTAATAGTTATACTTTCGTTTTATTATCCAATTTTATTATATGATTTTCCAATTATTATACGATTTTGCTTTTTATTGATTTATGAACCAATATTTTAAAACCGATCAAAGAAGATTTACCTAATATACATTTTCTTAAACCGGGTTTTTTGAAATATTTATAAACCGATTGGTTGATCATCCTCCAATTATTATATGATTTTGATTATTTTAAAAAAAATTTATCGATTTTAATTAAGCGATTTCGTATCAGACTTTACTATTTTTAAATTAAATGATTCTTGTTTTTAACCCATCTTTTAAATTGATTTATTTTTATTTATATACTATATTCGTTTATTTAAACCGATTGTTTGATCGTTTAACAATTAATATATTTTTGATAAAATTGGTGTAGAAAAGCCCTTATTGTATCTTGGATACAGGTCCTTTAATTTCTGTCCAAATAATAAAGGTAAATAAAAATGATAAATTAGTTATTAATTCATTATCTTTCCTTAATTATAATATTGTTTCTCCTAATTATTTTGGTTGTTTTTTAATTAATTAAGGAAACTGTAAATTGTTACCTACAATCAAGTAAATAGTTATCTTCATATTTTATCTTCCAGTGTGCTTCCAATGACACGATTCTGAAAATTTGAGCGAATAAACCTCCATTTTACACCGAAAAACAATCATTAGCATCAAAAAATTGTTCAGTCTTTGTATTTCATATCAAATTCACTTTATGAACTTACAAAAATTGGATTTTTTTGGTATTCAACTGACGGGATACGGCTACTGCACTCGTCGTCGTCGTTTTTGTTACAATTGGTTGTCGGTGGTTGCATATTGCTTATATTTAACGTCAATTTTAATGTTTGCGTTTGTCCTTCTATATCCCTATCTTTTTTTCGAACATGTTAAGGTGAGTTTGTAGTTCAAGTTATGTATCAATATACAGTTTGTGTTCAACAGTTACAACATAAACCTTGTGTAACCACGTCTGTAATCTTGTTACAGCTTTGGTGTTGAAACATGTAATGTTGAAAAATTATGTACATAATTGTATTCCTGTGATGGAATTTGTTAAAATTTATAATTATGTACAAAACATTAATTGTATATTAGTTTGTGAAATTATGTTGTGAAATGCACGTTATGTAATGTATGGTAATGTTATTTACATTATCTTGTGGGAATGATAACATTATGTACATTATTGTCGTTTTAGTATTGTTAATGTATGCTATTGAAATTATGTGCATACTCCGACTACGGAATTAAGTTTGTGTATAATATAATTTAATACAATACTATGTAATTGTTGTTATGCATAACATGTTAATACTAAGTACATAGTTTATGTGGTTTGTGATATATTTATGGATGAGATAACTGTTTCCATGATTGTAGTTAACAATTTATAGTTTCCTTAATTAATTAAAAAATTGCAAAAATAATTAGGAGACAAAGAGTTATTAATTAAGGAAGAATATCGAATTATGATTAATTTATGTATGAGATAATGCTTCCATAATTGTAGGTAACAATTTACAGTTTCCTTAATTAATTAAAAAACAGCCAAAATAATTAGGAGAGATGATATTATTAATCAAGGAAAAATATTGAATTAATAACTAATTTATCTTTTCAACAAAACTCGAAGGTGTTTATTGTATCTTCATTGATACATAACTGCCTATTATTTTTACATTATTTCAATAACTACTTACATACCCCTTTTACTCTATATAATTTTGATTTTTTGTACCATTTTTCAAAGGAGATTTCGTATCAATTTCTGATTGTTTTTTTAAAAAAATTAAAATTTCATTTTTTTATATATAAAAATATCATCACAGTTAGTTATTTTATTTACAAAACAATCTTTCAGATTCGGAATAATTTTAATCTATATCATTTTGCTTATGAGTTTGATTTTGTACGGAGATAAATTTAATAATGTAATCGATTTTTATTTAAGCATTTTTTTTTCAAATTATGTTTTGTTACATAAATAAATTTTCAAATTTATTTCTTTTCCTAATATTTTTTTTCTGCTTTTGTTTGTTTTGTACAAAAAAAAAAGTTTCTAGTCCCGTTTTTTATATAATTATTTCATTTTATATTCTTTTTTTTTACAAAAATAAACTATAATATTCCGTTTGTTTTTAATTTCGTTTTAGCTTTAGTTTATTTGATTACAAACTTAAACGTGCAATTTTAGTTTTATTATTCAATACTAGTTTCAGATTCGAATGATAACTTTAACAAAAATAAACTTTCAGGTTTTGGATTGTTTTTTGAATTATTTTAAGCTAAATAATTTTGCTTTTGAGTCTGTTTATTAAAAAGATAATTTATAGTTTCCTTTTGTTTTTATTTAAGTATTTAGGCTCAAATTATGTTTTGTTACGAAAATATTTATGATTCCATTTCTTTACCTAATAACTAGTGTATAGCCCGCACCTTGTGCGGGTATCTTTATAATATTAGTTGTACGAACTTAAGATATATTTATGAAATTTTATAATAATGATTCGGATTTGATTATTCTTAAAACGAAAAAATAGTCACAAATAAAGAACTTCTTATTATTCTACACTTTATAAATTTAATTCTTATACAAAGCACAATTTTTTTTAAAAAAAAATTACAATGCACAGCTCCGTTATAGACTTATAACTAAATTACTTTAATATAATGTAATTATCTAAATGAAACCCGAAATATAATTTTGTAAAAAAAAAGAATTTGAAACGAAATATGTGATAAATAATAAAATAAAAATTGAATTTTTTTTAAATAAATACAAAAAAATTTGAAATAAAGTTTAAAAACACAAACAGAAGCAAAAATAAATTATTGGATGAAAGAAATTTAAAATGTGGAATTTTATTCTTGTAACGACCAACATAATATAAAAAGAATACCCGTATTTTATGATTAAAAAACATAATAGGACAACACAATACTTAGATACAAAAGAATACCCGTAGAGTAATATTTTTATTTAAAAAAAATACATTTTCAATAACTCATTTATATTTAAAAAAATTCAGAATCTGAAAATTTCTAAATTAAAAAATAATTATAGATGACGATAAAAAATTTTATAATATAAAATTAAACAAAATCACATACAATAACGGATAAATTAGTATTAATTTAGACAATATAAACGGTTTTCAAGTTCTCAAAGTATTAGTCTTATTTGACAATCGACGTGGGATAGCAAACAGTACGTCAACCACCCATAAAACATATATTAATCCGTTATGAATAAAAATTATAGGTAAACTTAGCTAAAAGAACAAAAAATGTATCATTTGTTAAATCTTCAATATTACGTCAACGACCTATATAACAGATATTAATTTATGAATAAAAGTTATACTTAAAATTAGCAAAATTAGCAAAAAATCGCTGAAAATACTTAGCGACCCATAAAACAGTGATTTAACGACCCACAAAACAGTAGGCCAACGACCCAAAAAACATTAGGCCGCAACGACCCACAATACAATAGGTCAACGACCCACATTACAGTAGGTCAACGACCCACATTACAGTAGGTCAACGACCCACAAAACAGTAGGTCAACGACCCACAAAACAGTAGGCCAACGACCCACAAAACAGCAGGCCAACGACTCACAAAACATATATTAATCCATTATGAATAAAAATTATACTTAACTTAGCCAAAAGGTCAAGAAATGTGTGATTTGTTTAATCTTCAGACCCTCTATTTATACAAGTTATCAAACCTTTCTGACTTACTTATAATCGATGTGGGATAGGGAATTCTGTGAAATTTTTTAACGTAAATAGATTGAGCTTATAATCCTTCAAAAATAAATTAAGAAAAAAATAAAAATCTTCCCAATAAATAAATTACTTAAATTTCGACGGCTTAAAAATAAAAGAAATACGTAAATCAAATTATTTTTAAAATATTTAGGAGATCTTGTTACTTAATTTTACAAAATTTTGTTTTATTTTTGGATTAATAAAAAAGATTATATGGTTTAATAAGTTAATTAAAAAAAGATTTAAGCCTACAAAATTTGTGAGAATGAGTCGAATGACACGTCAGCATTAGTGTAGTCTATTTTATTAGTATATATATATAGATTCCGATTCCGATTCTGTTTATTTTTTTTATATAAAAAAGCTTCACCTCCTGTTTTTTATTTAAACATTTGTTTTAAATTCTCTTATGTTTTTTTTATAAAAAATAATCTGTTACATTTTGTTTTTACTTTTTAATTTTGTTTCAATTTTAGTTTATTTGTTTACAAAATTAAACTAACAAATTCCGTTTATTATGTAGTACACATAATAAACGGTGTTGTAGAAGTCTCCAACCCTATTTTGCGAGTAAAGCATGGTTAGAAACACAGAGGTTACGGAAACCCAAATCCCAAGGTTCTTTGGTAGGTAAAATTTATCCAATCACTTTGTTACTCTGGGAATGCTTTCTTGTTATAGTCATATTCCACCACAAACAGACCATTATGTCATGTATTTCATCAATGATCTCGTTAGGTATTACCTACATACTTATAACATAAATCGGTATGTTTTAGGCAACTTATTTAAGGAGAGTTTCCTTTCCCGCATGTGAGAGAACCTTCTCCTTCCATCCTTGAAGTTTGTTCTAATTTGGTCCTTGATTTCATTAGAAAACGCATTCTTTGACATGTTCACGAGAGTTGGAAGTCTTGAGTACTTTGTGCCCCTCAATAAATCTTACTCCCAAAACAATAGTTAAACAGGTCCTTTCACTACATGAACGTTCCCCCTGAAGCAAATACTAGACTTTTCGAAATTTATTTGCTACCCAAATACACTTTCAAACCTTCTGGTGATATCTTTGATGGTAAGGCAATCCCTTGAAGTTGCAGTAGAGATAATCATCGTCGAATTAAAGGTGGGAGACGGTCGGAGCTCAAATGCAAAAGACACAGTTCCTTAAGAGTTCGACTTGTGATAGCCTTTCAGACGTTAAGGAAGAAAACGTCAGTATATAAAAGCAAGAGGTAAGAAGTAAGAAGAGAGAAGATCACCTAAAATAAGGCGAAGCAAACTAAGTCATCTTTTTCGGTATGTTTAACTTTTACAACTGCTATATATATATATATATATATATATATATATATATATATATATATATATATTTAAAAAAAATTATCTTATTCCTTTTTTAATCAAAATCTTATTTTTATCAAATAGTCATATTTGATAAATTATTTGATTTTCCAACTTTGAGAGTCCAACTACCCAATCTTTTTAGTTAAGGATATCTATTTTTTCTAAAACAACTAAAAGATTTGTATGTTAACATAATCCTACAAAATCAATCAAAGATAGATATTAGTCCTCAAAATAAAAGTAAAAGTTTATATATTGACTCACTGAGTCGCTCACTCGCTCGAATATATATAGATCAACCGACAACTAGATCGACTGCAACATACAGAAAAACGAACAATGAAACACCCGTAAAGCTCTCTGGTTGCCGGAAAATTAACGGAAACCCTTCCTTGTCGCTGACAATCGACAGTGGATTCGACATCATCGGAGAATTCTTCTAAGTTCCAAGTCAATGGAGTACTCGGACCGCGAATTGGCTTACCACTTGCAATTGGACGAAGCCATCGCTGCTTCCCTATATCTCCACCCGTCCTCTCCATCCGTTTCTGGTTCTACTTCCTTCGCAGTCGCCCCTTCCTCTCATCTGAATGTTCCGGCAGCGTTAGAAGGAAATCACGGTTGGGCTTACAACCGACCGGCGGTGGTTCGCGACAAGTTCGAGAATGATCGGAGGGATAGGGAGCCGCGGGAGGCGGAGGCAACACGGGTGATGAGTGAATTCAGCCGTATGATTCACGGTCAGACTTCCGCTAACAGTGGAAGTCCGATGCCGATTGAGAAGTCGGTGGAGTTCATTGATCGCTTCCAGGTGCCGTATGCCGAGGCTTCTTCTTCCTCTGCTGCACGGCCCTTGCCTACCGATAAAACTTACAGGTATTTTCCCTCTCTAACTGTAGAATTCAGTGAATAATAAGTCTTTTCATGAAGATCATCAGTGTTTGGTTGGCAGCAACAATGGAAGTAGGACAATTGATGGGCAAATCTATTTTGAAATTTCTAGTTCAAAGCCAAAGTTTATGAACTATGAGGTGGATTTTTTTATCATATTTTTAGTAGACACAATTTGTTCGTTGACAAAGTTCCCGATTCTGCTTCAATAAATTGGTTTTGATATCCTGAGAGTATGTTTACCAAACATATAACCCATATCTGAAAGTTGAATTCAGTGATTTTAAAGGTTGAACTAAGTGAAGCATTAATCGTGGATATGAGGGAAACTTTCAGAACTTGATAAATTCCTGTATTAACACTTTGATTAAGTACAGAAGTTTCCTTTTTTTTTTTTTAGTATTTCACTATGTTACAATCACGGTAAAAGCAAAGAGGCTTTCTTTTCGGGTGTTGCCTACATAATTTTGGTGGTTATTTGTGATCTTTCTTTAATACTTATAATGTATGGCCTTGTGATACAAATTGAATGTTGAACTCATGGAAATACCTACAAGATGAAGTTATGTGATGTTGCCTGAATTTAACTGCTCTTTCATTCAGTACCCAGACTGATCTATTTTTAAGAACGGATACAGGTTGTATTTCAAGGGTGTGTTGAGTAATGGACTACTGGGTTCAGAGGTTTCACTTTGCGGCATTGGTGTTGCTATTTGTGACTCAAGAGATGATCTGATTTTTGAGCTGAAGAAGCCTGTCCGGGGGAATGTGAATTCCGCAGCAGCTGATTTGAAGGCCTTGCTTGAAGGGCTTACGACTGCCTTCTCGTTGGGCATAAAGTGCTTAAACTTCTTTTGCGATACCCGCACAGTGTTTCAATATGTAAGTTTGGGAGAATTTTGAAAGCTGTCAATTTTCTTTCTGTTTCTTTTGGTATGTATGTTATATTGCGATACCTTTTGCTGTCCTTTTCTTTGAAGAAAAGAGGTGTTATTTACCATGAAAGAAGCCTGCTAAGTTCAGTTTTGAAGTTAAAAGGATTGTGAAAATTGTTTACACAACTGCTGAATTTGTTGGATACTCAGAAACATTCTACAAACCCCCGACTTAATCATGGAATAAACTGGTAGAATTTGTTCCTGTTTGAGCTGGAACGTTGGACCAATCTTTTGTGTGTTTTTAGGCGAAGCTTAGCACCATTTATAAAATATAAGTAGTGATTCTTCTGTACAAAATTGAGAATTTCAAGTTGTATGAAATTTTCTATAGCATGCCAGCCCCCGAGGCTTGATCATGCCCTTCCATAGTCCTACCAGCCATAAAAGAGATAAAGAAACCTCTCTGTGCCACGTCAGGCCTTAGGAAGAGAGATGGTCCTGCCGTTTTCCAGTGATGATTTGAATATAATTACTGTGTTCATTTCATCATTTTCCATAAGATGATCAATTGATATTCTCTCATTCCAGTTCAAGCGAAGATGGAATCCAAAGCATCACAATCTTACTACATTGGTGGATAAGGTGATAGATGTTCAGAGAAAATTTGTGTATTGCCATCCTAATCTACTTCTCAGGGGGGATAAAATAAATTATGCTGTCAAGCTTGGGAGGAACGCAGTTATATCTGAGGTTGATAAGGTTAGACTGTTCAACAATCACAGCGGCTTGCAAGATTGCGTGATTTGTTTGGAAGAAACAAATATGGATCAGATGTTCTATGTTTCTCGTTGCTTTCATTCATACTGTTTTTCTTGCATGAGACGACATGTGGAAGCTAAACTTCTCCATGGAATTATACCCAAATGTCCACATGAAGGATGTACTTCTGGGCTCAGCATTAAGAGCTGTAAGGAATTCTTGACTCCTGAGATAATTGAAATGATGAAGCAACGATTAAAAGAAGCATCTATAGCACCTACAAAGAAAGTTTATTGTCCATTTCCTCGGTGTTCAGAATTGATGTCAAAACGTCAGGCTTCAAGATTTGCTGAGAAAGAAGCTGTTCAATTCAGAAAATCTGGAGAAAGGAAATGCGTGAAGTGTCACGGGTACTTTTGTATAAATTGCGAAACACCATGGCACAATGAGATGAGTTGCACGAAGTACAAGAGGTTGAACCCGAGTCCAGCTGAAGACACAAAGCTAAAGGCTCTTGCATCTAAGGAGTTTTGGCGCCAGTGTGGGAAGTGCAAACTAATGATTGAACTCACTGAAGGCTGCTACCACATGACTTGCAGGTATGTTTTTTTGTATGATTATTAATTGTTCGAATAATTGACTTCCTAGCTTAGACTTATAGTTCCGGAGATTTTAGGATAAGTTTGAATGACTTGGGTAACTTCTTAGAATTCATTAGTCTCTTGACTGCCTTAAGTGACTAAATACTTCTTACCTGAGTATGAAATTACATTGTATGCGATCTGGAAGTTAAGTGTTGTTGCTTTTCGATGACACTTATGTGTTATTGTGTTTACATGAGGCTTCTATGGTTCTGCGGTTCAACATTTGAAGTTTTTCTCTTTAAACAGCACATTGCCCAAACGTTCAGTTATTGACCTACCATATAATTCTTATAAATCAAATATTATATGCTGACGAGTAAATTTATGTTCCATCTGTGAATATTATCTGTGCGAGACTTTGGGAAGTCTCGAGCTATCATTCATTTGATTTCTTACCTTTGTTGTTTTTTATCTTCATTTTTATAGAACAGAGCCTATTTCATGACCGAGACATTTTTTAAAGTATTTTTTGCTGAAGACTTTGATTACTTACTATGTCATTGCTTAAAGCATATTTTCTTGCATATGAATGCTTAAATCATCTCAATCAATTTTTTGTGTCGAGTTTTGAATGTTCATGGAGCTGATGTCAACGGTATACAGATGCATGACCATATTTCCGCGTGACATTTGATCAAACAGTCTGCTATAGGAAATCATCTGCACACCATCAATATTATCTAGTTTCAAGTAGATTCTGAGAATACATGTGAACCGATTCTTGTATGCATACCATGAAGAAATCGATTCACAAATTGCTCATTCTGATTCAATATCATATGGGTGCATTCACTGTACGGATGTAAACAGCCATAGCATTCTGCATTCCTTATAAGATCCCTGTAGGACTCCAATGGGGGTAGGATTAGTGTTTTTCTTTAATGATGACAAAGATTGGTGAGCTTGCTTTTAATCTTTATTTCTTCTAACAGGTGTGGATACGAGTTCTGCTACACTTGTGGAGCCGAATATAAGAATGAAGGGAAAGTAAAGAAACAAACTTGCTCATGCCCACTTTTTGATGATGACGAAGATGATGATGATGACGATGACGATGACGACGAAGATTATGAAACTTACTCAGATGATGATTATGAAGATTTTTACCATGACGGCAATTGACATACGTTCTTCTGCTCAGTTTTGCCTCAGCGGCTTCCATGCTGGGCCGAAGACGACTTTTGTAGTGCTAGGGTCTGACCTTGTTCTTATGGTAAAAATGTTGCTTAGTATTTGCATCTGATTATGTGATCAGTTGCGTTTTGGCAACTGATATGTTTAGGAAACCTGATGAGTTTACAAATATATAATTGCTTCATTAGTAAAAATATACATTTATATTATATTCAGTAGTGCAGAATCTTTAAAAAAAATATTTTTTAGTCTAAAATATATGCAGATGTGGTTATGTTGTGTATTTTTCGTGCATTTAGGTGGTTTTGTGCAATTTAGGGGTGTTCACGGGTCTTCAACCTGTACCGAAAACCCGTAATTTGTTGGACCTGGACCAATTATCCATATCTGGTCCGGTATCGGATAGAATGAACATTATCCTCTTGGTTCGTGTTCAAGTCCATTTGTTGAAAGGAAGCTATTCCATGCTCGTGTTACTACAAATATACCTTTTCCAAAGCACTTGCTTCTTACCCAACTCAAGAAATCCCGCAAAATTCGGATATCCGATTCGACGCCTCAAATATCCGAGCAGATAATTTTATATAGAGGCAAACTCGAATCCGATAGTATTTGGATAACCGGCACTTTTCTTATCCGAATAGATTGGACATTTGATCCGAGTAATCTTATGGTTCAATCGGATATATTTAATCCGACTTTATTCTCAAAACCCCAATACGCATTCGATTATCCAAAAATTCTCACTGATCGGATGATTGGTTAACGGATATTTCCGGATTCGGATCCTCTCATATTAATCGGATATGGAAGAAAAAAACCATAGCTAGATTCAACTGCAAGTCCGAGACAGAGAAAGTATCAGTAGCAACAATAATCAGCAGATAACGGAAATTCGAATCCATCAGAAACTACAGTGAGTGAAGATGACGATTGTCTTCGTCTTCGATGCCAATTTCCAGCTATGGCTTAAATTCGCGAGGTAGTAACAGTTTTTGACGCGCGCAGTCGCAATCCGCTCGCGTGAAGCCCAGACTTTTGAATTTTCGACCGTTGTGACTACACGCAATTATAACGGTCGGAAATTTTGAGAGTTCAGAAGCATCTATAAATATTTTTTTACCTATTAAAGCTTTTTTCGTTTTACATATCTCCATTCATCTCTTCTTCTTCCCGAATCCGTTCATTTTTGAAGTTATCAGCATCTGTTAGATTCTCATACAATGACGTCAGCAAAGGAAAATGAAGATACTATAGAGTTCATGGCCAAGAAATTCAGTCATCCGAATGAGCTTTTATCTCATTACCAAGTAAGTTTACTCATCAAAATATGTTAATCCTAGTGTTATTATATGATAATTAAGACTTCAATCACGTGGTTAAGGTCTTGTTTGGTCCATCTGCTTCTTTTATTGAGTTCTTTTGTTCAGTTATCAATTTGAGTTGTCATTTTTAGAGTAATAAGATTGCTGTCATTGTTTTAACAAGTACGAGAACATAGAAATACTTTAGATTAAAAAACTGCAAACAAAACCTTGAGAACAAACACGTCCTAGGATGTTTATGTGAGATTTGGATAAATTACTAGATGGGTTTCATGCATGTATGAATGATGATTAGATACTTTTGTGTTACATTTATAGAACCTACCGGACGATCCACTCGTATCGGGTACAGATTATTCGGCGCACTTTCGCCTTGAAGGATATTTTTTCGATAGGGAGACTTTCTTGAAATGGGCTCGAAATGTGGGGAAGAAGAAAAATATGGTGTTGGTTATACACACATCTTGGATGAGTAGGTCGTGTCGGGCAATAGGTTTGTGCTGTGACAAATTTGGAGAAAGTAAAAGTGCAAAGAAGACGAAGAAAATCGGGTGTAAATTTGAACTAGAGGGACGCGAAGAAATGCCTAATAGGTGGTTTGTCAGGGTTAAATGTGGAGTTCACAACCACGACCTCTCACAAACCTTGCAAGGTAGTGAGACTGTCAAAAGATTGAGTTCTACGCAAAATGCGAAGTTGCGGATTGATTCCGGTTTAGGAAAACCCAAAGAAAATGAGCCGGCGACGAGTAAGAGGTTGTTGTCGAGTTCCCCGGGTCGTGGTTCTTGTGTACGTGGCGGAGAAAGGAGCGGCAACAACTCCCCCGACAATATTAGTTTGTCGGGGGCGGGGGCGGAAGGAGATGAGAAGGAGGAGGAGTATCAACCAGTCTATCATCAAAATCTGAATTGGGGGCCTTGGGGCAGTAAGAAGGTTGATGATTTCATGATATCTTATGCCGAAAAGACTTGCGAGGTATTTAGAGACGGTCATTGTGGATATCGAGCAATTTCAGTCTTGTTAGGCTACGGTGAGCAAGACTACATTCGAGTTAGAAGAGAGATAGTGTGTGAGCTATCAACAAACAAGGGTATTTATGAAAAGGTGAACAATGAGATCCCTATAAATGAGCTTATAAACAATGTCAACTATACAAGTTTCGAAAATTGCCCAACCGAGAGCGAGATCAAGATGCCAATAATCGGGTTAGCAGTCGCCACACGGTATAAGGTAGCACTTGTTTGCTTGGATTCAGGCAAAGCATATACATGTCTACCAATGATAGCCACTTCACCGGATGATAAACCTCCAACACGAATCTTCACAATCGCTCTTGTTGGACACCGAGAACATTATGTACCTGTAAGCGAACTCATTCTTTCGCCTTTTTTAAAATATGTGATTGCAATGCATAGTTTAACCTTTGTTTTTCACATAGGTATGGCTTTGTCCCAACGCTCTTATACCCCCTCCGCCCAAAGAGTGGACACAGTATCACCATTCAAGTGTAGATGGATGGAAGGAGCCTTACAAAAAAAGAATGGACCTTTTTTGTTGTGATTATTGTCTTCGAAGGGGTTTTTCATAGGATTAATCCAAGTTATATGCTTACAGATCTAGCTGAGTGAGTATCTAAGTTTACTGTTGCATCTTTCAAGAACAACAAGTTTGAGTTTGATTAATGGAATTGCTTTTAGTTTACATATTTTCTTGCTGCAATTGATCTTCTTAAAGGATGATGTGTTTGCTATATTGATCAATTGCTGCTGCAGCTTATTTTTGTTGTTTTTAATCACTGTCGTTAGACTCGGGATTTCGCCAAGAGGGTATCTGTCAATAAGTTTTTTTTTTTTGGTGGGAATATCTGTCAATAAGTTAGTAAGCATCAGTTTTAACAATCAGCAAACTTTGCATATGAAATTGCGTAGTATTAGACAATATAGATATAAATTGCTAGCAAACTGTTCCAATCAGTGTGTATAGGAAATGGATCACATTTCTTCACAAACTTGTGAACCAGTTGAAAAAAAATATGTCAGCAACTTGAAATTTGTTCACATGTATGTACAATATGCTTCACAATGAACCATTTTTTGTAAGAAGTGTAAACTGAACTCAGTAGATATCAGCAATATGGTAAATTCAAAGACATCAGCAATCTGCACAGTATGCTTCACAATTTTATATTTCAGGAGCTGAAATATATTATAAATTCATAATTTACTCAGCAATATTAGTTATGATCAATCAATATATCTCCCTTCAAAGACATCAGCAATCTGCACAGTATGCTTTACAATGAACTCGGTAGACATCAGCAATATTGCTAAAACACAGAGAAAGAGAGTATTGACAGAATTTCCGCAAATCATTAGGAACAAATAAAGAGAGTATTTTGATCCTAATTAGTTATGATCAATCAATATATCGCCCTTCTTCTCTCTATTTCACTTATGGGCTATGACACATTGAAACTGCATGTATGCTTGTGTGAAAAAAATGGAGTTTCTGAAGGCATTAGCTGACTGTCTTGATTTTCGAATGGGAAATCACAGAAGGAAGACTGAGTTGTCTCTGTAGACTGAGAAAGACGAAAATGGTTTTGACAAACTCTCCTTGTTAATGCTCAAGAAGCTACTAATGGTGAATAATCACCCCCATAATGCCATTAGAAGAAATGTGAATCATTTGCAGTTCATGAGAGCATCTATCCTCACACAAAACTTCCCCAAAACCCTAAAATTTACAAATCAGATTATAGTGTAAGGCGGAAACCCTAGTCAATACAATACAAAAAAAAAATATACAGAACCCTGTTCCAATTAGCAGATATCGAAGAAAAACAACCATAGCTGGTTTAAGTCTGCAACTTTTTGCAAATAACACAAACAGATCAATCAGAAGATGAAGCTATGGTGAAAATAGGAAACTCGGATCATCATCGATGCAATTTGCTTTGCAAAGGATTTGGCGCAGTCGCAATGCGCTCGCGCTAAAGCCCACACTTTTGAATTTTCGACCGTTGTGACTACACGCATTTACAAAAATTTTGAGAGCTGTGGGTGAAAGCATCTATAAATATTCAAGCTTTTTCATCTTACATTTCTCCATTCACTTTTACAATCTCGTACAATGTCGCCATCAAACGAAGATGAAGATACAATCGAGTTCATGCCGGAGTTATACAACAAAGATGAATGCACTATAGAGGAGATCACCGGTTACTACAGCAATCCTGCAGAGCTTATATCCCAATATCAAGTAAGTTTACTATATTGACTTGAAGGTAGAAATCAATGTTGAGTTTTATAGCTAAAAGATGAATGTTGATTGGATATTTTATAGAAGCTACCGGAAGATCCGATAGTATCGGGTACGGATTATTCGGATTACTTTCGTCTTAATGGGTATTTTTATAGTCCGATAAGCTTATCGATTTGGGCTCATAAGGTGGCGAGGAAAAACAATGTTGAGTTTATTATACATAGAACACCATGCAACGGCAAGAATGTGAAACTTCATATAAGATGTGCAAAATACGAAGAATGCGAAAGTGACAAGAACGATGTTGCGGAACCTTCCGCAAGGGGACGGAAGAGGAAGAAGAGAACCGGGTGTGAGTTTGAACTCGAGGGATACGGAGAAGGATTTAATCCAAAGTTTATTTTAAAGGTTATATGTGGAGTTCACAACCACGATAATGAGTGTCCAATGAGAACAAAACGTGACCAAATTGTGCATGAAATTCCGGGTGAGGAACTCGAGGACACGGTTGAAGACACCTTTTACCTAAATTTCAATTGGGGAGTGAACAATGTTGATGATTTCATCATATCGTTTGTTGAGAAGGTTATTTACGTACTAGCGGACGGTCAAAGTGGATATAGAGCAATTTCGGTATTGTTGGGATATGGGGAGCAAGAGTATATTCGAGTTAGGAGAGAGATAGTGTGTGAGCTCTCAACAAACGAAGAAATCTATGAGCCGGCAAACAAGGGAAATTATGCGAGCTCAATTCACCCAATGTATAGCCTCATATACAATGTCAACTTTACGAGTTTTGATGATTGCCCGGACGCGAGCCGGATGAAGATGCCAATAGTCGGGTTAGCAATCGCTACACGGTATAAGGTAGCACTTGTTTGTCTGAATTCGTCTTACCCGTATACATGTTTACCGATGATAGCCACTTCTCCGGATGATAAACCTCCAACACAAATCTACACAATCGCACTAGTTGGAAACTATGTACCTGTAAGCAAAAACTTGTTATTTGACCTTATTGATCTTAAGTTTGTGATTGCAGTGAATGAATGAATAGCCTTTGTTTTTCACACAGGTGTGGCTTTGTCCCAACGCTCCTATACCTCCTCCACACGGGGATTGGATCATCTATCATCATTCAAGTGTAAATGGATGGGACGAGCCGTTCAAAGCAAGAATGCAACATTATACTGATTGTCGTCGTAGGGAACTGATGCGTTTTTCATCAGCTGGCAGATCTAGCTGATTGGGAAACTTACTTTACTGTTGCATCTTTGAATCATGGAAAGTATGAGTTTGATCAATGTGATTGCTCTGCAAACTTGCAATTGGTATTCTTAAATATTTGTTCAAAGGAAGCAGTTTGTAAGAGAAAACACCTTGAGAGGGCAGGTTTACATCTGTCTTTTGCAGCTTATTTTTGTTGTTTTTGACCAACTCTTTGCAACTGCAAAATAGGATAAAAATTGAAATTAACATGTCAAAAGGATTGTAATGATTTATAACCTGTTTAACAAGGCTTGCTGATGCGAAGGAGACCTGCTGACGCGAACGAATACTGACATCAAACAGAGAGATTTTCCTCCTAAAAGGAGGACTGAGTTGTGTATGTAGACTAAGTAAGAAAGCCAACAATGGCTGTAACAAACTCTCCTGTTTATAGACCCGGAGAACCGAGAAGGGTTCACATTTTTTCAGAAATTGGTTCATATTTTGAACCATTTTATACACAAACATGAACCAGTTTTATGTTGATACTTCCCTTTTATTACCCAAAAAAAATGTGCATCCAACTTAAAACTGGTTCTGTGTACAAAAGTAACAAAACAGTTCATATTGTGAATCAAATTTTTGAAGAGTGAACTTCACTCTGTACTGTGCAAATTATATGTACCTTACCTATTCAACACTGCTGTTTATATCCACTGTACTCAACAGAGAAGGTGTTAGAACCGCGTAGATGCAAGGATCTCGTCTCTAGGATTGCAACTAAAAGCAAGTATCTCACTCTTAGTTTTGTGTTGAATGATCTTTAACGTTTTGATATTCAATAATAACATTAAGATGTCAATTACAGTCTACAGCCTAAACTATTTAAAGGGAAAGTGCTGAAATATAGGAACTAAACTATAGTGAGTGGCGTTACTTGTGTTATTTCTTCCTAAAATTGGTCTTCTTCAATTCTTCAAAGTTGGAATCATATCAAAAGGCATCAGTGGCTTAAACTTGAACGCTACCATGAAGTGTAGGACTCAAATCCTAGTCGACAAAATACAATGAGAAACCTACAGCAAAAAAAACCCACAGTTAGTCTCTGACATCAAGGCAGTTGTAACCAAGAGTTTGCATTTTTGGAAATGGAGACAAACATATAACATACCTTTATCTTGCTCTTATAACTGTAAACTGAGAAACACATCCTCTGGGTTGCATAAGCTCCTGGCATTCACCTTTACTTATTCCATCATCATCCTTGACTTCCGAAACTTGATTCTGACACCCTCTTTGTCAAGTCCCCAACAATCTGTGATCTGTATGCTCTCAAGAGAATGCTTACCTTCATCTGGACAATTTAAATGCTTCAAGTTGTTCAATGAGCGAATCGTCAAATGGGTGAGTTTGAGGAAATCTTTAGATAAGGTCATCTCTTTTCCTAGAAAAGACTCATGGTCGAAAAAAAGGCTTTTTAGCTCGGTCAGTTTAGCCAAGGCAGGAAGAGGATCTTGCTGAAGTTGTGTGTGTTTGAGTATCAGCTCCTTCAAGTGTGCAGGAAACATTTGTGAGGTAAGCTCGTCTAAAATCCTTCCCTTTATCCGTACCTTGTGCAAATTCTGGAAGCTTGACAAGATGTTTAGGCTTTTATTGAGGATTTCACTGTCCATACTCAGATCCACAGACGTGCCCATGAGCTTAAGCATACTATCGACTTCTTTCACCGAATGGATCTTTCTTATTGAGATTTTCTTCAGACGTTTTAACTCATGCACGTTACTCAAATCAACTTTATCAGATTGCAAATTGAAAAGCGTCTGCAGGTTGTCCAACCCGCCTAATTTCAACTTTGGCTGTGCAGCATCCAAATTTGAAGGCAGATAGAGATGTCTCAAGGATTTGAGTTTGGAAAGTACATTTGGTATGATTATAGATTCCAGCACACGAAGATCAAGGGTTTGTAGCTTCGTTAGGTTCTCAATGGAGGATGGAAGACTACTTACCGAAGTTCTTTTCAAACTCAAGTACCTCAACTCACTTAAGCTTACGACTTCCTTGAGCAAATCATCTTTGTCTTCTTCCCGCATTCCTTCGAGATCCCGCACTAAAAAAAATTCAAATTGATTGCAAATGTCAGTAAACAAGTCCCCGTTACATTGGATGTAAGTTTACTAGCATCTGGAAAATGTAAAAACGAACCTCTAGAGCTGTAAGAACTGAGAGAGGAGTGGGAGCTTTGTTGATTTGAAGACAGATCCCATAATCCAAACTGGAGTTGACATGTTCTGATCTTTCCAGTAGGACCCCTCTTCCCTACCCTAACCATGCCTCTCTGCACAAGCTCAGTCAAGTAACTTTCCGCGAGATTCTCTAGAAAATCATCTGCCTGAACTTCATCATCTTTAAACATAACAAGTCCTGCGGCTATCCACAACTAATACAATTTCTTCGCGGATATCTCCACGTGTTCCGGGATCTTTGCAAGATGAAAGCAAGAGGTGAGGTGTGGTGGCAATTCATTATAGCACAATTCAAATATTCTCTTGAACTCCACCCTGCCAGAATTAGTAACCTCCTTATGGATATCAACCCATTCTCTTAGAGTTTCCTTCATCGACAATAGTCCTCCAAGCATAACAACGGACAATGGATGGCCTGAACAATGCTTAGTGATGTTCCTCCACATAACTGGATCTTTATCAAGTACTGCAAACAAATTTATGTCATCAGTATATCCTCATTTTCTATGGTACGAAAATCACAACTTTTCAAAGTTCGAAACTTAAATAACAAGATGATAACCATCTTGCATGCCGATTTACTCCTGTACTATGTTGAACAAAAAAGAATGCAGAAACAGGAAACAGAAACGATATGGGGATGTGTCACTGTTAACATATTTTTACACACAAATATCCGTGTCTCCCAGACTCCCAGTTAATCTAAGAAATGGAAACAAACGGAAAATGCTTACCCTTTGGAGTTTCTGGGGTTTGTTCTATAAATCAAAAGCCTTAAAACTTGACCATAAGGTAGATAGACATACTGAGCAGGATGAATATCAACTTCCTTATGTATGGTAAAACTTTATGTTTTCACCAAGCTACTTCAACAATGAAAGGAAGAAATTATCATCGAAGATTCAGAAAAAAAATCACACCCCAGAAACAGAGACTCGGAGATAAGAGTGTACCGTCAATTTCTGGCCGACATTGTAGTATTTTGTTAAACAATTCCCAGCTTTCTTCTGCGGTAAAATGGCGAATGTTTTCTTCGAACACGCGGTCTGTGTTTGACAGTGACTTATTAGAGGTCATCAATAACTTACTTTCCCCTTGAAAACATTTACGGCCAAATGTCTGGTCCACGCAATCAAGGTCATCCATATTGATTAACACTACCAAGCATTTCTTTGTTCCCATTACTTCTTGTAGACACCCAACCAAATCGTCATTTTGAGATAAATCTTCCATGCTCTTTTGTGGATCAAGATCCCTTATGACTCCTTGTAAGATGCGTCTGAGGAGATCAGCTGTACAATCTCTGGGGAGACAAGTCCATGCAAATGCATCAAAATGGCTCCTGACATCTGGGTGTTGATAGATGACCTTAGCAATAGTTGCCTTACCAGTACCACCTTTTCCACATAAAAGAACTTTATCATATCCTTCCCTCAGCAATGGCTGCACCAACACCAACAAGCTCTTGCGATGATAGTGCTTAATAAACTGTTTCTGATGAGAAGCGACAGAAAATGAGCAAGTGCCATACTTCTCAATTCCACTAACACAAGGTGTACAAGTAATTTGTACTGATGAGGGTAAAGCATCTAGAATCCTCCTCAACTTGCTACAGTTCTTGATTCTTAACTTTTTCAATTTTGACATGGATCCATCGCTCAGACTCCAAACCTCTAAGTTGATAAGCCCACGCAGATGTAAAGTTGTGAGTAAAGGGAAACTTTTGGGTTCACAAACTAACTCTTCTCCAGCAAAAGAATCCACATCTAAGATGAGAACTCTTAGATGACAATGTCTTCCTAAGATCCTCATGGGGTCATCCTTAAGTTTACAAGACTCCAAGTGTAGTACTTTTAGGGATAGAGGATATCCTATGACTGCAGTCTGATCAGCTATACCCTTTACCAACTTCAGATGGTGGATGCAATCAGGGTTTGACAATATACTTGGCTTCTTACTTATTATATCACCTTCAACAATAAAGGAACAACTTTGAAGACTGCCTGATTTAAGAGCAGGAGAATTGAGGAGATTGTTTAGGCTTTTCTCACTCAGCGTGTCTTTAATGGAAAGCCTTCTCAAGTTTTGAAGCTTGAGAAGGTCCTTAATTTCAACATTACTAAGTTGCAAATTCTCAAGTGTCTCCAAGCAAATTAAGGTATCAACCCGAAGAATTCCCGAGTGCCTAATTACTTCATATGGCATCAGAGGAAGAAGTAAATGCCTTAGTTTATCCAACTTCCACAAAGTATTGGGGATTTTGACTGATGAAACAGCATAAGATACTCGTAAATCAAGAATCTGTAGAAATCTCAGGTTACCTATGGAGGATGGCAGTTCAGAAACCTTAGTTTCTTTCAAACTTAAATACCTCAAGTGTATTAAATTTTGAATACCCTTAGTCAGCTTTCCTTCAAGATGAAATCCTTCAAGAACCAACACCCGAAGCCATTCAAAGTCATTGCAGATATATTTCATCCACCGTTGGTACTTGTCTTGATCAACTCCATGTCCACCAATGAACGACAAAGATCTGAGATACTTGTGAGATTTAGAGGATAAATAATCTGGAATGAAATTACTGACACCAGGAGCCAAATAAACAGCCATTCGAATCAATCTTTTGGGGCTAGAGTAAGCAGAGATTTTCAATGGTGTGTCTGGACAGAGACGATGATCAATTATGCTTAAAGAATTCTCTCCCACAGCTTTCTGCAAGCACAACTCTCGCATAAGAGCATGCATTCGGATTGATTTTATCTTCCCATTTGACTCTTTCTTCACAATCTCAATCATACCAGCTTGTGCCAAATCACTCAAATGCTCATTAGCGACATCCTCTAAGGATTCTGTGCCCATAACTGCATCACTTGACAGCGTAACAAGACCTTCAGCCATCCACATCCAGTATAACTTTTCTGTACATATTTCATAATCTTCTGGAAAGTTGCCTAGATGAAGAAAGCATGGTTTTAAGTGATAAGGCAATTCATTATAACTCTGAAGCAATACCTCCATGTATGGTCTCCCACGATCATAGCCCCTTCTCAAGTACGAACTGATATTTTTATGAACAAGCCGCCACTCATCCAAAGTTTCCTTCTTTCTCAAAATTCCACCAAGAACAACAATAGCCAATGGAAGACCGCTACAATGATTTACCATTCCCTTTCCCAGAACGATCATTTCGGAAACTAGACAAAAAAAACTTCTTCAGAATAGGTTAAAGAACAGTATCATGAGCATAGACAGGATGCATCGTGATGGATGATTTCATTTTTTTTATTAATAAATTACAGCAAGCCCAAACACGGGAATAAACTTGTTACCACTTCCTCTTCTTTACTATGTTTCTAAATTCAGAGATAAAGTCTTGGTTTTTCTTGTTCAACAAATTTTAATTTTGTCTGACACCTAAATAAACTTATCAATTACAGTAACCAAACATAAGCTGGCACAAACTTGAGGGCTCTGGTTAAAAAGAGGAGAGTCCCTTGCCAAACCCGACCCTTGTGATAGTGATTTTTGTTTTTATACTTCCCTAACTACCAAACCATTTTTAAGACTCGCACACTATACAAATTATATTTACATTATAATTTTTGTTAGTATAGAGGTATTCTGCAGTTGATCCTGATTTTGCTAGGTGCAAGTCACACTATAATAAGGTGAATGATCTACTGGAAGATGAGGGAGCCCCAATGAATACTCTGTATCTATGAGGTGTTTAAATTGCTAGTACTCCTTGTGCAAAATCACAATCAAATTTAAATTATTATTTTACAGTCACTGACTCATGGATCTGAACACACGTGCTTATAAAATAAAGAACATGTTAAAAACAGTAAGGAATTAGAGCATACCGTCATGGCTTTCTACACCCTTAGTTTCAATCCATCCGATGGTCTTTTCAAGCAACTCCCAACCTTCATCTTCTTTAAGAAGATCTGGTTTACAAAGGGCATTGCGATCTGCTGATTTGGCAACTTCTTCCTTACGTGTAGTGAACAACACTTTACTGCCTGATTCTCCTCCATATGTAGTAAATGCATATCTTAGACTATCCCAAACGTTTTGGATCCATACATCATCTAGCACTACCAAACACTTATTCTTCAATAGGTACTCATGAAGCTCACGAGCAAGCTCTCTTTCATCCTTTTCAGAAAAATCCTTAGTTGGCTTAGAGGTCAGATCAGCAAGAAGTGTTTGAAAAACACTACGAGCTTCGAATTGCTTACTGATATAAGCCCAAGCACGACCACCACGATAATGCTTTGTGATCTCATCATGATGAAACACTTTTGTTGCAAGAGTTGATTTTCCTAAACCACCCATACCATAAATGGCAACAACTCCACGATCTGGTGCTGAACTTTTCAATGCATTCACTACTTCCTTTGCACTTCTCTCGAGTCCAATAATCTTCCTGTCCTCCAAGTGGACATACTTCAAGCTCTGCTGTACTTGCTCATTCAAAGCTTCTCGGGCCCGGTAAGTCTTCATACCATAAGTTGTCTTCAAGCCATACTTTTCCAACTTTGGAGAAAGCAAGGATATCTTAGTTTTCAAGGAATCAATACCAGAGGCAACCTGATGAAGGACTACGAGTTCTCCCATAAAGCGTGAACATCTTCTCAGCTTGTTTATCCAACCTTTATGCCTCCTACGAGATGCAATCTTCACAATAAAGTCGTCAACAATATCTTCAGCTTCATAAACATATTCTTTGATTTGGAATATCCATAAACGAACAATTTCGTCCTCGTGTTGGATGGTTTCAGCATCCCTTAAGAAGCTTTGCATCCAAAGAAGCTCATCTCGTAGCTCCTCCACTTTCCCTTCTGCACCCCATAAGTACTTTCCTTCTTCTACCAGAAGCTTTCCCAACCAATCAGTTGCTGATCTGACAGCTAATTCTGCCATTTCTTTCACTAAACTCTTCCTAGTCCACAGAAGTAGAAAGAGTATCCCGATTCCTAGTGTATGATCAAACAAATGAAACAAAGTTAGCTATGATGATTGAATCAGAAAAATCAGATGACTAAAACACATACTGAAAGGCATAAATCAATCATTGAATGATCTAAGTATATGACTAACACATTTCCACAGGCATATATCATTCAAAGATCAAAATTTCAAGGGAAATTTAGCATGGTGACCCTGGTTTTGCAATATCCGCATGATATCAAAAGCCATATATTGTAATATTGTTGAATGTTTTCTTAATCGAAACCATCATTTTTTAGAAGAAAATGTATGCATTATGTCAATGGTAAAGCCTGTCAATAATATACTGTCAAAAGCCTGCTAATCGAAGAAGATCAGCAGGTTGACAAAAAACAAGGATATGAAAACTTCGATGATCAATCACCTAAACAAAGCGGTAAGAGTCCGAACATGCAATTTGATTCTAGGTTATTTTCATCGATCATCCAATGTTTAATGAACACTGATTATGAGCATAAGCCAATTCCCCTACCCCGATGGGAGTTTCGAATAGACTAAAAAGCTACGAGTGTGACGAATTCCCCAAACCTGTTGGAATCGCTCCACTATGGAACTTGTCATAAACCCTAGCTTTGTACAATGTGGTGCAATTGGCTCGGTAACTCGAAGAAGAAGAATCGATTGAAGAACGAAATGCTTCAGGTTCAGGAGATTAGTGCTTCGCAGCGGAAGATTTGCTCCACCTTGTTTGTATCTCATTGATTTTCGTAACTCTGCCGAGATTGGCATGACGACAACCATTGAAAGCAAAACGACTGTGACATCGGCGTTGATCGTCACGGTGATGGAAGTCATCAGTTTCGGAGTATACCGGGCTGAACAAAGTATCCAATCAGGCGACCCGATCCGATGAGCCCGATTATCCACCCGTAAAAAACCTTAAATATTGATCCAAATTTAATCCGATTTATGTTAAGTCTTTTTTAAAAAAATTTCAGAATGAACTTTTTTTTTTTCTTTTTTTTTTTTAATAACGGAAAACGGTTACGTTAGTCTAATTTCCTAGAGGTAGTCCACCCTAAAACATCATTGCGGATGAGAACAAGAAGTTCGGGATCATAGAAAAATTGGTGTTGAATGTCGATACACCCAGGTGGTGGGTTAACCGGTCAACAACACAGTTTATTTCTCTGAAAATATGTCTAATCTCGACTTC
Source organism: Fagopyrum homotropicum (assembly GCA_033239125.1). NCBI lineage: Eukaryota > Viridiplantae > Streptophyta > Magnoliopsida > Caryophyllales > Polygonaceae > Fagopyrum > Fagopyrum homotropicum. The sequence continues at coordinate 1,721,098 of BSWB01000001.1, read as the reverse complement.
GTTGAAAGAACGATGGTCCAAACTAGAGTCGGAAATAAGCATCTCGATCTCCCAATGACAACTCCACAAACCTTGAAGTGCCTTGATAACACAAAGGTCATCACCTTCAATTTCGATATTTTTAATATGAAGTCTTTTATCTTCCTGGAACCCTACTCAGAATGAAATTTTTAATATGAAGTCTTTTATCTTCCTGAAACCCTACCCAGAATGAACTTTTGAGTTCCGATAACTTATACAGATAAACTATACATTAGTTTTAATTTCTGAATGATTAAATAGACAGATATTTATTTTATAAAGTTACTATTTGTGATTTTTTATTACTCAGATAAATTTTGTAACTATTTTATAAAATACATAACTTTAGTCAAATAAATTATATAGATAAAAATCTATAACGTATTAATCCTGAGTTTTCTTAGAAACCACTTTTTTATTTATAACAACAGTCTTTCAGAAATTCAGTAATTTAAGAAATTATGATAGTGTTATCTTTCAGAAATTCAGTACTACATTTGTCCGTTAGAAACCACTTTTTTATTTATAACAACAGTCTTTCAGAAATTCAGTAATTTAAGAAATTATGATAGTGTTATCTTTCAGAAATTCAGTACTACATTTGTCCGTTATGGACAAATGTGTGTTATTTCGTATTTTTATTAAAGTTGTCCGTCACGGACAAATGACATCTGTCCGTCACGAACAACCAGTGGCGGAGCCAAACAAAAATTTAAATTATGCAATTCAAGGGATACTGATACAACCCTCACTCTTCAACCAATTGAGCATCTACAACATGTTTTGAACCAATTTACTACTAACATAATTTTACTTCAGCAGGGGCAAAGACCATTTGTCCGTGAGGCATTACTTAGTAAAAACAAATGCGCTAAATAGCCTGGACCTAAAAGAAAAGAGAAGACACATTCAAGTTTGTGCTTGTTATGTTTGTTCTCCACTTCTCCTCTTTCTACATACGGAAAAGTAAAATTGTTCATCCGGTTTGAAACGGACTGAAAACTTATTGTTAGACCGTATATACAGGCTCAAACCGATTGGACCAATATGCTTATATTTTTTGTTGACAAAATTTTAATCAATTAAAAATATTGAGTAACTTGTCCAAGCCTGAATTTCCGGTCCAACAATCAATTTTAGGTCCATATTCGATTCAAACCAATCATGTCCAAAATTTTAAACTTCAGACCGAAAGTTAAAGAATAGCGTTCATTTTCTCAAAACCTTAATCCGCTACCAAACTATTTTGAACGCACACAAGATTGACAACTTCTTCTAAATAAATCTTTACAATATAACATTGACTCAAGACATGCATTTATCATGAATATATCATTGAAAAAATGAAATATAAATGAATCCGAAACACGAAAAAACCTGTAACGAGCTGAACTTGAGCACAGCAAAAATAAAGCGAAACAATCAACAAACGAGCAAAGATCGATCAATCTGTACAAAATAAGAAACGATGACATAGTTAGTACAAATCAAAAACAATATTAAAGCAAACAGAGAAGAGAATCGATCATACCCAAAATCAGTATTGTATCAATGGGTGATTTTACTCCTTCACACATGTATTAGGTATATATAGTATAGTGATTGGTGTAGGCAGGAGAGTTTATTTTAATTAGTCTTTAAATAATCAATATTATAATTTTATTAATTTTTGTTTTAACTAGCTTTTAAAGACTTAACTTTTCAATTGAATAATATTCCTTATTATTACTCTTTGTTTGATCAATCTTTATAAATTCGAAATTTCGATTAATCGTCGTTTTATTTTGAGATTTTACTTAATGTTGTTCAAATGAAAAAATTAGAGTTGATCGAATGTAAATATTCCGTTCGACTTTTTTTAGCAAGCTTATGCCTGTTGGTGATTTGTAGGGATGTGCATTTGATTAAAATTTGAACGTGGTATGATCGGTGAACCGTAAACTTTACGATCGTGGACCATGGATCAGACCAAATATTGATACGGTTCAATACAATATGAATCCTGTTCGGGCTGTAAAGGGACACATGAAGCAAATCAATAGGGTTATTTTTTTTTTTTGTCTAACGATTTTTATATGCTCTCACTCCTTACTGTAAGGGTTGTTTCCTCTCTATCTATATTAAACATTTCGTATAGGCTTTCACTCCTTATCGTAAGGAATATTTTCATCCGACTGCAACCATATGTATGTATGGTGGGAGATAATGATCATATGAGGAATTTTTACGGTAAGGAGTGAGAACCTATAAGAAGCGTTAAATCAAATAATGCAATGTTCTGGATTTACGATATGTGATGCCGTGTGGGGATGAACCCTACAATCATGTGCTATGTAACCATGAATTGAAATCACGAGCGTATCTTAAAAAGGAGGCACACGAACATTGTTTTTTGGACACACGATTGTGTTCATTTGTTGCTCGAGTGTTTTATACTTTTATTTCATGCTTTTAAACATCCCTTATAGATTCATAAGCACGAAGGCTTTGCTACGCCATGGCCAACCCTAGAGCGATCTCCAAGGCGACTGCGCCGTTGCCAATCCGTCCGGTACTATCACCACCCCATCCACCAGACCCACCGCCTATGGCCGCCACACCTCTGAACCCCCACGCCGTACCGTCCCTCCCCAATAATACCACTGGTGACCAAGTAACCGAACCCATTCCTACTGCCCAGGCGAAAGTTAATCCGGCATCCTACGCCAAAGCAGTAAAGGCTATTGTGGCCCCAAAGTCAGCACCTTTGTCAAAGGATTATCTCATTGAATCCAAAAGAATGAGGGTTACAGTATCAGATACAGAGAAAGGATTGGCTTTTGTCGAGATCGATGACGACATTATGGAAGAATTGAATGCAAGGTGGGGCTGCGCACTTATTGTGAAAGTCCTTGGACGTTCGGTCCCTTTCTTGGCATTGGAAAGACGACTTTACCAATTATGGAGCCCCAAGGGTAGGATAACAATCATCGATCTTCCGAACGATAATTACTGCGTCAGATTCGAGTTGGAATCAGATTACATGCGAGCCCTCACGGAAGGTCCATGGGAAATCTTTGGCTTCTACATCACAGTAAGACCATGGAATCCAGATTTTGATCCATACTCCGATCAGATTCAATCACTCTTTGTTTGGGCCAGGCTCTCGAACCTACCTCTCCAGCTTTATGACGAATCGGTTCTGTATGGTCTTGCTTCTGCCATTGGAACTCCAGTAAAAGTTGATTTGAACACCCTCTATGCTACAAGAGGACGCTTTGCCAGAGTATGCATCGAAATAGACTTGGGGAAACCCCTATTAGGTACGATCCTGATCAGAGGGAGGCGCATTCATGTTGAATATGAAGGCCTAAGCTCAATATGTTATAGATGCGGGAAATATGGTCACTCTATTGAACGCTGCAGTTCTCCTATCAATCCTCCCCAAGTCCAAACAAATACAACCCAAACCTTGCCTGAGGAGGGGCAAATTGTAGCACATCCAGAGACGAGTGATAACCCCATCAGGCCTGACCAGTCCAATAACACTGAAGCCAACCTTGGACCATGGATGACAGTTACTCGTCAGCGACGCCAACCTCGAAATCAGAACCGTCAACAACAAGTCAACAGCGCAACTCCCCTATCTAATGCTTTTCAGACTCTCTCAGAGAAGACAGTAGACATAACCCCACAAATCCATCCCAACCAGGTAAACCCTAATCCACTTCCAACACTACATGCTACCACTACTAGGAATATTCCTCCTACAGCTGGAACACCAGTACCCCTCGATCCTCCTGCTACAAACAGGACCAACACGAGACATGCCCCCACTAGTCCAACAACATCGGGAACCCCACCTGTGGATAACCCAACACCTCTAACTGTTGGGAACACTCCAAAATTCACCATAAGGGAGCGATCTAGATCCCCACACCGGGAACAGATGAAAGATCAAATAATGCCATCTCAAAGGATTATGGGCAGCAACTCTATCATACTCACACCAGAAGAAAAAATGGCAGTCGATGATCACTCAAATACTGCATATACTTCACCGACAGATATTCCAGTGGGTATGGAGGAGGATGGTACTACCATGCCTCCTTCTTCACCAATCTGACACCGATACCTGCCCCCAATCAGTTTTAATGAATATCCTAATATGGAACTGTAGGGGATCAGCCAATCGTCGCTTCCGGAAAGCGACAAGATACATGTTAAATAAACACAGAATAAATTTCCTTGCTCTACTGGAGACCAAGGTATCAGGAGAGATTGCACAGACAGCTTGTGAGAAAATGGGATTCACTAATCATCACAGGATAGAGGCAGAGGGGTTTACCGGCGGAATTTGGCTATTCTGGAACGATTCTGATGTGGAGGTCACCATTAGAGAATCGAATAATCATTTCATAAAAGTCTTGATTAGACATGACCTAGATTACTTCTCCTTAGTCGTAGTCTATAACCCCCCAACTCCGGAAAGACGAAGGATTGTGTGGTCGACATTGCTGGAGATAGTCCAAAACACATCTGGCCCTTTGTTTATTGGAGGAGACTTTAATTCAACGATTACGAATGATGAGCACTCCAAAGGCTTCTTGTCTGCAGACTCAAACAGATTCAGGAATTGGATGGAGGAAGCGGAGCTTATTGACATGGGATTCTCAGGTCCCAGGTTCACATGGTCAAGAGGTAAAGAGGCAAATCTGCGTGTAGCGAAACGTCTGGACAGGATTCTCACCAATAGGGAAGGGAGAATCAACTGGCCAGAGGCGAGTATCCGTCACCTCCCTCCTCTCTCTTCTGACCATAACCCCCTCCTACTAAACATCCACCCTCAACGCCATTTCCAAAGAGATAGGCGCCCATTCAGATTCGAAGCAGCATGGTTCTCTCACTCAGATTTTGGAAAGCTCCTGGAAGACAGCTGGGACAACACCAAAAGCCTGATGCATGCTCTCTCAAACCTCCGTATTAAGCTACTCAAATGGAACAAGAAAACGTTTGGCTTTATACCAGCAAAGAAGGAGGCCCTTATCAGAAACATAGAAAAGTTACTGGAGAGTGTGGACAGGGACAGTAACCAGGACCAACTGAATAACCTTTTTAAACTGCAGATAGAATTTGAAGAGATTCTCTCACAGGAGGAAATACTATGGTTCCAAAAATCGAGAGAGAAGTGGATTGTTCACGGGGATAGAAACACTAGTTTCTTCCACACATCTGCTATTGTTAGAAGACGCAGGAATAGAATTGATTGCATCAAAGACACAAACGGAAACTGGATATCGGATGCTAAGGATATTGAAGAGCATGCCCAAGCCTTCTACACTAAGCTGTACACTCAGGATATCACTACCCCAATCCCTGCAGAGAGCCTAATTGATCTTTTCCCTAATATAGAGCCTGCTCTTCTTGAACCACTGGACGTCAACATAAATGATAAGGAGGTCCTGGAGGCCTGTAGATCCATGGGGCCATGGAAAGCTCCTGGACCCGAAGGATACCAACCCATCTTCTTTCAAAAATGCTGGAACCATGTTGACAACTCAGTGATCAATTGCATCAAAGATTTCTGGATATCAGGGAGCTTACAAGAAGGTATAAACGATACTTTGCTGGTTCTCATCCCAAAAATTCAGAAACCAGAAATGCTCCCACAACTCCGTCCCATCAGTCTATGTAACGTATCCTACAAAATAATCTCAAAAGTGATGGTACAGAAATTGAAACCCATTGTAACTGCTCTTGTGGGACCAACTCAAAGCAGCTTCATTCCTGGAAGGTTTATTGAGGATAACGTTATCATCGTACAAGAGGTTATTGATTCAATGAAGAAGAAAAAGTCGGGGAAAAGATGGCTAACAATAAAGCTTGATCTGGAGAAGGCTTATGACAGGCTCAACTGGAACTTCATAGAGGATACACTCCGTAGAACAGGTCTCCCATCCATCTGGATTGATCGCATCATGAAATGTGTTTCTTCTCCGACTATGAGAGTGTTATGGAACGGGGAGATGCTACCAGAATTCAGACCTTCTAGGGGAATACGTCAAGGTGATCCCATCTCCCCGTACCTCTTTGTTTTGTGCCTGGAAAGACTCAGTCATCTCATCCAACAACATGTTGCTGAGGGTACATGGAAACCCATTAAACTGAACAAGAATGCTCCTCCCATTTCACATATTTTCTTCGCGGATGATATAGTCTTATTTGCTGAAGCCTCCTCGAATCAGATGAAAGTTATGATGAAATGTATTGAACAGTTTTGTGAGATTTCCGGCCAAAAAGTAAGCATCACTAAGTCAAGTATGCTTGTCTCACCAAACGTTGATACAAGATTACGAGACAAACTCAAATCATTAAGTGGACTAGATATCAAAGAGGAATTTGGAACTTATCTGGGAATGCCAATATTGAACAGGAAGATGACCACTTCGGACTTTGATTTTCTCCTCCAACGAGCCCAATCTAAGCTTGCAAATTGGAAAGGAAGAACACTGAATCTTGCAGGCCGGCTTACCCTCACGAGATCAGTCTTATCCACCCTCCCAAGCTATGTTATGAAAACAGTGAAGCTTCCTCTAACTTTCATCCGGAAATATGAGAGTATCTGCAGGAAATTCATCTGGAATGGATCGAATGGGGAACGAAAGATGAACCTTATTTCCTGGGAGGTTCTGTGCACACCTAAAGTTTTGGGCGGTGGGGGTTTAAGATCCCTGTCATCATACAATATGGCAGCACTCGGAAAAATAGGATGGAGACTATTAAATGAAAGAAACTCACTGTGGGTCTCAATCCTCCGGACGAAATACAAACTGGGAGGGGTGACCGACATACTCCAAATGGGAAGAAGCCGTACAGGTACTATCACATTCAAAAGCATAGTCCGTAGTATTCATTCAGTGATCTATCCAGGAGCTGCCTGGAGAGTTGGGGATGGTAGGAAGACTAACTTCTGGTCAGATAAATGGGTATCTAAAACTCCCTTATTCAACATCACCATACACCCAGTAGAAGACTGGTTATTGAATGCCAAAGTCAGAGACCTTTGGATTGAAGGTCAAGGTTGGAACTGGGCTGTTATAAACCATCTACTGCCAGCTACCTCTTTGATGAATCTCGCTGCAATCAGAATTTTTGAAGACTCAAATGAGGAAGATAGAATACAGTGGCCTTTCAGCAGCAACGGGGAGTATACCATGGCATCGGGTTACAAATTCCTCAATTACGGTATGTCAGAGCTTCCTAACAAATCAATTTATACAGGAATCTGGAAATTAAACATCCCAGAAAAGATCAAAACCTTTCTCTGGACGGGGGCTTTGGGCAAAACTCTGACGAATGCGGAAAGATACCGTCGACACCTAGCCACAACCCCTGACTGCGACTTGTGTGCGAACACACCGGAAACGCTCTTCCACATATGCAGGGACTGTTCAGTTGCAAAATCGATCTGGTTGCAATTTGATCAAGCCCTAATTCCAGATGAGTTCTTCACTCAAAGCGAAACGGACTGGTTCATCAACAACATCACAGATGAGTCCAAACAAATTGAAGGCCTTCATTGGAATTCTTTCTTTTCTTTTGTCGTTTGGGATCTGTGGAAATGGAGATGTAGCAGAATCTTCAAACATTCTAACACTCCGTCTCACCCAAATGCAACTATCTTAGCCCAGGCGCGAGAATATAGTAGCACCATATCATCCCATAAAGGCCCGAGAGGACATAAATTGAGAAAAGACTTGAACATCAGCTGGACCAAACCACCTGAAGGGTGGGTTAAATGGAACTCAGATGGAGCGGTTCAACAAGGCAATGGAGCAGCTACGGCCAGCGGAGTATTACGATCCGAGGAGGGTCAATGGATCAAAGGAGCGATTCATCACATTGGCACCTGTACCGTACCTTGTGCAGAGCTATGGGGCATTCTACTGGGCCTAGAGACCTGTTGGGAGTTGGGTCAGCGTAAGGTAATATTTGAAACTGATTCGGAACTTGCTGTGAAACTCATTGAGAAGGGGGTTATCCACACACACCCTCTTGCTAGTCTGGTAGCCCGCTGCCAAGGCTTACTACGTAGGAGATGGGCCGTCCAACTCCGACACATCTACCGCGAGGCTAACACCGTTGCGGACTATCTAGCTAATTTTGCTTTTGAATTTCCCATTGGCATTCATTATCTTGAATCTCCCCCTTCGGGAGCTCTTCATTTCTTGTCAAACGATTATAGGGGGGTCACTTTGACCCGGACTATCCTTTCTTCAAGTTTTTAATTTAGCGCCTTGCGCGGGAGTTCTACTCCTCCTTACCAAAAAAAAAAAAAAAATAGATTCATAAGCACGATCGTGTTGCTGCTTTCAAGTGACAATCGTGTAGGCCCATAGAGAACACGATCATACAATTCTTATCCGTTCGCCTAACTCACGTTCAAATCAAGATCGTCGATATTTTTGAATCCTAACACTTGTAAGATGTCTTCGTTGTAGAGATTCATAAACCTTTATAATAAGCTAAAATTTGGACGACTTTTGGGTTGCATTAACTAATGCACGTGCCTCTAATTGGGAAACGTTTATGATTAGTTAAATCCAATACTTTAACCATCTAATTTTATAATTAGCATGCAAACGACAAAAAAACCAGCAAGAACGTGAAGACTTCTTACTGTACTTGTCAGTTCTCATCAATGTTCATATGATTCAGACCGGACTGAACCATTTGTCACAATTCAACATAATCACGGTTAGATATAGTCTACATCTGATTGTATTCGGGCCGAACTTTATAAAATATTAATCATCTTTGTCTTAGCCGGATTTGAAATGACTATCGTACCTGGACGGAAGGGTTGGGCATACGGTTGCCCCTTTTTTAAAAAGTTTTTTATAATATGATTTTTAAAAGTACATATTTAAAATATATTAAATTTATTATAATTATACAAATACTTTGTATTTATACTTAATATTTATAATATACATCCGGGTCTACGGGTTGGACTTTTCGGCATGGACAGGCTTCTTCCTCTATTTATATCTGCCCGTTTTTTCGGACGAGCTATCCAGATCTAAACAGTAAGCATGTCCACGGGTCACGGGTTACCCGTGACCTGGCGGGAACCCGGTGGGTTACGGGTGCGGGTATGGGTCGAGGTGATCCTTACCCGCAGACCCCGGCGGGTTTTCCCGCCAATGGTCAATTTTGAAGGAAAAAAAAATCGAACCAATAGCCGTTGGACAAACTCATTGGCGGGTCGACCCGCCAACAAGCCCTTCTCTTTTCTTTTTTTTAAAAAATTTTCGGGTTTGAAAGAGAAAAGGGTCAACCCGTCGGGTCTGACCCGTGACCCGACGGGTCACCAGCCCGACAGGTTGGCCTTTTAGCCGGGTCCGGGTTACCCTTGACCCGATGGATCGGACCGGTCAGGTCGCTGGGTCCGACCCGTAGACATGCTTACTAAACAGGTCTAGTATAGGCATATAGACTGCTATTTCTTTCCTTTTTCTTATAACCATGAACAGTCAGTCTACTGAACCGGATGTGTGATAGAGGTTCACTCATATTAAATTAATAGTAAATACTGTAGACCGATCTATACAATAATTAATAATAATAAAAAAAATTTATATATAGTACTATAGTAGTCAGTGGATCGCACATTATTAGTTTAGTTAATACTATTGTTTTTTACTGATCGTTGAATAGTTTTTTTTGTTGATTGTTTAATTGTTACTGCTGTCAATAGAAGTCGTGATGAAATTATAGTTTATTTATGGGGTTGATTTTTGGTTATTAAGAGATGATTTTTCAAGTAAAAATAATAAAAAGTATTAATTAGGAAGTTAATTTTAGATTGGGCTTCTTGTAAGACCGTCTTTTATATTATTTGTGAATATAATTATTTTATAAATAATAATATTTTTTATTAAAAAATAACGCTTTTTTATCTAATATATATATATATATATATATATATCTTTTATTAAACGATATAGTCTATCGACTCAATGAGTTATGATATTTTGGGATCCGATAATATTGGTAACATAATTTAACATATAAAATACATAAGTCGGAGTTGACTTCTAGTAAAACGTTATGACTACTTAATGTTATCAAAATTATATATCTCTATGTACCATCATATCACATAATTAGTAAATGGACATTAGGATAAATGAAACAATATAAAAAAAATGAAATAATCCACAATTATTCCTTAATATAAGGAATTGAGGATCATCTCTTAACTTTATCAACATCTTTAAAACAAAAAAAATCTCATGGCACAGTTTTAACATATAGTCATACTCTCTACCGTTACAAAGTTTGACCATGTCCATTGTTGTATCAAGTTGTTCCTCGAAGAGGTTTTATGTGGAAGAGATGAACTAAGAGACCGCGCATCTTAGATGCAATATGTGGGGAGGGTTTAGGATATGTTATTGCCATAATCTCCTTCGGACAACCACCTTGATTAACTTATAGCCGGGAGATTTCGAGCGAGTTTGGTGGAGTTTGTGTCATAAGCTCCTTTTACCCCGTTGATTAAGGTTAATTTTCGAATTTACCCAATTGTTATTGGCATTATATGGAGACGGTTGATGTCTAATGTTGTCATAAAAGGCGTGAGAAAGATATGATAAGAGTTTTTAGTTAGTGACTTTCAATTTAGAGTCGGTGTTACTGGTATTAGGTGAGGAGGTTGTCCTTTGTCAATTTGGTTTTGAAGGAGTGTTATGCTAATTGTCCATTTGGGAGCAAATATATTTGGTTTGGTATAACGGGCAACAAAGTGGAACCCTTGAGACCACATTCTCCTTGGCTTGGTTTTAAACCCTCGAGTGCATATAATCAAGGAATTTTACAATTTCCTTTTAGATGCATGTCAATGGGAATGTGATTGGTAAGACATAAGTCATCGGTAGAGTATTTGATATCATGTGAGAGACTAATATGACATTGTCCCTGAATTGAATATTTGAAAGTTGTCGAGATTTAAGTGAAAGCTTGTTAATTTCATTCATCAATTATTACATATATATATATACAAATAAAATTGGACAAAATGGTAAATTAATAAATAAAAAATAAGTTCAAATATACGGCCCAATACTCTAACACTATCCCTCAACCTAGATGTGGTTTAACAACTTCAAGCTTGAACAATAAAAACCTTAAGTTTTTTTACGCTCCTTGTTACTTGCACTTGAGTCTTGAGCGCGAAAATTGTTGTTGGAGCGAAGAGATACAAGAAGGACTTGATGAACCTTCCTCCCTTCATTGGTATTTGTTTTATTGGCGTCGATATGTCGCAATAAGTTGGACCCTATGACACAAGTAGATAAGTGTCATAGGGTAAGTTAAGCCCTAGGACGCATGTAGATTAACGTACTAGGCTAAGTTTCGCTCCATAAGACGCAAGTTGATTAGCGTCATAGAGTAGGTTTTGGACCCTAAAACGTGTTATGGAAAATTCCGCGTTCCCGACTCACACCGAGTATATATAAACGGGTATTTGTTACGCACTCACACGTACAACCTCACTTGTGTATATAAGCCTTGTGTATATATAGATGCTGAATGTCGGTTACAAAGATCACCGTCATTCACATTCTCCTAAACACTAATTTATTATAATATCATTAGATAATTCTAGACTAATCCTAAACAAACTAGAGTTATCTACTGATGATTAGATTGCTTTATCGGACTCGTTCTCGACCTTTCCAAGCCATTTGCAAATCATTCTCCTGAGTCAAACCAAGCAATTGAGCTTAATCCACTAACCAAATTATGGGCTTAATTTATGGATTCATATATTGCCCATAAATCCTAAAAATAGAAAATTAGTCCAACATTTCCTCCCTTAATTTTCTATTTTCAAGTATCTCCATCGTATCAGAAAATCTCACATGCATCCGCGTCTTAGATCCAGTGTCAACACCTCTTTTTCGCATTGCTCTTCCATCTAAAAAGCAAATATTTATCTCATCTTTGCGGTCTCGCATCACCAAGCGCTTTCCCTTGATCACCTTGTACCATCTCCTTGTGCCAACGAACCTATACCCCTCCATCGTCATCGCACCCAACGAGATGACATTCACGTTCTCCGATGGCACATACCTCACATTGTATAGAGTGTGACTTGTACCGTTATGAAGCCTCATCCTCACACTTCCGGTGCCTTCGACCTTCAACTTCTCACCACTCACTGAGTTGAAGTGACCAAACTCTCCACGAGTCTCCAAGGTGTCAAACATTGCTTGGTCCCAACATACATGCATCGAGGCAGCACTATCCATTACCCACTCTGACTTGGTGGTCTCCTCACCTGTCGCCAAGTAAACATCACCATAATCAACTTCATCAACTTCACTAACCACATTTGTACGGGAGTCCTCTCTCTTCTTTCCCGGCGACATCTCCCTCAACTTCTTTAAATCCTCCCTCATCCGAGGACACCGGGCTTGCATGTGACCCCTCTCCCCGCAGTAGAAGCACTCGACCTCACTCAAGTCTCGTCGCGAGCCTGATCTCTGCCTTGGGTCACCATGCCTTCTCCACTGACTCCTCCCTCGTTCTCGCTCCCCCGCAACTAGTATGCGATCCTCTCCTTTATCGGTAGCATCATTCTTCATCATTCTCTCACTCTCCCGCAAAGTAGCGGTCACCTCATCTAGAGTGAGAGACTTCCTTCCTACAAGTAACGACTGCACCAAAGGCTTGTAGGACTTCGGCAATGATGCTAGCAACAACAACGCTTGCTCCTCTTCTCCAATCTTGTCATCAACATTCAACAATTGACATACTAGTTGATTAAACGGGTTAATGTGGTCATGAAGATTACCTCCTTCCTCCATCTTGAGCGAGTAAATCTCCATCTTCAAGCACAAACGGTTGGTCAACGACTACGACGCGTAGATGCTCTCGAGCTTCTCCCACAACGCCTTCGGTGTGGTCTCCTTCAACACACCATACTTAATCTCGGGAGCCAACGCCAACCAAATTGTACTTGCCGCCTTCCTTTGGATGCTTCTCCACTTCTCCTCGCTCATCGATCCAGGCTTCTCCTCCTCCAAAGCTTGGTCAAGACCCTGCTGCACCAAGAGGTCTTGAATCGTACTCTGCCACAAAGTGAAGTTGATCTTCCCATCAAAGAGTGGACTCGAACGCCCTCATCGCCTCGGCCGCCATCGCGCCAATACGAGATTCAATAAGCAACAAAGTTTACCCGAACACCACCACCGTAACATCGGCTCTAATACCAATTGTTGGGAAAAACTCCGCGTTCCCGACTCACACCGAATATATATAAGCGGGTATATGTTGCGCACTCACACGTACAACCTCACTTGTGTATATAAGCCTTTGTGATCGAACACTCTCTTATTTAATTCATTCATTCTTCAAATACAAATACATATATATAGATGATGAATGTCGGTTACAAAGATCACCGTCATTCACATTCTCCTAAGCACTAATTTATAATAATATCATTAAGATAATTCTAGACTAATCCTAAACAAATCTAGAGTTATCTACTGAGGATTAGATTGCTTTATCGGACTCATTCTCGACCTGTCCAAGCCATTTGCAAATCATTCTCTTGAGTGAGACCAAGCATTTGGGCTTAATACACTAACCAAATGAGGATTTGATGAACAATCCTCCCTTCTTTGGTCTTTGTTATGTTAGTTTGGGGATAAAACACGCTGGTAGAGTCGGCTCTAGGGTGTATGTAGGTTGGCGTGATAGATGACGACATAACTAGGTTTTGTGTTTTAGGGTTTGTTTAAGCGAAAGCGTGTTTAGATATCGTAGGCTCTGATACCATGTAGAGATTAATCAACAAAAAATTTGTTTATTTCATTGATCAAATATTGTTTATATAGACAAATATAAGGTGACAACCCGGTAAACTAACAAATAGAGAGATAAGCTCAAATATACGACCCAAAATACGGCTCAATATTCTAAAAAGGACTAAGCTCTTTTGTTCATCATGTGACGGTGAGCCACGAGGTTGACGTATTTCCTTAAGCCATTGTAATGCGTGAGTTGAGTGTGAAACTATTAGGAGGGATGGATAGTAGAGATAAATTATTCATCTAGACGTTGACTATAAAATTATTTGTTAAGGTCTATACATCTTTTTCCCTTCTAGGGCTCCACGAAGTGAGCTTATTTTGCTTCGTTTTTGTTCGGCCGTGTGAGTATTTGCAAAATAGTTTTCTATCTTAGGACATGTCATACCGAGAACACATGTGATTTTTCGCATATAATAAAGGGTTATGTGATTTGATTGAGAACATTGTGGTAAGTGGGTATTTTTTATAGGGATTTTCGATGGAGGCCATCTTCCTTATTCATCCAATGTGAGCCTCAAATACTCATATTGGAAATGTTGTAGGAGATACTTCATAGGCTCATATCCCATAAACCAATTTTTGGAGTTGCACATCCCACTACAACACGGAGCAATAGTGTGTTTCAACAATATATCTACCACTTATATTTACGAAATTGGAAATCTAGCCTCCAACCTTTCATGTTTTGTTTTTTTACTACTTCATTTAAAAAATAATATTTATTAAAATATTTTTTTCGAAGTTTTTTTTTTTGATTTTTTCCTTCATTTTTTCACATGATTTACTGTCAACCAATGTAGTGTCGAAAACTATAACGTCAAACAAATGTAGTGTCGACAAATATAATGTCAAAATTGTATTGTCAACTACTATAATGTCAACAAATATATTATCGACAATTATTATGTCAACAAATGTATTATCATAGATAATATTATTACAAAATGTGTTGTTATCAACTGTAGTGTCATCAATGATATTGTCACCAATACATTATCATCAATTATGTTATCAATAACCTATTATCATCAGTTGTAGTAAAAATACTACTCTGGCAAAAAAATTGCGATTTTTTTTATAAAGAAACAAATTTATTTTTTAACTATGGATAAAAAAACTAAGAATAAAAAGTTAGGGTTAAAATTTTCAATTTAAAAAATCAAAATGTTTAGTTAGAAAATTCTACATATTCGCATGTTTCATGTGCCACACCCCCATCCCCTAGTTTGCAGATGTGTTCACAAAAGAGTTAACAGGTGACAAGCCGTTGGGTAGTAGTTCCTCGGACATCGGTCTTTAAAATTGAAATTACACAAAGAGGGGATCTTTCAAAGAGTGGAAAGCGAAAGGAAAGTCGAAGCTAGAGATGGGAGGGAGTCCACTGATGCGTTTGCTTCTCTCTCTCTCTTGAAAACCGAAAGCGGTTAGGACATACTATCTTCTAGAGGTAGTCCATCCTAAAGCATCCTTGCAGATGAGAACACGAAGTTCGGGGTCGTCCGAAAATGTTGTGTTGGGATTCAAAATTTTCAAATGGGTTAATCGGTCAGCAACACAGTTAATTTCTCTGAACACATGTCTGATTTGGACTTCTTCAAAGAAGCGAAGATTCAGTCTGGAGTAGGATATAATCATCTCGAGCTGACAACACCAAAGTTAGTGCTTTGATAACACATAAGTTATCACCCTCAATTTCAATATTATTAATATTTAGCCTTATAGTTTCTTTAAGCCCAACTTTTAGCGCAAAAGCTTTCACTTTTAACAACCGAGTTAAATTTATTTTTTCTAACATCCAAGCTAATAACGTCACCATACAAATTGCTAATGACAAAACCAATAAAAGCTATACCCGAATTGAGTTTTAATTTATCAAAGTTTAGTTTGTGAAACCCATAAATTAGTTTGTCCCATTTGATATTATTTTGCTATAAATATGTCAAAATTAGATCAACCAATGTGGAGGGATGAACATGCTTCGGTAGTAGTCATTTTTTTAGGCCTGGGCATGGGACCGGACGGGATTGGGGTCGTCCCGCGTCCGTCCCGCAATTTATAAACGGAACGGGACGAGATTTACAACTTTTTTTTCGTTCCGCGTTGGCCTTATCCCACATGGGACGGGACGGGACGTGTCTAATCCGCAAGAATTATGCACCTATTATATTCAACATTTCCTCTTGTGTTTCTTTAATGTTTAGAGACACAAATGATAAAAAAAAAACTCGATACCGAATTACCGATTCAAGAGGCCTACATTAACGGTTAATACATTCAAAACGAATATAAGTTACACCAAAGTGTCTTACCGATTCACATTAAAAAAATCTAGCACTACATTACACTAACGATAACATTTTTTACATGTCAATTACAACAGATAATTTACAAAAAATTATATATTATTTTATCACTTTTATAATTCTTATCAATATAAAACTATAACCGGGATGAGAAGTTTCCTTCCCACATTCCGTCCCGCAAATTTTTCACGGAACGAGATACACATTTTTTTATTCAAATCCTGACAGGATCGGGACAGGACCGGAACAGCAATAACCGAGATTTATGGACAACCTACATTTTTTCATACAATCCGTTTCTACAAGCATTAGGGTAACGCAACGCTTAATTCCCATTGTCGTTGAAACGCTGCGTTGCTATCTCAGTTAGGCAGAGAAGACACGAGCCAGGTAAAAGGACATGAATAGGAATCAGAAGACCGATATTCGCGCCAAATTACTAGCTTCAACTGTGAAAGTGTATTGAAATTGAAGAGCTAGATCGCACTATCGCAGTCCTTCATCTTATCACCACCGCTGAATTTCGTATCAAAAGCAGGTTCTCCAATTTGTGCTAATTTACTTCGCTTATGCAACCCTAGAGATCGATCGAGTTTTCGTATTCCCGATTAATATGAAGTTACATTTGATATATTCCGGCAAAATTAGGGTTAAAAACTCCAAGTTCATCTTGTAGATTCGTCTATCCCGATGATGGATATGTGCTTTGGTTGGAAAGGGAAAAATCTTCTCTCAAGAGCGAGAGATCTTCAATACCCTAATAAAAAAAAGAGGAGATCACCACGAGTTACATTATAATAGTTTCAAGTTCTGCGTCGTGGAAATCAGTATGGTGAGCAATGCAAAAACTAATGTTATAGAATCCTCAAATCTCAATTATTTTTATTTCTTTTGATATCATTCGGCATTATTGAATTTTTTTTGTATTTTTGTAGTGACAAATCAATGAAGTTGGTAGGTCGACTGCAGTAGTAGTGGTGACACAAGACTACAAGTCCTGTTCATGTAATCCATTCTTATGTATCTTATTTTAATTCAGGTTTATTCTTGATGTTGAAATGATTTCATGATGATTGAAAACAATTGTTTTTAATAGAAATTAATGGCAACAAATATATTCTTTCTCACTCTTCCGGCTGTTATTTGGGATGTTTTTGATACTTTAATACATATTACTTGATTATGCCAATTTTATGCATTTCTGGCGTTGCTCTACGTGCGAGCAATTTATGTTGCAATAGGACATATTAGGTTCTATATCTGGATGTAAGTACATGGGAATAACGTGTTCAAGCATATATTTTCTCAAACTAAACTTGTTGGTATGGCTCCCCGTGTTAATCCAGATGAAACAGACTCTAGCATTCTGGGCAAGAGTTTACCGAAGAAGGCTCTTGATGAGGAGGTTATTAAACTATGGAAAAATATTGAGAGATTGCCAACCTTTGAAAGATCCAGGGTTTGTCTACTTGATGAATATAGTGATAAAAATGCGGAAGCCAAAGGTAAAAAGGTGGTTGATGTCAGGCACCTTGGAGCTTTAGATCGGCAACGTTTAGTAGAACGGCTGATTAAACAGGTTGAGGCTGATAATCTTCAGCTTTTGCAGAAGATCAGAAATAGAATCGACAGGTAAACTTTTTACATTTGAGCAGACAATCCTTGTACTTATATTGGCATTTTACCTAATATAATCGTGTGCAGAAGTGACATACAGTATTATGCATTCTTTACAAAATTCATGTTTACATGAAACTATTAAAGTGGCAGTTGTTGATTTGACGTTCAGAGCCACTTGGCTCTTTTATGGAGACAATTAAGTTATGTAGTTGTCTTTCTATTTTGGTATGTAGAGTTGGTATAAAATCATCCAGTGTCGAGGTGAGGTATAAGAACCTATGTGTTGAAGCCAAGTGCAAAGTAGTTGATGGAAAGCCCCTCCCAACTCTATGGAAGTCTTTGAAATCGTCGTTGTCGGTAAGTATGTGTTGTTGCTTGAGTAATTTTGTATGTTGATCTTGGTCATGCTGTTCACTGTAGCACGTATCTATACATCACTTCTTTCTCTTGTTATATTTAGATATGACTTATCCTGTAAATTCTGCATAGGTGATTACCAAGTTGGTAGGGTGCAAACCGCAAGAAGCAAAACTAAGCATTGTCCAAGATGTCAGTGGTATAATAAAGCCAGGAAGGTAACCATAGAAGCTTTCCCTAATTACTGTTAGTTGATGAATCTACATTGTTTGTTTGCCTATGTAATATCTCGCCCCATTTCGTTGTAATCTTATCATCTCCTCTTTCCACTACCGTAGTGAAAAAAAAGAGACAGATGTAAGACACAGAATAGATAATAGATATGCATGTTTCACAATAATGGAACTGGAACCAGATGTAACACACTGAATAGATAATCTCCTACCTGTTGCAGGCTGACTTTGTTACTTGGACCACCTGGATGCGGGAAGACCTCCCTTTTGTTGGCGCTTTCTGGGAATATGAACACATCTCTCAAGGTTGTAAGCAGGCAACTTTTTCTGTTAAAATTCGATGCTAAATTATTCTTATTGTTTCAATTTCTGTCCGATTTCTTTCAACTGCTCTTGCATCTGCTTTGTGTGGAAATTTTCACTTCCATCTCGTCTTACTTTTATCAACAACCATACTGTATGCCTTCAGTATTATCCATTGACGAAAACATGCCTATTTTCCATTATTGACGAAAACATGCCTATTTTCCATGTAGAAGGCAATAAATGGAATGATGTATTAATGTTATGCAACTCATTACAGGTTTCCGGGGATGTAACCTACAATGAGTACAAGCTCGATGAATTTGTTCCGCAGAAAAGTTCCGCTTATGTTAGCCAGTATGACCTGCACATTCCAGAGATTTCAGTGAGAGAAACTCTGGATTTTTCAGCTCGTTGTCAGGGTGTTGGATCACGTTCAGGTACAGTATCTGTGAGTTCCATTGTGATACTCTATTCGTTTATGCTGTCAATGATGACAAATTGCATTTACCACTTTCCTTTTGAAGAAATTATGTCCGAGCTTTGTCGAAGGGAGAAGGAGGCAGGGATTGTACCTGATCCTGATATAGATGCCTACATGAAGGTAAACATGTCTGTGGCTTTCTCTACTTAGTAATCCTGTCCACCTGATCACCGAGTTCAAATATTATTGATATAAGTTATAATTATGTCTGCTAATTGATCTTGGTATGGCTTTAACATTTCATACATTTAATGTATGGGGCACTGTGAAGTTGTAAACTCGCACTACACCTCGTCCGATTATAAAAGAAGGATCTGAAATTTCTCGGTTATTAATTGAAAGTTGACCGTGATCCGAAACAGGTTGCTAACTGCAAGATGTTGAAATAGACTTAGACGTTATCCGAAAATTGTATGATGTCGCAATGCAGTTTATCAGCAGTAGAGTGCATCGGCTAAATAATGTTCTGTTGAATCTTGCACCCAAATGATTGAATACTTCAGAATGCAGGACTGCGATCCAATATAGAAAATATTCATTGGTCAACATAGAAAATGCCTGCTTCTTAAGAGCTATCTGCCTAATTATTTGTTTCTTTTTCACATTGCAAAACTCTGGGGTAGTTTAATATTGTAAGATGACACAAAATTGCTAAGGGGATAAACCTGCTGCTATATCTCGAGTGCTGTTACTATGATGGAGGAGCAATTAATTTGCTAAGTTTATAAAATTTACGTGTGAAGCTTATAGGGGATTGCGATGTAACAATTGGCTTAGGATAATTAGGTGTGCCATGGCTTCTTGATTTCAAATTTCAAGCACTTCACGAATAAGCTTTTTGTATGCATTTGCTTGTGCGCCTTTTCTTATGTTTGATCAGACTGACAAATTCTATCATGAACTCTGAACAGGCATCATCCGCTGAAGGATTGGGGAGTACACTACTTACAGATTATATCTTAAAGGTAATTTTCTGTCAATACAAGTGATATTACTTATGTTTATGTAGGCGGCTTTGGACCTTTGATTCATCAAGTTCATGCTTGCAGATTCTTGGTCTTGATGGATGTGCTGACACCATGACTGGGGATGCTATGAGAAGAGGTATATCTGGTGGTCAAAAGAGGAGGCTAACAACAGGTGATAATAGTGGTTCTCATGAAAGGATTTCGTATCATTCATATAATCATATCTGACTAAATTTTATGGTCAGATAAGACTCAGTTTTACCTGAATTCTGCAGGCGAGATGATTGTTGGCCCTACAAAAGTATTGTTTATGGATGAAATAACAAATGGCTTGGACAGTTCCACTGCCTTTCAAATAGTTACATGTATACAACAAGTGGCCCATATGACTGATGCTACTGCTCTGATTGCACTACTGCAGCCAGCTCCCGAAACTTTTGATTTGTTTGATGATATTATGTTAATGGCAGAGGGGAAGATTGTTTATCACGGACCACGTTCTTCTATATTAGATTTTTTTGAGGAATGTGGATTTAGGTGTCCTCAGAGGAAGGGGGTAGCTGACTTTCTTCAGGAGGTAATTTTTTGGGATGATAACATCCCCCTCTTATAAATAAGTGATCATCTCTAATAGTCTAATAATACAGGTCATTTCAAGGAAGGATCAATGGCAGTACTGGTTCCTTGATGATCAACCTTATAATTATTTTTCAGTCGACATGTTTTGTGAGAAATTTAAGGCATCTTCTATTGGGAGGAAACTATACGAAGAAGTCTCACAACCACATGTTAAATCACAGAGCGATGACAATGCCATATCCTTCGGCATTTATTCTCTATCCATGTGGGAGCTTTTTAAAGCTTGTATGTCCAGGGAATATCTTTTGATGAGGAAGAGCGCTTTCATTTACGTACTGAGAACGGTTCAGGTGAATTAACGTTTTGAACATTCTTTTCCATTTGAAGTTCTAGGATGAGATTTTCTACTGAGTTTAAGCGATTGAAAGGATATACAGTGACTGATACACTTCATTTCATTATGGCAGATAGTCATTGTTGCATTTATATCAATGACCGTGTTTTTGCGAACTCGGTTGGGCATGAATGTCGTTGATGCAAACTTCTATTTGGGTGCCTTGTTCTATGCCCTTATTGTATTTCTAGCTGATGGTATAGCAGAAGCAGGTTTACTGATCATGAGGCTTCCAGTTTTCTTTAAACAAAGAGACTTGTACTTCTACCCTGCATGGGCCTTTGTAATTCCTGCCACAGTTCTGACGATTCCTTTCTCCATTACCACTTCTCTTATTTGGACAACACTAACTTACTACGTCACTGGATATAGTCCTGAAATTTGGAGGTGAGTTCTACAAAAAATTCCACGTTAAAAAATCTAACATGTCAAAGGTCTGTATTCAGTGTTTTAAACTTTTAACAGGATTGTGCCTCTCTCTAGTCATTGATATCAAGTGACTTATATTGTAACTGTATGGTTAGTTTAAGATCATGCAGTGAAGAGCATGATTTAGATGAAAAGGCTATAGCAGTATTAGTTTTGTTGTTAACAATTACCTTTTGACGAAAAATCACGTTATTGATGATTTATTTTGTGTGATATTCAGGTTCTTTCAGCAATTACTTTTACTGAGCTCAGTACACTTCACATCAATATCCTTCTACCGTTTCCTTGCTGCTCTATTCCAAACCAGGGTCGCTGTTATGTCTGCATGCAGTTTCTTTTTATCCTTTGCGTTCATATTTTCTGGCTTTGTAATCCCGCTAAGTAAGGAACATGAGAAACTTTGTAACATAATTTTCAACTTCCATGTACTGGGACTCACCTGGCCATAATTTTTCAACAGCTTCAATGCCAGCATGGTTGAAGTGGGGATTTTGGGCTGATCCACTTTCATACGGGGTGATTGGCATTTCTGGCAATGAATTTCTGGCTCCGAGATGGCAAAAGGTAAAATAAATTAATCAAAGAAATAAATTTTGCTAGCCTAGATGGTAGTTTTAGCTGCCATTGATGTTAAATGGATTGCAAAGAAGTTAATGTGTAGTTGAACTCCAGCATTTTTTTTCTTTCTGATTTTCAATCTTCTCTGTAGATGATGCCTCCAAACACAACCATTGGGCATTGGGTACTTGAAGCACGTGGAATAGATTTTGCTAGACATTATTATTGGATATCAATTGGGGCTTTGATTGGATTGGCCATACTTGCCAACATTGGTTTTACTTTAGCACTGACTTTTCTCAAGGGTAAGAAGTGTTTGCGTTAAGTATCTGAAGTGTGATGTGGTAACAAGATTCGTTTGCTCTAACTCAACCAACTTTTTGTCTAGCTCCGGGAACATCTGATGCAATTATCTCACGTGAGAAACTTGCTCAATTACAAGGAGTACAAGATCCCACTGAAGATGCTCATGCTGGTGATAAAAGCTATACTTCCCTTGCAACCGAAATGGCACATGATAAAGGTTAGTTTGCTGTTTGGCAATAAAGAAAAGGTCAAGATATAGCTGAACCAAGGTTGTGTTTGGATTGAAGGGATAATGCATAATTTTGCATTATCCTGCATTGAATCTTAGGATTTAATGCAAGAGAATGCAGGATGATGCAAACTAAGATAAAATGCAACAGAATGTATTATCCCTTGAAATCCAAAGACACCCCAAAGGGCTATAGTTGACTTTTTCCTCCAAAATAAAATGTCAACCTTTGGACCGCTTTGCTGCACTCAAATTCATATCTTTGTGTCTTGACCCTTTACCATCTATTTGACAGGGAGAATGGTGTTGCCTTTTCGACCTCTTACTATAACATTTAGAAATCTGAACTACTGCGTTGACACCATAGTGGTAATCTAATGCCTGAGTGCCTACTTAGAATTAAGTTCACAAGAATGAGATCATATGTAGTTGATAGTGTAAGTTTTTCTCTGGTTGCAGGAAACAAAAAAGCTGCAGCTCCTGAGTGATATCACAGGCGCATTCAGGCCTGGTGTTCTCTCTGCACTAATGGGTGCCAGTGGAGCTGGAAAAACAACTCTTCTAGATGTTTTGGCCGGAAGAAAAACGTGTGGTTACATAACAGGAGATATACGAATATCAGGGTATCCTAAGGTTCAGGAAACATTTGCTCGTGTATTCGGTTACTGTGAACAAACTGATGTACATTCACCTCGAATTACTATAGAAGAATCACTATTTTTCTCTGCCTGGCTACGACTTCCTGACAACATTGATTCAAGGGCCAAAAGGGTATTTTCCATTCTTGAATATGAAGCAGTTCTGATTAGTATTCATATATATTCTGCAAAAAACTTACAACTTGCATGAATGCACAGCAATTCGTCAATGAAGTTCTTGAAACTATTGAGCTGGATGAAATAAAAGACTTTCTGGTCGGCGTACCTGGTGGCAGTGGTCTATCAACAGAG
Source organism: Fagopyrum homotropicum (assembly GCA_033239125.1). NCBI lineage: Eukaryota > Viridiplantae > Streptophyta > Magnoliopsida > Caryophyllales > Polygonaceae > Fagopyrum > Fagopyrum homotropicum. The sequence continues at coordinate 1,697,496 of BSWB01000001.1, read as the reverse complement.
CAGCGGAAGCGGCTCACTATAGCTGTGGAGCTTGTTTCCAACCCATCCATTATCTTTATGGATGAACCTACAACAGGCTTAGATGCAAGAGCAGCTGCTATTGTTATGAGAGCAGTAAAAAACGTTGCTGCTACTGGAAGGACAGTTGTTTGCACCATCCACCAACCTAGCATTGACATATTTGAAGCATTCGACGAGGTTATTGATTAATGATGCTTTAGTTAAAGAATCTGCTATTTCACATTAAAATATAAAAGCATGTGGTTAGTTACTTCCTAGACAGACCAGCATAACTTTGCATGTTTGTTGCCAAAAATAGGATCAACAGAAGAAAAGCCAAAACATCAAACTGTTGACAAAAACTACTTGATCTTGATTCTCCATGAATTGATCACAAATTTCTATGTACTGACAAATATTTTTCACGTTTTTGAAGTGTATATTAGTTAATCACAATGGCTTTTGATCTGCTGTGAATTGTATGCCTAGCTACTTGTATGATGCATAAGAAATTAGAAACTAGAAATAATATTAATTTCACCAAGGTCAAGAACATTGTTTTACATGTATATTACTGCGTCCAGTGCTGACAAATGTTATAAATTTCTATTTTATTTCTTGCAGCTGATTCTCTTGAAAACTGGTGGCCAAATAATTTATTCTGGTCCACTAGGCCAGCATTCCCAGAAGGTTATCGACTATTTTGAGGTAGTCTACTGTAATGTAGTTCTGTTCTACTATGCTGTTTGGTATTTCTATTTTGCATGCACTGAAGCTGTTTTTATTTTTCACTTTGCAATTTTTAAACAGGCAATATCTGGGGTGCCAAAGATCAGAAATAACTACAATCCTGCAACATGGATGTTGGAAGTCACTTCGGCATCAACAGAAGTTGATCTTGGACTTGATTTTGCCCAAGTTTACTGCAACTCTATGTTATACGAGTAAGTTGACTTGATTGGTTACAATTCAGGCTTTCACTAGTTTTTTTATTCCTTTTGAGTTCGGTATTAGCTTCTCCATACATTAACATGCACAATATGAAGATACATTGGATGCTTATACTTCTGATGATCATGAGGAAATATGGTTTATAATATTCAATTGTTTGCTTCAGACAGTTATTAGTTAAACTTATAAAACTCTTGTATTCGTGCAACTTGGTGTTTCTAATAACATCATAATGTAATTCAAATGCCCTCTTTTCATTTTGAGTATTAGGTGCAGCCACTGAAAGTATTTCGCTGCAACCATAGTTGGTTCCCCATAAGCAATAGCATGAAGCTTTTTAATCATGATAGTTACGGAACTACTTGCTGTCTCTAAAAGTAATGTCTTCTTTTAAGTGTCATTATGATTGCGGCTTCTAAAGAACGAGCCAAACCCTAGTAGTTGTTTATTGACACTCAAAATATTCCCAGCTTTGAAACTGTTAAAAACACTCATTATGTTTCTCTGAACCTTTATCAGTGATATAGTATGTGATATATTTCATTATATGTAAATTGATGATTGTTTAAACGGGAATTGACGTGTGGGATTACTGTACTGTCACTTTTCATTCCCAATCAGAAAGAAATTTAGAGAAAAATCCCGGTTTGGTAAATTTTCTGTCTGTTTAATTTCTCTTGCCTTCTTGTTACAGGAAGAATCAAAATCTGGTGAAGCAACTAGGCGAGCCACCTTCAGGTTCAGAAGACCTCCATTTCCGATCCCGTTTTTCACAAAATGAATGGGAACAATTTAAATCATGCTTGTGGAAACTGCACTTATCTTACTGGAGAAGCCCCTCGTACAATCTGACGCGCTTTCTGCTCAATCTAGTAGCATCTCTTATTTTGGGGCTTCTGTTCTGGCAGCAAGGGAAAGAAATGTAAGTCAGTTGATTTTTATAAGTTAAACCAGAAAAGGGCTGCAACTTTTTTAGCCATCCTTCAGAAAAATGGATTTGAGTTCTGATAAGAGAACTCAATTGTAACTGTTTTTCATAGAAGTTTATTTTGTAATTGACAGAAAAGATCAGCAGAGCTTGCTGACCGTATTTGGTTCAATGTTGTCGGCTGTTCTCTTCTTGGGAGTAAACAACTGCCAAAACGTATTGCCATTTGTTGCAACGGAGAGAACAGTTGTTTATCGCGAGAGATTTGCAGGGATGTACTCTTCATGTGCATATTCATTCGCCCAGGTACACATCTACTACACCATACTAAGCATACAATAGCAAATGCTCCCTTTGTTTCAATATATGTAATGCTAAAAATTCTAAAAATAACGAAAATCCATTGAATGAGTTGGTTAAGTAGGCCATTTTTGCCTAATGTAGTGTCAAGTAGACTCTTATGTTTATTATGAGACAAACTAGACCCCTTTTAACCCCTTTAAATAAGTGTTTTAGAATTAAAAAATAATCTTAAATTAACAAGGGGCCTAGTTTGTATCAACAATACAAAAAAGACCTTATTAGTCCAATCTTCTCAAATAAATTTACGGTCAGTTATAGGGTCCGTTGGGAGACAAGCTTATTTGTTGCAGAAGTTGACAAATAGAAGAGTTTGTCAATCAACTACCTATTTCAGGCTTTCAGCTACGCGTGAGCTTAAAATTAAGCTTCAACAAACCCATTGTTTCAAGAAGTCCTCTATTGATATTTTTTTGTTTCCTAATAACTGTAAAAAATGTCAGAAAGACTATTATTATGAAGCAGAAAGAGTAGCAAATGCCACAAAAACAATTTATTGATCTTGTTGTGATTTTGAGTATTCTCACCTTCTAATGATCCTAAATCCTTATCATGAAGGTGGCGGTTGAGCTTCCATACATTCTCGCAGAAGCAGTCATGTTCACAATCATCACATACCCTATGATTGGGTATTACTTATCAGCTTACAAGATTTTCTGGTACTGTTTCGCCATGTTCTGCAATCTGATGGCTTATAACTTCTTCGGTATGGTGCTTGTCTCACTAACACCCGACTTCCAAGTGGCTGCAATTATAGCTCCGATATTCTACTCGTTGTTCAATCTATTTGCTGGATTCTATATCCCTGCACCTGTAAGCTACTTCTAACTCAAGCTATATTGCTTTAATTGCATGCTCTTGCTTCTTCTTTTTGGAAAAATTACATTAAATATCCTGAACTTTGTTTTTTTAAAACTATTTTGGTAACAATTTTAGAAGAAATACTGATTTAGTATTTTAAGTTAATCCGATTTTTTAGTATTCCTATAAAAAACTTTTACTATTTTGTAAATAGTTTATAGTTGATTCGAGAGCCAAAATTGTTAAAATTTTACATCTTTTCACTTTTTAATAATTTATATATTATTTTTAAAAATCTATTCAATACTCTAACAATAATCTTTTTAATATATTTATAATTATGCCCTTTCATTTTATAAATTTTTTAAATTTAATCCCCACAACATGATGTTAGTCGTATTACTTAATAAAAAATGACTAATTTGGATGAAATAATTTTTGTTAATCTATAAATATTTTTTATAGATTAATACATAATGTATAAAATTAAAAATATAATATTTTTTATTCAGACAAAACCCACAAAAGGTGCAGACTAAGGGCCTGTTTACTAAGGGTTTGAGTTTATTCGGGTTTATAAACTAACGAGTTTAAAAACCCAAATAAAAATAACCTCATCTTGAGAAGGTTATTTTTTACGGGTTTAAAAACCCAAATAAACTATCATTTAGTTTATAAACCCGCAAGGTAAACGGTTACACAAAATCAGCAAAGGTTTATAAACTATCATTTAGTTTATAAACCCGCAAGGTAAACGGTTACACAAAAATCAGCAAAGGTTTATAAACTATCATTTAGTTTATAAACCCGCAAGGTAAACAGGCCCTAACTAGTTTTTACAAATTTTTTGGCGAAATGAGTTTGATGATCTTGCATGGCAAGATTTTAGCACTCATTTATGTGTCTATACCTTGTTTTCTTGCAGCAAATTCCCAAGTGGTGGCTATGGTTTTATTACATGTGCCCACCAGCCTGGGCACTCCGCGCCATGCTTACGTCGCAATATGGAGACATACAAACCTCGACCACAGTCTTTGGTCAGACGAAAACAGTTGCAGGTTTCTTGAGCGATTACTTTGAATATGACAGCAGTCAGTTAAGTCTTGTGGCTGTCGTTTTGATTTGTTTTCCTCTTGTTTTTGCTGCACTCTTCGCGATTTTTATGAATAAGTTGAATTTCCAAAGAAGGTAACCTGAGAGATCGAGTTATGTAGCAAATATACATTGTACTTCACTCGTCTTGTTCTGTAAATTTTTTGTATAGTTATAATATATTGTTGTTAATTTCAATTTGATATGGCTAATGGCGGTTGCTTGAATGTGCTTCTTCGATCATTGTATCAATGTTTGTGATCAGCTTGGATTTGAGCATAAATAGTAGAACTATGTTTGCGAGGAACTTATGAGACGATGATATTGATGTAGATCGATATAACAAAAACTAAAACAATTAAGATAAATAATATTTTCATTAATAAAATGAAACTATATATTATAAAAACTTATTGTCATAATTCCTTCAATGAAATTGAAATTTATAGCGTTGGACATTTTCCTTCACAAGCACATTGAAATATAGGACCGAGAGAGGGGTTGATATGGATGGGAATACGTCTGCAAAACCCTTCACCAAGTTTCTTCTCTTCACATATCTTCTTACATTCGGATTCATTGCAGTTATAAAAATCCACCACACAAAAATCTTCTGATGTTGCACTCGCTTTCATAGCCATTCCTGCAACTACAAGTTTCATTTATAAATATATTGACGAAAGAGATCTCAACATCAATGTTTGAAACACTATATTTAGATCAATGGGTACATTCTTTGTATCACGTTGTTGCTTTTGTTTTTATTTACAATTCTTACTCTTGTAAGATAAATGATATAAAAAATTTGTTACTCTTTCTAAGATAAAACCATGAACAATACATGAAATGTTACCTGTGAGAGCAAGAACGAAGATGAGGATGAGACTCATGTTACCACAAAACTTGGACATGATGCTTGTTGATGTTTTGTTATGGGATAAGTTGTGAAGAACTAGATAATTTGTGCATAAGATTAGGGACTAATACATATGCTTTTATACTGAAAATCTATAGTTAAAATATTATTCTTTTAATTTATTACCTAAATTTTCATTTCTTATGAACTTATCATGTATTGGGTCAACTAATTAATTTCAAAACTAAACAATCGTATTTATCTAGCAATTAAGTAGTAGACTACATAGTAAGATGAACAGTTTTTCCATATGGAGTTTCCCCAAAGTGTGAATTCTTTGACTTTGACGGACAATTAATCAAATCCATCTCCCTTCAAAAAAATTAAAGTAAAAGACGACGTTATTTGTACAATGTCTTAAATGTACAATTCTATTTATTGTATGTGGACATGTAACAACGAGTTGGATGATGGGTGAATGTACCACTTCCGTCATCCACCTGGTAACTATCTCGGGTGCATTCACCCATCGTCCGTCAGGTGTCGGGTTATGGATGAATAAACCACTTTCATCATCCCCTTTAGCTAGCTCTCCCGGGTACATTCCCCTATCACGCGTCGGGTGATGGAATGCTAAACCATGTCCGTCATCCACTCGTTAACTCTCTCGGGTGCATTTACCCATTATTATTGGGTGATGGATGAATAAATCACTTTTGTCATCCCCAACTAACTCTCTCAGGTGCATTCACCTATATATCACCCGTCGGGTGTTAGATGGATAAACCATATCCATCATCCACCCGTTAACCTTTTTGCGTGTATCCACCTATCGACGACCTTAGGTGATTGGATGGTTAGGACTCATCTATGTGTGATTAAGAATTATGAATATTATTAACATATGCAGCAATTTTAACTAAGCACAAAATTCTTACTTTCAAAACAAATAGTACTATTAAATAAGAAATTATAATAATTTATAGCGTGCTATTATAAAACAATCGATAATAAAAAATTTTTAGTAATTTTATAATTTACAACTTGATGTATACATATTCAAATATTTTTGGTGCATCAGTTCGGGTGATAAGTGGACGACCATCAATCATCATTAACTCATCACCCGACATTTTGTATTAGGTGATTCAGGTACGGGATACTCATTTTTTTTGAAAACGGAAAGTGGTTCGAACCAATAGACAACGCGTTGTCTAGTGGGTCAAAAAGCCGAAAAAGATCGGCAGGCGGATTAACCATCATGAAAGGCACACAACAGAGAAAAGAAATACACAAAAATACATCAAAAAGAACCCGAAAGCAAAAAAAGTCTTCAAGGGAAAGCAGGATGATCCAGCCAACAAGAGACAACGAGCATAAACGTTTATCTTCGAAGGAAATACATAGGTAGGAAGCCTAGGGAACAGTTGTGGACATCTCAGATTTGAACTACAATAGGGTCATCAGAAGTCGATCACAAATACATGCCCCCTTCTCAACAAAAGCTCGAACCGCCACCAAAAGACAACATCAATTGAACCGCCACCAAAAGACAACATCAATCGAACCGCCACCAAAAGACAACATCAATCCTCAGAATACGAAACTGCTGAAAACGGGAATCATGATATATCGCCATGTAAAACTTGATGGTTTAAAAACTAACGATTTGTAAGGAGGAAATTGTTAAACGAAAGTTGGATAACTAATTGATAGGGGCCTAGTTTGTATCTATGATACAAAAAAGACTCTACTACACCATTATTCTCATGACTTATTTGACTAGTAGACATGATTGTTGTATCAAACAAGCTACTTGACTTGTAAAAATTATGTTTGAGCTTGTTTATTTTCGCAACGAGAATAATATGAACACATTTTAAAGTTCGTATAAAATTTAAGTTTGGTTCGAACTTGACGCGTTCAGCGAGTCGAACTTGAGCATGTCAATGCTCAACTTGTACGTAGTTTAAAACAAGTTCATTGAGCTTGGTTTTTATTGTCATGCTTTTTTTTTTGCAAGTCCGGCTCCTCGCTCTTCATTTGTCAAGCGTTTGACTTCCTTATGCTTTCTCTCTTCATTTGTCAAGTGTATGACTTCCTTATGTTTGTGGGTGTGAATGAATTGATCATGACCATGCCTTTTACATTTGTTATTGACCATTTTGTTGGTCGTTTGAACGTTGTCTTTACCTTACATGACCCGAGCATTGCTTTATAGTTATTGAGTTGCATGCTTCCAATTACTTTATTGGTATTGTAAAAGTTTTAATTGAGGGTTTCAAAAACCCTTAGTCGTAGATCCGACTAAGAAAACACAAGAATCACACAAGAACTTATTTACACATTTTGGAGTTGCCTCCTACGTTTGCGGGACCTCATGAGGGGAGATCCGGTCCCAGATTTCACTAGGTTTCCCAACAGTCGTTAAAATACAACAACAAACAAAATACTTGTAAGAACACTAAAGCTAGCAAAGAAAATAGAGAAATCGACAAGAAGAAAGAGAAACCGAGATAGAAGAAAAGCCTCCTATAAGGCACTTAGCAAAAGATCTGAGATGGATATTTTCGCAAACCAGAAGCCAATGATCTGGCGGTGAAACAACTCAGAGTTTACAAATCTCAGAGCGATGTTGCTTAATTTTCGTCTTTCTCTCTAGATCCTCTCGTTTCTAACGACTTATGAAAGATTTGGTCCTTATTTCGAACTCACCCTCTCTCTATTGCTTTTCTCATATGTCAAACCCTAGCGGATTTAGAAGAACACAAAAAAGCTTTGTCTAGGTTTTTTTTCCAAGTCGTAACAAGCTTATATATCTACCTCCATAAACAAGCTCGCATGCTTGCTTTGAAGCTTAGTCGTACCGGATAGGCAATATTGTGCCTCAAGTAATTGAATCACAAACTAGCCCACTTACACAACTTAACGTATACAAATCAGCCAACCAAAAAATCAAAGCTTACTCTTTCTTCCTTTGATATTATAACATACACTTATATCTACCTTATACTTGGATTACTATATTGTTATCTAAGCTACCTAACTTAGTGATGGACTAATTGACAACATTAACTAACATCACATAATAACCAATTATAGCAAATATTGTAACATAATAAGAATTAGTAATACAACGGGTATTACTCCATATTACTCCGTCCGATCAAAAATAACTGTTATTTTAGCCGTTAACACAATTTTTAAGAAAAAATATTAAATAAGATAGATTTTGTTAAGTTTTTCTAAATCTTGTCACTTATTTAATATTCAACCTTCTTTTAAACCAATAAAAAAGATTTTAGAACTAAAATTAATCATTTACACAAATTTTCAAAAACATTTGTTATAATTATTGTTTATTTATTGGCCTAGAAAACTTAAAACGACACATAATTGTGATCAAATTTCTAATGTTAAAACGACACTTATTTTTTTATCGGAGGGAGTATAATTTATAACCGGACCTGCAAATTACGAGTTTTGGTTCCAAAATTTGAAAATGTTCACACAAATGAGTCGGATATGTTCCGGATTTTATAGGGTAACCGAAATCAGACGACCGGGTTATTTGAGAATCGAACTATTTCACCAGACCCTGTTCGATAAGTCGACGGTGAAGGTCCCTCCGGTGAGCTCGATCGGTCTTTCGATTCGGGAATGTAAAACAAGTGCATTGAAGTTTTCACTGTGAAATAAGTTGATCCTTTTGGACTACATGTTTCCATTGCTTAGGGTTACGAACTTCTGCTCATAATCTGTCCGGCAACAGAAGAATTAGGTGGAATTATATGATTCTTTTGGAACTTCTTCTATTTTTGCTGGTTCAATGTGCTAATTATTGTTCAGGGAATGTGGTTAGCTTGTAGTTTTGCCCTTAAGCTTGTGATGTTTGGGAACGGAAATTAAATTTGTGTATTGTATGGTTGATGGCAGCCGTAGGCACAAAAAGCTCATGCGAAACGGCAAAACAAGGTGCCAAGAAACGCAAGGGAAAAACAAGGTCTATCCAATGTTGTTCAAGAGGAAAGACTGAAATCCATTGTTCGGGATAGAGATACTCGAATCAAAGCCTTTTCGATCCGCTCCACTGAAAGTGGATAAAAGCAAGAAATTTTGCTCACATTGCTGCAAAACTAGCCATGATTAAAGTTGGGAATCTCTGATTTTCTTGTTTATGTTGTTGATTTTATCCTTGGCATGCCAGAAATACTGCAATGTAAATGCGGAATTGGTAGCTTCATTTTGTTTGATTTTCAAAAGTGTCTACTGTCTCTTATACTGTAAGATGGATGCTTTGATATACTAGTCTTGGACTATATATTTCCATTGCTTAGCATCGATTCTTTTGCAGACGTTAACATTTGTGTTCCTTATGATGACACAATGCTTCTATTCTGACTTTAGATTAGTATTGTTGTGGCTGCCTTTGCTGTTCATGTCCCTGTGGAGGACTCGGGAGACGGGGGCACCATAAACTGGCTCATGAATGAGATGAATTCTTGACCCTGAGTGTATACCTCGTTTCTTAGAGCTTCTTAACGTTCTGACTGAGGTATATGTACAATGTCTCCATCTGCAAAATTGAAGTTCTGCTGTTATTTTTCATCTAGCAGTGATAAAGAGTAGAGAAACTTATGTTTTTGGGGAATGTCTATCTGAATTTTTTCAAGCTTATGAAACTTTGCTATATATTTAAGTAGCAAGTTTGGTTCTTTGCAGCTTCTGAAAGTTCTGCCTGAGGTATGTATAATATCTCCATCTGCAATACTGAACTTCTGTTGTTATTTTCTCCTTGCAATGATTAACATTTGTGATCCTTGTGATGACAAAATGCTTCTATTCTGACTTTAGAATTTAGAATACTCTTGTTGTGGCTGCATTAGCTGTTCATGTTCCTGTGGAGGATTCGCGAGATGGGGCATTGCTAATTGGCCCACGGAAGAGATGACTTCTCGACCCGAGTGTATACCTGGTTTCTTAGAGCTTCTGAAAGTTCTGCCTGTGGTATGTACAATATTTCCATCTGAATACTGAAGTTCTGCCTGTGGGATGTCTATCTGAATTTTCCAGGCTTATGAAACTTTACTGTATGTTTAACTTGCAAGCTCGGTTCTTTGCAGCTTCTGTTGGCTGTTACTGAACAGAATGATCTTAATCCTACTCTCTTTTCTTATTTGCCTATGATTTGTGCTTGATCTTTGAGACTTAAAGTTGAATTGCCTTGATATGGTTAGCATTTGTTGTTATTGATGGCACTTCAGCAATCTGTGCTCTTGAAAAAATTCAGATAGACATTACTGTCAAGTCTGTCATAGTTAATGTTCTTGAAAGATAGCTGACATGACCTTCAAGAGCATTAACTGTGTCTTTGATATTGATGATTGTTGCTGTCAACATGATTTTGTAGCAGTGTTATACTAGAGCTTAGAAAGTACTCAAAAGGGTGTGCTGATAGATTTAACAGATACAATACAACTGCAGTGTTCATACATAGAGAGTTGCTAATTACTGAATTAGGATAAATCAAGATGAGTATAATAATGCTTAAGCCATCCTTTCAAGATCATGACCTCTTCCTTTCTCTGCTTCACCAACCAGTCTGGATCTGTAGTTCGACTATGACCTATATACATGCAATGACTTCCTGAATTTTCATATCAATCACAAAGTAAGAACAAATCATCATTTCCCTTAAATAAATAAATATAAAATACAACTACCTTTATCTGTGTTGATTGCAACAATACTCTCAGATATGTTCTCTAATACTCTACAGTAAAATACCACACACAAAAAAATTAAGAAAAATAGTGTTATTAATTACAAATTAGGCAGAAAGTGTGTTACCCAGCACTGCTATAAGGATCCCTGAGACCATTGGTGAATATAATGTTACTACCAAATCTCTTGAGGATTGATTTGAAGTCCTGTAAATATTACCAAGTAATCACATTTAGTATCTAATTAGGGTTTATATAAAATTTTAAGAACACTTACATGCCCTCCGTAGTACGTCGTGATCCAGTGCGGCCGAGGTGCAATGTTATACATGCTCCGGCACAACTTGATGAAGTCCTTCAGGCTAAACGGTGAAGATTGAAACATGGTGCTATTAGGCCCCATTCCGACGGGCATTACCATCTCGCTACACGTCTGAATTACATCAAAAATGAAATTCGTTCTAAGAAAAGATTCAAAACTATCGAAAGATATGTGAGATTTAATATTTGAATATACGGTTTTTATTGATGTTATTTGTTTATTTTATGTTAGTTTATATTTTATTTTATGTTTATCATTTTTGTTATTTTTTCTTATTAACGGTCATAATAACGTTAATATTGTATGTCTGTATGTGTGGTCTTCTTCACCATAATCTATCGAAAACAACTTCAAGCCGGAACTTGAAATCTTACCTGCCAATTCCATCCAACAGTCGTTTGACTTCTACTTGTCGCTTTCCTATCGATATCATAGCAACCTCGATGATGGTCATTGTAAGAAGCAGCAAATCCCGCGATTATCCGGCCAAGAGTGTCGGCTTTCACCGCGCTATCTATGGCGTTGCATATCACCGTGGCTGTGTACACTGGAGGTTGCCCATACTGTGCAGCATCACCATAGATATCAATCAAATAGTTCTTCAATTTCGATAGATGACGCAGCTCGCTGCATTAAACACATACACAAATCAATCCTTAAGACACTTAAACTCGAGGTCGTAGAGGGTTATACTTACGAGCAAATCTTGAATTTTCTCCTAAGGATAGAAAGACCGTTGGGTCGAGAAGCGATCTTGTCTATTATATCCCATGAATCTCTTATTGTTCGATAACAAGTCTCGCTTGTTTCCTGCATTACATTCATAAGTTCAAAAAATGCCATAAATCATAGCTAAACAATCAACTATTGATCTCGATTTGGAGTTTCTTACCCGGAAATCTCTTGTCACAACGGTGTAGTAACTATCATCCGGAACTATGTTGTCGAAATACAATACTGGAGCCGAAGAGGCGAGTGCTCCGATTGCTACGTGAGGATACTTGAGCCTAAACCACGCGGCTAACACTATCATGCATTTGTAATGTAAGTTGTCTTGTCGCATAATCAAATATTATAGTTTAAGATGAATGAAAGTATACTAGAGTCTTACTTCCTCCGTAAGATGCTCCGAAGACGACTACAGGTGAATGAACAGCATTCAAGTTGTTCTTCACGTATAGTATAATCTCGGCGTAATCGGCTAAAGCTTGAGCCGAGTTAAAATACCCTCGTATGCTTGAGTTTCTCATCACCTCGTCCATTGTCATTCCAAAAGGAATGGAATTCCCGTAAAACCGATGCTGAGATACGATTAACATATGAGTGAATGATCGATCCATATCCAAATTTGAAGTTGAAGAATCGAAAAGTACGTAAAATGTGTTAGTTAATAACCTCAATGAAGATAACAAGTGCATGGAACTCGGGGGCGATATCGGTCATGAAGATATCATCGGTGTACATGGGTGCTTCGTCTCCCAACATGACGAAGATCGGGTCGGATCGGTTAGCGCCACGCCAACTGATGTTGTTCACTGCATACTTCTGGTGGAAGATCAAGTAGCTTTCTGGATTGTAATTGAAGTGGTCTAAAGTTTGATTGTAGAATGATGTTGTGTAGGCATCATTTGAGTTTCGTAAGGTGTTCGATCGTAGAACCGAGCCGAGGCGGGGTGAGGCTAAGCAAGAAGAAATAAGTATGCACAAGATTGCAAGAGGAGGAAGAAGAGAGCTTGAAGCCATTCTACGTAAGGTGTTCGATTGGAAGGAGAAGATCAAGAGGAAGATAAATGGTTATTTATATAGAGAAAATGTGAATGCTGCGGAACCGGTTCATGAGATTACAATTTACACCGGGCTTTGGCAAAAAATATATATTTTCTTGAACCGGATACCGAGTTGTAGGGACAGTAGGCCAGTAGGGTCTATGTCCAAGCCTAATGTTCATGGGGTCACAAATGGTATCGATCTACTCGGTCTCGGCTCGTGTTTGTTACCTTTCTAAACGAGTTAAACATAAATATATTTATAAATTTTTGTTAAAATTTAGGCTCGAATCGGGTTTGACTCATTTATAAACGAGTTAAACGTGAGAATACCAAAGTTTGACTCGTACGGATAGAAAAACACGATTCTACCAAATCGGGCTCCACTCGTTAATAAACGAGCTAAATATGAGATTATATATCGAAGTTTGGCTCGTACGACTAGAATAACGCGTACAGTAGGATGTTATATAAGTTGTGCGAGAGCTACTCGGAAAAATGCGGGTCGAACTCGTTCAATTTCTGAACGAGTGGAATATTAAAAAAAACTTAGCATATATTTAGACTCAACATGTACTAAACTTGGCACGGACTCAACTCATTTCGACTCGTATAATACTCCTACCAAAAATAATAGCAATTTTTTATAATTATCTTTTTTCGTTTTGGTGTTAAATTTTCTCTAATTTTTAAAACAATGTGTCTCTGAAACATAATGAGAGAATGCTTCATTACAAAACTCAATAGAGAAAGGAGGAAATCAATTTTATTTTTTTTGCAATTTATGTCCTTCCTCATCGTCTCTAACTTATACTAAATATAATCTATACTCCTTCCCATCAAAAATAACTGTCATTTTACCCTTTGACACAATTTTTAAAAAAAATATTAAATAATATAGATTTTGTAAAATTTTTCTAAATCTTATCACTTATTTAATATTCAACCTTCTTTTAAACCAATAAGAAAGATTTTAGAACTAAAATTAATCATTTACATCAAAAATAACTGTCATTTATTGGCCTAGAAAACTTAAAACGACATATAATTTTGATCAAATTTCTAATGCTAAAATGACACTTATTTTTTATCGAAGGGAGTAACGGTTACTATCAACAAATAATTTTTTACAGAAAATGCATTTATGTACAATGCATAATTAAGGAATTGCAATAAAAGACCTAACTTATGGCATGCCTAACTTTTGCCACAGAAAGGAGCTTAGACCTATAAATATCACGTAGGGTTGCTATGTACTATGTGTCTCTGAAACTTAATGAATTTAGGCCTTTCTATCTATAAGGTTGATCGAGCATGGCAAAGATTCTCAGCTCATTCGACTAGAATAATATTATAGGGTTATTATATTAGTTGAATTATTGGGACTCAGTCAGAAAAAGTTTTTATCGGACTTTTTCACTTTCTAAACGAAAAGAACGTAAACATATCCTAAAACTCGTTTGAAATTTAGGTTCAACGACTCGACTCATTTATAAACGAGTCAAACTTAAACATATCAATACTCAGCTCGTCATCGAGTCCGTAACGACCACCTTGCCGCGTCTAAGTGACCAATTTGTCACATGATAGTTGTAGCCATATGTGATTCCGTCACCGAGTCCGTTGTTGAGGCCGGTAACATCCCTAATTTAATTACCATGGATCGAAACGTTTTTTTCCCTTTGTACTGCCGATCATAATTCATAGTTTCTCTTTCGGGTTCAAGATATACATCATTCAGTTTGTAACTCAAATTCAAAGGATTAGTAACATCTATATTAGGGTGGGTATTTTCGGATATCCGATCCGATCCGAAGGTTCGGATATTCGACCCGACAATCTTATAAAAGTCGATCCGAGAGCACCCGAATAACTGACAGTATATCCGGATTGCAGATCCGATCCGAGTATTTATTCTTAGACTAGTCAGATATATCCCATCCGATCCGACTTTTTCCTCCAAACCTCGATCCGTATCCGAACCTATGATTTGAAAAATATGTCCGGAGCGGATCGGACTCGAATCACCAATTGCTGGATATTATCAGATTCGAATTTTTTTCAGATCGGATCTTCGGTTTAGCGGATTGGATTAGTTGAATCGGATATTTTTCTCACCCCCTAATCTCTATCGGATACCCGTGATCTCTCCTCGGTTACCAGATATGCTTTTGGCTAATTTGAACTAAATTTATCTCACGTACACATCATTTGTGGATTCCCAAAGTGTGCAAGAGTAGTTAATGCATCCAATCTTGTGCAGAGTCCTTTTTCCATCTCACCTCCTTTGAATAACTCCATGATGGAGTTGCTATGAATGTTTAAGACATACAATCAAGTGCAGATATATACATGTTAGTGACATAGAATGAGTGATAGAGGCTTCAGGGGAATTGTATGAACTCAGAGAGTATTCATCCTTGTTGATTCAACAAATGCACAAAAGAGCTCAAGATGGACAATAATTGGAGCAAGTTTGTTATATCCGATTTGGATGAGGTTTTGTTTACTGTTGTTTTGTCTTTTATTAGTTTATATGTTTTTTCGGAATTATGAGAAATATCAGAATTCGACAAACAAGAACGAAAGAGAACATGGATGGATAGTAGTTTAACCAATAATGACTACATCCACTTCCAAAGGCGTTTTATTAAGGAGTTTCAGATTATAGATGACTAGATAATTGGAGGTAAAGGGAAAACTACAATATATAGATAACGAAACCCTAGATAATATTTGGTCTCCAAGTATAAGACTGGACAAAACAGTAAAGACCCAAGCATATGACAGACAACCCAAACTAAATCACGCAATGATGGCTACGTCCACTTTCAATGAGACCCTCATTCTGGACCTGGGGCGACTCGCACCAAACCCTCAAGAGAACGGGGCTTCGTCCACCTCGACCCCCTAACTGAATCTACGAAGTGTGTATTTTTGTGGTTTACTCACTTAGTAGAGCCATGCTTGAATTTTACAATCATCAAACGTGAGCAATGCTTAAATTTTTATGAGAAGATTCAGAATTCACAACACCAACACTTCCAATTCTTCTCCAACCTTGATTCAATGTCATTGTATCAAAACTAAGTGGTTGGGTTGTACAGGTGAAATCCATCGATCCCGACCAAATACGTATTTTGCAGTGGATAAATCAATCAATTCTAACCAACCGCGAGTTTTTATGTAGTGACCGGAAGTAAGTACTTTCGAACAAACTAAGAATTCTAAGTGTAACGGAAATACTGATCAGCTTCAGCCAACCACAATTCTTTTTCTAGCTTCAAAGCCAATTTGTACCGATAATTTTTAATCGTATATCAATCATAATCGTAAAAAAGATAACTGTCAATTATAACATCATAGTCTACATTTTCTTCTTGTGTAAACATGATGTCACAAAATCTCCAGATTCTTGTCCGGATAAAGTAGTTCTCAATTGCTTTATCCGGACATGGTTATCGTTAAGCATCATAAGAAATCCAAACTCAAATTGCTTTTAACTTGAATCATAATCATATTTCTCTTTTGCTTCATTCCCATTATCTCATATATTTTAAAAATAACGATAATATAAAAGTGTGAATCTTATGAATTGATCATTTATATAATTGTATCACATACATCGGTTTTATGGGAATTCTAGTTCTCGCGTAGCAATTGGAATAGTCGCCTATTTGGGGTTCTTGCATGTCTTGTTTTTTCTAACAACATTGTCACAATAGATAGTTTATTTTTTACGGTTGTAACAGATTTTTGTGTAAGAAACCACAAATCAAGATAAATATGCGGATGTTGTGTAACTTGTATTTACTACAATGAGTTGCATTATGCGTCCACGGACTTATGAGTTTATGTGTCTTAAGGAATGTTTTACTTGTATTTAATGCAACGAGTTGCATCATTCATCCACATTGAAGAACTTTTTAGTTGATACTTATGCTGATGTTGCACACTAAGAACACCCTTTGGTGTGCATGACCATTGTGATCTACAACGTCATAGACCAAGTGGTGAAAACTAACACTCTTTGACGTACTATTTTTGGGCTTTGCAACCTCTTACAGTGACAAACTTCAAAGTTTATATGCTATCGATGATGATGCAATACCTAAAATCCAAGCGGCTCTTGGTTGGAGTCGGTGGATAAGAGTTTTGGTTTGGAATTTATTTGAATTTTATCTAATAAATATTTGATCCTTTACTTAGACTAGTTTTATTTTTATGTGATTTGGATGTATAGTGATTGACCTTTCCCTTTGGAAGTAGGGATAATGGGGGATAACAACAACACCTAATTTCATTCATCTACCCTAGCTAAAATACAATGAAAACATAGTATTAAAATGTATCACCAACAAATTTTCAACAAGTAAAGATCATGAAGCAATAAAGTGGAGAAGAAAAGCAAGCTAATAGGGGGAAACAATACAAATAGTTTAGTTAAAAGGAATAACAAAGGAAATGAACGCATGAGTAAATGTGAAAATAACGAAAAAATCCAAGGCAACATCAAAGTCTAAAGTACATGTTGGATTTGAGCATGAATAGCAGAACTATGTTGGTAAGAATGTGAGACGTTAATATTGATGTAGGTCGATATAACAAAAACAAAAATAAATAAGATAAATAATATTTTCATTAATATAAGGAAATTATATATTATAAAAACTTATTGTCACAGTTCTTTCAATGAAATTGATATTTATAGCGTTGGACATTTTCCTTCACAAGCACATTGAAATACAGGACCGAGAGAGGGGTTGATATGGACGGGAATACGTCTGCAAAACCCTTCACCAAGCTTCTTCTCTTCACATGTCTTCTTACATTCTGATTCATTGCAGTTATAAAAATCCACCACACAAAAATCTTCTGGTGTTGCACTCGCTTTCATAACTATTCCTGCAACTACAAGTTTTAGTTATAAATATATAGACGAAAAATATCTCAATATCAATGTTTGGAACACTTTATTTGGATCAATGAGTCCATTTTTTGTACCGCATTGTTGCTTTTGTTTTTATTTACATATCTTACTCTTGGAAGATAGATGATATTAAAAAAAATTGTTACTCTTTCTAAGATAAAACCATGAACAATATACGAAATTTTACCTGTGAGAGCAAGAACGAAGACGAGGATGAGACTCATGTTACCACAAAACTTGGCCATAGATGCTTGTTGATGTTTTGTTGTGAGGTACGGTGTAAAGAACTAGATAATTTATGTATAAGATTAAGGACTAATACACATGCTTTTATACTGAACTTCTATGGTAAAAATATTATTCTTCTAATTTATTACTGAAATTTTGATTTCTTATGAATTTGTTATGTATTGGGTCAACTAATTAATTTCTAAATAAACAATCGTATTTATCTAGCAATTCAGTTACATACTAGTAGGAGATGACCAAATTTTCCATGGGGGTTTCCCAAGTGTGAATCCTTTGACTTTAATGGGCAATTAATCAAATCTATCTCCCTTATAGTAAAAGACAACGTTATTCGTACAATGTCTTAAATGTATAATTCTATTCAATGCATGTGGATACATAACAATGAGTTGGACGATGGGTGAATGAATCACTTCCGTCACCATTGGTTAAATCTCTCAGGTGCATTCACCCTTGATTGTCGAGTATTGGGTGACCCATGAATAAATCACTTTGTCATCCCCAATTAACTTTCTTGGGTGCATTGACCTATATATCACTTGTCTCGTGTTGGATGGATAAACCATGTCCATCACGTTAACCTTTTTGCGTGCATCCACCTATCGACCTAAGGTGATTGAATGGTTAGGGTTCAGTTCATCCATGTGGGATTAAGAATTATAAATATTATTAACATATATTGCATTTTTAAGTAAGCACAAAATTCTTACTTTCAAAACAAATAGTACTATTAAATAATAAATTATACTTACTTATAACGCGTTATTATAAAACAATCAATAGTAAAAAAATTTAGTAATTTTGTAATTTTATAACTAGATATATACATATTTAAAATTTTTGGGTGTATCGTTTGGGTGGTAAGTGGACGACCATCAATCACCATTCACTCATCACCCGGCATTTTGTATTAGATGATTTAGGTAGGGGGTACTCTATGAGTACCGGTGAAATTATCATATCTAATTATATATAATCTAAAGCTCTATAAACATACTAGAAATCCTTTAAATTTAGGGTGTCTACTTTTATGCCTATAAGACAGTTTGCTATAAATATTATAAATTTCATAATTAAGTGTCTACTTTTTACTTTTTTAGGTTCTACGTAGGTTGCTATCTATAAAAAGAAATCACTTAAATAGGGTGTCTACATATCATGTTTTATCTTGTAACTATCACTTTTATTTAGAGTTTTTATTTTGTTTATAATCATCAACTTCATTTCCACTTTAACCGAGTATATTTTACGATAAAGTTTGTTGAAAAGATTGATTTTATAGGGCCTATTTTCTATCAAGATACAAAGTAGGCCCCTGATTTTTTTCGAAATCAATCTAACAGAGTGTATTTTCTATCTAAAGCTCTATAAACAAATTAGAATTGAGAAAATTGGTTAAATAAGACCCTTTTTGTTTAACGTAGACTAACTAGGCCCCTCTATTTTTTGCCTAAATTTTTAAATCAAAAATAAATTAATCCAAGGGGCATAAAGGGAAAACGTAAAATATAATCCTATAAAATCATCCAACCGTCAGATTTCACATCCAGTTAGGGTTTCTCGTAGTCTGTCGCCTCTCCAAAGAAGGATGTCGGTGTTGCTTCTCGATGTCGCCGCCGCACAGCCCCGCGCCGCCCAGCCCCGCGCCACCCAGCCCCGCGCCGCCCAGCCCCGCGCTGCCCAGCCCCGACCAGCCCCGCCCATATCCGATCTGTCGCACAGCCCTTCGACAACAACTTTCATCCGGTTCGCGCCGCCCAGCCTCGCCGCGGCCCGCCTCGCTCCGCACAGCCCCGCCGCAGCCTGCCTCGCGCCGCACAGCCCTCGATGTCACCGCCGCCCAGCCCCGACTAGCCCAACTAATCCGATCTGTCGCCCAGCCCCTTCGACAACGACTGTCATCTGGTTCGCGCCGCCCAGCCTAGATCGGCCGCAACCCGCCTCGCGCTGCCCAGCCTCGCCGCGGCCCGCCTCGCGCCGCGCAGCCCCGCCGCAACCTGCCTCGCGCCGCACAGCCCTCGATGTCACCGCCGCCCAGTCCCGACTAGCCCAACTAATCCGATCTGTCGCCCAGCCCCTTCGACAACGACTGTCATCTGGTTCGCGCCGCCCAACCTAGATCGGCCGCAACCCGCCTCGCGCCGCACAGCCACGCCCAACCCAGATCCGCCGCCAACCCGCCTCGCGCCGCGCAGCCCCGCCCAACCAGATCCGCCGCTAGCCCCCTTCGGCAATGAATGTCCTCCGGCATTGCGCCGCACAACCCCGCCCTGCCAATCACGTGCATCGACCAACGGAGCCACCACTGTGCAGTACCGAGCCGCCGTTGTGCACTCTTGGAGGCGGATCTAGGCAGTCTTGGAGGCGGATCTGGACATTTCTCGTTGCAGCCGCAGTGCAATCCCAAGAAAACAAGAAACCCTAATTTCAATTTTAAAATGTTGGCATAATTACAAAAAAGTTCCCATGTTTATAATTGCATTTATGACCCATATTTTTTAAATTTGCGAAATTGCCTCAAACTGGATAATTACAAAATTAAAAAACTAAAGTTTAATTTTTACAGTTATAAATACGTGATATTGACTACATATTTTATAAATACGGAATATTGCCGAAGGGGCAGTCGTCCAGAGTTCGATATCACTAGCAACAACATTAATATTTTGTAATGGACTTATGTAACTCGAATGAGTTGACTTATGTAACTCGGATTGGGCCTACTGATCTTCAATTGAAATTGGGCTTGGACTTTTTTAAATTAAAATGACTAATTAACCCTTTCAATTAATCTTTATTAATAAATAAGAGGGGCCTAGTTTGTCTACAAGATACAAAAAGGGCCTACTTTATACTACAATAGACAAAAAGTGTCTACTTAGCCAACTCATCCATTAGAATTTTACATTTAAGACATTGCATGAATAACATCATCTTTTACTTTAATTTTTTTTAAAGGGAGGAAGGTTTGATTAATTGTCCGTTAAAGTTAAAGGATTCATACTTGGAAAACCCCACGGAAACATTGGTCATTTCCTACTAGTATATAACTTAATTGCTAGATAAATACGATTATTTAATTTAGAAATTAATTAGTTGACCCAATGCATAACAAATCCATAAGAATGAAAATGTAGGTAATAAATTCAAAGTTAATATTTTTACCATATATTTTCAGTATAAAAGCATGTGTATTATCCCTTAATCTTATACACAAATTATCTAGTTCTTTATACCGTACCCCATAACAAAACATCAACAAGCATCTATGGCCAAGTTTTGTGGTAACATGAGTCTCATCCTCGTCTTCGTTCTTGCTCTCACAGTAACATTTCGTGTATTTTTCTTGGTTTTATCTTAAAAAGAGTAACAAAATTTTCTTATATCATCTATCTTACAAGAGTAAGATATGTAAATAAAAACAAAAGCAACAACGCGGTACACAAATGGACTCATTGATCTAAATGAAGTTTTCCAAACATTGATATTGAGATCTCTTTCATCTATATACTTATAACTGAAACTTGTAGTTGCAGGAATGGTTATGAAAGCGAGTGCAATATCAGAAGATTTTTGTGTGGTGGATTTTTATAACTGCAATGAATCAGAATGTAAAAAGATATGTGAAGAGAAGAAGCTTGGTGAAGGGTTTTGCAGACGTATTCCCGTTCATATCAACCCCTCTCTCGGTCCTGTATTTTAATTTGCTTGTGAAGGAAAATGTCCATCGATATAAATTTCAATTTCATTGAAGGAATTGTGACAATAAGTTTTTATAATATATAATTTCATTATATTAATGAAAATATTATTTATCTTAATTGTTTTTGTTTTTGTTATATCGACCTACATCAATATTAACGTCTCGCAACAATTTATGTATTGTATATTATAATATCTTAATAAAGAGTAACAAATTTTTTTCTATATCATCTATCTTACAAAAGTAAGATGTGTAAATGAAAACAAAAGCAACAATCACAATACAAAAAATGGACTTACTGATCTAAATAACATTGTTTCAAACATTGTCATTGAGATCTAGCAATTGGAGTGCAGTTGCATCTTCGGCTCCGGTTTTGTATTTCGACAACATAGTTTTCAGATGATAGTTACTGTGACAAGAGATTTACTGGTAAGAAACTACGAATCGAGATCAATGGGTGATTGTTTAGTTATGATCCTTATGAATGTAATGCAGCGAGCTGCGTCATCTGTCAAAATTGAAGAACTTATTTGATTGATATCTATGGTGATGTTGCACATTATGGGCAACCTCCGGTATACACAACTATTGTGATATGCAACACTGTAGATAGAGCGGTGAAAGGCGACACTCTTGGCCGGATAATTGCGGGTTTCGTTGCTTCTTACAGTGACAACCATCGAGGTTGCTATGATATCGATAGGAAAGCGACACCTAGAAGCCAACAAACGAGTGTTGGTTGGAATTGGCAGGTAAGAGTTCGAGTTCCGGCTTGGAGTTGTTTTCGATAGATTATGGTGAATAAGACCACACAAACAGTATTAACGTTATTATGACCGTTACAAGAAAATCAAAAGAGAATAACAAGAATAATAAGCATACAATAAAATATAAACTAACCTAAAATACACAAATAACATCAATAAAAGCCGTATATGCAAATATTAAATCTCGCATATCTTTCAATAGTTTTGAATCTGTTCTTCGAACAAATTTCATTTTTGATGTGATTCAGACGTGTAGCGAGATGGTAATGCCTATCGGAATGGGGCCTAATAGCACCATGTTTCAATCTTCACCGTTTAGCCTGAAGGACTTCATCAAGCTGTGCCGGAGCATGTAAACCGTTGCACCTCGGCCGCACTGGATCACGACGTACTACGGAGGGCATGTAAGTGTTCTTAAAATTTATGGAAACCCTAATTATATACTATAAATGTGATTACATGGTAATATTTACATGACTTCAAATCGATCCTCAAGAGATAGGTAGTAACATTATATTCACCAATGGTCTCAGGGATCCTTATAGCAGTGCTGGGTAACACACTTTCTGCCTAATTTGTAATTAATAACACTATTTTTCTTAATTTTGTGTGTGGTATTTTACTGTAGAGTATTAGAGAATATACCTGAGAGTATTGTTGCAATCAAGACAGATAAAGGTAGTTGTATTTTATTTTTATTTATTTAAGGGAAATGATGATTTGTTCTTACTTTGGATTGATATGAATATTCAGGAAGTCATTGCATGGATATAGATCATAGTCGAACTACATATCCAGACTGGTTGGTGAAGCAGAGAAAGGAAGAGATCGTGATCTTGAAAGGATGGCTTAAGCATTATTATACTCATCTTGATTAATCCTAATTCAGTAATTAGCAACTCTGTATGTATCTGTTAAGTCTACCATTTTATTTTTATGTTAATTTGCTGAAGTGCCATCAACAACAAGAAATGGTAACCGTATCAATTATAAAAGCAATTCAACCTTAAAGTCTCAAAGATCAAGCACAAATCATAGGCAAATAAGAAAAGAGAGTAGGATTAAGATTATTATGTTCAGTAACAGCCAACAGAAGCTGCAAAGAACCAAACTTGCAAGTTAAACATACAGTAAAGTTTCATAAGCTTCAAAAAATTCAGATATACATTCCCTCAAAGCATAAGTTTCTCCACTGTCATAACTTCATCATTGATAGGAGAAAATAACAGCAGAACTTCAGGATTCAGATGGAGATATTGTACATACCACAGGCAGAACTTTCAGAAGCTCTAAGAAACCAGGTATACACTCGGGTTGAGAAATCATTCCTTCCGTGGGCCAGTTTATGATGCCCCCATCTCCCGAGTCCTCCACAGGAACATGAACAGCTAATGCAGCCACAACAAGAGTAATCTAAATTGCAAAAGTCAGAATAGAAGCATTGTGTCATCACAAGGATCACAAATGTTAATCATTGCAAGGAGAAAATAACAACAGAAGTTCAGTATTGCAGATGGAGATATTATACATACCTCAGGCAGAACTTTCAGAAGCTGCAAAGAACCAAACTTGCTACTTAAATATACAGTAAAGTTTCATAAGCTTGAAAAAATTCAGATAGACATTCCCCAAAAACATAAGTTTCTCCACTCTCATAGCTTTATCATTGCTAGATGAAAACAACAGCAGAACTTCAATTTTGCAGATGGAGACATTGTACATATACCTCAGTCAGAACGTTAAAAAGCTCTAAGAAACGAGGTATACACTCAGGGTCGAGAATTCATCTCTTCCATGAGCCAGTTTATGATGCCCCGTCTCCCGAGTCCTCCACAGGGACATGAACAGCAAATGCAGCCACAACAATACTAATCTTAAGTCAGAATAGAAGCATTGTGTCGTCATAAGGATCACAAAGGTTAACATCTGCAAAAGAATCATGCTAAGCAATGGAAATATATAGTCCAAGACTAGTATATCAAAGCATCCATCTTACAACATATGAGACGGTAGACATTTTTGAAAATCAAGGATAAAATCAACAACAAACAAGAAAATCAGAGATTCCCAACTTAAAACCATGGCTGGTTTTGCAGCAATGTGTTCAAAATTGCTTGCTTTTATCCACTTTCGGTGGAGCAGATCGAAAAGGCTTCGATTCGAGCATCTCTGTCCCGAACAATGGATTTCAGTTTTTCCCTCGCGTTTCTTGGCACTTGATTTGCCGTTTCGCATGAGCGTTTGTGCCTACGGCTGGCATCAACGATACAATACACAAATTTAATTTCCGTTCCCAAACATCACAAGCTTAAGGGCAAAGCTACAAGCTAACCACATTCCGTGAACAATAATTAGCACATTGAACCAGCAACAATAGAAGAAATTCCAAAAGGATCATATAATTCCACCTAATTCTTCTGTTGCCGGACAGATTATGAGCAGAAGTTGGTATACCCTAAGCAATGGAAACATGTAGTCCAAAAGGATCAACGAATTGCACAGTGAAAACTTCAATGCACTTGTTTTACATTCCCGAATCGAATCTGATTAGAGTATGAAAAATAAGAAAGACGAATACGGGAACCGGAAATATATGGATTGAACGAGAAAGAAGGAGAGAGAGTCGAGAGACAAATCGAGCTCACCGGAGGGACCTTTACCTTCACCGGAGGCGCAGGCCGTCTCCACTAGTAATCTCAAATCATTCTCCTATTCACATGCATCTCAACCATAACGTAAGAAAACAAATCCGTTAAAATGTCTACGTTTTCGAAAGAAGGCGATGTAGAATCCGATAGTGAAAGCTCTATTACGCCGTTCGAACTCTATAGTTACAGTGATTCCGAAGAACTTGTCGCACAAATGGAAGTAAGTGTACAAATTCATTTATATTTTACTTTTAGACAATGTTAGAATAGAGAATCGGAATTGTGGAATTAGTCGGAATAGTTTTAGACAATGTTAGAACTTTGAATAGAGAATCGGAATTGTAGAAATTAGTCGGAATAACTTTAGACAATGTTAGAATAGAGAATCAGAATTATAGCATTAATCGGAATAGCTTTAGACAATGTTAGAATAGAGAACCGGAGTTGTAGAATTAGTCGGAATAGCTTTAGACAATGTTAGAATAGATAATCGGAATTGCATAATTAGTCGAAATAACTTTAGACATTTAAGAATATAAAATGTGTATTTTAAAAATAATACTCTATGTTATTTTATTTAGGGTCTTATGGAATATTCTCGTGCACTCGGTACCGATTATTCGTCAAAATTTGAGCTTCATGGATATTTTGCGGATAGAGACAATTTATTGGGGTGGGCTCGGTATGTGGCAAACGCAATGAATATGGTGTTGGTCATTAAAAAATCATGGTTGGATAGAAGGGGTTTTCGTATCTTACAATTGGCTTGTGATAGACACGGAGGACCTAGAAAAGGAAAAGATGTTGATCCTGATCATGTTCCAAGTTCTAGCCGAAAAAAAACCTCGAAGAAGTGTATGTGTTTGTTTCAACTTGATGGAACGCAAATTGAAGAGGAAAAGTGGACGGTGAGGGTTGTATGTGGAATCCACAACCACATAATTCCATCGGTGTTAAGAGGTCATGCATATGCAGGACGCTTAACTCCCAAGCAGGGTCAAAAGGTGGAGCATGAATTGAGTTTCAGTTTAAAACCGAGACAAAAAGTCAAGGCAAAGGGACGACCCCCAACCCCGATATCAACAAGAAGAGAGCTCAATTCATTTGAGCATTCTGCTACACGTAGTCCTGGGCGGTCAAAAGGGAATAAAGCAAAAGATGTAGATTCTACACCGGAGTTGACTCCTACTAGTAGGGCGCGTCGTAAAGGAAAACAACCCGCGGATACTGAATTTTGTTGGAGAGAAGGAGAATTCCCAAAGTTTATGGAGCCATATGTATCGAGAGCAAGGGATGTACGAGGAGACGGCCACTGTGGATATAGAGCGATTTCCGTGGTTTTGGGATTCCCGAGTGAAGATTACTTGATGATACGGAGGGATATGCTTATGGAGTTAAGTTTCAGAAGATCATTGTATTCGAAGGTAGTTATTTTTTTTATTAGCGTTTTAGTTAGCATTCATGATTTTAACATAATGTTACTTGTTAATCTTTGCAGTGTACCGTCTTCAATTTGTTGGACCAAGTCCTTCAAAACGTTCATTGGACGAGAAAGTCTCCGTGTCCAGAAGAACATTGGATGGAATTACCTATTGTCACATGTGCAGCAGCCACCTATTATCAGATTGCATTGGTTGTCCTTGGGAACACCCCAGCAACATTCCTACCTATGATAGCCACCACTCCTAACCAAGGCCCGCCTATAGTGATTTGTTCGATAGCGTTTATCTCAAACAACACACATTTTGTACCGGTAGGTCGACGTTTTACTTCAATCAACTTATTGTAATTAAACTCAATATTCAATAACCTTTTTTTGTAATTTCATATTTGTAGGTATGGCTAAAAGATGATGCCCCTTTACCGAAGTTGAGCGATATGTGGAAAAACCATCACGATCCAAGTGTTGATGGATGGAATGCGCCGTTCATTGCAAGGATATGTCGTTACGAGGACTTTCGTCGTGTGTCGGGTCACCAGGAAATTAGTGGAGGATATCTTTAGTCGTCTTGATATATTGTTATCATCATGTAATAACTACTTCACTTTAGTGGTACTTGATATATTGTTTTTGTTTATGAAGTTTTAATAGCTAAACTAAAGCATAAAATATTAACACAAACAAAAAATAAAACTCAAATGGAGAATTCATAAAATTAAAGCAAGTGGAAAATTCACAAAATAAAACTCAAGTTTGATAAACACAAAATAAAATATAAAAACATTAAACTACAACTACAAATGATGAATGTCATCACCCATGTTATGAAGCCCAGACCTGAGATGGAGTCACAGGTGGACTACTCTCAACTGCCTCCTCTATCATGAAATCTACGTCATCGGCTGAATATGGTAGACCGCGAGCCTGCATCTCTCGTAGACGGATAATAAGAATGTCAAGACGCTGCAATACAAAAAAAATTGTTAAATAAATTGTAAAATAAATTAAAAGTTAAGTTAAGGAATAGAAACAAATGTACTCTAGCATATGAAACGGGAACAGGTAGAGGACGGTCTACAGGTAACTGAAGTGCAATGGACGTCGGCAAGATGTAGGTATGGCAATGAGCGGTATACCAGGGCATGTATGCATCCTCGATGAGTCACGGAGATGTCGCTGGTATCAACCCAACCAATGAGAATCGGGTCTCCTCCAGGTGGCGGGTTGCCCAACGATCATATGTTGGAGCATATGAAAGCCTAAAACCACGTCCATTCGCCGGACGTACCTCATGGATGGGTGGAATCCGGGCTAGGGGCACGGTTTGTACGTACTCAAACTGTCGCAAGAACCGATCTAGCATGTATGCCTCCTCTATGTCGGATATCCGTATAATACCCCGATAACGAGAAACACCAAACTACCCTCCAAAATCAAGCACTCGATCATCATACGGCGTAAAACACACGTCCTCCACCCTCATCTAGTTCAACTGTTCTCGTAATGCACGTAGCCTCTCTATTCTAATCGACGGTGTCTTCGGGACAGAAAGTCTGAAGACCAACGTGCATGCCCATGCAACTTTGGATCCTCCACAGCTACACATCCCAATGATGAAAAGTGTGCATAAATTCAAAGCTGTATGAAATAAGTTAATAATTTTATCATACATAAAGTTACATTTTATAAAGAAAAATATTAATAAAACCGCATATGTAATAGTGTAGTACATCCTCTCATCGTCGTCACTTTTTTCCTAGTAGCGTCCCACAAACATCTATATGGAAAAGCAAGGATCCCGGTGCCCAAATCATACGACTCTGTCCTCACATGATCTCGTACTAGGTCGGTAACGCATCATGTTGGTAGATTTGTCGACTACCAAGGCCGACGATATGAACAATAACAAATAGGTAGATGAAATAGCGTCATGGGGAGGTTGTGGAAGGTCCAACATGTCAGCGACTCTAGTTCTAATAGTGTCGCAATATAGTTTTTTCGTATGATATCTAGCCTCCGCAAGAGATAACCCAATAACACTATCATTGGCAGAAGTCATTAATGCATCTCCATCAAATGCTAGTTCCATAATATCCCGAACATCGTGCATCGCTATACCCATCTCCCCCCCCCACGGCATATGAAATGTGTTTGTCTCGGGGTGCCACCTCTCGACAAACGTCGTAATCAAACAATGATCGACCCCGTCAAACTGAACGTCCTCCAACTCTGTAAGTCCATTGCGTCTAATCAAGTCAAACCACGAAAAGGGGTCATGATACGCCCCCGGATGACATTGCCATCCGTGTTTCCGGCTTGAAGGACCCGCCATCAATTTTGAACATTTATTATTATTCGGCTATTTAATAATAAGTCTTTTAATATTCGGAACTTTAATTCCGGAACTTAATTCCGTGAATTAAATTCCGACCTTTCATATTTTAGGCTTTTCATATTCGGAACTTAATTCCGACTTTAATTCCGTCATTTATGATTGACTCTTTGTATGGCCTCCATCCACTATATAAGGATGGTTTGGCTCATTTGTAAAATCATGTCTAAGTTGAATTCTAAGTATTGAGAAGGAAAACCCTCTTACTTAGTTTAGGCATCACATTCTTCTTCCACCCTCTTAAAATTCTATCTTGGATCTAGTCTTTGATCCAAGCCTCCACATTCGAGGATCCTTTTGAAGGATCAACCAAACGTTTCCGCCGCCCAAGTTCTACATTTGATCCAACTTGAACGATCAAGATGAAGTAGTTGAAGTTTCTCCTCGATCTAGATTCCCCGTATTTCTATCAGGTCATCTAGATCTCACCGTCACTCGCGTAATCTACTAATCACGTCGAGTCTCCTAACAACCCTAACCACTCCGGGATCCATCTCGGCCCATATAACACTAGCTCTATGGTCAACGTAGCATGTCAATAACAAAGGTACATCCTCCTGCTCCTGATCCTCCTCAACATGTACCTGCTTTGGCTCAACAGGTACTTGCTCCGGCTCAACATGTACCTACTCCGGATCAACAAGTACCTCCTTTGGCTGAACAGGTATCTACTCATGCTCACCATCCAAAATGTCATCTAGATGCGGAATACCGTGCGAGGATTCCTTTGTATTGTACTCTGGAATAAGTGAAGATAGTCCCACATCCTCCTCGCCGATGATATGATCATGGGCCTCAACGGATGCATCAACAGATGCATGAAGTGATGCGTCAACAAATGTCTCTAAGGTGCCTCTATGGGTCTCTGAATGGATGTTGAGGCAAGTCTATCCCCTCGAGCTTTAGCCTCTCGACGGGTGGATGATGTGACAAGTTTCGCTTCTTCTTCTCTCTAATATTTCTCATCACAATCTGATTTTTTTAAAATAAAATTTTAATTTGAGAAATTATAATAATAATATTATATATATGTATAATTTTTTGGTCATCTTCTTCGCCAGAATCACCATTAGAGAGCCCGTTTCAAAGCGTAAAAAATAAAACTCACAAAAACGCAAAAAAAAAAAACACTAAATCTCGTACACAATCCAATTTCAGTTATTCCTAACTTACCGAATCTTACTAAACTAACTAATTTCAAGCCTAATATCATAATAAAACACAAAAATAAAATAAACGATAAAAAAACGATAAAAACTAACCCGAAGTCGATCCACAAGTTGCCTATTGCTTGAACTTCAGACATCTGAATCTCTAACCATTGTTGGATCTCGATTTCAAGTTCTTTCTAACAAATTTGCGGAATTTATGGAATTTTGGGGCGAAATGGATCGAAGAAAAGAAGAAGAGAAGATGGAGTGGCAGCAGCCGAAGGAAAAATGGGAAGAATAAGAGAAGTCCGCCTCCACTCCTTGCCCTATATAGGGCTTGGCGCGCAGGCTGACTCCGTTTGCACCCCACACGGGCGGATTGGCAATCCGTCGTGCATTTGGCCGCCTTCGAATAACATCACTCTATTAAAGGCATATAAAAGGCATGTTTAACAAGAGTTTGTGATTTTTTGGGTTTATAAATTAAATGAGTTTATACAAGTTTATAGTTTATTTTTGGGTTTATAGACCCATTAAGTTTATATATATTATTCCGATAAGTATGTTTACTCAAGTTTTTTTGTGGGTTTATTTTAGTGCAGAATACGTTTTTACCCCTAAGAAATAAAGAATCATCCAATCTAGATATGAATTGGAGGGTAATCGAAGAATCCAATCTCGAAGATATAGTTGTGGACGACAATGATGTGATTGTTTTGAAGGAGAGGAACTTCACGGGTGTGAATGTGGTCAGATTTGTAAAGATGCGAACGAGGGCAAATTCGGGTATAAAGAAAAAAAATAAACCTATCCATGAAAAATAACCTTGGATTGAGGAGGTTATTTTTTAGAGGTTTATAAACTCGAATAAACTCATTCAAAAATAAAACCCGATCACAAGTAAAAACCCACCAAAAAATAAATTCGGGTTTATAAATTAAATGAAAGGTTTATAAACCTTTGGTAAACATATCCAACTTATTTGTGAATATTTTAACACTAACATATTTAACCAGGAGTGGAGAGCATCCGGATTACAAAGATTTTAACTCTTTCAAATTTTGGAACCAAAATTGTAGGTCCGGTTATAATAGGGGTCATGAACACAACTTTGTAGTAATAAAAATACTCTCTTGTACAACCGGGGATAGGACACAAGATACCTAAACTAAATAAAGAGTTTTGGTTTTGTAAGTGAGGCATTAATTTCACATTTAGTCAATGGTCTAAACTAGGTAGCTTAGATAACAACTATAGTAATCCAAGTATAAGGTAGATATATGTGCATGTTATAATATTAAAGGAAGAAAGAATAAGCTTTGGTTTTTTGGTTAGCTAATTTGTATATGTTAGGCTGTGTAAGTGGGTCAGTTTTGTGATCCATTTACTTGAGGCCCAATATTGCCTATCCGATCCAACTAAGCTTAAAAGCATGCATGCGAGCTTGTTTATGGAGCTAGGTATATAAGCTTGCTATGACTTGAAAAAACTCTAGACAAAGAGTTTTTGTGTGTTCTTCTAAATTCGCTATGGTTTGACATCTGAAAAATCGATAGAGAGAGAGTGAGTTCGAGATGGAGACCAAAATTTTCACAACTAGTTAGAAATGAGAGGGATCATGGGAGAAAGACGAAGGCAAAGCAACTACGCTATTAGATATGTAATATTTGGGATGTTTCACCACCATATCGTTTGCTTCTGGTTTTCAAAAAGATGGAAAAGATTCATCTCAAATCTTTCGTTAGGTGCCTTTGAGGTGGTTTTTCTTCTATCTATGTTTCTCTTTCAATGTTTCTCAATTTTCTTTGCTAGCTTTAGTGTTCTTGCAAGTATTCTGTTTGTTTTTATACCGTAACGACTGTTTGAAAACCTAGTAGAATCAGGGATCAGATCTCCCCTTTTGAGGTCTCGCAGACGTGGGAGGCAACTCCGAACTGTGTAAACAAGTTCTTGTGTGATTCTTGAGTTTTCTTAGTCGGAACTACGACTAAAAAGTCTAAGAGTTTTTGAAACCCTCAATTGAAACTTTTACAATAGCAATAAAGAAATGATTGGAAATTTGGAAGCATGCAACTCAATAACTATAAAGCAATGCTCGGGTCATGTAAGGTAAAGACAACGTTAAAACGGCCAACAAACTAATCAATAACAAATGTAAAAGGCTTGGCGAAGATCAATTCATTCATACCCACAAGCATAAGGAAGTCACACATCGACAAATGAAGAGCGAAAGCATAAGGAAGTCAAACGTTTGACAAATGAAGAGTGAGGAGTATTAATACTCAGTTGGTCTAGTGATTGTGGTGCTAGACTTTTAAGTGTTAGCGAGATTCGAGTTCGGATCAGTTCAGCTCATTTAATTGAACGAGTCAAGTCCGAACCAAACCTAAATTTTATACGAACTTTAAAATGTGTTTATATTTTTCTCGTTGCGAACATAAACAAACTCAAACATAATTTTTCACGAGTCGAGTAGCTCATTTGATACAACAATCATGTACTAGTCAAATAAGTTATTTATGTGACCACATGACAAGATAAATAAACATAAAGCCTCTTTGAGATGTCACAATATACTTATTTTCACCTGAACACCTAATTTAAAAGTTATTTTTCTTTGTTTAATCACTAAAAAAAATCTAAATTTTTATCATTTTATCAAATCTTTAAACCAAATAAAAATTCATTCGAAAAACATTCATTACAACTTATAATTACTCACGAAACCCAATAACCTATAAAATTACTCACGAAACAGATTCACAACTCGTAGCCATGCTCCTCGCGAAAGACATCCCCCAATATCACCCCCTGTCGGTCCAGTTTTTAAATGTCAAGACTTTATCAAAAGAGACTGAACTATCTAGTTTTCCCATGTCTACCGCGAGACGAATAACGTCGTGGATGCCCTTGTTTTCTTTGCTTTTAGCTTTCCCCTAGGATTACACGATTTTGCTTCAATAATTAGGGCTGAGCAGATTGCGGTTTGGTTCACCGAACCGCAACTGAACCGCAAATTGCGGTCCAAACCGCAACCGAACCGCACTTAATCAGTTCGGTTTGCGGTCCGCAAGTTTTTGTTTTGCGGTTTGCGGTTCAAACCGCAAAAAAAAAAACCGCAAAACAAAGCGCAGGCCGCAAATAAACAGCAAACCGCAAAAAAAAAACCGCCAAAAAACTGCAAACCGCAAAAAAAAACCGCAAAAAAAGGAAAACCGCAACCAAACCGCAACCGTGCGGTTCACGTTTTCTGCGATTCCGGTTCGGTTCGGTTCGGTTCGGTTTGCGGTTTGCGGTTTTGCGGTTTTGAACCGATGCTCAGCCCTACCAATAATTAGGACCGAGTCAACTAATAAAACATTTGTGAAGGTAAATATTCATCTTAAACCCGGTTTGCTTCTGCAAATTAGTAAAAAAGAAAAGAAAATTGAATGAAGTAGAAGAGTCCTACCGGCAAGTGTGAAGAGAGGTTGCTATCGGACACCGACGCATGGGCGGTTCAAATAAAGACTCTCCCGTCACTCTCGATCTATGGCTGGCCCTCTGCAATGCTTATCGACTGTAACACTAACAAGGCCAAGTCTTTTTGGCTTATATATCATATATTATAAATGTACAAGTCTAGACTACTATAGTATTTATTAATATGGCAGCTTTAATAAAGTCATCACTTGGTGTGACTCTTCATTGTGTCCCCCTCTTCCTCGATCACTTCTATTCTTCTATTAATGTCACTCAACTCCATCGGCTTATATTTATCATCATTGTACAATGTATTTACCATTATTTACAACATTATATTATATATATATATATATATATATATATAAAGGATAAATGACTTGCATTATACGAGCAGAGCATTGACATGTTCAATCTCGATTCGTTTATAAACGAGTTGAGTTCGAGTCGAATCTATATTATAAACTGTAAGAGATAATAAGGTCTCACATCGAAAGATGAGAACACTCCGAGCCTAGTATATAAGGTCGGTGAGCTACTCCTCCTATTGCCAATTGGTTTTAGGATGGAACCTCGCCGGGTTTATGTGCTGGGCTTGGGCCTAATGCGCATGTGCGCTCGTATTCACACGACCCCGTTCTAGCGGTCCGTCTGTATCGGGCTTTGACATGGTATCAGAGCGGTTAACCTCAATTCGGCTTGCGATCATAACCTGTGGATGTGGACAAGTGCAACTCGGTCTATATCCTCTAGTTGCACTTGCGGGGGTGTGTTGGAGATAATAAAGTCCCACATCGAAAGATGAGGACACTCCGAGCCTAGTATATAAGGTCGGTGGACTACTACTCCTATTGTCAATTGGTTTTAGGATGGAACCTCGCCGGGTTTATGTGTTGGGCGGGCCTAATGCGCATGTGAGCTCGTATGCACACGACCCCGCTCTACCGGTCCGTCTGTATCAGACTTTGACAGAAACGAGTTTTAAAGAGTGTTCGGGTAGAAAGTGAACGAGCTTAAACCAAGCATTTTTCAGTCGGGTCAGAGTTGTTCAGCTAATATAACACTCATATGGTGTTATTTTACCTTGTATGCGTCGAACGAGCCGAACACTAACATGCTCAAACCCGATTCTCATTATAAACGAGTTGAGCTCAGAGTTCGAATAACTCGTTTCAGTTAACAACCCTATATGCGGAACATTATATGATTGTACAAAACTAGTCACATCATGGTTTGTATCCACTATTTTTAGTATTAATGGAAATTTAGAAGGGTAATTTGGTATCTTTGATAAATTTGTTTATTTTAGTAAAACATACAATGTTTATAAGATATATTTAATGTATCTTGGTTTATAAGTTGTTATTAGAAAATAATCCAACCAATAAAATTACTTTATTATCCTAATTTATATCACAAATATGAATAAAGGTTATATATTTATAAACAATATATTTCTTATAAATAAAACCATATCAAATTTATAATAATCAACAAATTAATATCTATTGTATCTTTTATTGTATTATATGACGAGTTTTTTAGAATATACCTTAAAAACTTATTTAAAGGAAAACTCTACTAATAGATATATAAATTCTATTAATGTATTGAAAATTTTATTAAAATGTTTTGGTGAAATAGGCTTTTTTTTACGAGTTTTTGTTTTGTATACCTATCCAATTTTTATACTCTAATTGACTTACCACTATTATTATATTGGGAGTACATTTATTACATGTATTTATGTGTCCACTTATACCTTTAAGTTTAAAGAGAACTCTACTAATAGATAAATCAATATATTCCACGCACGTACTTGTAAAGTTATTGCCAACAACAGTAAATAACACAAAATGTAGGACAAGTTTGCAAATAAAGGAAAGTTGAGGGGCGGGGCATAAAATATTCGGTTGTCCCGATGAGTGCGGGAGTAAGGGGGAATGTAATGCGAATCAAGCAGCGCCAAAGCCGCAGGCTATTCTCTCTGCATTTTCACTCTGTCCCAATTTAGAATTTGGAAATATTTCTATAAAAAAAAAAAAATTAAAAAAATACAATTTTTAAAACATTTTAATCAGAATATATGTTACAGAAAATACAATTGTATTATTTAAAATTATTCTCAAACTATTATTATTATTACTTTATAGTTTTATAATTTTATTTAAATTATTAGTTTAATTCTCATACCTTGTACAAAATGATCTAACATAAATAATTTATTTTATTTTTAAAAATTTCAGAATTAAATTTTGTGTATTGATTTTATAAATACTTGAACATACATAGTAGACGTAATATCTTATTTAAATAAAAGTTGTAGTACTTACGGAATTAAAATGTAATTAAGTTTATTAAAATTAATTTTATTTTATTCTTGAAAAGGGAATGAGATAACAATGAACGTATTATATAATTTTAAATTTTAGAAGTTATAGAGTGTTTGGCATAATATTTCACATTTGGATAATTTCTTGAAGAGAATTTAAAAAGGTTTCGACCAACATTTTTTTTTATATATAGATTTTCAATAATTTTTTTTCAAAATACAAATAACTTTATCATTATTCATATTATGAGATATTTATTACACTTATACGATGTGTATTTCTTTTGATAATTTGACCCTAATAAGATACATAAATATCTTCGTTTATCAAATACTCTAATAATTTTTATATTAGATTTTTCATACTTCAGATTTATTTTGTTAATTATTTTTTATAAACTAGTTGAAGTCTTAAATAAACCAATTATGATATATGAAATAAGATAAATTGTTATAAATCGTAAATTTATGACAAAGAAAATATGTACTATCAAATAAATCATCTAACTATAAATAATTCTTTTTAATAAAATTTCAAGATAGAACCTAAACTAATTTTAATGTAGTTTATATATTCTCTTTTTTTTTCAATTTTTTAAAATATAGTTTAAAGATCTCGTAGCCTTGAGAAATAATTGTTTCCTAGATTTTAGTGAGGAGCTGTAACTCCTGTAAGAGTAGTAATTGCCTAATCGAAGTATAAATTGTTCATTGCCAAAAATACCGAGGAGAAAACAAAAATGGAGAGAGAGGTGGGGATTGGACATTGGAGAGTGTGGGTTCCTTACTGTCCCTTGCTCCCCACTTACCATAACCTCTCTTGCTTTCTCTCTTCTTTTCTTTTTTCTCTCCAGCAGTCCATGTTGAAGAGCTTTCAAAGCAAAGGATTGGTCTTTTTCTGCCTTTTGTTTTTGTGCTTTCTAAGCACTTGTCTATTTCCACTGCTCTCTCTTGCAACTACTGCAAATGAAGAGGAGAAGAAGAAAAGAAGAGCAAGAGGAATCATCATACTTTGAATTTCTTCTTATAATTTGAATTCCTTTCTCCTATACCTTTTCTGGGTTTCCTTAAATTACTTATCTTTGGTCTTTTTTCTTCATGGGTATCATCCAAAATGAGATTTCTTGAAGTAATTTGACCTAATTTAGTCCTTTTAGATTTGGGTTTTTTATTTGGCTCTAGCTTTCATGGAGATTGATCTGAACTATGCTGTTGTGGTTAATGGAGTTGAAAAGAGTGTAATTTGCAATGGGGATTGTGAAAAGGAAATTTGTCATTGTCTTTCTTCGTCTTCATCTTCTTGCTCCTCAAATTCTTCTCAATCACTTGTTGATTCTTCTTCATCTTATGTTGAACTTTGGCATGCTTGTGCTGGCCCTCTAATTTCACTGCCTAAAAAGGGAAATGTTGTTGTTTATTTCCCTCAAGGACATTTGGAGCAAGCTGTCTCCTCTTCACCCACAAATTTTCCACCCTTGGATCTTCCTAAATACAATCTCCAACCCCAAATCTTTTGCAGGGTTGCAAATGTTCACCTTCTTGTAAGTATTGTGTGTTTTTCACATTAGTAATTTGAATTATCATTCTAGACTTGGTAGATTTGCTTAGCATTCATAAAAATTGATGATTTCACATGTTGCCATTTGCCTTTTAATTATGTGTAATCAGGCTAATAAGGAGAATGATGAGGTCTACACTCAGCTTAGTTTGCTTCCTTTACCAGGGGTATGATTCTAGTTTATGTTAGTGTTCTTAGCATTTGTTATATATAACACATTTTTTGAGTTTTGAGAATCATGAATTGAGACTTCTCTTCCTGGATATTATTGTGTTATTATTTCTTGATGTCTGAATTAAGATTTATTTGTGTTATTATGCTCATGAACATTAGTAATGGTTAATTGGGTTGTTTGGGGGATATTTTATAGTGGGAAGGCATGAATTCAGAGGAGTTGGAGGTTGAAGAAGAGGGACCAGGTTCAGTTCAAAGAGCAACACCTCACATGTTCTGTAAGACACTAACTGCCTCGGATACCAGTACTCATGGTGGGTTCTCTGTGCCTCGTCGTGCTGCAGAAGATTGCTTTCCGCCTTTGGTTTGAGATTCTTGCTCCTTTCTCGTTGCCCTTTTCATGATTTTGGAAACAGTTTGCTGTGCACTATTTTACCTTTTTGCATCTTTCTGAATTATCTGATGTGTTTTTGCAAAATTTATGAAATGCTGTTGATATTATAAGGATGGAACCATCCTTGTATTTAGTTGATAAACACTGCCTCAGGCTGATAGAAATCATTTCCCCTGAACCGTAGGATTATAAACAGCAAAGGCCGTCTCAGGAGCTTGTTGCAAAGGACATCCATGGAGTTGAATGGAGGTTCCGTCATATATACAGAGGTACAGAGGTCTAAAATATTTAGTAGTTTTCAAGCATAAAATGGTAAGATGAATTTATAACTTTTGGATTTTTTCGGTTTTCAGGTCAGCCTAGAAGGCATCTGCTTACAACAGGGTGGAGCAGCTTCGTTAGTCGAAAGAACATTGTTTCTGGGGATGCAGTGCTCTTCCTGAGGTATATAAATACATTTTACATCTCATGGCCATGGAAGTATAAACTTTCAACTTAATATTTAAAAAAAATGCATTTTTCGGGAAAGAAATTGTCATTTGTGCAAGTAACTTAGATTTTGCATGTGTTAAAAATTATAAAGCTGAGAATCCATCAGTGTGTTTGTTATTCCTTAGGTAAATTTTCCTCTTTTATGTTTGACTTCGTGATAAACTCTACATAGGGGTGAAAACGGAGAGCTGAGACTTGGGATTAGAAGAGCTAAACGATCACAACTCGGTCTACCTGAGTCTGTTGTGGCTGATCAGAACTCTTACTCAAAAGTTCTGTCTTCTGTGGCTAATGCAGTATCAAATAAGTGCACCACCTTTCATGTTTTCTACAGCACAAGGTATAAAAAATGCTACTATAATTTTGTTGCCTTCTCATTGTTTAACTGCACATTGGAAGATATAAGACCTTTTGATATCCAGGGCGAGTCACGCAGAGTTCATCATACCGTATAGAAGATATATTAAAAGTACTTCAAATCCAGTGTCCATTGGAATGAGATTCAAGACAAAATTTGACATGGACGAGTCTTCGGAACAAAGGTGTGTAAGTCAATTCTATGGCATATGTATAAGTAGTCCATGCTTCTGCTGTACCTGGATCCCTTACTAGCTTTGGATGGATCATGGATGGCCTTTTGCATGTGCAGCGGTATTGTGATTGGTGTTAGTGACTCGGATCCCTTCAGATGGCCGAAATCCAAATGGAGATGCTTGAAGGTTCCTTTCATCTCTTCTGTTTTCTACTGTATTTCCTTATATGTAGTTTGTTTTTTTTTTACTTCAAGCATGTTTTATTAGAAATTATATGAAATCTAGCATTGTTATCAACATAATATGTCTTTACTTCTATAGGTAAGATGGGATGGTGATATTGTAATTGGTCGTCAAGAACGACTTTCTCCGTGGGAGATTGACCCTTCTTCATCCCTCCTTCCCTTCGGCTTACAGTCTTCGCCAAAGATGAAGAGACTGCGAAGTAATTTGCAAGCTGCTTCACCCTACCATCCTGCTGAAAGTATGAGTTGTTTTTTTTGCAGTAAATCAAACATATACTTTTATGGTCATTAGTTTATAGAAAAGTACTTATGAGTGTTTTTCTTACAGTTACATGCAGTAATGGGCTATTAGACTTTGAGGAGTCTTTGAGATCCTCCAAGGTCTTGCAAGGTCAAGAAAAAATTGGTTTGTTGTCACCTCAATACAGATGTGATAACGTAAACCGTTCACTGAACTTTGAGTCACGACCACTGAGTACTCCTAGGTTCACAACCTCAACTCCCTTGAGTGTTGAGAGCATTCAGAACACTAGTAATATCAGTGAGTTATTGAGGGCTCACTCCACTCCTTATAAAGGCTTTTCGGAATTGAACCGGTTCCCAACGGTCTTGCAAGGTCAAGAAATATGCTCATTGAATTCGTTCACGGGCAATGCCAACTTCAACCCGGGGCCATGGATTAAGCCTGGCACGGGTTTAAGTTACTTAGACATGTATGATAAATCAAAACCCGCTTTCTACCCGCTTGCTTCGGAAGGAGCTCGGCATATGTACTTCCCATACAACAAAGCTTACAATATCCAACACAGACCTGTCATGTTTCCTTTCAAGGATCATGTTACGAAAGAGAACGTTTCATTCAGCTCGGTTTCTTTCCAAAGTGGGTTCCCCAAGGATGCAGCTCCAAAGCCTAATCCTACTGAGCTCAAAGTGTGTAGTTCACCGGATCACGAAAGTATGCCCAAAGCCGAACCTAACCCTGTGTGTAAACTGTTCGGAATTTCGTTGTCAACAGAATCTGAGGCCATTACTGCTGCAGAATCTGCAGGCTTTCAAAATGCTGGTAAGAGGAGTTGTACCAAGGTGAGCCATACTTTGCAGTCATGGATTATCCGTTTGCTTTATTCATTGTTTCATTTCTGTCTTTGTTGGAGATAATAGTTCCCACGTCGATAGTTGTGGACACTCCAAGCCTAGTATATAAGGTCGGTGAGCTACTTCTATTGCCAATTGGTTTTAGGATGGAACCTCATCGGTTTTTATGTGTTGGGCTTGGGCTACCGGTCCGTCTATATCGGACTTTGACTGCATTCTTAACCACAAATGTTTCATGACTTGCATCTCTAGGTCTACAAGCAAGCTAGTTTGGTTGGAAGAGCCATTGATCTTTCCAAATTGAATTGCTATGATGACCTTTTGATTGAGCTGGAAAGGCTATTTGACATGGAAGGGCTCCTACGAAATCCTGATCAAGGATGGCGGATATTGTACACGGATAGCGAGAACGACGTAATGGTTGTTGGAGACGACCCATGGCAGTTAAGTGTCTCTTTACACTGCAATTCAACATATTATTCATTAGATCTATTCAAATCAATTACTTAAATTTTCAGAGCTTGTACTTGTTGACAGTGAGTTCTGCAACGTGGTATCTAAGATTCACATATATACACAAGATGAAGTGCAGAAGATGACAGTTGGGATAGGCATCAAGGACAACCAAAGCTGTTTGGAGGAAACTCTACCAGACGAGATGGATGCATCAAAGTCTTCTTCGGTGAGTCTGCCGGACTCTTCCCTCACGGTAACTAGGATCTGAAAACACTTGAAGCTTACATATAAATGCATAGCACCTTACTCTCTTAATGTATGATCTTCTATTGACAGTGTGTGATTGTGTTATGTTTTGAACCCTTGGTTTGTAATGTGGTAACTTGTTGCAAGTGAAGAATGTGAGATGAGGATATCTGAACGTGTAAGTTCTAAAGAAGATTTTGTTGTAGCTGCAACTGGTGTTTGTTGCATTTTTGTGGTCTATATTTTGAGCTTTTGTCGTCGA
The DNA here is from genome assembly GCA_033239125.1 of Fagopyrum homotropicum. Lineage (NCBI taxonomy): Eukaryota > Viridiplantae > Streptophyta > Magnoliopsida > Caryophyllales > Polygonaceae > Fagopyrum > Fagopyrum homotropicum. Next base: position 1,656,164 of record BSWB01000001.1, on the reverse strand, counting down.
GGATGAAAATGGATCGGGTAATGGATGAGTAGAGTCGTTTCATAATCAACCATCTCGGAGTCTCAATCCAAGCCGATCAATTATCCGTCAAATGTTTTACCCATGTCCAATCCATCCGCGGGTGATTTGGCTGAATTAAGTTAAAGAATAGAAAAAACATGTTTTTGTTTTATATTTAGCATATTTATGAGTTATAGTTGGATGATTTGACAAGTGACACGGGTTGAGTAATCTCGAACTCCCAACGGTGGGTTCTTAGTCGTTGGTCTTGTGAGTAAGTCAAGCCTTATCTCGAGAGGGTCTTGTTGTGGAAGTGTGCTTGCGAGCTATTACTAAGGGAACTTGAAGCTTTTGTATGAACAAAGTAACTTGTATTACTTTGAGAGAACTTAAAAGAGAGCTTCACTTAAATGATCTACAAATGAAGGGTGATTGTCCTATTTATAGTCATGGTTCACCTTAGCTATGAAGGATTCAAATCTTTCTTGTTGGGAAATGTCAATAGCCTTCTTTATTAATCTATAAATTCTCTACAAGCCCATGCAAGCATGAATGAGCCTGTAGTTGTGTAGAATGTTCCGGTCTTGTTAAGACAATGTCGGGGCGTGTCTAGAAGACTAGAACATTCCGGAACTCGGTCCATATCACAAATGGGTGGTGAATTGGGTGATTGTACAGATCTACTTTGATCCTCATAACTCACACCCACACGTTTCACCCATTACACGGGAGATGTTCATCCGTACAAGGTTGATCGATTTAGGTGAAACAATCACGAGGGATATTTTCATCCCTACTTCAGGTCATAAAGATAATTTGATTAAGGTTACAAGTTATTTAACATATTTTTGAGTTTACCTTAAATTTTGTCTAGTATAATATGATTGCGACGGAACTTTTGTTTTAAATAAAAAATCATCCACTTTCACCTTAATAAGTATTTAAACTTTTTAAAAATATATTAAAAAAAAAAAGCGGTTCTAAAAGTGTTTTACGATTTTACTTATCCAAACATAGAAAGTGATCAATACTGATGTTAAAATTCATATATATCAATTAGACAATTTCATCAAGTTAAAAGACCGGTAAAATGGTTAAAATTCCCGCTATAATTTAACATATAATATACTTACAATTTTTTTAAAAAAATATTATGTTTTTGGTTTGCCAATGAAAATAGAATAGAGAGATTATTTGCAATTTAAAATCATGATTAAATAAATTCAAAATATTTTGCTTCTTAAGAAATGTGAGTAGAAGGAGACATTTTGAAGTTTTCAAACTTTCAAAAACCCCTACGGACACTCCCGGGAGCCCTGAGGTTTATCACTGTCTCTCTTCTCTCAGCCATGGATGGCGGTAGCGGTGCACCCATGGATGGAAGATCGTATCCGTCACTGAAGCCTGCGAAGTTCTCCGTCTATCAGAACCCGGCGTTCTCCGCCGCCCTTACAACCACCAGTCTCCGTCCCACCACCTCCAACCTCCTCTTTGTATTTTCTCTCTCCTCTGCCTCAGCCTTGGCACTTTTCGCTTTCACTTCCCGGTATCACCTCTCTCTATCTCTCACATTCTCAATTTGTCAATTTTTTTGCATTCAGTTTTTGTTCGACGGGTTTGGGTGCGGTAGAATCATCAAATTAGGGTTTACTGGTATTGTTCCTTCTCCTGTTTTGTGTTTATTGAAGTTCGCTCAAGTTTTAGTGTTCGGATTGGTGAAATATATAGAACGACATTGCCTCGTTATCATTTAAGTTCAATTTTTAGTTACTTCCTACAGATTTTACAATGAAGAGAGAATGTTAATTTTAAAGTAAAAGGGAATTCTCCTAAATTTGGTTCTTCTACATTTCCCTCCCTTTTGTATATTTTTATTCATCCATGTATTGTATTGTTAATTATATTCTTTTGCCTCCTGATGTTCCAATTTCTGTTGATGAATTCAAGGGAAAATGGGGTTGCTGACAACTTGAAATTCAGGAAAATTCCTGAACAACTGGCTTGTAAGCTATCAATTAATGTTTTAGTTTAAGTTGTATCCTTTATTCGGATATTCCTGATATTAATTTTCTTTTTGCTTCTCATTTGGCTGCAGATTTGTTAACAAAAGTAGTACAGATTATTTTGGGTTTACTTTTCATTTTAACATCAGCTGGGCTTGTGAAAGCGATCTCTGTTTGGAGAAAGAGAGTTGGTGCTAGTGCCTTGTCTACAGGCTCCTCTCAGGGTGCTAAGGAAGAAGTCCGACTCTCAAATCGTCAATTGGGACTTCTTGGATTGCAGAAGAAGGCGCAAATGTCTACTCCTGAACCATCCAAAATGGCATCAAAATCAAAATTAATCAAAGCTGTGTCTGAGCCGCTTGTGCCGCTTCATCCAATGTTTAGTCCAAGTAGTGCATCAGCATCCCGGGTTGGTTCTGACAAACAAAACATCAGTGCACAGAGAACAAGATCTTTCAGCAAGCCTTCTAAATCACCAATTTCACCTGCATGTATGATTCCGTCTACTACCTCTTCTCCATTACCTTCTGTACAAACATCACCTGGGTTAGACAGGATGGTCTCTACACCTTGGTCAAACAAGCGGGCTTCTCCTGCTAGTAGAGAAATTTTAAGTGAAGAGGAGCTTGAAGTATTTTTGGCTGATATTGACAAAAAAATCACTGAATCAGCAGAGAAACAGAAAACTCCGTCGACCACAAGGAATGGTTTTGGTATAACTACTCCAAGTACGATTTCAAATTCAGCTAACACATCAGGAGCTCCTAGGAGTACGCCTTTGAGGCCTGTGAGAATGTCCCCAGGTTCTCAGAAGTTCAAAACTCCACCCAAGAAAGGAGAGGGGGAATTTCCGTCTCCAATGTCTATGGAAGCATCAATTGAAGCTTTTGAACATCTTGGCATCTATCCAGAAATTGAACAGTGGCGTGACTGTCTTCGGCAGTGGTTTTCCTCTTCTTTGCTGGGACCTTTGCTTAGGAAAATTGAAACCAGCCATATTCAGGTAATTTTCTCGTTTAACACTGTCAAGTTCCAGGCATTAAATTGGATTGACTGTTTGAATTCCATGGTTGGATGGATGACTTGTTTAAGTAGTTTTCTCTTCTTTTTTTTAAACTCGTGAAGGCAATTTAGCTGATTTTAAGTATGCCAGTGCTATCAAATAAATTCCCCCTCATAATAGTTGCTTTGCTTCTTTTAAATTTTTCTAACTTGTCCCAAACAGTAAATCCAGATAATTTAATTTGAAACCGGACTTGTTAGAATGGGTTTTGATCAATTAAATCAAGAATTCCATGCACTGGAAGAGGATACTTGCAGGCCAAGGATGTTTGGTAAATGGGAGAGGAACTAGTTTACTTCTCCAGTGCTAATAGCATTCACCTGACCCTCACTTTTCTGCTGTTGCTTTTATTATTTGCAAGTCATATTTTCGTTTCCTATACCATCTCTCTACATTTGAATGAGTAATTCTTATTTGTGACTCAAGTCATGGTCCATTAAAAACTACTTGAAAATAACCATTACCTCTCATTTTCCATTTTTATCTTACAAATGATCCCTAGGTGATGCAATCAGCAGCTAAACTTGGTGTCTCCGTCACTGTAAGTCCAGTTGGCAGTGATTCTCCAACTGCCGCAACTCCTACTCTGGTAACTCCTGATGAAAAGGCATGGAAACCCGCACTTTCTCTTGACGAAGATGGGGTCCTTCACCAGTTGCGTTTGAATCTTATTCAATTTCTTGATTCTTCAAAGCGTAAGGACTCGTATGCTTTAGTATTTTTTTATGCATCCTTCAATATTCTAATTATTACAGTTTAGTGGCGTGTATCTTCATATCTAAGCAAGAAACTCTCTTTGTCTGCAGAGAGATCACCTTTTGCCAGTTTTCAGCAACCCCCCCAGCAAAATGCTCTTCTTCCAGTTGTAGAGGAGTGTATGGATTCTATTACTGAGCATCAGAGGCTTCAAGCTTTGATGAAAGGCGAGCTAGTTAAGGGTTTCCTGCCACAGAGTAGTATTCCAGCAGAATATACAGTACAGAGGATTCGCGGTAAAAAAAATATAGGGTTTGTTAAACTGCATCGTGCATGCAGTATAACTCAGTTACATAGTATCAGGCTTTAACATTAAAATTATGTAGTACCATGCTTTAAAATTAAATTATGTATTACTGGATGTAAAATGCAATATAAATAGTACATGTAGATGAAGTGAAAGTAATGTTGCCAATAAGACATTACATTGTAAAGCATTCAAACCAGGCTTTTACTGGAAGTCATTTCAAGGCATAAAACTAGCATTATCAAACATGTGTTTGCATCCAAACAATCCCTTACATTTTCCTTGTCTTCATTTGTACATTCATACATATTCCATTGATTCTAAATTGTTCATATGTAGTTTCTCAGGTTTGGTTCTAGCTATTTTACGTTTTCATTTACATTCAGGATTAGTTAAATTTGTTTCGTTTTGCTGACTTTTGGATGAATAATATTTTATTTTTTTGGTGTTTGGATATTGTAGCACTTGCTGAAGGCACCTGCTTGAAGAATTTTGAGTATATGCAAGGTGGAGAAGCTTATGATAAAGCCAAGAAAAAATGGACACTTGACCTTCCAACCGACTCTCACTTGCTTTTATATCTGTTCTGTGCTTTCTTGGAGTATCCAAAGTGGCTGTTACAAGTTGACCCGTCGTCATACTCTGGAGCTCAATCTAGCAAGAACCCTTTATTTTTAGGAATTCTTCCTCCTAAAGAAAGGTTTCCCGAGAAGTATGCTGCTGTTGTGTCTTCTGTGCCCTCCGTTCTCCATCCAGGAGCATGCGTGCTTCTCATGGGACGGCAAAGCCCTCCTACATTCGCATTATATTGGGACAAGAAACTACAGTTCTGTCTTCAGGTAAATTTTCATAAGCTAATCAAGACTTCATGATCTCCAAAGATTGCTCTAGGGAAGCCTAGTTAAGGTTCATTTGGTTTCCTTCCTGGAAATTAGGAATGGGAATCAAAATAGGCACAGGCCATTCCGAAACATAAACTTTTTACAATAATATACCAAACAACTTCCATAAGAATCGGGTGCACGTTCCTAGTACAAGCTGATTCTCGTCTCATACCAAACAAGACCTTAGTGTGTATGGCACATTTTCTTGAAGAAGTATATTGATGTTGTTTGTCTCTCGTTTCAGGGAAGAACGGCGCTGTGGGACTCGATCCTGCTCTTCTGCTACAGGATTAAGACTAGCTACGGAGGGTTTATCCGGGGCATTCATCTCGGTTCTTCAGCCTTGAACATCCTTTCTGTTCTTGAATCAGAAGATGAAGATTGTTAAACCCTTAGGTACATCTTATGTAATGTTCTTGTATCCATACAGGTTTGTGGCTGTTCATGCCACAATTTAAATGTTATTTAGTTTTCTTTATTTTTCGGAGATACTTAGAGCATCTCCACCGGTGAACATTCAAGATTAATTTTAACCCACTTTTTCTCACTTTTCAGCTTTTCTTTTTCTGCCACGTCATTTTAATATTTTTCACTTTTCGGCTTTCTTTCTCTACCACGTCATTTTAAGAACACATTATAGAACAAATTACTCCTTAACCTGTATATTCATTGTTTGAGCTAAACTCATAATTGAATAGTAGAGTCGGTCACTATTAAGTAACTAGATTAAGTCTTAAAGTTTGATGTTTTGTGTTATGTAACGAAAAAGTAGAAGCACAATGAAAACGAAATTCACACCACAAGTTTACCCGTAAATTGCAAATATCAACTCACGAGACCTTTGTGTAAATTGACTTTGATCACGTCGAACACCAAATAACAAAACACACATTTGTGACGGCTAACATAAAAAATTCAACTCTAAAACTCCATTTCCATTTGAAGATTTAATGGTTAACTACATCCACGCTAAGCTGTATTTTGATTTTTTTTATATAAAAAAATGTACTTAAAAACGTAGATGATGTATTTTGAACTCTTCGAATGTTATTTTCAATTTAAAAATTAAATGATATTCGTTAGAACAATTTACATCAAATTTATAAATATGGATGTTGTGACTTCGTTTTTAGTGTGTTACGATTTTAATTACAGTATTATAAACTTGTGTGCATGGTTTGATTTACCAAAAAAAAAAAGTTGTGGTTTATTATTATATTGAGTTTTTTTTTGTCAATGTCATATGACCACTAATGATAAAAAAAAATTCTCATCTTTCAACATGGTAAAAGATCTAATTTTTCACTACTTTGAAAAATCAAGGGCATTTTATGCAACCACCCTTAAATGTATATCTATATCTGTAAAACTTTATTTTGTTTAGTAACATAAGAGAGATAAGACTACTCCTAATTGATGATAAAATAGAGTTTATATCATATTTGGATATATTTGGTGAAATAACATCAATTTGTTGAGTGATGTAGAAATATAAATTTTAAAAATCTTTTTTTTTTCAAAATAGAAAGCGGTTAGGAGAGAACTATCTGCTAAAGGTAGGTCATTCTAAAGCACCCTTGCGGATGAGAACACGAAGTTCGGACTCGTCAGAAAAGGGTGTGTTGGGATTCGAAATTTTCAAATGGGTCAATCGGTCAGCAACACAATTGATTTATCTGAACACATGCTTGACCTGAACTTCCTTAAAGAAGCAAAGATCCAATATCGAGTCGGATATGATCATCTCAGAGTCGTCATGAAAAAGAAGCTTAATTATGGGTATAAGCCAGAAATTTAACACCGAAAATTGAATTTTTATGAGTGTTCACGTGACATTATCATTTTATAATTATCGAGATTTTAACTATAGATAGCACCAATATGAAATATGGTGTAACATGAGTCACACATTAACTCGAAAATACATTGTCTTCAAAACAAACCTCATAGTTTGGTCTTATTTTGAACAATTAAAATTTTCATACTATATGGCGCAATTATCCTTAAAGTTTATCCTATTTTCGGCCTTTTAAAAAAATTAATACTAAAAAATAGGACGAGAGATGACCTGTTTAGTCCAATCATATTCCGCCATGTGGCAATAGCCATATGCCACGTCCCCTTCTTCTTTCTAATTTCTCCGCACGTTGTTATCACTTACCAATCCAACGCGTCAACTTGATATATATTTCCTCTCTCAATCTCTCATAATTATCTCTCACTTGCACTTCCCAATTCTCTCTTCGTCTGTAGATCGAACCTCGAAGCCTCTGATTGTGGATTCTGGAGTCGCAAAGGTACAGATCGGCGTTTCGCTTTCTTCAATTGAGCCTAGTTTCGGTTGATCTGTTCTTCATATGTGCGATTTTACTTCTTTTTCTCCGATTTCGGATTTAGTTTTGGCGAATTTGGAATCGGTGATTCGGAGTTGGAATTGTGAATCTCTTAAGGATTATGGCCTTTTGTTTTGACATTGTGTGTTTAGGTACTTGTTTAGTTTGTTTTAGCGAAGTAGGTTGATTTTTTGCGTTTTCATGTGCATTGCATGCGATTGGAGAAGCGATTCCATGTTAGGCGTTAATTTTGTTGTTTGATTCTCTTTTAATCTCTCGCTGCAGATTCATCATCTTGGTGACGAGAATAGCGCTGACTGGTTAAGGTAATATTGTGCTCTTCTGGATTGGAATTTTGAGGAATTTGTGTGTTTTTCTGTCCTGATGATTTAATGGATCCTCAAACTACCATAAAGTAGAGTGATTTATTGTGAAAGTAAGTTAGATGCTCATCATTTTCTGGTAGTATTCAAAAGGACATTCTTATGCCTTTGTTAATCCATCTTAATGGAAATTGTTAGTGAAATGCCTTGCAATTAAGGACCTATAACTCAAGATTTACAACAGCACAATCAAAGGAGTATTTGGTACTTATCATATAGCTTTGATTGGAAAACAAACCAGCTATATTGTCATAATGACGTATTTCATTACAGAAACATCTTGATTATCACCATCTGAATGTACTTCGTGATGTTTATTTGTTAACCTTTTGTATTGATCAACAAAGGAAATCTATTTTCCTATTAAATGAAGCAATCTACATCTTTTATGTTTGCTTAGACTGAGGTTTTTTGTGCAACTAAAACGCCAATCTTCCTTCTGAACAGGAAATATGGCAACTGAAGTTGAATCAAAGGGTCTAAACCCTGGATTGATAGTGCTTCTTGTCATTGGAGGACTTGTATTAACGTTCTTGGTGGGGAACTTTGTGCTGTACACATATGCTCAGAAGAATCTTCCAATGAAGAAGAAGAAGCCGGTGTCAAAGAAGAAGATGAAGAAGGAGAGGATGAAGCAAGGCGTTGCACCTCCCGGTGAATAGAGTGTTAAGGAATCAACTCCTTATAGAAACCGTTTCAAAACTAGGCTTTTAGTTCTTCCAGGTGATGTTTTTTTCTTAAAATATTAACTCTGTTTTCTTAGGTTGGTATGTTTTAATTTCTTGTTATTATCTCAGAGACTTGTTTACTTTATTTTGCAATCAGAATGATGAAATCGAGTTCATTGTTCCTTACACAATATCAGTTAAGTTATTTGCAATTTTGTGCTTACCCAAGTAACCAAGCCTCATCACTCTTGGATAAGTTCTATTTAACTTGCAAAATGTTCACAAAATATGAACTTAATCACACACATTTCCTTACTCTTTGGCAATGTAATTTATGTGAAGTTAAAATTTTCGGGATTGTGCGCTCACACGCCAAGGTTATCAGGATCGGATCACACGAGTTCTGTATAACCAAACCTCAAGTCAAGAATACTTTATCTACCAAACACAGTTCTACTTTCATTGTTCCGATTGATCCTACCAAATTCCTTAAGAAGACATATAAAAAGATGACAAAAACCCTTGTACGGGATGACAAAAACCCTTGTTATGGCTCCGATGGTTTGTGTGATTAAGAAGGGGCACAAAGAGAATAAGCCTTCCTGAAGAATACCCTAACTTGCAGATATAACCACAAACTAAGGTTGATCCTAGGCGATCTCGATTTCTCGAACTCTTTTGAGTTCTCTTGCGACCTAGACTGCTGAGTTTTTCTCGAACTCTTTCATTGTTCCGTAGGATTGCTTGAACTAAGGTTGATCATAAGCTTGGTAATTTCTTATATATACAATGAATTAGCTAAATTTCTTGAGTTAATAAAATTTTAGGATGGATTATTTGTATTAGATCTGTTTTAAGAGGGTAGATGATCGTATAGGATATGATGATTTTGACTTTACAATTACTAGTCATATCGTGTTGTTTTAGCAATCATACCCGTGAGACATACGATCTAGCTTATGACTCGCGAGGAGAGGTCGATCCTGTAGATGTGAGCATGTATCTTCTTTGTGATGACAATGATGATGCGGCTTGTGAGGCGTATATTCATATGCTCTATGAGTCACGTTTGGAAGCGTGGAGCGTCTATGGGATTTAGATACGTACGAAGCGTATATATTTTGACGTGTCTTAGAGTAATATATTAACGTGTATATAATATCGCCCTATAATAAATGGTAAGGTGTACTCACCTTTCTTTACCAAAAAAATAAATAAATGGGACTTGAAAATTCAAGTTAAGTAAAATTTTAGACCGAAGCTTGATTACTTAAAGAGAAAATAAAAGAGAGAAAGCTATACTTTTTTTTGGAAAGCTGAAAACTAGAAGTTGACACATGACCGCATAACTAATTGGACATTAACTTTTCACCAAAAAAAAAACTAATCGGACATTCACATGCTTAGAGCTCAGCTCATTCATAACGAACTTAAATCGTTAAAAAGTAAATGAACGTGACATGGACATTTAACACTTAGGGCCCGTTTGGTTCCAACTCCGGAAACGGAAACGGAATGGAAACGAATTTAGTCCATATTTATATCCATATTCATGAAATTCCATGGAATCATTCTTTTTGTTTACATGCAAAATGCACTTGTCTCCCCATATTTTGTTACCCTATAGGGTATCAAAAGTAATCAAATACAACTTCAATTACTTCAAATCAAAGGAATGATTCCAACAACTTTCATGAATAAGGGTATACATATGGACTAGATTCGTTTCCATTCCGTTTCCGATTCCGGAGTTCAAACCAAACGGGCCCTTAGTGTTTATATTCGGCTCAATTAAAAAGTAAACGAGCTCGACATTCAATAACTCCCTACAATGTTATTCTAGCCGAATAAGCCAATCACGTCAAACAAGTCTAAATTTTAACCGAGTTTTAAAATGTGTTCAAGTTCGAGCCGGGTTACTCAAAACATACATGCACTGTCATTGTTTATAAAATCTGAGCCCAGTTTTTTAATGGGTTCACATTCCAAGCTGAGCTTTTGAATGTATGTTCGTATTCGACTCATTTCCAAGCTGAACTTTTGAGCTTTTGAATGTATGTTCGTATTCATTTCCAAGCTGAACTTTTGAGCTTTTGAATGTATGTTCGTATTCGACTCGTTTCCAAGCTGAGCTTTTGAATGTGTGTTCGTATTCGACTCATTTAGAAAATGAACGAGCTCAAACCAAGCCAATATAACTCTTCTTATATAACATAGCTTCTTAGAGCCGTAAAATCTTATAAGATCATATGATATCATATATTAGATCCTAACATTCAAAAAAAATTCTATATGTAACTCAACTCCATGATCTTAGAATCACACAACGAATCCTAAATCCTAGTAACTATGCTTACTGTACTTTGGCATTGTATATTACTGTCCTGTTAAGCAGCACAAAAGTACATATTTTTATTTTTGAATAAATGGGGAAATATGATTTAGGCTAATCTTTAGTGTTTACTGCAAAGGATGACAGTAGACAAAAAAAACACAGATTCTTCACTGGACAAACTATGCACGAGACATTTATTTACAGGCTCTATGTATGAACCCCACCCTGAAAATTTTATGGCTTATCATCATCAACGATAAGTTCCAAGTTTAGTCTTCCTATTTCCCATAAAATACTTCCAATAACAAACAAAAACACGAACCGGGTATAGATGGATAGCTGTTGTATATATCTATATCAGGCTTCTGATGACAGAATGGCGAGACACGAAACCAGCAGATTTCTCGAAACGCGTTTTCCTGCAACTACCATGGAGGCACTGATTTTATCAACAGTCACTCGGAGTCCGAGTCGATAGAGAAAAATAGCCGCGGTCTCACGGTACGTTGTGGAGGGCACGGGATGGGACTTTCTGATCTCTGTCTAGTTCTGTCAGACCTGGTGTCATTTAAAAAGAGTGATGCTGCATCAAGGAAAGGAACACCAGTGTTTGCCTTATGATTAGATAAGTCGAAGCAGATATTGGAACGAAAAACGATCATTTAATGACATAAGAGCTGAGAAATGCAATACTCCCTATGATAGTAATCAGGTTTTAGAATTAAACTATGCAGTATTTGATGAAAATGTATTGTTTGCAAGTGGAGTGAGGGCAATACCACATTATTAATGCAAGCAGAAAGGAATGGATATATAAAGGTGAAATATATTCATTCTCTTTCATTTCCAAAATAATTTTAAATTGAACAGTGTCGGTGAGCATCAATTAGAAGAAAACAAACCTGCTTCATGACCTGCATTCGGCCCGTTGCTGGTCATAGAGTCGCCGTGATTCTGATCACCACCACCTCCTAGACTAAGGGAGATCCAGTCCTTAAACTGGACGCCGGTAGAAGAATCCTGCTGATGCGTCACATCGGTCTGTGCTAAAGACTCTGATGGCCTCGTAGGAAGAAAAATCTGAAGTGAAGGATCGTCCCCACCGAATGGCAACGGATTATCAACCAAACCATCATTAATATTATTATTATTATTATTGGGATGATCAACAGTAGAATCTGGGAAGAAAGTAGCTGGATTCATAGCAGTCTCTGGTGCAAATGAGTAGAGGTTCATGGAGTTTTGGTAATTCAAAGGGGACTGGTGAAAGTTGACCAAGGGATCTGAGGTAGTTGCATCTGAACCAAACAACTGAAAACTTGGACCTGACTGGGTAGTCAGAGGCAATTGCCAGAGAGGCATCCCGTAATCTTCATCGGCGGTATGAAAAAGATCTAGACTTCCTCCAGCTTCGAGAGCTGGATCTACATGATACGGTTCAGGTGGTCCATGAGGTGCCATTGAAAAATTCAAACCTTCGGTGTGTGTATGACTGTTGTTAGGCAGAGTCATATTGTCATTCTCTTCATCTGAATCACTGAGAACTATAATGTCTGAATCTCTATCACGTGCAGGTTCATTCTGGTTTAGATGCATAGTATCAAGCTCCCCTCTAGTGTTTGACATGAAATTGAAATTCCCATTTGCATCCTGATTTACACTTATATCTTCACCTTCTCTACCACTCTCCGTGGCACTGCTGCTCATAGGGATAGCTTCTGGACCATTGTTCATATAGTTCTCTTGCAATCTTTCATCGGAATAAAGAGCGTTTGTCGGTTTACTTACTTCCCACTTTCCATTGAGGTTCTTCCTGATTCCCAGTTTCAAACCGTTACTTTCCTGCTTTACCAATTCGGACGGTTCAAGTTTAGGTTTGATTTCTTCACTGGGAACACACAGAGTACTATCAGGTAAATGCCACAGGCTAAGATCTCGGTTCAAATTGTCACCCCTCACACGCCATGAACCGTCAGGCTTCACATCAATGTCAGTTGTATCCTCTCCGCAAGATCGCATCTGTGCAAATCATAGATGAATCATATTGACCTAACTAACAAAACACTCATCCAGATTAAAGGGAGCGAGGAATGATGACTGGACATACCAAAGTTGTGATTCGATTGAAATATGGATCAACAACGAGATGCTCGAGAGAGTAGTTCTTGAGACAAATGGGACACTGCCACTGCAACCAAGAAGCATTCGGCACCAAAAACATTAGAAAGAGGACGATACAATGATGATAATTAACAGAATATAATCACATGCCTTCCTTGATCTCTGTTGCATCTCCACAAAAGCTTCGAGATCAAAGCAGCCCATATGAATACACGGTCTAAACCTTCCAGCTTTCTTCATCCTTGAGCCAAGCATCTGTATATTTAGACAATCCGTAAGAGAAATAAAGATGAAATGCTACCACACTTTCACTAGTATCATATATATAGGAGTGAAATATGGGCTTCAACATGGATGAGCTAAGAAACATGTGAAATGGTCATAGTCAGCAAATCTCAATAGAAACTGTAAACTATTTCTTTGGCTATACCCAGCACTTACAGGACAGCGTAGACTAACGGTGAAAGAATCTGCAACCACTTCCACATCACTGTCACTGTCAGCATTATCAGCATCACCCCCACCATTCATGCAACGTCGTACACGAGCCAGGGCATCTTCAAATCGCTCACCATCAGACTCCTTTGGAATCATATTTAGAATCTACATATATAATGGTATAAACTGATTACTTACACCATGAAACTCATGATGAAGAAAACAAAACATGATGTTGCTTCGAGCTATTTTTGGATCAAGTAAGGAAGGGGATATTCTCCTGCATTATAAACTTTTTCTTATAGAAAAGAGGACAGGATTTTTTTCAAAAAAACAAACCTATATCAATTAATCTAAGCATCTTAAAAAAATATAAACATTAGATTGCAAACCGAAGCTATATTTCAGTACATAATTTTGAGCCCGTAACACTACCTAAAATACATTACAACCACAATCCAGAAAATTGCATACGTAAACAAGCTTCCTGATGAAAAGAATGAATGAAATGGAAGTACCTGATGAAGAGTTTGCCGCTTCACTAGCCTAACACCCAAACAGAACAAACGTGCATCACAGCATGTCAAGGAGATCTTATTTATTCCTTCTTTGGTGTACGGCGTTATCTGATCACAGGACCGGAGGACAAAAGAGCAGTAAAAATCTGAACTGAATTAAAAAGAGGGGGGGATAAGAGCACTCACAATCGGGCCATCATCTCGACCATTGGCTCCAAGGGATTGTGAGCCAGGCCTGTTGATTGCACGAACTGGCACACCTACCACATGAAAATAAGGATAAGTTAGAATGAAAATATACAATAGTAAGCCAAACATTGTACTACAAAACTCATAGTTCACACAATTTTGATATCTTGGAACTAAAGCCAAACCCTAGCTTCACTATCCAATCAGAGATTCTGTATAATCAAGAAGGCAAGGTTGTACACATCTATAAATACTTAGCCTGGGCATTTCGAAAAATGTAATTGGTATTAGTGTATGAAAACAAATTTTCCTACACCATATTTGATAACAAGACATCTACTCGTTATTAATTATAATGAATAGAGAAGGTATCTATTATCATCACAATCATATTGCAAATGAGTGACTTATTTTCAGAGAATAAGACCAAACAACTACTTGTCTATAATAACAAATTTGTGATAAAAAAAGAGAGAGAGAGAGAGAGAGAATGTATAGAGCTTAACAGCATACCGTTGACCTGGAGATCTGCATATAGAGGCCACTGCATCCTAAATGGAACCTTATCATTGAGAAGCATGCACCAAGCCTGCATCATTTATGAAGAAATATATTTAAGTCACCTTCATTCCATCAAACTTATGTGAAGGGAATTCCAGCATAGATATCACATATTAAACAACCTGAACATCATACTCAGTCTTCGTCAGCAAATCTTTTTCAAGTCTTGTGATTTGAAATGTTTTCTCCACACCCTGAGTTGGATTTGTTCTGCCCAAACACAAGTTGACCATGTTAGTAATAGAAGAATACATATATGTAGATACTGAGAGCTATACACAAAGGAAGAAAATATCACTAAACAGTGCAGAATGTCCCTCAACATTAATAACTGATTCAGATAAAACACACGTTTGGCACTAATAACTGATTCAGATAAAACACACGTTTGGCACTAAGGCAATTTAGACAACATTAACATTGAAATAATTTATAAACTGCCTTTTGAAGCTTTACAGGACATAGGGTGTGTTCGGTGAGGTGAATTATGGGGTTTATGACTTATGGGAATGAAAATTATGATTTTTTTCTTCCAATTCCCTTTAATAAATTATAGAAATTATGGGGAATTATGGAGATGAAAGTTTTTTACACCTTCAACCCCTCATGTACCGAACGCACCCATAGCACATCCTCTAAACATAATCACCATAGTCCATAGTAAACTACTAAACTGAAAAGGCAAAGGACGGTCAGTGATAACATCATGAAACAGCTGGGTTTTATCTTCCAAGCACTTATGAAATGCACAACTGAAGTTGAATTTACAGGTCATAACCAAGTTGCTTACAGTTTTCATTCTACATTAAATATGACAATAATTCATCAAACCCACCACCTTGCTATTTCTGCTCTTTTCCCACTGGGTAAAAGAATTAATGAAATTCGCTAACAGTTCATAGCTGATTATTATTGCTTAACTCAAGAGCACCAACATATAGGAAAAAGAGTCAGATAACCCAAGCAAAATTCGTTCCTTAAAACTGTCATAATACATAATTGCCCGCATGCACAAACCACACAGGCACACAGAGAGGGAGGGAAGGGGGGATTGATTGATTGAGCACATTGAAGCTGAGAAAAATAACACTGGGGGAGCAAAAGAAATTACTTACCCATCAGTTGGCATGCTTGTAATCATCAACTTCACAGGATACAATGGATGTGCTTTTGTGAGCAAAAAACTGAACCCGACAAGTTCACAAACCCATTAGTGAGGTAGAATACAATCCCATGCGTAAATAAAAATGAAAGCAATGCCACTAGAATGTCTTTTGATGTATCAGAAAATGTTTCTAAAAGATAAAGCACTCGGAAATTAGGCAGGTAGCAGGTGACAGAGTTCTTAAGACAAATGCATCCCTCCTCTTCTCTCTTATCCAAAATTCTAGCTATACTACCAACCACTAAAAACTCACACATACCAATCCAAGAACTTTTCTACTCTGTCACCAGCCACTGCATTTTGTGAATCCAAGCTAAAAAAAATATTCTGTTAACATTTATATGTACACATTTAGGACGCTATAATCATGCTTCACATTATCATTATGTCACAAAAGAGTTTTTGTTAAAAGAAAAGTCAGACACAGGACAAGGGCAATTTAGCAGGAAACAAATTGGGGAAAGAAAGGGTAGATTACTGAGACCAGTGTGAAGCCAGCTGCAGAAAATATACCGATGGGTGCTTTTTCAACACAGGTCCTAGAGGCTGTTTGAGGAGGAGCTAAAAATTTAAAGCATTGGAATGAGGGGACAAATGATAAATGTGAAAGGTCTGAAAAAGAATCTTCCTACTTTCTCCTAATAGCAACCAAGCCTGGTTAACTTTGCCCATATAACATTATTTTCTGCAACCATCTATGGTTGCATTTTCCCATGGAAAATTAGTTAGCGTCATCTGTTGAATGACCAAAAACTCTCACAAACCTTCTTCTCAAAGTCACAACACTTCAAATCTTATCACACAGACCCATCTTAAAGCAGAACATGCTAATGCAAGATTGCAAACAAAGAAAATAAAATACTAATTAGAAGTTAGAAATACTCCTCAAAGCATGCTGGGTTTAGAAACAAAATTTAGGCTCATTTAATCTGTAATTTAGAAGATGCATGTCTGAGAACAGAAGAAAGAGTGTAACTTATCCACTAGAAAGCATATCAATTCTAGAATACTTTCAACAACAAGGCGTCCTAACAGTCATGCATGTTAACAATGGCACATACGGGTCAGCTCGGCCCAGGCGGCAAAGTTCACAGTGAAATCGGGAAGGAACGGGAGGAATCCCTTCCATAGGTTTTTCCGGAATTATGACACAAGTGATATGCTGCAACATTTGACATGATGGACCCACACACTGCAGTATAGAGCATAAGGTGTTAATAAAGAATACATGGAATAAGACGGGCTTCGAATGGAAAAGACAGAAAGGAAAAATAAAGCAATACAAACATCAGTACTTCCCAAACAAAAAAGAGGCAATGATAAAACAGCATCATGCATGGATAAATACAAAAATGGTGGATCCACGAAGGTCGGGAATCCCAGCTCAAACCTACAGAAGTTTAACAAATTACAACACAGTTACTCTGATACTGACCGTAAATTGGTTCCTGAGCACTATACTCCTCGGAAAATTATTTCTATAGCGGCGAAATGTTTTATCTTATATAATCCACTCACCTTAAAAAAGAAATTTATCCACACCTTCACATACCCAACTGCTAGAAAGGGAGAAGTGATACAGAAGACCAACAGTGAAAATAAATGTCTACATTAAGGAAATAATATATCTTGTAATATTTTTGCATAATATAGATAGAAAAAATAAGAAAAGAAAATTAGCATAGAAACTGAGAATGAGAATAGAAAAAGGAAATATAGTTGATTTGTTTGTCTACTAGAATGACGAAAAATGAAAAAATAAGTGTAAACAAACTCAATGGAGTACTTGGCAATTTGCTAATTGTATAATTAACATAACGACACCAAAT
Source organism: Fagopyrum homotropicum (assembly GCA_033239125.1). Classification (NCBI taxonomy): domain Eukaryota; kingdom Viridiplantae; phylum Streptophyta; class Magnoliopsida; order Caryophyllales; family Polygonaceae; genus Fagopyrum; species Fagopyrum homotropicum. The sequence continues at coordinate 1,638,671 of BSWB01000001.1, read as the reverse complement.
TGCAAATCTAGATACAAAAAAGCACACTACTTGGCAATAAATTATTCACAAAGGTGACAAAGCTCAAGAAAAGAAACGGATAAATTCACAAGGAAAGACAAAAGCACGTCGATAACGTAAACAAGAAACATATATCCAAGATGAATGACAAAGAACTGATCATATACAACTACAATTATAAACTGATCTCCTATACTGGGATCTTAGTCATTTTAATTTTCTTCTATGAAAAAAGAGGCTGAAAAGAGAACCAAATCTATTTGCCTAATCCTCCTCGTCTTCTAGAAAAAGGATTACTTCCAAGTTCCAAGCAATGGTCATATAAATTATAGAGCAGAAACTCATACAATGAAAACATGGGCAACCAAGTGAACCATAACAAGGTAATGAAGTGCTACCTTAATCATGGATTCAGTGTGTAAACTACTTCCACATAGACATCGTATTTTCATCTCCGCTTGGGGTGAGTCGTCAATTTCTTCTTTAGGCTTCACAGGGGTGCTCTCTGGAACAATCTCTGGCTTTGTTGCCATAGCAGAAGCACCTGATATAACCTGTGGCTTTGTTGCCATAGCAGAAGCACCTGATATAACATGTGCCTTTGTTGCCAGATCAGGGGCACCTGAAACCATCTGTGGCTTTGTTGCCAGATCAGGGGCACCTGATATCTGCATTTTTCTGGAATATAGAACAAGGGAGGCAGGCATATCAAAAGCAAAGAATAAGACGTAAAGTTTGCACCAGTGCACAAATGATAAGCTGAAATAAATTTAGGGCAAGAATAGTGGGGCTCAAAGTTGGGAGTTCAATGTGTAGTCACAAGGCATGATCAAAAAATTAGGATACAGTGCAGAACCTGTAAGTGTCATCAACTAATCTTGCTACATCCTCCTTCCGAACTGCATGTCTCTTTGCCCACATCTTTGATACTGGAAAAGATAAAGATACACTAATGACAGTAAGATGAAGAGATAAAAATCATGCGCGGAGTTAGTCACAGCTCTGAAGCAAAATGTTTCAAGAAAACAACAGCTGTGAAAATCATAACATGTTCTTTCAGGATTCATTAAGACATTATTTATGAATACCACGAGTGCATATATAAACAATCCATCACTATCCAACCCCTATGTCTCCAGGGATCAGGAAATAGGAGGCGCTGTGACCACAAATCAACCTGAAACGAACAAGGAAGTTTAAGCAGGTCACAGCATGACCTCAGCCCTTTCCCATTATAATTAGACTATCCAACTGTAAAATTGGTGATAAGAAAAGCTGGAAAACAAGAATTCACAATACTTGGTGTATTTCCAACTTAAAAACCCACAGGGAAAGAATCACGGGTCAAAACCATTACCTTGGTCATCAACAAGGATGGCCAAAACTCTATCAACGAGCTCCTGTCAAAAAATTTGAAAAACGAGCATCATGCTCCAGTCCAATACCAACAAGCTAAAAAAATCATCTCAAAATAACAAACCTGTTTCTTTCCTTGCTTTGAAAGGCCGAGCTGTGTAAGGACATCCTTGAGTTCCTTGATTCGAAAATACTGCAATTTATCCTGCAAGAGCAACAAGGTTCACTCAAATGAAGGTGAACCATGAACTGAAAAACATCTCGCTCGAATTAAAACAAATTGCCAATCACATTATATCCAGTTGAAATACAAAACATCAGATAGATGATCAAATCTAGTTAGACCTTTGGTGAAAGCAAATAGGAGTGTACAAAAGTACCTTACAACTGGACACCAAATCCATCTTCAGCGAATTACACAACCAAAATTGAATTTACAACTTTATCGAAGCAAAAATGTGTCTTAGTCAGCATCAATCAACGCAAATTCCCCCTGCTCATCAAGCAACATCACAATTCACAAAGATGTAACCCTAATTCAAAGCATAATTAGAAAGACAGCCAGAATTAGAAACAAACTGAAACAGAAATCGAATGATACAGCAAACATAAAAAGAAATCAACGACATCTAATCGCTAAAAAATTCAATCAAGCGCTCAACTGATTTCACTTCATCGTCTCTCCCCCTTTCTTCTTCTCCGGTGTGAAGTGTTGCTTTCTCTTTCCTCTTGTTTCCTGCGAAGAAATGAGAAACACGGCAGTTTCTGTGTTCTCTTTTTAATAATTCAACAATTACAGCGCAAAGGTTACGGACGTATGATCGATTATTCAATTGAGTTTGTTGATCAGCTTCAGTTCCGTGGTGGGATCATGTGATTCGCATTGCGTGGTCCACTGTGGGACATACGGAGAAGTAATTTAGCAATGGCAAGTTTGGCATGATATATCAGCGTAGTTAATTTTTGATTTCATGTTATCTTATTGGTTTTAATTTACAAATCAAAACCCGATCTCGAGGATTCGTTTGGTATGATCGTTGGAATTAGGAAGCGGAATAAAATTAAGAATCGAAACGAGTCATTCTCGGTATTTGGAATGGTGTTATAAAGAAAGAATCTTAAACATGTTACTTGATTCATATGAATTGTGGAACGAGAATTATTTTATATTTGATGGTATATGTGTTTTCATAAAATCAGCATAAGTTTTTTTTAATCTATATTTAAAAAATGAAGATCATCTAATGAGTTAAGACTAAAAAACCATGAACCAAAACGTCAATTGAAATAAATAGGTATATAATATTTTCTATGAAATTATAGCAATTTTCGATAACATATCATCTTGGCCGGAATATTTGTATCATAGTTAATTATATAATTGTAAAAAAAAATGTACAAAATATTTGAAATATAATACAAATTAATTTATGTGTAAATTAATTAGAATTATATCCATGTTTAATTTAATGAATGTTGTTCATATTTTATTATGGAATCAATTTCTTCTTTAGAGCTAGAGTGAATAATTTCATGAAATCATGTTCATTTCGATTTCAAGTCTTACCAAACAAAGAACATGAGCATTTCCTACCAATTACCCCTCACACTAATCATGTCAGTCATTTGATTTATCGCTAGGAGGCCTACGTTACCCTCCAAATCTAATATATCCTTACAATATTTCTATGATTATAAGCTTTCGGAACATAAGAGGTATGGACCATTTGCAACCTCTGGACAAATCTCGAAATCATCAACAAAATACACAATATTAACATAATTGTTTTGGCAAAGACAAAATATGAAAACCCGACGGAAGGTCGACTTTTGAGATCGGCGGATTTTAATAACAACATTTATTGTCCCACTATTGAGAGGATGGGGCTTATGCTTACTTTGGAATGCTTACCAACTTAAAAATCAAACGATTAATCTTATCTCAAAGGGTGAATGATTCATTTGCATTGAATTGGTTTGTAACAATAAAATCCGCAAATTGATCATTGTCTTTGATTATGCACCACCTCTTGAAATATAAAAAACCGTTATGGGACTCGATAACCAATCTAGGGTCCGTTTGGGAACCACGAGCTTATTATAGATGAAGCTGAAGTTGAAACTTATTGTAGCTGAAGATGAAGCTTATTGAGTAACTGAAATAAATAGATGACTAAACTAGCTTATTTTTTTATAAGTTTGTTGAGCGTTTAGAAAGTACGAGCTTATTGAAGCTAATATAAACGTAAAGTTACGAAAAGGGTCATCATCCATATTATATTTCATTTTTAAGTTTTTTATAAATGTTAAATAGAAATTATAGTTTTACAATATTATAAGTTTATAACAACATAATAATAAGAAATTAAATAATAATATGGCTAATTAAAATATCAAGTTGTTCATATATATTTATAAGTTGGTTTTAATAAATTAAATTTTTTAATAAATATCAACTATTACCTTAAATTAACATTTGCACAATGTTAGAAATTAAGGAAAAAATAATATCTAATAAACATAAAGTTTTATATTAAATATATACTAACTACGAAATTAAAAAAAACAAAAGATCATAATTTATAATTTAATTGAAATTATCAAAACATATTAAATAAATTGGAGCTAAGTATGTCCTTGCAATAAATCAAGTAGAAATTAAAGTATGAAATTCCAAGGTTAACTTTGGAATGTTGAAAAGTTTTCATCGCCTACCATAAGTCCATAAGCTTGTTATAGAAAGCTTACTAAAATGGGAGTATTTCATCTTTTATAAGCTTGTATCATCTACCATCATCTTTTAATATTATGGCTCCCGAACACAACAAAATTTACATCTTCATCCTATCATCTCAATAAGCTTCCTTCAGCTCCCAAATATGAGTTCGCAAACAGACCCCTAATCAATGCGTCACCAAAACCATGGATTATCATGAGATCTAAATAAAATACATCATCGGTCGAAAAAATAAGGAGGATCCATAATCAATTCCAATTGATTTAATAGTCTCAATAACTTTAAAAACCTATGTAATCTCGATGATATTCAAACAACCGGCAAATTGGAGGAAAAACGTGACGGTCTAAATAATATCTTTGAAAAATCAGACCGTGTCATAGTCCACATTCAGATCCTTCAATGATACCCCCTATTAAAAAAATTACTCATTCACAATCTTGGATCACTATTAAATATGATTGGAATTAGCGGACTTGATATCGTTCACCCTACGACAATTTAAATTTAAACAGTCGTAAACAGTCCACATTCAAATCTATGTTGGAAACTCTCCAAATAGCCCTTAAATCCTAGACTTTAAGTAATATATTTGTAAAATCAGGTCATTCTTAACAAGCTCTCTTTTGTGATAATTGCAAGGAAAAAAACCACAATGTTGACCGATGTTGAAAACTTCATGGCTATCATACAGTTGTAGCACCTGGCATTGCATTTCGTGATCAATACAAGATGGATGTACATGTTCTTGCTAAGTGTTGGAAGGTCCATGGTTATCCACTAGGTCACAAACTAACGACAACTGCCACCAATGCCTTAACTGCAGACCAAATTACTCGGTTACTTTCATTACTTGACAAATCCTCTCATCCAAAAACTAGTAAAGATTTTCATGGAACATTTCTAGCTCGTAAACATCTTTGTTTCCTTTCTACCAACACTAAGTCTCCATGGATTATTGATAGTGGTTCAACCGATCATATTACTCCTCATTTTGACTTTTTTTCATCATACAAACCTATTTCTCAAACTTTTCATCACCATTCCGAATGACAAGAATGCTTTCGTGACTCATATTAATCTTAATCATGAAATCAGTCTTCACAATGTGCTTTTGTCCTTGACTTTCAATTTAATTTATTATTTGTTTATAAGCTTGCCCCTGCATTGTTAACTCATGTCACATTCTCTTCTGATCAATGTCTTATCTAGTCTCGTTCGATGAAGCAACCCTCAGTAAAACTTGCAAATGTCTATATGTTGTGGACAAAACCTCCTTCCCTACCAATACCGTTTCCCTCTACTTATAATAACGACTCTATAATTGAGCACAATGGAGTAGGTGAATCACAACTCCATCGATAAAATACTTTAATTAGTATATATATAAAGTGTTTCGTTATATATTTATACGTTTTTACTTTTTAATAAAGTTTTCATTATATATTTATACTATTAGTAATTTATTTATATATTTGCTGTATAGTTTATATATATATATATATATATATATATATATATATATTTTTGTATTTACTGTCTAAAGAATATGTAGAATTAGTAACGTTAAATCGTGCTTTGGAAGCTTGAAAAATGAACTACAAATAAAAGAACAAAAACAAAGAAGGAAGAGGAAAACCTTATGATCTTCCTCTCAGTGCACAAAGCGTAACGATAACTTCTTCTTCGATTCATCACACAAAGCTCAAACTCAACGCAACCCGATTCCTCCTCCAACCACCACAATCTTCGGATCTCAACCCATAAAATAACCCACTACCCACGATGACTGATCCATCTTCCCACGTTCTCCCCTGCATAATAAGCCAACACACATCCCCTACCCCCGAAATACCAGTCGAAATCATCAGTGAAGAGGAAATGGCGATAATTGAAGCTGCTTTCATGGCCGCTAAGGCCGTTCGACCTTCTATTTCTCGCCCTTCTTCATCAATTGTTGCTTGCTCCTCTTCAGTTAGGTCTCTTTCTGTCATGTCTAAAAGGGATTATCCGATTTTGGCTGGAGAATCCGATTCCTTATCAGATATTGAGGATTCGGGTCGGAAGAGTAGTAGTCCATTGAGGAAGAAGAGTCGAGCGTTTCAGTCACTATTGGATCAGTTTCGGAGGAAGGGAAGATTATTCGTTACTGATATTACAAAGTCGGTATGTTGGTTTCTCTGCTAATTAATCTTCAATCATATAGTGTGTTTTTTTCTTCTTTTTTTTTTTTTTACTGGAATGTAAATTTGAATTGATTTATCCAATTCTCCTTGAACTGGAAGTTTGATTGAATAATGATTTGGTATCATCTGGCATCAAGCCTATAATCTGAACATGGGTGTTTGATGAATTAGGCCAAATTGAATGCTGAAATTTTTTCTTGTATTATGGTTGTAAAGTGATTTAGAAGAGAGACAATTTGTATAATTGATGCTCTTCTTAATATATCTTAGAGTTGTTGGACAACTTTGACTGTATAACATGTGTTCATGCTTTGTGGAGTCGTGTGGAGATGACCCAAGTGGCCGAGTAGTGACAGTAGTTTAAGCTCATTTCAAGCAGTGGAATTATGTATATGATGTGGTTGTGTGCCACTATCTTGAAGGGTATATATATATACTTCTACTTCCATAGGATCATATTATGGGAAGTACCATTCTGTGTTATTTTCTGCTTTTGTTGGCATGTATCAAGGCTTTGCAACAGTTCTCAGTTTCAGCATTTTCTAAAATAGGAATGGTCGGAATTCGAAATCTCACGACTCATGAGTCGTAACATGAATGGATGTGTTTACACTTGGATGGTCTAAGGCCCGTAAGGTTAAGGAAAGTAATATTGACATCAATTTCAATTTTTAGACACGAAGGAGAGTTACAGTTATAGGATACTTGGGCTTGAATTGAATTCTTTTTTCTTTTTTGCTGCTTAAAATAGCTCGAAGTATGTGTGGGGTGATATTTCACCGGCCAGCAAATTACGAAGTTTCATATTTTTGTGCTATTTTGATACACTGCTCTTATCTTCTCAAATGTGATGTTTCAAATTTTTTTCTCAGTTTAGATAGTTTTCTCATCCATGTAACATGATGAACAGGAATGGTGTGAAAAGCAATTGGAGTTTGATCTTCGTTTAGGTAAGAAAAAAGTCACTAAGGCAATGAAAGCAGGAACTATTCGGCATGCAGAGCTAGAAGAAGAGGTAAATATCTAATTTCATGATTTGGACAATCTCTGCTCAAGCTAAGAACTAGAAGAAGAGTAAGAATGAAAATTTTAATCGAAAGGTGGAGATCCATGTGAATTTCCATTGGAGTTATTCAATGTTCTATTCTAAGGAAATCTAACTCCGGCTTAAGTGCCCCTGGTTGTTATGTTTTGTTAGCATTCTTCCTTGCTGTTAAGTAGTCGATCACTAAAATAAAAAAATGTGCAGCGAATTTTTATGATCCGTTACCGTTCTTTCATTAGCAAAGGAAGTGAGTGAAATTATATCTGCATCATCTTACAAAAAACTCACAAAATCCTATACTCGTGTGTTTGATGTAGTACACATACGTAGGTGTGTTCTTATAATGTTTACAGAAAAGGGAGATGTCATTTTTTGTCAGAGTGCGAAAATGTTTATATACATTGGTTTATTTCCTATAGATTATTGCTTCATGGTTCTTATGACACAGAACAGCCTTATTTATCCATCGTACGTTTTCTCTAATTGTCATTCCCTCCACGCCCCACTTTCATTACCCGTCCGCTTACTGGACTTTGTCTGATGCCAGATCTATTATAAATGTTCGATACATCATCTGATAGTTATGCATATTTGACAGGTTGTGCCCCGAGAAGAAGTATCTGTTAAAACACTTGAAGATATCTGGGCCTTGAAGTTCATTAATTTTATAGTTGGTACAAATCAATTGATGTTTGAGGGTTTAACGCGTGAATTACCAGTGTGAGTCACTTATTTTTATAAGAAAATATATGCTTGTGCCATATAAAGCAAACTTGTGTGATTATGGACAATTCTTCTCTTTCTGATGAGCCTATATGGTACATATTGTCAGGGTTGGCTTAGTAGAAGGAATATGGATTGTGGGTGTGATTGACGAGCTTCGAATGCCTCTGGAAGGAAGCAGTAGAAACCCTACATTAGTGGACACAAAAACTCGTGTCCGTCCTACTCTTCCTGGTGAGCCTCAACAGAGAAATGGAAGGTAAGCTCCTTGTTTGGATGCATTTTATTAGACTCTTTATTTAATGTATTAGTTAAGTACATACTACATTTTAAGCCTCATATGATACTGCATAATTTTTTATAATGCATGACATCCATACAGACCCTAAACATATTGAAGGAGGCAATGGACTTGAATTACCAGCACATCTCTCAGCTTCTGTACTCCGGTCTTTATATATGCACAAATTTCCTAATCCATGAATTTGAACCGGGAACTCATTTTGCAGGCTCCAACTAATGTTCTACAAGTATCTCTGGGACCAATTGATCGCTGATAACTTCCCCTTTCAACGATTTTACAGTTTCTTTTCTTTGAATCCGAATTCTATTTTATCTGATGATATTCGAAAGAGCACCAGTGAATCGGGTTTCCCAGCTGACGTGAGATCTTTTTCTTCATTGCTCTACATTTGTTTGTTTAGTCAACATTCATTGCTCTTGTATGCCAGGCTATCGGGCGGATATAGCTTGATATGTTTTGTATTGTTTTGGCAGACACTTGACGAATTGGTGAGGTACTTCAGGAATACTTGCAAAACACTACCTATTGCTCATGATCAGCTTCTCTTAAGGTGAAAATAGAGCTTCTATCACATTTAGTTATGTTTCTATGCTTGTGTCTGAGGAATTAAAATAAGATAAATATATGAAGAGCTTTTCTGTTGTGAGTATATGTGAAAATATGGAAGGAAGCTCGTAAGAGTTAGCTAAAGCCAAGGAATGTATATCTTCCATGACATCTCAAACTAGTTAGAAGTAAGAACACATTATGTAGTAGTTATTGTTAGTCGCTTTATCTGTTTTGGACTACAAACATCTTTATGTTAGACATCTATTGATGTAATTCAAACTAATCCGTGCATGCTAAACTTGTGTGCTTCACATTAAGATGTAGGCATCCAAACAGACCCTTAGTTTTCCTAGGGATAGTTTTTTCAACTTTGGTCAAAAGAGCGAGCTAGTCTGGTTCTGACTACTCACTAATGAGAAATTATCTTATGCTTCTTCCTTTTTGTCACAGATACGAGCTGCAAGAAGATAAGTCATTACTTGGTGAAGACAACTTTGCATACGATGGTGATTGGCTCAATGTTAAACTTCAGCGCTCTCTTCAATTTTGGAAGGGACAACGTGAAGCAACTTATGTTGCTGAAGAGGAGAGCTGGAAGTGCGGCTTTTGCCAGTATGCATTTATTTGCCCTTACAAAAATGATGCAAACGGTACACAGAGCTCTCAAAATGACGCAAACGCTACACAGAGCTCACAAAAGGACCCAAGTAGTACACAGAGCTCTCAAAAGGACCCAAATGGTACACAGAGCTCACAAAATGAGGCAAATGATACGCAGAGCTCGCAAAATGAGGCAAATGGTACACAGAGCTCTCAAAATGCCCAGTGAGTTATCATTTGCTGATTTTTTTTAATCTTATTGTTGTATATAAGTGTAAGCCATTCATTCTATATGCAAATTATAGATGGAAAGATTGGCCTGATATGGAGCTAGGTAGATTATCCGAAATGCTGTTATTTATACATTGTAAAAGATGACTACAGGGTTTAGGAATCATGAATTGATTGATTCCTCAATGTATTCATACAAAAATATAACTTTCCATTGATTATGTAGATGAAATTAGTTCATTAACTTTGTTTACCTGAATGTGTCTATACATCATATTCATAGTATTGTCTATTCTGAACCTTTTGTTTGACAATAAAATAAAAACTCATAACAAAAGGGGTCTGGATATCTAACTACACTACAATTTTAAATAAAAACCCATAACTCGGGTTCAGTTCCGATGTTGCAAAAGTTACTTCGTCGCAACACAATGCCGTCTAATACTTGGTTCTAGCGTGTTACAAAAGTTGCATAACTTGATGGTTTGATGCTTTCACGACTTTCTTACTACAAACAATCGGTTTACCTATGGTTAAACCGATGAAGCAACTTCGAAAACCGATGAAGCAACTTCGAACCCCGTCATACGTTTTTGACGAATCACAGTTTTTATAGCGAAGGTTATGTATCAGGTTAACCATCTTGTTTAGAACATAAAGTTGACTACGTCTTTAACCAAGTAGCAAAACCGAATTAAAAACCCCCGAATCGTCAACGTATTCATACAAAAATATGACCAGAATGGTACACAAAGCTCTCAAAATGACCAATGGTACACAGAGCTCTCAGAATAACCCAAATGGTACACAGAGCTCTCAAAGTGCCTAGTGAGTTACCATTTGCTAACTTTAAATTATACTGATGTATAATAAGTGTAAACCATTCTTCTATAAGGAAATTATAGATGGAAGATTGGCCTGGTATGGAGCTAGGTAGATCATTCGAGTGATTCCTCAATGTATTCATACAAAAATATAACTTTACATTGATTATTTACCTGAATGTGTCTATACATCATAGTACTGTCTATTCTGAACTCTTTGTGCCAGAAGCAGCTAGAGTGGAACTCTATAGGATGGGTCTACCATTCTCAAGATAAACAGATTGTCTCTATTGCCGCGGGAAATTCTGCAATATTGAAGATTATGTTTTAAGAATTGGTAAAGAGAAAACATATATCCAATTGCTTACCTTAGTTCTTCATCCAAGTATGAAATCTCAAGCTGACCTCGACCACTGCCAGGGTTCTTGATTCGTAACTGCAAAAAATATTCAACAATGAGATTGCCAGATGGTGTGCTTTGTGTCATGTAAACATCTTAGAAGCTAAAACTTCAACTAAATATGTTCTTTTTCCCCTCAATTTTTCCTGGTTATATAGCCTGAACTGAAGTTGGAAACAGACACCTATAAATAAGCATGGTTGGGATGATTTTGGATTATTTTCTTTTCAAAATGATAGATGGGCAAGGAATGAACAAGTATAAAAGATTGAATCACCAACCAGACCACCAATTTTGAAGTAATCGAACTTAACAGCCACTCTTCGGGCATTGAGCGGAATTAGATTCGCAGTTATCTGTAAGAAGATAAAGAAACAGTGTCATTAAACTTACAGCATAATATAAGACAAGGTAGGGTTGTTATATCAAACGGGCTACTCGGGTTCGGCTCAAAAACAACTTCTCGTTTACTTTCTATACGAGCCGGACCGAATATGAATACATTTTAAAGCTCGGTTTGTTCGGTTAAAATAAAATTGTAAAACTGTTATATTAGCTAACCTACTCAGGTTCGGCTTAAGCTCGGCTCGAGCTCATTCACTTTCTTGACTAGCTACATATGAACACATTTCATAGCTCGGTGAAATTTAGGCTCGGCGAGAGCTTGAACATGCTGGTTTGGCTCATATAATTGGCCTAACTCAAAAGGATCCAAATCTAAGAAGCGTTCAGCATTTTGTCTTTCACTATTAAAGGTAATTTTAGTTTAACATTGTTTTAAATTCATCAGACATACAATGTTGTGGCACATTGGACATCCGAAAGTTCAGCATTTTGGCTATAAAATAAGGTAGATGATATATGATTAATTCATTTGGTAATCATCTGCTCACTTTGAAAATGATGCTCTAGAGGCACAGTTTATCAGTTTTCTCAGCAAAATATTAATCTCATTCTATTTTGAATAGGATCTAACATTTTGGAAACCCTGCTTGTGTTTGGATGCATAACACATGATTTAAGCAAGTATTATGGTCTATACCTCAGTATATCTAAATTGGTGTTTGGATGTACATAAAAAGATAACGCATTATCAACAAATATTTGTAAACAATATCAGACTATTCATACTGTATTTTACACTCAATATTGCATGGTTTAATTTTAAAGACTAAATACTGCATAATTGCAAACAAACCACCTCTCAATATGAACTCCAAGGCTTTAAAAGACAATGACCCAAGTTTGATCCAAAAACTGTCGATGAATGACACACGTTCAATCAAAGCAATTGCAGAGGGAGAAAATTAGTTTGAGTCATCTTAATCAGTTATCCTATGACTTTAGACAGCAACTTAGTCAATCTGCCTTCTTTTCAGAAGAAATAGATTACACATAATCATATCATGATGGATGAAATATAGATGCCAATTTCATAACAAGCAAGAACAGCAACATTGTCATTGTGTATGATAAGATATATGTACCTGATTGAAAAAAGGCCAAGTTTCCATGTTTTGAGCCCTCAGGGTATCCACATTGATTGCCTGATAGATTTTCCCAAACGGCCTAAGAAAAGGTGGCCTCTGCAAAGAAGTGTAATGGTAATCATGCCACATTGTATGAAATATCATCAATGCTAATGCTAGACTGTACATACACATTTAGAATGAAATTTTACAACACCCTAAACTGAAATGTTACAGAAGAAGGATGGTTCAACATCAAACCTGTGTTTGCAGAATTGCTTGAGAGGTTGTGTATAAAAGTTCCCATTTGCCATTCAGCAAGCTTGACTTGAGTGGCTCCTTTACTTGATTCATTGCTTCGAGTTTACGAGCTATCTGATCAAGAAATTCAGTTTCACAATCATATTTTTGCATCAAAATCAAAGAAGACAGCAAAGATGTAGATAGCAGTTTACAAAAAGGGCAGGAAATAGCTACAGAAGAAGAAAGCCAGCTGAAATTTTTTGACAATTTTTTCTTTTAGGTTTACTTCAAGCAATTAGTTGATCAATCAGTTATCCAAAATGGATAATTCTCATACTGGTCTTCCTGATACAATTTCAACTCAATCGTATACACAATCACGAGATAGATCACATCAAAAAACCTAATCCACGCTGCAACATTGCAATTATCAAAAGAATTGAATAGTTTCAAGTGAGAAGCCAGCACCTTATCGACAAGAGCTTGATCTTGAGGAGAAGCGTTGGCGCCACGATCGAGAGAAGCGATGGCATCATAGAGCTCTTCCTTTGCTTTCTCTGTTGCCTGATTATTAGACGAAGAAGGAAAGAAAGGAAACAGCGAGACATTAGAAGTCCAATTCATCTCCGACCTCTTCTGGCTTTGAGGATCAATTGCTACAAATTGATTTTGCCGCCGTGGAAATCTGCAGAATTTGTTTTTGGCGGTGGCGGCGACAGTTAAGGTGGTGGTTCTAGCGAAGGTTGGAAACGAGTGGAGAGTAGCGGGAGCCGCCATTGATGTGTTAACAGCTTCTTCTCTATAGCCAACCTCAAACGCGCTTATAAGTTTTATAAACTGTAATTATACTCCAAAGAAAAAGAACCAACAAAGACCACCTGGCCACATCGAGGCTGAGATCGTGACTGTTGACCTGCTGAAGCTATTTTTTCTACAGGGAAGAATAAAGACCACCCAGGTAACTTTGCAAGCAGTTTGATTCTCCATCTGGACCATCTCTAAGTATTTTGCATTGCAATCTCCAACTGTAAATTGATGATTAATCTGCTTGACAACGTTTGTCAAACTTGTCCACAATCTGTTCGATAAAATGCCTAGATGGGAGCTTAGGAGCTTTTCCTGCTCTTTTCTCGCTCTTTGTTCCTTCATTGATTGACTTTATCCTTATCGTATTAATGTTCACTAATTACTGAAGACCGTCAAAGATTCAAAATTTTTTTACTTGTCAACAACCTGTTCGATAAAATGCCCAAATGATCTTCTGTTATTGGTCTTCATTGAATGAAGAGGAAATGAAAGTTTGTCATTATCGTTTTTTGATTCAGATCAGTAAAGTTCTTGAGCCTCTTAGATTGGTTTGTTATGTCAAAAACAGGTCCTAGAAATTCCATAGAGTGCAATGCTCTCCAAACATATGCTTTCGAGTCTTCTCCTATCGATGAGATTATCCTCATCAGCAGAGACACAAGTTCTTAAAGCTGGAACCATTTTGAGACAAACAAGGGTATTCTCCAATACCGACATTGCTGACTATGCAAAGGTTAGTCATGACTGTAATCCACTACACTTGGATCCCGAGCATGCTCAAAATGCTGGGTTTGATGGTTGCCTTGTCCATGGGATGCTCGTGGCTTCGTTATTCCCTCGGATCATTGCTGCTCAATTCGTAAGTTTTATCATACCTCTGTTTTGTTCAATACAAGGAACATGCTTTCTACATTTTTTTCTTCCAAAATGTGATTATCATACTACTAAGATTTTCATTTTATCTATCATGGTAGCCCGGAGCTGTTTACGCTACACAAAGTTTGCAATTCAAGCTCCCCGTCTATGTCGGAGAGGAGATTGTTGGTCAGGTAGAAGCAACTAATATCCGACAAATGAAGAAAAAGTATATGTAAGACGCATCATTCATCACACAACAACTTCAACTCTTTTTCTCCTTGGTAGCCTTTTAAGCTGTTGACAAAATCTTGTATGTAAATTGCACAGGGTAAAGTTCTCTACCAAATGCTTAAAGAATGACGGTGTGATCGCGCTTGATGGTGAGGCTACAGCAATCCTCCCTACTTTGTCTATGGAGTGAAGTCAGATAATTTTCCCTAACCAGTTTTAGTTTAGTAAGTTTTTTTACCTGATGGAAATTTGCAGCTTGTTTGCTTAAGTTTTCAGTTGACTTAAATGGGAAGAATGACTTCCTAAAGCCTATTGTAAGGTCTTGGGGTTTGATTTTTCATGAGCTGTGTTTTACTTTGGATTTGTGTGCTTATAAGCTTATTACAGTGTCTAACTAATACATATTTGATACACATTGGTGTAAATAAAATTCAACATCTAAAGACTGAACCGAAAAAACGAGGAAAGGATGAGTTTTGGTTAAATCTATTGATATTCTTACAAAATGATAATTTAGTTCATCGAAATGAGAATATTTTTTCTCTTTTAGGTAATGCTAAATTCATAGAAAATGTTTCTTTTAGATAAAGGTAAATTCATAGAAAAATAAAAAAAAAGTGTATAACAACCTGATCACAAAGAAAGTCAAAATCATACAGAATACTCCGGAAAGCCATGCAATTCTCCTGAACGTATCTGCAATCCTCCTGAATTGAGAATATTTTTGGCTTTACAAGGTGATTACAGTTCGTGGATTTGGGTGAATTAACCGAAAAACCATGCAGGTACAACCAACTGAAGAGTAACAGTAATGGTTACGGTTCATGGTTGATACAAACCGAACTCCTGGTTAACCGACTCTAGACAACCCTACATTTGATGATAATTGGGGTAACAAATTGCTAGCAAGCTATGTAAGGAGTGATTAAAGAAAGGTGTTTTATTATATATACAAGTCATCTCAGTCCCACAAGTTCAAGTATACATACCAAAATTAGAAATGTAGAAAACTTGTGATTTGATGCCAATCTTCAATATGTTGATACAAATAGAAGGATATGATATGAATCACAAGGACCATGCAGCAAGCTAAGAGCAAAATTCCAGCAAATTTGGTGAAGCTGGGTGGTTCTTATTCTGATGCACCATTACAAAATGGCTTGATCTTATATTACATAATGGAAGCTTATAAAAAGAGCAAGCATTCACGAGTTCACCGGAAAATTAAGTCTTTAGATCAATAACCCCAGTAGTCATTACGAATTTCATCATCAAACTTCTTCCTCAGCTCTGGATGCTTCTCGAAGTACTCATCTGCGGTCATGGTACTGAGCTTTTTCTGGAAGGAAGCAACAAAAACTCACAGATGAGAACGAAGACATATCCCAAAGGTAATGTATAAGGTGGGAAAAACTAGAAGAGATTTAGGCTGTGGGGGTTAGAATGACAAGAAGCGATCGTTCAAAATGTGCGAATTACCTTCAACTCTTGAACATCTAGGATTTCCTTTTCCAATCTCTCAGATTCCTTCAACGACTTTTGCTCGGCTTCTTTCAGTTCAACCATCTGCAACACCAGATACAGGTCGATTGTCTTAGCAAACAAAACGTACTAGAACATTGACAATCTGAGCCCTAGGCTTTACAGTGGCATCTGATTAAGGAGATAATTCAACAGGAGCAACTTCTACTGTTGGTGACGTGAGTAATAAAATCAGATTTCTGGGCAGAAAGATACTAATTATGTTCTTAGTCAATTATTGGATAGATTTTATATTTGGCCAAGTTAGCCACCAAGTTGCTCCCAATGATTTTCGAGCTAGCAAAAAAAAAACTCGGAAAATTTGTATACCAGTTGATCAAACTTTGGCTTGTATTCTGGAGTGACTTTGTCCACGTACTTTGGGATCTGAACGCCTGCAGGACAGCAGAAGACATCATTGATTTTATTTCATATTCACTAACAAAGGAGGTCAATCAAGAAAGGGAACTAAAACAAATTCAGTTGAATTAGGTTCTGTCATATATGAACTTCTCACAAAAGAGACGACTACAGGAAGTACAGAGTTGCAAGTTAAGTAGCACGGTAGGTTGCCATACACATTGACCGCCGAAGTTCAAACATTTCAGCCAAAATTTATTTTCCTTCGACAATTGAACATATAGCTATTTCGATTACAAATGGTACAATGGATAATTATGGCCTTGCTTGAATGGGTCAAAGAAACTAAGGGCTTGTTTGGTATCCATAGCTAGATTTAAGGTATGGGTATCAACGTAAAAAAATCTCATATCTAATATTTGGAATACAAGTATATGGATATCAGTATCAACCTCATACCTTGGTATACAAGTATATGGATTCATGGAAGTTGAAGAGCATAATGTGGAGGACCAACAAATACAAAGTCAACAGCTGTAGTATTCCCAGTTTACATGGAAGTGCTAGAAGCACATTTGCATAAACATAAAACAAATTGAGAAGACATACTGTCATAAGCTTCCTTGTACATGTCAACCAACTTAGCGCCAAGTCCTTTTCTGTAGTATTCCCAGTTTACAGGTTCAGGTTCCTGCACAAACGTAATAAGAATAATCAAAACCAAATGAATTCACTCACGAAACTTGTCAATCATACAGAGCTGTAAAAGATTATGTTAATACGCAGCTGCTTAAACTGACACTAATCGATTAAAAAATCTATCCTATTGTCCAGAAAGTGTCTTCATTCGTCTCAGTTTTGGATTTGGGGAAGGCTAATTTCTTTCTCGTGATACTTAAAGCTACATCAACACATCTGTATATGTGATTTGTTTAAGCAACCTCGATGAAATTCAAACATTTCTCCAAAAATGAGTATCATTTCTGTACGGGAAATCAACTATTCCGGGAAAAAGTGGCAATATTTCATATCCCGTGATTCTTCCAGCATTTCTCCTAGTCAAATTCGCTATTACTAATAATTCGTCTTCCAGATCAGCGTAAAACAAAACATCAGAACCGATACAATAAAAAGAAAATTTCAGATCAATCGAATTGCAGATTCAAAAAGCATATCATCAGGTAAAGTGAAGAAACTTAAATTTGCTAAGAAACCGCGAATAGTGGGAGAGAAAGAGAGAAGGTACCTGGCTATATTTGGTTTGGAGATCGTGGTTGACTTCGTCAAAGGTGCGACGGAGAGTGGCGAACTCCCTGCGAGCCTCATCGGAGACAAGAAGCTTGGCCATGCCTTCCCAATCGATGTTTTTCGAAGCCTTGAATGAAAAATCTGCGACCTTCTTCCCTGCTCCACTCATCCTTTCTCTCTCTCTAGTCTTCTCCTTCTTCAATGGAGATTCGCTCTCAGAAGTTGACGATCCCTGATGAAATTGTCGACTCTACAAAGAAGATGCTCGATTCTCTTCTCTTTCGCTTCTTATGTGTTCAAGGTTCGAGTTAGGGCACAAGTTTTATTTTTCACAAATTAAACTAAAAAGGAAATTTTCATATTTTGTCACTTGTTTTAGACTTTTCTAAATTATACCCCAAGGCGCTGACCGGTTTAGATCCTAAAATTTTGTAAACATAGAAACAAGAACCCGGTTTATTTATAGAAAATTAAAAGAATTAGTTCAATTAAAAAACCTCAACTATCATTCTCGGTCTTCTTTCTCTCAATCCACGCGCTGAGTGAAAGACACGATCCAACTGAAAAAAGGAGGAGAAGACACTTATGGAAAGACGTGGCGAGGTAAGAGAAGTAGATTGCTGAAGCGCTAATGAAGAAGACGCCTCAAAAATTTCGTTAACAAGATAAACGGCCCAAAATAAGAGAAACAACAGAGAAAAAGTCCAATTTATGAATGTCAGACGGTTGTCAGCAGCCCAGTGGACAGGATCCTGGGCTAATAGTCTGATATTGTTTCAACTTATAAAGTATAATGGACAGCCGATATTCCTAAAGGCATGATTTTTATTTTATTTTTTGCTTTTAAATCGATCAATCGCACACACCTATCTTTAATTTTTGTACTTCTTTATTCCACGTGAAAATTCACTTAGTCCGATTAGATCTATCTTACAAAAGGTTTTTCATGTGCCAAAATTACTTTGCTTGTACTTATTCATTGGTTAAATCCTTTTGACTTAAGACGATTTTGATGAGCTAATTTATAGCTAGGATTTTGATTTTGTTTTAGATTTGGAGGTGTTGGATGTTTTTAGGGATAAATGCATGTCCATCGAAGCATCCATGTGGTTCCATTCCAAGCTTTTAAGCCCCGTTTGGTTATAACTCCGGAAACAAAAACGAAATGAAAATGAATCTAATCCATATGTTTACCTAATTTATAAATATTTTTGGAATCATTTCTAGTGGTTGCATGTAAAATGTATTTGTTTCCCTGATTGTTTTCCTATGGGGTACAAAACTAATCAAATTCTACTACAATTACTTAAAACCACAAGGAATGATTCCATAAAACTTCATGAATAATTGTATACATACGGACTAGATTCGTTTTCATTCCGTTTTCGTTTTCGGAGTTGGAACCAAACGACCCTAAATGTATTTGAGTTTTGAACATATTCTTATTGATGTTGTAGTAAGTTCGTGGTGATGGTGTTGAGTATTTAAACTTAAACCTATGACAACTTTTTTTGTCAAGTCGATGAAGTTTTTATAAGAATTATTTACAATACACGAGCACGTATGTGTATATATATTTGTATTTATATCAAGTTTTTGTCTTAATTAAAAGTAGACCATCTAATTTATATTAGGGGTGTTATACGAGCCGAGTCTTAGCATGCTTAAACTTGACTCGTTTATAAACGAGCCGAGCCCGAACTTTTGACAAGCCGAGCCCGAGTCGAGACCGAGTAACTCGCCTAAAATGATGCTCATATAGTTATTTTAGCCGAACGAGCCGAGCTTTATCAAAACTAATCTAATTTATATTAGGGGTGTTATAAGATGCACTTCTTAGATTTTGCTTCCAGCTTTGTACACTCATCACTTGGAACCAATACATATGGTAGACTACTAAAAATCTTCAGATTTGATAAGTCTAAGTCTGAATCAGTCCTTACCTCTTCCGAAACCTTCCCGTCAAGAGAAGTCTCGGGTGATCTATTTATCAAATAGACCGCATACTCACTGTCTCTCCCCAGAAATGCTTTGGAAGCCCTGCATTCAATTTAAGACACCACACTTTTTCAGCAATGGAACGATTTATCATCTCAGAAACACCATTATATTGTGGTGTCTTCCACACTGTATATTACCTCTGAATGCCATGCTCACCACAAAAACTCTCAAACTAAGAATCCGTGTACTTTGTCCCGTTATCAAATCTCAAGTACTACACTTTCCTCCCTATTTGATTCTCTACTTCTACCTTCCATAGCTTGAACTTGCTGAAGAAGATCCAATAGTTGAATTAGAAGTTATGATCTTGTGAAGTTAGGCCAAAAATCTGTTTTCATGAAAAAGTGCATAAAATGACTAAGTATAGAATGCTTGTATGGTGGCATGTTTGAGGATTTGGTTAGAATTCTTAACAAGGGTTTTGTGAGTTTTGTTTCTTCTGACCTAGAATATGTATGACCTAGTATATCCAAAGTTTTTCCTTTGATTTTTAGGAGTCGTGTAAGAGTAGATGATTATGGTCAAAATAGGGTAGTTGACTAGTTTGCTTAAAAAGGTTATAGGGGTTTCCTAGTAAGCTTTTAAAATTCTGGAAATTTTCAAAAATTTGTATTGGACCAACGTTTTTAACATGTTGTTAGACTATATTTGAAGATTACATCCTTTTTGGACCCTTTTATAGTTTTGAGAGTAATTAGGATTAAAATCGTCTTTTTTCTTAAAACACGGGATTAATCTTGTAAATACTTTCCCTATTGTCCTTGCTAGTCTATAAGCCTTTTAGAACCTTTTATAAGATAAACATGATATATATCTCTTCTCAAATGGCCAACTAACCCTAAGGAGAAAACTCAATATTTGCTCGAAGTATATTTCTCAACGGACATCAATGACTCAATTAACGGTCATATATATATATATATATATATATCTATTTTACTTCCGAGTTTATGTGTCTTAAGGATTTTTGTACTTGTATTTACTACAACGAGTTGCATCATGCGTCCATATACATTGAAGCTAGGACTTTTGAATTGATACATATGCGGATGTTGCACACTATGGACACCTCCCGGTGTACACGGCCATTGAGATTTGCAATGCCTGCCATAGACATAGTGGTGAAAGAGTGGTTTTTATACATATCTCAAGCTTATGTTCAACTTATGTTGTGATATTTTACTTACATATTCAAGCTTATGTTCAACTTATACACGTGTAATAGTGGTTTTTATACATATCTCCGTTGATCTATGACGGATTGATTCCAGATTCCCTCCCGTATGTGATGATCGGAGTGGTTTAGGTGTCGCGATCCATCTTATACATACACTCGGGTCTTAATCATATTGTGTGGTAATTCTACTCAACTTTATATTAAATAAATTAATAAACACACGTCAATATCATAGAACAAGGTTAGTTAAGAAAGTTCATATCAAGTAATACGTCGATGAATCGGTATGCAAAATGCATACATAACATTTATTATTGCATAAAATTTATTAAGTCATATTTTCTTATTGATAAGATGTAGATGTTACATTTGATCGTTACAAATTCATGACTGAATTTGCTTGGGACAATTTCCGCCGTCACAAGCACATTGTACTACAAAATACCCGCCTCGATGAACCCCTATGCAAAATGCTTCACCTAGGTTCTTCGATGCACATATATCATTACATTCTAATAAATCGCACTTAGAGTAATCCACCACGCAATGACCGTCTTCTGCACTCGTTTTTTGTAACATTTCCGTAACTGCAATTTCAATCAATTGTATACAAAAAATGAAGTTATTCGTCCAGTTATCTTGCTAAAATATATATATTAGGATGATCTATGGTCTAATTTCCATGTAATAAGATAAAATCATTACCCGTGACAACAAGAACAAAGACGAGGACGAGACTCATGCGACTAGAAAACTTGGCCATGGAAAGTTGTTGAGATTTTGTTATAATTTATCAAGAGCTAGATAATTGGTACATAAGATTAAGGACTATTACACATAATTTTATACTAATATCATGTGGTTAAAATATGATATTTTTATTTATTACCTAATTATCTTTTATGAATATAGAAAATTATCCTACAATTTCTTAAATGTATGACTCCATTCACTGTAATAAGCTAGCATATTGGGAAAAAATAATAATTTGATTGTCATTATCATTGTACATAGTATATGACAATATGTAATATTACTAGTTCATAGTTCATGAATCCCTATTAGTGAAAGGACATAAATTCGTGCCCACAGAAATAAAAAATGAGATTCATTAAAATTTATAATTATAAAATATTTTCACATTAAATTAAAGTTTATATACACGTTGGTTGTTATAGTGGGAAAATATAACCCATGTTGTCAGTGACCGTAATAATGTTAATCGTACGCTGCAAGTAAACGTGATAATACAATCGTCACGATGATTCCTAACATGAGTTCTATTTTTTATAGATCACAAGTTTATATCCCGGTTTTGATGAGTAATCGGGTTATAAAGTATGATTAAATATGAACAAGAAAATTTAAAAATGGTTTCACACCTAGATCCAATATAAAATTTATCGTTCACGTCAGGTCTCAACATAAAAATTTTATTTTCAAACCAAGTTCCAATATATAGAATGATCTTTCACGTTGGGATGTGACTTGAAAACAAAAGTTTCACATGAGTTCTCAACGTGGAATCGATTTTGTTTTATGTTGAAGCCGAATACACGTAGACCAACCTCGAACAACTAATTTATTTTTGTATTGTTTCTAAATTTATATTTGAATCATTTTTGTCCAACTTTGTTTTCTAGAAACAATGACTTGTGCATTTCTAACATCGTTTAACCAAGCTAGATACTCCTGTAGCCACGACGTCTTTGAATATGTCAAAAACTTATAGTCGAGCCATTACTCCTTAGTCCAAACACAATTTGTTTCCTTTTCTTCTCGTAGTTGTCACTTTCAATCTTTTTGTTTCTTGTATTCTCTCTTTAACGCTCCACTGTCTCGAGATCTCTCTTGGATTCTCTCGAATTATTGCTCCGAGACTCTCTCGCGAGACACTCTTACGAGAGCGTCTCGTGAGATGTAGGAAATATCTCTCTCCACGTTGTGCCACCAAAACCGATATCCGGAAAGCCTTTGATTCTATTGATAATAATTTCATCCTTTTTGAACTAGAACTAGTTAGGTTTACCTCTACTTTCATTAATTGGATCAAGAATTGCATTACCACCACTTCTTTCTCCATTAACGTTAATGGTAATCTCGAAGGGTTTTTCAAAGGCACTAGAAGCCTTAGACAATGTTGCCCTCTTTCCCCTCCCTCTTCGTTATTGTTCTCGAATATCTCTCATCTATGATCCCTTACACCTCTAACCCAGACGTCATCCTCCACCCAAACTGTGCTAGACCGATAATTACTCACCTTTGTTTTGCAGATGACCGTATGATGCTTTGTAGGGGCGACGACACCTCCATCCGCATCCTTAAGGACACCCTTGACTCCTTTGGCGACATCTCTAGACTACATGTCAATATCAACAAATCTACCATCTTTCACTGTGGTCATGATCGGATCCCATCATCAACTCGATCCCTTGGATTTTCGAGTGGAGATCTACCTTTCCATTATATGGGAGTTCTACTTGGTGCTAAAAGACTTAGCATTGCCGACTACCAACCCCTCTTCAACAAGCTCACTAGCAGACTTCAATCCTGGAAGCAAAATTTCTTTCTTACGCCGGACGAACCCAACTTATCAAATTTGCGCTCTTTGCCATTCAAGCCTACCGAAGCTCCATTTTCTTCCTTCCTAATGCACTCATTGGGAAATTTGTATTCCTCGTTTTTACCTTTGGTCAGGGAAGGACAATAGTAACCATACTCTTGTAGCTTGGAAGCAAGTTTGCCTCCCTAAAATGGAAGGAGGATTGGGCTTCAAAGAGTTCCTCTCTTAGAACATAGCCACCATTACAAGATATATCTTCGAACTGAATAAGAATGTTAATAACATATGGTGCTGATGCGTCCTTGGACACGTCAATGAAGTATTCCGGATCTAGATCAAGCTGAAGCTCAACTACTCCTTAGTTGAAGTGCGAATGCAATTGAAGATGGGTTGCGGAAGCTTAGAGATGGAGGCGGAAGTTGTATGATTGAGTCGATCTAGATTGATCGATCAAACCTTGAAGTGAGTCGGTTGAGTTGGTTCTTGAAGAACCCTCGAAGATGGTTGAGTTTGGATCGAAGATCCAAAAGAAGAACTTTGAGAGGATTGGAAGAGGGATTGATGCTCAAATAAGTTGGAGGAAAATACTTCTCTTTACTTAATCAAATTGAACATGCTTTACAAATGAGCCAAGCATCCCCTTATATAGTGGATGAAGGCTATACAAAGAGTCGGAAATTAAATGACGGAAATAAAGTCGGAATTTAAGTTCCGGAATGAAACACCTAAAAATGAAAGGTTGAGAATTTAAGTTCGGAATTAAGTTTCCGAATTAAATTCCGAAACCAAAAGTCTAATCTTAAATTCGGAAAATTAATACCCGGAAGTAAAGTCCCGGAAATTAATATTCCGAAAATAAAAAGACTTATTATTACAAAACGCTAAATTACGGAAAATGCGGAAAATGCGCCGGAATGGTGCCGGCTTGACAAGCTTCAAGTCATTGTGGCGTAGAGACACGGTTTGCATCCAATGGGTCCGTGACAAGCAATGGTGCGGCTAATGATGGAGCCGGTAGCTTGGGCGATTGCCTTAGCACGTGAACGGGTGAGCGGTCCATCGGAGCGAACCCGGAGTGCCTCGTCTTCTTCATGTTGGGACATAGGGGTCAAGGGCGCATCAGTCCCCCCATCTTGGATGTGAAACGTCCCCGTTTCACCTTCGTCGAATAGGGGCTCAATGTATGGTGCAAGGTCCTTGACATTGAACGTCGGGTGCACGCCATAATCGTCCGGAAGCTCCAACTTGTAAGCATTCGGGCCATGGCGGGATAAGATGCGGAATGGTCCATCACCGCGGTCCGAGAGCTTGCCTTTGCGGCGGGATGGAAAACGCTCCTTCCTTAAGTGGAGCCAAACTAGATCACCGGGCTCGAATGACATTGGACGACGCCCTTTGTTGCGTTGTGTGGCAAGTTGATTGGCACGCCGTTGGAGTTGTGTCCTAGTCCGCTCATGAAGCTCAATGATGTGAGCGGCACGACTTGCTCCGGTGATGTGTTCTCCGTCTTTGAGTGGACGCGGAGTGAAGTCCATCGGGGTGTGTGGATTAAGGCCGTAGACAACTTCAAAGGGTGAAAGCTTTGTTGCCGAGTGTCGGGACCTGTTATAAGAAAACTCCACAATCGAAAGTAAGTCCTCCCACTTGCGTGGGTTGTTCCTAAGGGTCGCTCTAAGTAGAGCGCCTAGAGTCCGATTGGTCACCTCCGTTTGACCATCGGTTTGGGGATGATAGCTACTTGAAAACAACAAGTTGGTTCCAAGTTTCCCCCATAAGGTTCTCCAAAAATGGCTCACAAACTTTACGTCCCGATCACTAAGGATGGAACGCGGTATTCCATGTAAGCGCACAACATTGTCAAAGAAAAGGGTAGCTACTTCACTAGCATTTTGTGTGCTCTTACATGCAATAAAATGTGCCATTTTTGAAAAACGATCGACTACCACAAAAATGGAGTCTTTGCCTCGTTTAGACATAGGTAGGCCAACCACGAAGTCCATAGAAAGATCCTCCCAAGGTCCCATTGGTATAGGCAAAGGAGAATACAATCCATCCGGACCTTGGCGCGATTTTGCATGGTGACATGTGATGCAACTTGTGCAAAACCGTGTCACATGCTTGCGCATCCGGGGCCAAAAGAAGTGCTCTTGTAGAGCGGCGAGAGTCTTTGTAGCACCGAAGTGACCACGACCCTCATGGGCCTCCTTTATCAACAAATGACGAATACTCGAGCGCGGGATACAAAGTTTGCCCGCACGGAATAAGTAGCCATCGTTAATAAAGAAAGACTCATGCTCTCGGAGGTCAAGGCATTGAGCAAATATATCCTTGAAGTCAAGATCCGTGGCATATAACTCTTTGATAAGAGCAAAGCCATGGATCTTGGCGTCCATATGCACAAGAAGGATATATCGGCGAGAAAGGGCGTCGGCTACCACATTCTCTTTACCTTTCTTATGTCGAATGACATACGGAAAGGTCTCAAGAAATTCTACCCAACTAGCATGGCGCCGACTCAAAGTAGTTTGACCCTTGAGATACGAAAGAGCCGCATGATCCGAATGAATCACGAACTCCTTCGGCCACAAGTAGTGTTGCCATGTTTTGAGACAACGAACTAAAGCATATAGTTCCTTGTCATAGGTTGGATAGTTGAGTGAGGGACCGGAAAGTTTTTCGCTAAAATAAGCAATGGGCCGATTCTCTTGTAGGAGAACCCCCCCAATGCCTACATTAGATGCGTCACACTCCACCTTGAAGGTTTTCGAAAAGTTGGGGAGTTGGAGTAGTGGCGCATTACAAAGACGGTCTTTGAGCGACTCAAACACTCGAGCATGGGTGTCACGCCACTCAAATATGACACCTTTATTAGTAAGCTCGTGTAGCGGTGCCGCTATCGAGCTAAAGTCCTTGACAAAGCGTCGATAGAAACCCGCTAAGCCGAGAAAGGCTCGAACCATGGTGGCCGTAGTAGGAGTAGGCCACTCCCGAATGGCGCGAACTTTTGATTCGTCCACTCGTAGTCCGTCCTTAGACACGACATAGCCAAGAAAAATTGTGGTGTCCGAGCAAAAGACACATTTCTCCAAATTGACATATAATTGCTCTTGTCTAAGGCACTCGAGCACTTGGCGAAGATGCTCGATGTGGGCATCCAAAGACTTACTAAAGACAAGGATATCATCAAAGTAAACTACTACGAAAATACCCATAAATTTGCGCAAGACGTGATTCATGAGGCGCATGAAGGTGGATGGTGCGTTGGAGAGGCCAAATGGCATGACAAGCCACTCGTAGAGGCCATGCTTCATCTTGAAAGCCGTCTTCCATTCATCACCTTCAGCCATGCGGATTTGATGGTATCCGCTCCGGAGATCGATCTTGGAGAAGATAGTGGCGCCATGGAGCTCGTCCAACATATCATCAAGGCGCGGAATCGGATGACGATACTTGACGGTGATTTGATTGATGGCTCGGCAATCTACACACATCCGCCAAGATCCGTCTTTCTTGGGTACAAGTATGACCGGAACGGCACATGGAGACAAGGACTCACGGACATAGCCCCGGTCTAGGAGCTCTTGGACTTGGCGTTGTAGCTCCTTGGTCTCCTCCGGACTTGCACGGTAAGCGGCACGGTTGGGCAAAGACGCGCCGGGCACCAAATCGATTTGGTGCTCAATTCCTCGGATTGGTGGCAAGCCGGGTGGTAGTTTGTCGGTCAAGATGTCCTGAAATTCGGACAACAACAAGGACACCTCGTGCGGCACATTACTAGGGTCATGGGAAATTAATAAACAAAAAGGGACAAGTAAGAAACAAGGAAACTTACCTTCCATGACCGGTGTCAAGTCATGTCGTCGGGCCAAAAGAATTCGGGGCTCACATCGCCCTTGAATGGTAGGAACCGGAGGTGCATGTGTCGGGACAATGCTCTTACTACCTCTTGCTTCGGTAGCATTACCCTTATGGCCGGAATTACGGGAACCGGAAGTAGGCACATCCACAACATCGGGAGAACGACGAGAAGGGTCCGATGTGGCCGGCGGTGTAGTGGTGTCATCGATCACTTGTTGCCTCTTTCGTTCTGCATAGTCAACTAAAATTTCCTGTGGAGTCATAGGCAAAAGTGTGATCCGTTTTCCATTGTATTGGAACATGTAACGGTTGAGATAACCATCATGAAAAGTTTTTCGGTCAAATTGCCATGGTCGTCCCAACAATACATGTGTGGCGTCCATTTTGATAACATCACAAAGGACCTTATCAACATAGGCGCCAATAGAAAACGTCACCCACGCTTGTTGTGTGACGGTGTCACTTGCCTTATCGGAAATCCATTGGAGTCCGTAAGGTTGTGGGTGGGGGGTTGTAGGCAACTTAAAGTGTTTCACCACTTTTTCGTTGATAATATTACAACACGAACCCCCATCGATTATAAGAGAGAGACTAGTGTCATTGACCAAGCAACGAGAGTGGAAGAGATTCTCGCGTTGGTCAATAGGGAGATGCTCTTTTATAGCAAGAATGCGACGAGATACAAGAGCAAACTTACCTGGTTGTGCCGGACCGCAAGCAAGTTGTTCGTCGCATGGCTCCATGCCATAGTATGGGTCGGCATCTTGGTCATCTTCCAAGAGGATATCACCATTATAATCCTCTTCGCCATCGTCATATGATGGGTTGGCAAACATCACCCGCTTGGTGTTCGGGCAATCACGTTGGACATGACCAAACCCGCTACATTTGAAACACACGGGTTCTCTTGGGCGGGCCACTGTTTGAGATCCTTGTTGGGGTCGGCCCGGAGGCGTTTGTGGGGGAGCAACGGTGCCACGGTATGGTGGTTTCTCGGTAGCCGCTTGCCGGGTGGGTTGACTCATCCGTGGTGATCCTTTAGCGGCTCCGGAATCTTGGGGACTAGAAACATCTCGAGAACGAGAATTAGTGGTATAAGAGTATTGACTAGTGGAAGAGTTATACCTTGAGTATCGAGGCGTTTCCAGTTGTTCCTTGTGAAGTTTCATGGCGGCATGACATAAGGCTCTCAAGTCCTTGTATGGGACAATCTCGAGGGGGCGCCGGATTGACGGATTTAGGCCGCTCATGAATTTGGTTCGAAGGGCGGAGGCGGAGGCCGAAATGCCGGCCTTCATATGCATGTCCTCCAGCTTGGCTAAGTAAGCCACCGGAGTAAGGCTTCCTTGTTGGAATTCGGCAATTTGCAACCGCATGTCGTTTTTGAAGTCGTCGGGCACGTACTTCTTAGTCATGACATAGATCAATTGATCAAATGTCGCAACCGGTGCCCATCCTCGGTTCTCACGGTTGGTCTCGTACCGGTTCCACCAAGATTTTGCATCACCTTCAAAGTAAAGTGTCGCCGCTTCGATTTTCTCGTACTCTTCATAATGGCAATGCTTGAGAGCTCTTTTCATATCCTGTGCCCAATCAAGAAACGCACAAGGATCATATTCACCATAAAATACCGGAAATTTAACCTTACCTTCCCTACGAGCTCGGTAGGGATCCGGTCGGGGTGGTGCTATATAGGCGTCTTCGTGATGGGCTCGCCGGTGGCCATCGTTATGCCTTTGGCGCCCATGGTTATGTGGTGCACGCCTTTGTGGGTTAGGAGGAGGTAACCATTCATCTCCTCGATCCTGGTTCTCAAAAGGCTCTCGGATGGGTGGGTGCCATGGACGGATATGTGCCACCCGTTCCAAGTCCGACTCATCATCGGAGAACTCCTCAAAGTCATCTCGTTCATCATACTCTTCATAATCATGATACATCGGTTGCCGGCTATGCCGTTGGCGGCGTTGTCCGGACCGATCATTCTCGGGACGTAGAGAGCGGTCATTTGTTTGATGATTGTACCGGTCATCAATCCGGGAGGGACGGTTGGTGCGTTGGGCACTAGATGGAGGAGGGGAAGAGCCATACTTACGTCGGTTATGCTCATAGCGTTTGTGCCGATTCTCCGTGTCAACATATAACAAATCATTTGGAGAAGGGTCGGGATTCTCGTCACCTTCATTGTGGGACTCATGACCGTCATTTTGGGAGGGACCGTGGTTTTCAATGACGGAGGCAAGCCGTCGACCGTTAGATGGTTCGGCTCCCAAGATACCTTTTCCTTTGCGACGTCCATCGGATGTGGAAGCATCGACCAAGGTTCCATGCGGATTTGGTGGAGCGGTCGTAAGTGCAAGCATTTGGGCCTTCAACGTTTCAAGCTCTTGCCTTAGGGAGGCATTTTCTTCGGTCAAAGTAGTGATCTCATGCCTTTCACTAGATTCCTGAGAATTTTCAATTGTGACGTTAGTCATAACTCCAAGATTGGACACAAATTTGCAAGCAATCAAATGAGCAAGGTGACAAGATAAGTCAACGTTACCCAAGTTCAAGTGCGTTAGGGTTCTACCTTTGGAAAAGCCGTTTGGCGGTTAGGCAAGGAAGGTAAATCCAACAAATTTGAACCAAAATGCACACAATTTCAAGAGAAAAATTTGCAACTTGTGAGAAAATGGAGAGGTAAGAAATGGACGGATCGTTTATCGGCAAGTTTTACTTGCTTTGGTCTTTGACCTTTTCAAAAATCCGATTTTTCGGATGGACCGGTTTGCCGGACGTCTTTTACTTTTGTTTTTGTGGAAATGTTTCTTTTTGAAACTTTTGAATGCAACCTTTGGAATGCAAGAGATGAATCCACTTTTCTTTGAAACAAATCCGTTTTTTGAAGAGTTTTTGCTTTGTTTTTGGTTTTTGGAATATCAAAAGGCGTGATATCCGATTTTGTCAACAAAAAAATCCCAAGAAAATGGTGAAATTGATTAACAAAAATGTCGGATTGGGTAAGGAAAAATGTTTTGTTGATTAATGGTTTGATGGCAAACCAAAAATCTCCTAAATTTGCTTTGCAAAATGGATTGAGAAAAAAAAAAAAAAAAATTTTCAAGAACGTGGATGAAGATGCGAAGAACAAGATGAAGATGGTGATGAACAAAAGGCAAAAAGGATGAATATAATAACGCACAAAAACAAGAGTAAAGATAACTTAGCTTAGATCCCTTTGCTCTGATACCAATTTGATGCGTCCTTGGACACGTCAATGAAGTATTCCGGATCTAGATCAAGCTGAAGCTCAACTACTCATTAGTTGAAGTGCGAATGCAATTGAAGATGGGTTGCGGAAGCTTAGAGATGGAGGCGGAAGTTGTATGATTGAGTCGATCTAGATTGATCGATCAAACCTTGAAGTGGGTCGGTTGAGTTGGTTCTTGAAGAACCCTCGAAGATGGTTGAGTTTGGATCGAAGATCCAAAAGAAGAACTTTGAGAGGATTGGAAGAGGGATTGATGCTCAAATAAGTTGGAGGAAAATACTTCTCTTTACTTAATCAAATTGAACATGCTTTACAAATGAGCCAAGCATCCCCTTATATAGTGGATGAAGGCTATACAAAGAGTAGGAAATTAAATGACGGAAATAAAGTCGGAATTTAAGTTCCGGAATGAAACACCTAAAAATGAAAGGTTGAGAATTTAAGTTCGGAATTAAGTTTCCGAATTAAATTCCGAAACCAAAAGTCTAATCTTAAATTCGGAAAATTAATACCCGGAAGTAAAGTCCCGGAAATTAATATTCCGAAAATAAAAAGACTTATTATTACAAAACGCTAAATTACGGAAAATGCGGAAAATGCGCCGGAATGGTGCCGGCTTGACAAGCTTCAAGTCATTGTGGCGTAGAGACACGGTTTGCATCCAATGGGTCCGTGACAAGCAATGGTGCGGCTAATGATGGAGCCGGTAGCTTGGGCGATTGCCTTAGCACGTGAACGGGTGAGCGGTCCATCGGAGCGAACCCGGAGTGCCTCGTCTTCTTCATGTTGGGACATAGGGGTCAAGGGCGCATCAGGTGCTCCTGGATCCAAGCCAACACTCTTAGCCACGACACCATCTGAAACTGTATTTCCAAGAACATTCACAACTACTCTTGGAGAATGATCCTCAAGATTCATGATGATCTACTCCTTCTCAATAGCCCACCTAATATTACAACTTCATTCTCTGATTCCAATGGACTCTTCTCCACCTCCAAGGCCTACTACCTTCTACACCCTCGTGGCCTTACTACACCTTGATGTAAGGATATTTAGGACGGTCTCAACATCCCGAAATGTAGCTTCATTTCATGACTTGCTGGCCATCGTATACTCACTACCCTTGCTAAACTTCACTCTTGGAATCATCTATCCAGCAACACTTGCAAACTTTGTCACTCCCATGAAGAAACGGAAGACCACCTTTGGATCAATTATTCATACACACAACTTGAGCTCAACATCATTGCAAAATAGATGCTTATACCACTCAACAACTTCAGCTTATTGGACTAGCTTAGTAGCTCCATCATAAACTCCAAAAGCTTCATATACCACATAAGTAGATCATGCATCACCACCTTTGTTTACTTCACATGAAAAGCCCGTAATAAAGTCATTTTCA
Source organism: Fagopyrum homotropicum (assembly GCA_033239125.1). Lineage (NCBI taxonomy): Eukaryota > Viridiplantae > Streptophyta > Magnoliopsida > Caryophyllales > Polygonaceae > Fagopyrum > Fagopyrum homotropicum. The sequence goes on along the minus strand of BSWB01000001.1, from coordinate 1,606,725 downwards.
ACAACTTCATTAGTGCCATTGAATGCACTCATAGAATTATCCTTGAAGTCAAGTACTACTCCTCAGTCCATTGGAAGGATCGATCTGGAGATTTTATCTCTTGGGCCTCTATCCTCGAAATCAAGCTTATCTACACCTCATTTGTTCCTTGTAATTTACTAATTGGTGTTTCCTTGTCAAGATGACTACCTTGTAAATACCCCTTACTTATTTCTATAAAATGTAACTCTTCCAAAAAAAATATAATAATTTGATTGTCATTCTCATTGTACGTAGTATATGTAATATCACTAGTTCATAGTTCATGAATCCCTTGTACTGAAAGGACATAAAATTCGTACCCACCGAAAATAAAAGATGCGATCCATTAACATTTATAATTATAAAATATTTTCACATCAAGTTAAAGTATATACACAAGTTGGTTGTTATCGAGGGAGAATAGAACCCGTATTGTTAGTCACCGTAACAATGTTAATCGTATGCTGCAAGTCAACGCGATAATACAGTTGTCACGATGACTCCCAACATGGGTTCTATTTTTCATAGATGACAAGTTTATATTCCGATTTTGAAGAGTAATTGGGTTATAAAGTATTATTCAATATGAACAAAATGATTTAATTAACGCGGTTCCACGCTTAGATCCAATGTAACATCTTATCTTTCACGTCAGGTCTCATGAAAATTTAATTTTAAACGAGATTCCATCATAAAAAATGATATGATCTTTCACGTTGAGACGTGTCTTGAAAACAAAAGTTTCACATCGGCTCGCAATGGGGTGATTTTGTTTCATGTTGAACCCGAATGCACACAGTAGACCAACCTCGAACAACTACTTTATTTTTTTTATTGTTTCTAAATTTATATTTGAATCATTTTTACCCAAATTTGTTGTCAAGAAACAATGACTTGTGCATTTCTACCATCATTTAACCGAGCAGGACATGAAATGCAACTATTTGCATAAAAGAGCCTAAAGACAAAAAATAACACATGAGCCTAGGATTATACTATTTGATAACTTGTTGATATTTCAATTCCACCAAAAGGTTATTTCCGATGAATCTAAAGGATACAACAAACACAAATCAATATTGATAGCAATGTTGAAAATATAACTCTATTAAAATTTACAAACCCAATATTATTCATAGAATCGTCATCATGCTCTTACAGGTACAATTGTTAATTACTTAAGATAAGTCAAGATCAATATAATATTGCTTAATCCATCGAGGGATGATGTTGGCCTCTTCTTTTCTTTGGTTGACCAACCATTCTGGATATGTAGTTGCATTTGCTTTGGTCATGTCCATGCAATGACCAAGCATTCTGGATCTGTAGTTGCATTTGCTTCACTAAGTGAACCACATATCTATTTCCCTAATTGCAAAGAAGGTTAACTCTATGCTCCCTTCCGAATTACATGCCCATATCTTGTTGCAACACTTCTTGATTTTATTCGGCTCATTGATGCGTGTATCTCTTCACCAACTTACTCCATCAACCTTAACGGCTCTCTCAATAGCTTCTTTAAGGGGTCCAGACTAGGGGACTTAGGCAAGGTTGCCCACTCACACCTCCTCTCTTTGTTATTGCTATGGAAGTACTCTCTTCGATGATTCGTGTCAACATTACAAATCCGGACTTCAATCTTCACCCCAAATATGCATCTCCTCGCCTCACTCATCTAGATGACCTCATGTTATTCTGCAGAGGCGACTATACTTCTATCAACATCTTGAGGAACACTCTCAACTCCTTTGGGCTCTACTCCGGTCATCATCTCAACCCCTCTAAGTCGTCTATCTACATTGGAGGACTCTCCCCTCTAGACCGTGATCTTCTTGCAAACTCTTCTAGCTAGGTTTCCCTTGGGCACTCTCCCGTTCACTTACCTTGACATTTCCATTGGCAGCAAGCGTCTCAGCACGTCGGAATACCTCTCTCTCATCACCAAAATCACCAATAAGATTAACTCTTGGAGTGCCATAAATCTATCTAACGCTGGTAGAAAGCAGTTTATTTCTTCTATCATCACGACCCTTAACTTAGACTGGTGCTCGGTCCTCCTCCCACCATCGTCCTGAGGATTAAGGGCCTTCTTCGCTCTTTCCTCTGATCGGGAACGGCGTTTAGCCCTCGTGCTCTGGTGGCTTGGGATGTTGTTTGCACTACTAAGGAGGAGGGAAGTCTTGGCTTCAAGGAGCTACTCTCTTAAAATAAGGCCTGCATCTCCAAGCTTATATTCGAACTGGATCAGGACCGTCAGAACCCAAACCTTTGGTCCGATTGGGTGAATAATAACATTCTTAAAGATCAATCTATTTGGTCCGACGCCCCAAACTACAAGCACAATCCCATTTGGTGTATGACCTTTAATGTTCAGGATGAGATCATTGCCACTGGAATTGCTACCCTCTTCCCAGCCTCACCACTAAGCCAAATGGTTACATCTCTACTACTGCTGCTTACAACCTCTTGAGTAAGACCCCACTTTCTGTTCCTCCTTACCGTCTCGACATCATTTGGAGAGGCATCAACATCCCTAAGTAAAGCTTCATTTCGTAGGTTGCAAGTCACCAACGGCTTCCGACGCTTACCATGCTAGGTTCTCTCTTGGAATGTGGTTCAGGACGACACTTGCAAGCTCTGTGGTTCTCACTCTGAAAACAAGGACCATCTCCTTCATCACTCCAACTACTCCACCGTTGTTCTCGACCTCATCTCCAGATGGTCCAGATTGCCTACCCCGTGCCCCTACTGTAACGACATTTGGAATTGGCTTAGATCTCTCAAACCCCACAAGCATGACCTTGCTACCCATGTGCGTATCTCGTCGATCACATGCTATATTTACTTCATTTGGAAGACAAGAAATGACCTCATGTACAACAAACACTTCACTCACCCCTCCACGTGTGCCCACAATGCTACTAGGGCTACAAAGAACACGCTCAAGGCATTGGAAGAAAAGATCTCCAAATTCCCTCATGTGGGCTAACCTCCTTGACATTCATCTTTTGTAACTCTAGTATTCTCTATTCTATACTTCTAATGCCCCTTTTCGGTCTAGTAGACCCCATGTATATCCTTTCATCCAATACAATTAATGTTTCAAAAAAAAAAATCCTGAAAAAAAAAACAAAATAACATAAACAAATCGAAAAATAATTAGGGTTTCCATATAAAAATGCAAGAAGCGATACGTACATGTCCTCCGTGTTACGTTGTGATCCAATGCAAACGAGGTGCAACATGATATTTGCTCTCGCATGACTCGATGTAGTCTCGCCAATGGAACGGTGAAGCTTGAAACATGGTGTCGTTCGGTCTCATTCCCATTGGCATTGTCATCTCGCCGCACCATGATTTTGGTTTGGAGTTGATTTGAATCTTATCTAATATATATTTGATCCTTGACTTTACCTAGTGGTTTTTTTTTGTTGTTGTGATTCGGATGCATAGTATTTGAGCTGACCTTTCCCTTTGGAATTGGGGATAATAGCATCACCTGATTTAATTCATCCACCCTAGCAAACATACAATGAAAACATATCTTAGATTTGTGATCTTTTACTTACCGATTGAAGCCTACGTTCAACTTATGTTGTGATTGGAAGGCCCAATATACACGTGTAAGAATGGTTTCTATACATATCTTCGTTTATCTATGACGGATTGGTTCCAGATTTCCTCCATGTATACCATGATCGGAGTGTTTCAGGTGTCACGACCCATCTTATACATACACTCGGGTCTTAATAATATTGTGTGGTAATTCTACTCAACTTTCTATTAAATAAATTAATAAACACACACCACTATCATGGCACAAGCAAGCGAATGAAAAGTTAGTTAAGAAAGTTCATAACACTTACTTGAATACGTCGATGAATCGGTATGCAAAATGCTACATAACATTTCTCGTTACATATCATTTATCAAGCCATATGTTCTTATTGATAAGAAGTAAATGTTACATAGCATTTATCGTTACAAGTTCATCACTGAATTTTCACGTGACATCTTCCTTTACAAGCACATTTTGATACAGGACCAGGATAACCACCTCCATGAATCGGTATGCAAAATGCTTCACCTAGTTTGCTCGATGCGCATAGATCTTTACATTTTGATAAATCGCAAAAAAAGTGATCCAATACGCAATAATCGTCTTCTGCACTCGTTTTTTGTAACATTTCCACAACTGCAATTTCAATCAATTGTATAAAGAAAAGGAAATTATTCGTCCAATTATCATGCTAAAAAATATATATTAGGATGCTCTCTGGTATAATTTTCATGTAATAAGATAAAATCATTACCCGTAAGAGCAAGAACAAAGACGAGGAGGAGACTCATGTGACTAGAAAACTTGGCCATCGATACTTGCTAATATTTTGTTATAGATGTATCAAGAGCTAGATAATTGGTGCATAAAATTAAGGACTATTACATGTACTTTATGCTAATAACATGTGGTTAAAATATGATATCTTTTATTTATTACCTAATTATATTTTATGATTCAATTCCTTTCTTGTTTTATTGTTATGCATTGGGTCAATTACATTCCAAATTAAAAGATTATATTTGTATATTCTTCTTTGTGATTTTTATGAATATAGAAAATTATTATACAATTTCTTAAATGTATGATTCCATTCAGTGTAATAAGCGAGCATATTGTTTACATTTTTGGCAAAAAATAATTTGATTGCCACTGAAAAAAAATAATTTGATTGCCAATGCCATTTTTGACAAAAAATTATTTTAAAAGAATATATTGGTATATGTAATATTACTACTTCATAGTTCATGAATCCTAGTAGACCTGTTCAAATCCTGGTAACCCGTCCGGTCCGAAAAAACGGGCGGGTATGAACATGGGAACAAGTCCGGCCGGGCTGAAACCCGCCAAGCCCGACGGGCCGGACCCGGACAAGGCCTTAGGCCCGTCCGGGACGAAAAGCCCGACCCGTCATCCCGGTAAAAAAATAAAAATATTATAGTATATAATTATTATAAATATTAATTATTAAAATAAAATATCTAGTATATTTATAATAAATTTAATATATTTTACATAAAATATCTTAAATATAATTTATTTATTTTTAAAAATTAAATTAAAAATATTTTTTAATAATATTTTTTTTTAAAATTGAAAAACGAGTACCCGCGAGACCGTCCGCAAGACCAATCGGGCCGGGTACGGAACCCATCACAGGCCCGGCATCCGGGCCTAGCTCGACCCGGGTCCGGCTAAACGGGCTCAATATTTTATAAGCCCGGCCTGAACCCGGTCCGGGTCTGAATATGAACATGTCTAAATCCTAGTAGTGAAAGGACATCAAAATTTATAATTATAAAATATTTTACATTAAATTAAAGTTTGTACCCACGGTGGTCGTAAAAAGTTAAACCGACTCGAAAAACCGACTCGAAAAACCGACTCGACGAACATTAACTAACCCCGAAAACAGAAGAAAATAGACAAACACTTTTACAACAACATGCCCAAATTACAAGAGCAGCACATGAAATACAAGTATTTGCATAAAAGAGCTTAAAGACAAATAACATATAAGCCTAGCATTATACTATTTGAGAATTTGTTGATAGTTCAATTTCACCAAAAGGTTGTTTTCCGATAAATCTAAAAGATACAACAAACACACATCAATATTGATAGCAATGTTGAAAATATAACTTTATTAAAATTTAAAAACCCAATATTATTCTTTTTTTTTTGGTAACGAATACGGAAAACGATTACCGTTTCCGTAATTTTATTTCCGGAACCAAACAGCTAACAAATGACATGTTGGCGGGTCGCTACTCCGCGACAAAAACTAAACTAGAGAGGAAGGTGGATTCTGAATGTAAAAATAGCCGCGTGGGTAAGTGGAAGCAAAGGATGTCAAATGATCGGCAACGACATTAGCTTCACGGTAGATGTGACGAAACTGGACACACCAGTTCCTGCGGAGAAAGCTTTGGCACCCAAAAATATTATTCATAGAATCGTCGTCATACTCTTACACGTATAATTATTAATTACTTAATTAAGATAAGTCGAGATCAATATAATACTGCTTAATCTATCCCTTAATGATGTTAACCTCTTCCTTTCTTTGGTTGATTCAATATATAGGTTTGTTGGGTCGGTTTTACGGATCGGATCAAGTTTTTACGGCTATAACTTTAGTGATTATGGAATATTCTTTTAGTTCAACCCTTTCCGCCCTTCCTTTATTGGTAAAATCAATTTGTAGCTTTTCGATCTTATTCAAACTTACTCACATCACATTTGTAGGTGATTTAACTCATTAAACTATGTAATATCCAAATTCTGTAATTAGGATTGTGAGTTGTTTCACGTATACTATTGATGGTTGATGACATGAATTATGATCTATATTTAGGCATTCGTTTATGTAGATTTTTTTTTTATTTTGTATGCATAAACATGAATCTAATATTAAAGCTCAAATTTGCAGACTTTGCTAGAAAAAATGTCTGTACGAATTATTGCTGCATTTATAGATTAGACAAATTATAGAGTAAAATGACACATTTAAGGATTAAACTTTAATGCGGAACAAAAATGAGCATAAAAAAGAAGTTATGAACCACCCAAAGTGGGCTCTGATACCACAGAGTGGGCTCAGATACGCCACAAAGTATGTTATGATATCCGCCAGAGTGGGCTCTAATACCAGTACACTTAATTTATTTTTCGACCCAAAAACTTAGGGTTTATCTTTAAAAAAAATATATAATGTTTTATCCTTAAAATTTTACGTCAGCGTCTACACTGTGGCATAATTGAATATTATGTCTAGATTCCATCCAAGTTATGGCAAATAGCCCAAAATGACTAGTTCAACCTAATTTGGCCTTTGAAATTTGGAGCAAAATGAAGTTATGCCATGTTTGATTAAGAATAAATAAATTTTTGAATTATTGTATACAAAAATAATCAAATCACTAAATTTTGTACCAAAAGGTTGTTTTTCCGATAAATCTAAAGGATACAACAAACACACATCAATATTGATAGCAATGTTGAAAATATAACTTTATTAAAATTTCAAAACCCAATATTATTCTTTTTTTTTGGTAACGAATACGGAAAACGATTACCGTTTCCGTAATTTTATTTACGGAACTAAACAACTAACAAATAACATGTTGGCGGATCGCTACTCCGCGAGCATTGTTTTTCAAAAACTGAATTAGAGAGGAGGGTGAATTCTGAATGTAAAAATAGCCGCGTGGGTAAGTGGAAGCAATGGATGCCAAATGATCGGCAACGACATTAGCTTCACGGTAGATGTGACGAAACTGGACACACCAGTTCCTGCGGAGGAAGCTTTGACACCCAAAAATATTATTCATAGAATCGTCGTCATACTCTTACACGTATAATTATTAATTACTTAATTAAGATAAGTCGAGATCAGTATAATATTGCTTAATCCATCCCTTGATGATGATGTTAACCTCTTCCTTTCTTTGGTTGATTCAATATATAGGTTTGTTGGGTCGGTTTCACGGATCGGATACGGCTATAACTTTAGTGATTATGGAATATTCTTTTAGTTCAACCCTGTCCGCCCTTCCTTTATTGGTAAAATCAATTTGTAGCTTTTCGATCTTATTCAAACTTACTCACATCACATTTGTAGGTGATTTAACTCATTAAGCTATGTAATATCCAAATTCTGTAATTAGGATTGTGAGTTGTTTCACGTATACTATTGATGGTTGATGACATGAATTATGATCTATATTTAGACATTCGTTTATGGAGATTTTTCCTTTATTTTGCATGCATAAACATAAATCTAATATTAAAGCTCAAATTTGCAGACTTTGCTAGAAAAGATGTCTATACGAATTATTGTTGCATTTATAGATTAGGCAAATTATAGAGTAAAATGACACGTTTAAGGATTAAGCCTTAATGCGGAACAAAAAGGAGCATAAAAGAAAGTTATGAATCACCCAAAATGGGCTCTGATACCACAGAGTGGGCTCAGATACGGCACAAAGTATGCTCTGATACCCGCCAGAGTTGGCTCTAATACCAGTACACTTAATTTATTTTTCGACCCAAAAACTTAGGGTTTATCTTTAAGAAAAATATATCATGTTTTATCCTTAAAATTTTACGTCAGCGTCTACACTGTTGCATAATTGAATATTATTTCTAGATTCCATCCAAGTTATGGCAAACAGCCCAAAATGACTAGTTCAATCTAATTTGGCCTTTGAAATTTGGAGCAAAATGAAGTTATGCCATGTTTGATTAAGAATAAAAAAAAATTATGAATTATTGTATACAAAAATAATCAAATCACTAAAGTTTGTACCAAAAGGTTGTTTTTTCGATAAATCTAAAGGATACAACAAACACACATCAATATTGATAGCAATGTTGAAAATATAACTTTATTAAAATTTCAAAACCCAATATTATTCATTTTTTTGGTAACGAATACGGAAAACGATTACCGTTTCCGTAATTTTATTTCCGGAACTAAACAGCTAACAAATGACATGTTGGCGGGTCGCTACTCCGCGAGCATCGTTTTTTAAAAACTGAACTAGAGAGGAGGGTGGATTCTGAATGTAAAAATAGCCGCGTGGGTAAGTGGAAGCAATGGATGCCAAATGATTGGCAACGACATTAACTTCACGGTAGATGTGACGAAACTGGACACACCAGTTCATGCGGAGAAAGCTTTGGCACCCAATATTATTCATAGAATCGTCATCATACTCTTACACGTATAATTATTAATTACTTAATTAAGATAAGTCGAGATCAATATAATATTGCTTAATCCATCCCTTGGATGATGTTGACCTCTTCCTTTCTTTGGTTGATTCAATATATAGGTTTGTTGGGTCGGTTTCACGGATCGGATCAAGTTTTTACGGATATAACTTTAGTGATTGTGAAATATTTTTTTAGTTCAACCCTGTCCGCCCTTCCTTTATTGGTAAAATCAATTTGTAGCTTTTCGATCTTATTCAAACTTACTCACATCACATTTGTAGGTGATTTAACTCATTAAGCTATGTAATATCCAAATTCTGTAATTAAGATTGTGAGTTGTTTCACGTATACTATTGATGATTGATGACATGAATTATGATCTATATTTAGACATTCGTTTATGTAGATTTTTCCTTTATTTTGCATGCATAAACATGAATCTAATATTAAAGCTCAAATTTGCAGACTTTGTTAGAAAAGATGTCTATACGAATTATTGCTGCATTTATAGATTAGGCAAATTATAGAGTAAAATGACACATTTAAGGATTAAGCCTTAATGTGGAACAAAAAGGAGCATAAAAGAAAGTTATGAACCACACAAAGTGGGCTCTGATACCACAGAGTGGGCTCAGATACGGCACAAAGTATGCTCTGATACCCGCCAGAGTGGGCTCTGATACCAGTACACTTAATTTATTTTTTAACTCAAAAACTTAGGGTTTATCTTTAAGAAAAAATATCATGTTTTATCTTTAAAATTTTACGTCAGCGTCTACACTGTCGCATAATTGAATATTATGTCTAGATTTCATCCAAGTTTTGGCAAATAGCCCAAAATGACTAGTTCAACCTAATTTGGCCTTTGAAATTTGGAACAAAATGAAGTTATGCCATGTTTGATTAAGAATAAAGAAAAATTATGAATTATTGTATACAAAAATAATCAAATCACTAATTAAACCCTACATATTCCTCCTAATCAAACTTGTAGAAAGTAATTATAGGATTATAAATGTAACTTGAAACTAAATATATACAAATTTGCATTTATGATCAAATTAAAGAAAATTTGTATATGTGTTTGAGGAAGTGATGGAGCTCACAAGCAACTACACAATATGTCTCGTAAGCATTCACACCATATTCTGTCAATCATTATTGATAAAAATGAAACTTTTTTTTTGAGAATCAAATAATTTAAAAGGAATTTTAAGTTTTACATGAAACTAACATATATTAATTGTATATTAGACTTGTTTATAACTTGTTCACATGGTTTTAACAAAAAGGTGAAATGACTTAACATGATATATTTTTAGTTTAAGTGATGACAAATGTTGTATTTAGGGATGAAATTCCGTCCGGACCGTCCATATCCAATATACATCCTATTCGATGAAAAAAGAATGCGAAAACTTGTTAATAAGCGGATGGTGGATCGAGACACATCACCGATCCATCATCTATCCACCATATTTTTTCTTAAAAAATATTTTTTTTTTATAATTTTTTTTTCTTTTCTTAGGTATATTAACGATCTAAACCATCATCTAACTCCTCGATTGGTGACGGAACATTTCACTAGTAACTCATCTCCGGTTTGACCGCTACTCTCCTCTTTCGAATCTCGGGGTCGGGCCACCACAAGTTCGGGGTGAATTGGATCAGGCAAAAAACATGTTTGGTTATTAAGCGGTTTGTTTCGGATCAGATCGATTTGGATCGGATATTGATTATTCGGGTTAAAACGGGTTATCGGGTAGCCTCGATTCTCGGGTCATAGCGGACCGGTTTAGTTCGATTTTTGGGTCATTTTGGGCTAATTTCCTTCGAGTTTTAATGAAATCGGATAGCGGTGTCAATTGAGGTTGGTAAATCGGGTTTGAAGTTGGGCTAATTTATGTTCATCTTGATTCATGTCGGTTTTGAAAAATTTGTCGGGTACTTTGAATCCAAGTTACCCATTTAAGTCCGGTAGATCTTAGATAGACACTTTTTCACTAGAATTTATGTGAAAATATTAAATTGATTTGGATATCCGGATTCAAAGTTATAAGAACTTAAATCCAAATACGATCTAGATTACCGGATCCGGTTGTATATAAAACTAATTATCCATTTGATCTGAATTCTCAAACATGACATTGGTATCATAATCAACTTTTAGCCGGATCGGATAATTATCCGTGAATATGATTTGTGATTCGAATGACTTTAGCCAAATCAATTTGCAATTCATTCGTTTCTTAAATATCTCATATTGAACTAGACATATTGTTTGTAATATCATTTCATTCGTTTGTTAAATATCTAATATTAAAAGACACTTATATTAGCTTGCAATATGGTTTTATTTATAAACGAGACTTATATTGGTTTGTAATACCATTTTATTTGTTAAATATCTCGTATTATACTAGACTTGTATTACTTTGCAATATCGGGTCATATCAAGTCGGGTTATTTCGGGCTATCAAGGCATATAACCTCGAGTTACTTCTCACAATCGGGTCATTCGGGCCAGATTATCGCGGATCATTTATTACTTTGGGTTATATCGGGTCCAGTTAATTCGGAAAATCGGATTTCTTCGGGCAATTGGGTCGAGTTTTATTTCTTTGGGTTATTTATTATGTCGGTTTAAATCGGTTTCAAGTGAGTCGGTTCTGGATAATCTATTTTTTTTTAAAAAATTGAGGTCAGGTTGGATTCAAATATAGGTTTGTTGGGTCGGTTTTACGGGTCAAATCAAGTTTTTACGACTATAACTTTAGTGATTATGGAATATTCTTTTAGTTCAATCATCTCCACCTATCTTTATTGGTAAAATCTAATTTGTTTTATTTTGATACTCTACAAACTTATTCACATCATATTTGTAGATGATCTAACTAATTAATCAATGTAATATCCAAATTTTGTAATTAGGATTGTGAATTGTTTCACGCATAATATTTTTGGGTGATGACATGAATTATAACCTATATTTAAGCAATGTAATATCCAAATTTTGTAATTAGGATTGTGAATTGTTTCACGTATAATATTTTTGGGTGATGACATGAATTATGACCTATATTTAAGCGTGTATTTATGTATAATTTTCTTTTATTTTGCATGCATAAACATGAATGCATGACATTTAAGTTCATATTTGCATACTTTGCATGAAAAGATGTCTACACGGATTATTTTTCATTTTAAAGATAATTTGGCGAATTATGAAGCAAAATGATACAGGATTAAACCTTAATGTTGAACAAAAAGGAGTATAAAAAAAAGCTAGGAACTGACCAAAGTGAGTTCTGATACACAAAGTGGGCTCTGATACGCCGTAAAGTGGGCTTTGATACGCGGTAGAGTGGCCGGGCTCTGATACCCGCCAGAGTGCTCTGATACCAACGTGCTTAATTTCTTTTTCGGCCCAAAATTATAGGGTTTATCTTTAAGTTGCAGTTTATCTTTAAGCTAGAGTTATCTTTGAGATTATTTATGTTTGAGATTATTTATTTATTGAGATTATTTATCTTTAAGGAAGGCCATGCTTATCTAAACCCTAGATTTTCTCCTATAAATATCCAATAGCATTCAACATTGAAACGGACCCCCAACGACGAGGACATCGACTGCTGGCTAGGAATTATCACCTCCTACCACCCTTAGATTGACATTCAATCACAAGTCATATATACATATGCTACTTGCTTTTGCATACTAATGGATGTTACATGTGCTTTTCATAATGGCTCTCTACGGTCTTAAGCAAGCTCCTTGAGCTTGGTATGAAAGATTGTCCAAATATCTCCCTGAAAATGATTTTAAAAGAGGTTTGATTGACAACACTTTGTTTGCCAAAACTAGAGGCAACGATTTATTAGTAGTACAAATCTATGTTGATGATATATTATTTTGTGCTACTAATGATTCTCTATGCAAGGAATTTTCAGATATTATGTGTAGGGAATTCGAGATGAGCTTAATGGAAGAGTTGAATTTCTTTCTTGAACTTCAAGTCACACAAGCTAAGAAAGGAATTTTTTTAAATCAAAGCAAGTATACCAATGATTTGCTCAAGAAATATAAAATGGATCAATCCAAGGTAGCAAAAACTCCTATAAGTTCTACTCTTTCATTAGATCAAGACAAGAATGGTAAGAGTGTCGTACAAAAGGAGTATCGAGGTATGATCGGTTCATTGTCATATTTAACCGCTAGTAGACCTAACATTATGTTTAGTGTGTGCATGTGTGCAAGATTATAAGCTGATCCCAAATAATCACACTTGATAGCTGTGAAAAGGATGTTTCGGTATGTCAATGACATTAAGGATTTAGGGTTATGGTATCCACGTCAAAACTCATTTCACCTCGTTGGCTATTCAGATGCTAAATTTGCAAGCTATAAGTTTGATAGAAAGAGCACTTCTGATGTTGCCAATTCTTAGGGTCATTCCTAATCAATTGACACTCCAAGAAGCAAAATTCGATTACCCTATCCACAACTGAAGCCGAATATATATATGTTGGAGCCTGTTGTGCATACTTTTCGGGTAGACCAAATGACATATTTTGGTCCATATTCAGGTTCAATCATGTTTGGGTCTAGTACCTTTAGGAACCCAAAGTTGCTTAACTTGTTTTCTTAGACATAAAGGATAAGTGTTTCTAACGTTATAAGGATCATTTCTTCTATATGGACAAGTTGATTTTACGTGACCCTTTTTACAACAATAGAAACATGTGGACATGTGTAATCTTCCTTTAGCTTTAACAAGTGGTAGTTTTTTTCTAGGAAAGTTCATGTGATAACCGATACCACTCTTATTAAGAGAGGATTGTTGTTCACTCATCATCCTTTCGAGATTGGCTTTCGAACAAGTGAATTGAATAAGTATAGTCTTCTGGTCTTGACACGTCACAGTCAGATAAACCTTCTCTTTCTCTAAATTAATATAATCTTGATGGAGAGAAGAGAGATTGCCCTTGAGAATCGCATTTTCCGATTCCAAGGCCTTGATATTGTCACCAAGGTCTAACTTTTCAATGTTAAGATTTTCAATTTCCAAAGACACTTCACTTAATCGTTTCTCTTGTTTGAGAAGCTTTTCTCTTAAGGTACTTATCCTTACCCTATGTTCATTGTCACATATGATAATGTCTTTAAAAAATTGTGTGAGTTCTAGGTTGGATTGTGATATAATAGTACTTACCACACCATCAACATAGAGGTTTGGATCCTCTTCATGATCGACCATTAAGCACAAGTTTGCTTGATCCTTTTCGTCTTCTGACTCATTGGTCGAATCTGAGTCACTCCACGATGCTACCATAGCATTCTTCTTTCAATCATTCTTCCTAAAATTGTTCCTTTTCTTTTATGGACAATCCTTTACGAGATGATCTACTTCACCACATTCAAAACAAGTCAATACTTTAGTTTTCTTATTAGGGTTAGAAAACTTATGTAATGGTCAAAAATCGAAGATGGCCTAATCGAAATTTTTAAGGAATTAAACACGTTTTAACAAGAGATACCTCTTGAGGTAACCTACTCCTAGATGATATTACCCCCGATGTTATTTGAAGCATTTTGGAGCTTCAATTAATTAAAATATAGTTGAAAGAAATAGTCAGGACATCGGACATGTCCTAGATATGAAATAACATGAAAAGGCAAAACGGCCAAAAGAGTTGCTATTTCGTTTCTTAGCGGCTAAGAAAGATGGCTTAGGAATACGCGTTTTTTGAGACAACTGAGGAATAATTATCCATGTAACACCCCGAATCCGCGGGACTCGGGATGTCACATTGGGCTAGGATCTCACAATGGATCGTGACCCTAGCCTGACAACAAGTTCACTGGACCTTACAACATGACACTGACAGATATAAAACAAATACATAAACCAGTATAAACTGTACGACCCAAAGTAAACAACAACATAGCCGAGTATATAAAACGACATCCTCACATAGGAGGTACAAAAGATCATCCTCACACAGGAGGGGAAACACAACAACCCCAAACCAACAACCTAATGTACGAGAGTCCTCGGCCTGTCACCCTGTCAGATCACTCAATAGCGCCTAACCTGTAAACATCTACAACATGGTAATAACCATTAGCTATCCATACACATATATAGAGTAATGCATAAGCACAATCACACATAGGGAAAGATAAACATATCAACATGCTTTCACTCATTTACCCATTTATTCATCTCAATATAATGGTCATTCACTCAAATCGTATAGATATATAATATATATGAAACTAGGTGACACGAGGACCGATACATCCTCGCCTCTGAGCCTGCTAGCCAGCCGTACTAGTATCGGTCACACAATCCGTGTACCCTATGGGAGTGGATTGCGCCCTTCCTGTAAACCGGTCTGGCCTGACATCAGAGAACCTCCCAGACTCCACGGCGGGATGAAAGGGAAAGGTTATCACAGCCACGCAGTGGGGCAATCAATAAAACATAGGTCGGTAAATACGACATCACATGCTATCATAGCAAACATATAAGGCATACACCACTCATACAAACACCCCATATAAGGATGGTAGCTAAGTAAGTCCTACGAACTTACCTCAACCTCGTATAAAGCTCAACCACAACTGGATCACCTCAACACTGGAGGAACAACACAACCTATAGACAAGGCATAAAGAGATGTCACATCTCTTATCAAACAAAGGGTCACACCTACACCCAAAGGGATCCATAGGGATCATATACATCCTATAACCTCGAATAACATGCTAAATCTAAAAGCCACATCAGGGCATAAATCCAACTCATGATATCATCACCAACTAAAATCCCATAATTACCAGAATAATGTAACGAGCATAATGGAAATTCCAATTATCCATTTTAACCAACTCAAGGTCAATTTATACTAACCCGCAATACGAAAAACGAATAAATTCATAACTTATTCGTTACTAACCCGATATACGAATCGGAAGAAGATCCAGACTCCTAGCAATACGGGGAGTAAGAGCGCGGTATGAAACCTTACATTTGATGACTTGCGGTGGTCGTCGGTGCCCCGATAGCGGTAAACGGAAGCTTTACCAAAAAGGTAACAAACGGGAAATAAGTTGGTACCACGTTGAAGAGAACAAGATAAGGGACGCGTTGGTACAAACGGATTTGAAAATGGATCAAAGATGGAACGTTTATGGGAGGTTGAATATGGGTCGAAGGTTTACTCGTTCGGTCGGCTCTCTCTCTGTAAATCACAATTGAATTGTAATTAGAGGATGAAGATAGACCACATCCGCCTTACTACATAAATATATATGATTATATATATGCACACTTTCAATTACATTCACTTGAAGTTAATATACTGAAGATACATATAAGCTGTCATCTATCTTCAATTCACTTTAACGTATTTATATATAAATATTATATAATAATATATAATATTATATATAATTTTTATTCAGATTATTTAATTAAAACAAGGTTATATTTTCCTGTCCCCAAACTTTATGAAATTGGAGTATAAATTCCGGAATATTATCGGGATAATTAATTCATAACTATCTTGTAAAATGGGCATTCCTAAGCCACATTTCTTAGCCGTTAAAAAACGAAATAGCGACTCTTTTATCCGTTTTGCCTTTTCGTGTTATTTCATATCTAGGACATGTCCGATGCCCTGATCATTTCTCTCAACTGTATTTTTATTAATTGGAGCTCCCAAATGCTCCAAATAACACCGGAAGGTAAAAATAATTACCCGGGGGAAAAAGTAAAAATTTCCCCAAACGTCCAAAATTATGCCAGGAACATAACGGTGGGACTCTTACTCATCACTTGCGAAGTCTTCGCGAGTTATATGTTAATTACTATCAACGATTAAGTTAATCAACATTAATCAGAATTCGAAATCCTAGCTATTACATCACACACCCCATAAAAAAAAGTTTCGTCCCGAAACTTGAACAATTCCCAAATCCTCTCGGACCCATACGTCGAGGTATAACTCTCATTCTTTCTATCGGAGGTATCACATCTCCGTTCAAAAGATCACAACCTATAACAATCTATAACCTCAAGTATAAACATGGAGGAATCATCATCTCCAGGAAACAGGGCCATAACGCTACCTAAAGGCGTAGAGGAATCACGTCTCTCGCCATACCACATCACAAGGCATAGAGGAAGCACATCTCTAGCCAAAACATATCACATGCATAGAGAAAATACGTCTCTAGCCAACCCATAAACATATATATCGCATGGAGGAATCACATCTCCACTGAACTATGTCCATCAAGGTAGCATGGAGGAAAGAACCATCTCCAGCTGAATCCTAATCCCACTCAAATAGCGTGGAGGAAAGAACCATCTCCAGCTATAAATATGATCATACTCGGGTAGCGTGGAGGAAGTAATCATCTCCAGCTATAGCATACATCACGCTAGCACATCAAGATCTACTAAGATCATAAATCATATCACAACTAGCATGGAATAACATATCAAGGCATATAAGCACATAAGCACAACATTCATCAAGATAGCACTAAGATATACTCGTGCTCCCACAAATGGGTATGTCCTAACATATACTCTGGATAGTCCCTCAGGGCACTATCCTCAGTCTCTCACATGGCCTCTTCAGGTCTTCATCTCGACCATCATATCCTCAATATGGGAATGTCTTTCGAATGCAAGCGTTTCATATCTCATTCCAAGAATGTAATCGAATGCTCAATAAAAGTGTGGTTGGACTCAAGCACCAAATCATCGTAACTCACAAGGTGTCTCGAGTTTGGTATATACTTCCTCAATTGAGACATATGAAGCACTGGGTGAATATCCTCTAATCTTAGAGGCAAAGCTAAACATCATGTTGCCTTCACAAAACTGATCAAGATCTCAAGTAACCGACATATTGGAAACTCAGTTCCCCTTTCCATAATAACACAACTAATGTCTCACAGTTGAGATACCTCCAGCCGGACATGAACTCTCGCTTTAACTTTAGAGGTTAACGCCTCTTGTCTACATATAATATCTGGCGACTCTGTACAACCAGCATTCTTCCTTCAATCAACGTTACTTGAACTATAAAATCCTGAATCTGGTAAGGTGTTATTCCACTACTACTGTTAGATCACTTCTAGCATAAGGATATACGACATCTATGTCTATATATATTGCCTCATAGGGTCATCCTAGCAAGATGCACGTCCTTCATTGTTATATAATAAACTCATTAATGGAAGATAATATAACCATCCATGTTTCCCATTCAACTTACAACTTATAATAGATCTTTAAGATCTCGATGATCCTCTCTAACCGAGCATCTGTCAGGGGGTGAAGTGTAGTCATGAGGTACATACTCATCCCCAAAGCAGTCTGAATTTGCTGCCCAAAATCTCAAAGTAAAAGCACCCATCTCGATCAGAAATGATCGTTCTTGGTATACCGTGGAGTCTCACTATTTGTCTAGTGTACTCCTCAGCCAATTCATTCACTAGCCACGTCCTTCTGATAGAAATGAAACGTACCGGTTTCATTAATTTGTTACCAACAATCCAGATAACATCAATCTTCTACTGGGTCACAATCCCATAACAAAGTCCATAGATATGTCTTCCCAAATTCTACTACTACACTGGTAGTGGGTGGGGCTTATCTCTAGATCGGAAATACTCTATCTGGACCTGCTGACAGGTCACACACTATATCACAAATCTGGTAATATCGGCTTCATACAATATAATCGTCTCATCTCGTGGTACATCTTACTCGTACCTGAATGTACTGAATAAGGCGTACAGTGGGTATACCGTAATATTCTTTGTCTCCATCTGCATCAGCAGGTACACAAAAGTGGTCATGACTCTTCATCAGTCCATCTACTCCCATGGAGAACTATGATGCCTCAGTACGAGACATCCTTTCTCTAAACCTTGTCAAGGCCGGGTAGGTCTCTTGCTTCTGTTGGACTTCATCCAACAGACCAGGTAGAAACTCTGAGGTAACTGGGTATCCTCATCAAGGAACTAATTGTCCAACTCTAACCAAGCTAGATGTCTCTGAAGTTGAGGCTGAACTATCAGTCTCACAATCATCTTCTCTTGGAGCGTCTTTCCATTCAAGTTATCGGCGACAACATTCAACTTCTCTGAATGATATGGAATCTTCAAGTCAAAGTCTTGATCAACTTAAGCTATTAATACTGGCGGTTATTCAACCCCTGTTGCATAAAATATACTTCAGACTCCTATGATATGTGGAAATCTGACATGAAATATTACACAGGTATTGTCTTCAAATCCTGAAGACTTGAACTACCACTACTAATTCTAAATTATGAGTCGAGTAGTTCTCCTCATACGTCTTCAGATGTAGACACATATATTAATAACTCTACTCCTCCGTACAAATACACGTCTTAAACTTAACTGTGATGTATCACCTTAGATCACGGGATTCCCAAAACCTTTTGATTATAACAGAATAGAGGCAGAGGTCAAGTGCCTCCTCTACTCTTCAGAACTCTGACATACTGCTTTAACCATGCAATTCTGGTGGTCTTCCTCAGAAGACTTGTAAATGAATACGTAGTCACATAAAATCCTTCCTAAAAGCATTGGTAGCAATCGGCTGAGCCGAGAAAACTACGTATTTCTTAATGTTCATCAGTATCTTCCATGTTACAACATACTTAATTCTCGCCAGGTCAACCATGATCCCACTGGCGGAGACAACATGGCCTAAAAAGGCTACCACCGGCATCTCAACTTACACTTAGAGAGCGTAGAATACAACCCTCTATCTCTCAAAATCTGCAGAACGGTACTCAGACGATCGGTCTACTATTCTCTACTATGAGAGTATACCGACATGTCATCCATGAAGTCCACCACCAACTAATCAAGGAAGTCGATGAAGATATTGTTCATCAACTCCATAAAAACTAC
Organism: Fagopyrum homotropicum; assembly: GCA_033239125.1. Taxonomy (NCBI): domain Eukaryota; kingdom Viridiplantae; phylum Streptophyta; class Magnoliopsida; order Caryophyllales; family Polygonaceae; genus Fagopyrum; species Fagopyrum homotropicum. The sequence goes on along the minus strand of BSWB01000001.1, from coordinate 1,586,957 downwards.
TAAAACATTCGTCAACCCAAATGACATCACTACAAACTCGTAGTGTCCATAACGGGTATGGGATGTTATCTCATACACATGTTGCTCTCTCATCCATGACTAGGGGTATCTTGAGCACAAAAGAATCCTGAAAACACAATTGCTTCTTGAAGCTAACTCATCACGTCGTCAATACGGAACATGGAACCTACTAGGGTAAAGAAGCCCGTTTCAGTCAAATTTTCAAGTTATCAGTACAATATCTCAACAAGCACCATATAGTGTAGCTTTCCCATTCAATCTTGTATCATACTTCAACTCAATAACAATGTCCACACTTCGCTGAGGTGGCAATTAGACGGTTCAGTAACACGTCTATAAACTCATAAACAACTGGAATAACTTCCAATGTTGGACTATCTCGCTCCTTCATGGTATAACACTAGAAGGCATCACAACCCCGTGTTATCAGCTTGCTGCTCGTACAGTCCTGATGACATACCCGTCTTTTCAAAGGTCTTAACCTCATAAGACCTCTATTTACCATCTCAGTAAAGACTATAATAGCCTTACTATTAATATCTAACACCGCACGATATCTATTCATCCAATCCATACACATAAAGACTTCCTCATGCACCTACGGCATGACAAAGAAGTCTACAAGCCATACACAAGTCCCCGAATAAGGGAACAAACACATATCTCGCGGGTACCTCAGACCCCTAACTGGTAATCCTGTAAAGGAAAGTCCACCTTCTGCTATATATCAAAGACCAACCATTAACGCATGCATCGAAAGACAAGAAGTGCATAGCACTCATAACAAACAAAACTCCACTAGGTAAACCATTAACGAGAATGGTACATGTAACAGCTAACTCTCGTAGCTCCACTACATATCATTACTCAATCACGGATCTATGCTCCTCGAGTATCACTGAGGTCCTCACTATAGCCTCCACTTCCACTCTTTCAACACCGGAAAGAGGAAGGTCTTGTTGGGAAGAAACACTACCTTGTTGACAAAAAGGGGCCAGATGGCCTAGTTCATCACAGATGAAACAAGCTATCGGTGCCAAAGGGCACTCAGAACACAAATGATCTGGATAGCCACAATTATAACATAATTGTCCCATTCTTGCAACCTGTGCAACTGAATGGTAACTCGATCTTCGTCGTCCACCTTGAATGATCTCACTCTTGAAGGGAACCTGTAAAGGCAATGCCTTGCCCTGTCGACAAAACTTCTCTCTATGCCCTACTTTACCACACGTAAAGCATATGATGGGCGCCTTTGGGCACACAGCTCGCCAGTGTCCCAACTTCCCGCAATTAAAACACTGTAGTTCCGTGCCAGTCGTCTTCATGGCCAAAGGACCACTTGGTTGTCTTGGTATCTGACTTGGTTCACCATTCATCATCTTTGCTTCTCCACTAACTGATTCAATCCGTTGCTTCTTCTCTGATCCAGAAGCTTCAGTTGATCTCACAATTATTGGTAAATCCGTTGTGGATCTACCCGCTATCACCGCTTCATATACTTGTTACATATATTCTTGAAACTCGGATCTACTCATGGAGACACGATCAACCTCTTCAAACTCGTTCTCTGCCATAGGCGAAACAACAGCGGAAACTGGTCCCTAACTTATCACCACTGGAGGAAGAGGGGGTGTACCCCTACCTCATCCCACTACAGATACTACTCTAGTCTGAGTCATCTGTAGGATATACGCACCTAATCTTATAAGGCTATATATATATGCCATAGGTATCGATATGTATATAATACATCCACATAATCCATAATACACACAAATATATATACATATCTACGCTGCAGAGATCCATGGCAGAGGTGACGACTTCTCGTACATTCTATCCCAAAACCACACTTAAAACCAAAACCTTTGAAAACGTCAGATCCCATGTGAGCTCTGTTTATTTTACCTATCAAACCTCATTGCAGGTAGCAAGTGCCATTGTTGTCAACCTGGGCTCTGATACCAACTCTGTAACACCCCGAATCCGCGGGACTCGGGATGTCACATTGGGCTAGGATCTCACAATGGATCGTGACCCTAGCCTGACAACAAGTTCACTGGACCTTACAACATGACACTGACAGATATAAAACAAATACATAAACCAGTATAAACTGTACGACCCAAAGTAAACAACAACATAGCCGAGTATATAAAACGACATCCTCACATAGGAGGTACAAAAGATCATCCTCACACAGGAGGGGAAACACAACAACCCCAAACCAACAACCTAATGTACGAGAGTCCTCGGCCTGTCACCCTGTCAGATCACTCAATAGCGCCTAACCTGTAAACATCTACAACATGGTAATAACCATTAGCTATCCATACACATATATAGAGTAATGCATAAGCACAATCACACATAGGGAAAGATAAACATATCAACATGCTTTCACTCATTTACCCATTTATTCATCTCAATATAATGGTCATTCACTCAAATCGTATAGATATATAATATATATGAAACTAGGTGACACGAGGACCGATACATCCTCGCCTCTGAGCCTGCTAGCCAGCCGTACTAGTATCGGTCACACAATCCGTGTACCCTATGGGAGTGGATTGCGCCCTTCCTGTAAACCGGTCTGGCCTGACATCAGAGAACCTCCCAGACTCCACGGCGGGATGAAAGGGAAAGGTTATCACAGCCACGCAGTGGGGCAATCAATAAAACATAGGTCGGTAAATACGACATCACATGCTATCATAGCAAACATATAAGGCATACACCACTCATACAAACACCCCATATAAGGATGGTAGCTAAGTAAGTCCTACGAACTTACCTCAACCTCATATAAAGCTCAACCACAACTGGATCACCTCAACACTGGAGGAACAACACAACCTATAGACAAGGCATAAAGAGATGTCACATCTCTTATCAAACAAAGGGTCACACCTACACCCAAAGGGATCCATAGGGCTCATATACATCCTATAACCTCGAATAACATGCTAAATCTAAAAGCCACATCAGGGCATAAATCCAACTCATGATATCATCACCAACTAAAATCCCATAATTACCAGAATAATGTAACGAGCATAATGGAAATTCCAATTATCCATTTTAACCAACTCAAGGTCAATTTATACTAACCAGCAATACGAAAAACGAATAAATTCATAACTTATTCGTTACTAACCCGATATACGAATCGGAAGAAGATCCAGACTCCTAGCAATACGGGGAGTAAGAGCGCGGTATGAAACCTTACATTTGATGACTTGCGGTGGTCGTCGGTGCCCCGATAGCGGTAAACGGAAGCTTTACCAAAAAGGTAACAAACGGGAAATAAGTTGGTACCACGTTGAAGAGAACAAGATAAGGGACGCGTTGGTACAAACGGATTTGAAAATGGATCAAAGATGGAACGTTTATGGGAGGTTGAATATGGGTCGAAAGTTTACTCGTTCGGTCGGCTCTCTCTCTGTAAATCACAATTGAATTGTAATTAGAGGATGAAGATAGACCACAACCGCCTTACTACATAAATATATATGATTATATATATGCACACTTTCAATTACATTCACTTGAAGTTAATATACTGAAGATACATATAAGCTGTCATCTATCTTCGATTCACTTTAACGTATTTATATATAAATATTATATAATAATATATAATATTATATATAATGTTTATTCAGATTATTTAATTAAAACAAGGTTATATTTTCCTGTCCCCAAACTTTATGAAATTGGAGTATAAATTCCGGAATATTATCGGGATAATTAATTCATAACTATCTTGTAAAATGGGCATTCCTAAGCAACATTTCTTAGCCGTTAAAAAACGAAATAGCGACTCTTTTATCCGTTTTGCCTTTTCGTGTTATTTCATATCTAGGACATGTCCGATGCTCTGATCATTTCTCTCAACTGTATTTTTATTAATTGGAGCTCCTAAATGCTCCAAATAACACCGGAAGGTAAAAATAATTACCCGGGGGAAAAAGTAAAAATTTCCCCAAACGTCCAAAATTACGCCAGGAACATAACGGTGGGACTCTTACTCATCACTTGCGAAGTCTTCGCGAGTTATATGTTAATTACTATCAACGATTAAGTTAATCAACATTAATTAGAATTCGAAATCCTAGCTATTACAATCCATACAATATTCCAGATTTATTGTTCCAATTTCGAGAAGTTTGGAGAAGGGGACTTAAACCGCTTTCGGATCGGTGAAAGGATAATTATCGTCTTCGCTATAAATAGCGGAAATATCGTTTATTAATTCATTTCCTTTCACGTTTTCTCGTAAAAGCTCTGATTTCTCTCAACCTTCAAACTCACATCTACTCTCCGTTTCTAATCCGATTTCAAATCCGTTTGAGTTTTTGGATTCCTCTCTTCATTCTCTTCATTTTGGTACCGAGATTCTACGCTTCCGAGCAAGTGAAGGCCTGGTCGAGCATATATGATACTAGGAAGGTTCCATCGCTCAGATTCCGGTGAATTTTGTGATGCCCGAGCATAGATTGCGTCGTTGTGATTCCGAATCTTCTTTCAGATCGTCAATCGGGTTAGTAACAAATAAGTTATGAATTTATTCGTTTTTCGTATTGCGATTTGGACTAAATTGACCTTAGACTTGTCAAAATGGATAATTGGAAATTTCATTATGCTCGTTACATTATTCTGGTGATTGTGGGTTGTTTGTTTAATGAGATTTGATGACAGGTGGTTCAGAAATTGCCTGCGGGCAAAACGTTATTTTGGTGAAATTTAATAAATTAATTAAAGGTTAATTAATTAAATTGGGATTCTAGAGAAGGCTATAAGTTAATTAAATTCAAAGGAATGAATTTAATTGGTGTTTGAATCGATAAGTTTAATACGAGGAATATGATATTCTCAACAGGTGTTGTTGAAGGTTTTGATATAACTATAGCGTAATTGCTTTGTGAGCGTATCCAAATACGAGAAAGGAGGATAGTCCGAGTGGCGGACTCAATAGTTGGTTTGCAAGGTTTTATTGTTCTTACTTGTGAGGTAAGTGTATATGTATTACACTTGCTTAATATAGGTTATGTATTTAATATGTCATGATTTTATGCATGTTTGGATGTATATGTTTGTTTGTTATGATTGTATGCATGCTTATATATATATGAGTGAGATGGTGATGATGACAAAGACTTGATATTGTTTATGAAAGCATGCATGAGGCACATGATATGATAATGAAAAGGATGTGATGAAATAATATAATGAAAGCATGAAACTGAGTTATGATATGAAAGTAATAATATAGGATGATAACTGATTAATTAGCCCAACTGAGTCCCGCACGGGTTTCCGGGGAACGAGGTCGTTACCTGATCTACAAGGGGCCTCAAGATGAGAAAAATAGTCCAAGATTGCAACCTGATCTACTGGGGTCTTAGGACAAGATGTCCGAGGTCGCAACCTGATCTACAAGGGGCCTAGAACGCTATTGGGTTGGCCAACCGAAAGAAAGAAAGAAAGAAAGAAAGAAAGAACGAAAGAAATGAAATAAGAAAGCACATGAAAAAATATATCGTACGATCAGTCGGGGCTAGTTAGTTAATTATCACCTTTGCATCGATGCGATCGAGTCTAACATGATATATGTTATGTTATGATTATTTATGTGCGTTGGTATGATATGAGATGCTTATATGAGATGATATGTTTGTATGTGGTGTGATAACATGCTTGAATGTTTATATGCTATGTGTTATGGATGGTTGTGGACGTAATGTGAATGTGGATATGTATGTGTGTGCTTTGGAATGTGAGAAATGGTATAGGGTGTCCTTTGGGGACGGGATATTAGATACTTTGATATATTGGGGAAGTGCGATTGTATACCCTTACTGAGCGTGTGGCTTATTGTTGTTATATCCACATTTTTTTCAGCTACTCAGCCTCAGCCTGATCAAGGCAAAGACGTTGGACCTAACACCTGGATTTGAGATCATATCATGCGGGGTGTTATGGGATGCTGCCGCCTAGGATGTTTTGTGTGGTTTTAAACAGTTGTGTTCTATTACACAGAGTTTTATGATGTATGTTAGTATGTATATATGTTGTGAATATGGTTGTAAGATAAAGTTTTAAAATTTTACGTTTTCCGCTTTTCTACTTATTGCTTTAAACAAGGTTAATTAACTAGTAATAAACTAGAAATGAAATATGTGTCACAACTTACCTCTAGGTCTTGATGATCATGGATATTCCTTGTTGTTTGTAAATTGCTTCTTCATTTGAAGAATTCTTGCAAGACCTCTTGAAATCAAGGTGAATGGATCTTCCTCCTCATCATCACTCTCTTCATCATCTGATGACATATCGTCCTTCTTAGATCTTAGGGAGAAGTCTTTGTGGTTGATGGTAGTTCTCCATCCTCTTCACCAAGAATCATTTCATGGGTGATGAGCTTATCAAGAAGGCCATCGAGAGGTAATGTAGTGATATTTTGAGCTTCTTCAACGGCGGTCACTTTTATCCCCACTTAGCTTTAGGCAAACTTCTTAGTACTTTACTTACTTTTTCTTGATTTGTGAAGACCTTTCCAAGTGAATCGAGATTGATTCTCAATCTTAGTGAATCGTTTGAACATCTCCTTGACCGACTCGTTTGAGTTCATCTTGAATAGCTCATATTGCCTGAGGAAGATGCTTATCTTGGTCTCCTTGACTTGACTTGTTCCTTCATACGTAACTACTAACTTGTCCGATATTTTCTTTGCACTCTTGCATGATGAGACACGGTTAAATTCATTTACATCTAATCCACAATAGAGCAAGTTCATGACCTTGTAGTTCTTTGATACGCTATCCAAATTCGTTTGATTGAAATCAACTTCCTTCTTTTGGAATTGGACTCCTTCAACCACGGTGGTTGGGATTTTAGGGTCAGTTTGAATGATGCTCCATAGTTCCATGTCCTGATCAATGACAAACATTTGCATTAGTGCTCTCCAATGGACAAAGTTGTTACCGCAGAAGAGGGGTGGTCGAGAAGTGGATCTTCCTTGAACGAATCCTCCATCAATAACAAAGTTCATGATTAGTCTCCTGATGGTTAAATCAATATACTTGAGTCTAGCTCTAATACCAATTGAAGAACCGAATAGGTGCATAATAAGGCTATAAATACTCTAGAAGGGGGGTTGAATAGAGTATGAAAACTTTTCGCAAGGCTTTAAAAGTGATTTCAAGGCCTTGAAGTTGATATGTGCGCTTAGTGACAAAACTGGATATCAAGGCTTTGAAAGGGATTTCAAGGCCTTGGCTTCGAAACTTGTAGAATACGGTTAGTCACAATTTAAGCGATAGAAAGTGCGGAATAGAAAAGTCGACACAACAATATGTTTACGAAGTTCTTCCCTAACAACCTACTCTCCGCCTAGGGTTTCTGACCCTAGGATTCTAACTATATATCATATGCTTTTTGTGAGTTCTAGATACAACCTAGAAGAACTACCCTTCTTCTCTCAATGTAGCGTCAATGCTACGATCTAGTCAACTCTATTCTAGCAATAATAGACTAGTTACTTCGCAGAGTAACACACTCGATTATAACACTCTCTAGATATGTCAATGAAGCTCTAGTTTTTATCTCACTCTAAGGATGTAAACGTTTGTAACTAAAAAGTAAGATAAACTTTTGAAATGAAGATGTTTGATCGCTTGAAGACTTGGTTTCTTATTTGTGTAAGCTCGTTATTTTCTTCTTCAATCGCCATCTTTATTTATACTCTTCTATGGAGATCTTTTTAGCCGTTGTAAGGTAGCCGTTTGTAATTTTCTTCTTTCTCCATAGAACACGCTGCTTAGTTGAGGTGAAGTAGCCATTGTAAGATCTTCTATCTTCTCTCTTCTACCTCTTCTCTTTGACGTTCGTTGAAGATCTTCTTCACCGTGATCTTCTCTTTGGAAAAGAGCCATTGAAGATCTTTTTTTTGTTGAAGATCCTAGATCTTCTCACTTGGATGTGCCGTTGAAGATCTTCTCTTGAAATTCGAGATCTTCTAACTTAGATTCCGTTGGAGATCTTCCTTATCTTCTTCGATTGAGATCTTGTAAGATCTTTTTGTTGGAGATCTTCTTGTTGTGCCGAGATCTTCCTTATCTTCTTGTTAATCGGATCTTCTCAAATCTCCTAACTCTTTGGGTTGAGATCTTCTTGTTTTGGTTGTTGAGATATGTGTATCTTGTAGTTGACCCCTTAGCCAAATTCTTCTTTGTAATGCTTTTCAAAGCTTATGTATTTCGTCCTTTGCAATGCTTTTCAAGGCATGTGTTCTTCCTTTGAAATGTTTTTCAAGGCCTGCACACATTTGAACAAACACAAACCAAAACATGCAATCTAGAAATATAATCGATATTTGTTAGTTTATAAACCGCATATAAATGTTAAGTCTTCCATCATTCACATAAAACAATTTATACTCAAGGTGGAGTTATCAGCCTGAATTGCGAACCATAGAAGAATCCCTACCCTTGCAAAGCTTCTCCAGTGGAATTTGATCACCCATGATACTTGTAAGCTATGCAATTCCATGCATGAATCATCTCTAGACTATCATCTCTCGACTAGATGTAGTTACACCTCCTTTGTCCTAGACATAATTTCCCGATGGACGAGAACACCATACCCACCATCTTACCTCCATAACTTGTGGAGCTGGCTCGGATCTCAACCCAAGCCTAAACGGATCCTCATGGACAACGTACGAATCAGTTTTTTTTTTTTTGAAATATTACTTGTATTAAGATGAAGAGGATTTACAAGATGTAGAGAGACGGAATGGAGTATTACATGGCTTCAAAAGCATAATCATAAAGAGAAGCAGGGATGGGAACTAGCTTAGGTAGATATCTAGCATTCTTGCAGTAGCTAAAGACCTGCTGGATCGATCTTTCCAGTTATACGAGATATGGAGCTTGATTGCACTTATGACATCTCCTGCGCAGTTAATGGCTCTTGTAAAGACGTTATTGTACACCATGTTGTTCCTGACCTTCCAAGTGAAGTACACAAAGGTAGGAATAGAGGCATTGTGAATGCATTCAAGGAGGTTGTGACCAGGGTTATGTCTTGAGCTGAGCCAAGGCCAGATGTTGCTGAGGTAAGGGGCAGGGTAAGGCATTCTTGTCCATCTATATATAATGTCCAGCACAAGCGACGAGTAGCTACATGAGTACCAAAGATGATCATCATCTTCTACCGCACTGTTACACAGTTTGCAAAGGTCACAATCGATGATGTTCCACTTCTTAATTCTAGCCAGGGTAGGGAGGCGCTTGTGATTAGCAATCCAAGCAATATAACTACACTTGGGGATGTTGTAGTTATGCCAGATGACACTGTTGATAGTAGAATTGAGGATGGGAGGCTGGGGAGTGAAGATGGCATAAGTTGCTTTTGTGCAGAAGGTCCCGTTGATTTTGAAAAGGAGAGAGATTCGGGGTCTGGAGGGAGAGTTAGGGATTTCATCCCTAATCTTGAGGATGCATTTCCAGTGGTAGCTATGATGAGAAGAACCTTGTGATGACATGTGTGAACTTAAAAAAAAAAAAAATACTTGCAGCTACGGAAATGCTATAATGAATGAGCGCAAAGTGCGTGTTGGATGCATATTTGTGCGACGACATGTGTGAATGTTTATGCAAAGAGAAGAACCTTGTGATGGAGTATGCATGCAAATTCATCAGGACCCAACCCCGGTCCTGTATCTCAATGTGTTTGCAGTGGAGATTGTTAAACGTTATAACATGCAAGTGTAGTAATGATCATATTTTACATAAACTATTCTATCATTATCATTCATGAATGAAAAATATTGTTTATTTAAGTCGTGTGTAGCCTTGTAGGCAAGAATATCCCGTTGAAACCCTAAACCCGGTCGAGATTCCTCTACAATTTCCCTATCAAAACACCCGCATTTTGAATGATTCTTGGTCGGAATGATCGAGTCAAAATAAAACCAAGTTAAAATTCCCATTGTCGAAATACCCAACTCCGGATTGTCCGCGGTTTTAATAACAACGTCACAATATCCTTGTTACACAAAAAATTATAAATATTTACAGAAAGTGTAATTAAACATTTACATACGACTTTAATACGGACGAAATTCTAGCTCCCATCAAAATAACCGTCCAAAATAACCTTAGTTGGAAAAACGCCCAAATGGAATCCGCGTCCGCTCGTTAGAACATTCAAGTCGAAATAAGCACGGTATGCATACTTACGTGCCATAGAATACTTATATTGAATTTAGGGCTTCTAATTTGAACCTAGATTTTTAGTCTTACATTGAAAGAGGTTGTTTAGTCCTAATCAAATCTGCAATATTATATATATTGACACAAAACATCCATATTTTCAATGTTTTTCAGAATTATGCCCACCTACCCATCCATTTAAAAGCTGCAATAGTAAATACTCCATCTAATCATAATAAACTGTCATTTTATCCTTTGACATAATCTTTAAAAAAAATATAAAACAACATAGATTTTGTAAAGTTTTTCTAAATTTTATCACTTATTTAATATTCAACCTTCTTTTAAATCAATAAGAAAGATTTTAGAACTAAAATTAATCATTTGCACCAATTTTCAAGAACATTTCTTATAATTATTGTTCATTTATTGACCTAAAAAACTTAAAAGACAGATAATTGTGATCAAATTTCTAATATTCAACATTCTGGGCAATTTACCAAAATTTCAACAAGGGGATGACTTTTCGATGACGAAGAGTCTTTAATGCTTGGTTGAGTGTATATATTTCCTCAAGTTCTTGAATTATTGACACAAAAATAGCCATAATTTAAAGTTTTCAGAATTCTGCATACATTCCAAATAAGGGATTGCTTTAAATTTCAAACACCAAGTTAGGTGCATTTAGTCCTTCTGCTAAATTTACCATAACTTCAATAGAATCCACACATTATATTTTTGTTTGAGGCCTTTGATTTTGTGTAATTTCGATTCTAACAAAAATGAGCCCTAAGTAGTTTTGTGTAATTTATCTATTGCTAATGTATTGTTGTTTGATATAGCTACGACCTGTTCATAACCGGGTTCGGGCCGGGTCGGCCTTTATAAAATATTGAGCCCGTTTAGTCGGACCCTGGTTGGGCTAGACCCGGTTACCGGGCCTGGGATGGGTGTCGTACCCCCCGGACGGGCCGGGCTTGCGGTACCCGTTTTTCATTTTAAAAAAATAGTTTTAGAAAATGTTTTTAATTTGATTTTTTTAAAAAATAAATTACATTTAAGATATTTTATGTAAAATATATTAAATTTATTATAATTATACTAGATATTTTATATTAATACTTAATATTTATAATAATTATAATTTTTTTTACCCGGGCTGACGGGCTGGGCTTTTTGGCCCTTTCGGGCCTAAGCATGTCCACGGGTCACAAGTAACCGGCGGGTTACGGGTATGGGTAAGGGTCCGGGTCGACCCGCCAACGGCTAAATTTTTTTAAAAAAAATAATAAAAAAATTGAAGCCAACGGCTAAATTGGGTCGACCCGTCGGGTCATCCCTTTTCTTTTCTTATTTTTTTTAAAAATTGGGTTTTAAAACAAAAGGGCCAACCCGGCAGGTCGCCAACCGGCGGGTTGACCTTTTACACGGGTGCGGGTCACCCTTCCCGGACCCTCGACCCGACGGGTCCGAACCGTGGACACGCTTAGTCGGGCCTATAGCCTTATCCGGAAACGGCCCAACGGGCTTGACGACCCGGGTTTTTTTTGCCAGTCGGGCTTGTCCCCATGTTCATACCCGCCCGTTTTTCCGATCGGACGGGCCGGACGCGCTACCCGAATTTGAACAGGCCTAGATATATCACATGTAAGATAAACAAAGCATTTTCAATAGTTTATGAAGTGATTTTTATTTTGTTAGCTAATGTATACTTAACCGGTTCGATCAGTTTGAACTGAACCGGTCCATTAGCCTGCCCTTCCTCTTTATAATGACATTGTATCCTTTTCCATTGAAGTGCCCTTCTCCCTTCATCTTCTTCTCCATTATATCGCAATAAGCAATCTTTCATACATAAAACAAAATGGCCTTCTTCTTCCTTCATACTCACTCGAAATCTTGTTCATAGTTACTTTTTTCTTTGCTTCACCACGCCTCTGTTCAATGCTACATTCGAACGTCTTACAAAACCTTAATTCCTACCTAATTTCATTCTACAACCAAACTTTAGATCACTTCAATTATTTTGAATCGGGATTAAGCTAACCACAACGCTCCGATCTTCGTCTTATCGGAGACATTGCCCATGGGTTTCAAGTTGCTCGCTATCTTCACTAAATACGTTGAAATTTGGAGTAGCTTTGTGAGTTACAATTGAAGTGATCTAATGTTTGGTTGTAGAATAAAATTGTAGGAATTAGGGTTTTGTAAGATGTTGTAATGTAGCATTGAACCAAGGCGTGGTGAAGCGAAGCAAGAAGTAAGTTCGAAGAAGATTGCGAGTGAGCATGCACGGAGAAGAGGAAGAAGACCATTTTTTGCTTCTTGCTGATAGAATATATAATTAATGTAAATAGATGGCTCCCTGTATAAATTATGTAAATTTCCCTTAGGGTTTCTATCACTTGCGACTGGATGATGAATGGAGAAGGGTGTAATTCAATGGAAAAGGAGATCATGGCTAATGGACCGGTTCGGTTCAAACTGAACCGGTTAAATAATGATTGTGTATTTATGTGAAAACGATTTATTGATCATCATTACATTTGTATTTTTATAAGATTTAACAATTTCCACTACAAACACATTGAGATATAGGACCGGGGTAGGGTCCGTGATGAATTTGTTTGCAAACTCCATCGCCAAGGTTCTGCTCTTTGCATAAACTTGCACACGTATTGTCGCACGAATATGCATCCACCACGCATTCTGCACTCGTTTTTTGTTGTGTTTCCGTAACTGCGAGTTTCAATGGTACAAAAATACGTTAGAATTATAATCTAATTTTATCTCGACGAGAATTAATTACCTAACTCGTTATAAATTTGTAACTACATTCGTCACAACCTATTAGGTTTTACATTATACTATACTTTGTGATGATAGTTACAATAAGCATTATAACTATAAATAAACAAATAAATATATATAAACAAAAATAGGAAATAAATTATTACCGAACCATAATAATAAAATAACAACTTTTGTTAATAGTTTTATTTTATTTACGTATCTTATGAATTTAATCTCATTAAATCTGTTACAAAAATGTTTATTCTTTTCAAGCTTTAATTTTGTAAAAAAAGTGTTATTTTGTTTAGCTATTTTTGACTAAATGTATCACTTTTCCCCTATTGTAATTAATATATATATATATATATATATATATATATATATATATATATATATATATATATTATTTTGATTATTCATATCAAACTCAATTTACTTGGACAATAGAAAAGTACAACAATTAGAAGAAAAATATTATGGATGATCTCTAAATATTAAGATCGTAACAATTACATGATTTCTAATTACATAAATTATATATAATGCAGAAAATGTTACATGTAAGAGCAAGAACAAAGACGAGGATGAGACTCGTGTTAACCGAAAACTTGGCCATGGGTTCTTGTTAGGATTTTTCTGTAAGTGTATTGAGAACTAGATAGTTTGTAATAGAGAACATGTGGTTAAAATATAAAACTTCTAATTTATTACAATTATATTTTATGATTCATTTCCCTTCTTGTTGATTTGTAATATATTGGGTTAATGAATTTCACCATCAAAAGATGATACTAGTATATTCTTAAGTGTGATTTATAAAGAATATGGAAACTGGATTATAGGCTACACTATTGATACATTTTCTTAAATGCATCATCTATTCATTGTATGCATGCACTACAAATATATAATAATTTTGAGATGTCACACTCGAATTTGATAACCCGAAGTGTTATTATAATATGAACCACACAGTGGATTTACCAGATTTAGCTTGACAACACATTCACTATATATCGAACCTTCCAACAAGAGCAAAACAAAATAAAAAAACACATATGACCTTTTACTTTACAAAATATTCTTACTAAGATGCACTTTAAACCATGTGAAGAAAAATAAGACAAATACCGAAACAACCTTAACGACCAACTTTAAAAAAAATAAAAGATAGAAACCAACAGGTACACGATCTTCCCAAAAACCTAAGGCACACGCAAGTCCAGCTGATCACCAACTCTGAGAAGTTCATCTGAAGCATACCTAGAATCTGAATCTTGTCCTAAAAATTAACAACATAAACACCCATTAATTTGCGTACCAAAATTAGAGTCAGAGCTCAAGAATCTAATCAAACTTGCACACATCATTTGAGGAACGTCAAAACAGAATACTAATAATATGTAGTCAAATTCACCTCATTTAATTATCACTGTTAATCCTAACACATACAAGGTATGCATATGCCAATGTTCTTCAAGTCAAACTATAACTTCTTAAAATTAACATCCATTGACATAACACCAAAACGCCAACATATAGTCTAGGCATAATAATTAATTGTTAAGAAAGAGCATGTACACTAAACCACTGAACTTGTAACCATGTTAATTATATAGGGTAGGAAACCAAATAATAAAAGTACTTAAAAAATGAATGAGTAAATCTGTAAAGGTATAATCATATATAAGAATAAATACCTTAATACCCGGAAGTGATTATAATGTTCATGATAATAGTGGTTATGATGATATGTAGATGATGCAATGCAATGAATGTATCATCTTTCAACTCTTGACAACATAAGGTAACACAACGCTCTCTCAAATCTAGGGCTACACACATTCAGACTGGATCGAAAATTACGGTCGGGTCCAGTCTTGACCGTAATTGTCAAAATCCGATCCGGCCTAAGATATTACGGTCTGGTCCGGTCATGGGATGTAATGTTCCGGTCCAGACCGTATTTTTTACACTTTAAATATTTTTAGTTGGAAAAACATCCAACTCGGTCCAAACCCGGACTGAACCGGATTTAATCCATACAACATTCCTTACGTTACCGCTACTACCAATACCTACAAATAGACATAAGAATCACGTGCTTAACTCTTATTCCTACTCACTAGCATGACAATTACTCGTTCACAAAAACTATCACAATTCTCATCTTATCATGCCGCATTCCATGACATAATTCCATCCACACCTGTTCCCATTCATGATTAAAAAGAAAATTACCATCCAAACTATCGTGTATGTTACTCATGAATATCTGCACACCAATATCATACATACACGTCAACATATACCATCCTCCTCAACTATCAACCTCTCATGTCATCCATATATACCTCAATACGTGTCATCATCCATATTATACACTTCATCACATCTAGATCAATATAATATTGCTCGTTCACATGTATCATCACAATTCTCATCTTATCATGCCGTCTTCCATGACATGAATCCATCCACAACTGTTCTCATTCATGAATAACAAGAAAACTACCATCCAAACTATGACTCATGAATATCCGCTCAACAATACCATACATACACGTCAACATATATTTTATTTTTGAAAAGTTATGTATTAGGATAAGAAGGGATTTACAAGGGGCAACTAACCCAAAAGGAATTACACGCATCAAAGGGTTACAAAAAAAGCAACAGACTACTAGGGAGATTAGTTTAGGGATGCCGAGAATCTTAGCCCAGGTAAGAGAGTTCTGAGATCGATCGATCCAATGACTTGAAGCATAGATCTTTGTGGAGTTGATGATGCTATGACCGCAAGAGGTGGCATAGGTGTGCTTGTGGTTATAGATAAGATCATTTCGAGCTTTCCAGATGAAGTAAATGTAGCTAGTGATGGTGGAGATTCGAAAATGAGATATCAGATCGTCGTTACGACTGTTTACACTACTAAGCCAGTTCCAAACGTTGTTGCAGTAGGGATAAAGGTGGGGAATCCTGAGCCATTTTGAGACACGTCAACGTATATCGTCCTCCTCAATCGTCAACCTCTCGTGCCATCCATATATACCTCAATATGTGTCATCATCCATATCTGTTAGTATTACACATGGGTTAATTACTTAATTGGAGAAATCTAGATCAATATAATATTGCTTAATCCATCTCTTAATTATCTTGACCTCTTCCTTTCTTTGGTTGACCAACCATTCTGGATCTGTAGCTTTGTTCTTTTGTATATCCATGCAATGACTTCCTGTAAATTTATTTCAAAGTAAAATAAAAAAATCAAACATCAAATAATAAACCATTTTCCTTTAATAAATAAAAGGAAGCAGTTATATGCAAACCTTGTTCTGTCTTGATCGCAACAATACTATCAGATATGTTCTCCAATATTCTATAATTAAAATACCACCATACAACACAAAAAAAATAGTTATTTCTTACAAAATTTAAGATTATCTATCTATAAATAATAATAAAAATATTTAATAAATTTATCATATTATCCTCTAAAATATAAAACATTTATAGGGAGAATTACCCGGCACAACTATATGGATCTCTAAGACCGTTGGAGAATATTATGTTGCTACCAAATCTCTTAAGAGTTAATTTGATATCCTGTAAAAATTACAATAAAATTATATTTTGTAAATGTAATAATCTTTTTTTTTTAAAATGCAAGAAGACTTACATGCCCTCCATATTCTGTTGTGATCCAGTGTGGACGAGGTGTAACATTGTATTTGCTCTCACACGACTTGACATAATCTCTCAAAATGAACGGTGAAGATTGAAACATGGTATCGTTAGGCCCATTTCCCATGGGCATTACCATTTCGCTGCATGTCTGAGTCAAAGTAATTTATGTTAACGATATCTAAACTACTGTATTGGTCCGGACCGGACTCTTACGTAAGATTCAAGTAACCTCCAACCAAAATTCTTACCTGCCACGAGTAGACAAAAAGTTAGAAAAGAAAAAAACACTCTCTTCTCTCTCATCCACTCCGGTTTGCTTGCACCTCCCCCGCGCAACCGCCCGGCTGCCCCCACCCCCAACCCCCTCACTGTCCAAGTTATGGCTGGTTCACGGAAGTCAGGCCGTCGTTCAATCAAGCTATCCGAGTTACATCGCCCAGGCCCTAACCAAAACAAACCACCTAACAAACCCCTAAACTCCCCAAATCCACACTCACCAGACACTCCAGTTGAGGCTTTACCCGACGAACTGATCCGTACCAACAACCGACGACTCTATCCAAAACCCACGAACCCTATTCCCCTCTCTTCAGACATCATCTTCCCACCTCTTACAAACCATACACAAAAACAAACCCCTGCCCCCTTGCCATGCGCCAAGATCAGTGGTGCCCACGAGACACTCCCTCCGAACTCTCAATTAAGGGATGCATGCCCCATTATCACTTCTGTTTCCGGGGGAATGGTCTCGGCTGATCCCTGGGAACTTGTTGACTCGGTGGATAGGTCTGTACCCTTGGCCTCCCTCTCAACCTTTCCGCCTACCCCTCCTATTCCCGAGGTGATGAGCACGCCTGCTCCTTCATCTCCCAAATCCAAGCCAACCGACTCTGTTTGGCCATGAAATTTCATAAAATATACTTTATGAAAATTAAAAAAATTAAATTTATTTACTTTATGAAATAAATTTAATTAAGTCAATTCATTTATCCTCCAAATATAAAAGTAGGCTATATTATTCAAATTAAAGCCATCAATATAAACAAATGATGGACTTTTTTATTTTCACAAGTGTACAATATAAATATGAGTCACATATTAATTATGAAGGTGTGAAATAAAAAAGAATTGAGCAAATTAAAAAAAAAGGATAAAAGGGTAAGTAAATTGTAGTTGTAACCTCCCGTTGAAATTTTAGCAGTTAAACTGATTTTGACAGTTAAAAAAAACTGTAAAGAAAATTAGTATAAATATATTTAGAAGGAGATATTAGGGGGATTGACAGAAACAAAAATAACAAAAAAAATCAGAAGAAGTATCGACAAAGAAAGAAAGAAACGAAGGAAAGAAAGCGGGTAAAGATATCGCATAAAGAGTATACTGAATTTGAGGATGAGAGCACATGCAGGCAACGATCCATAAAAAAAAAGCAAGACCGCAATAACCATTCGGGCGCAAGCAATCCGTAGTCAGTCGGAATCGATGGATTCCGCCACTACAAACCCGTAGTCGGATGGAATCAATGGATTCCGCTGCTACAAAATCCGTAGTTGGTAGGAATCGATGGATTCTGCCGCTACAAAACCGTAGTTGGTCGGAATCGATGGATTCTGCCGCTACAAAACCGTAGTTGGTTGGAATCGATGGATTCCGCTGCTGCGATTGTAGTTGATCCGGATGTATTTATTTCCGGTCTCTATCAGATCTATAGTTGCTTCATCCACTACACAAAACTTATACCGGATTGATGGGTTCGCTTCATCGATGCTCATGACTAGCTTCCATGGTTGCACCGTCATATACCTTCCCGATATATATAAAAGGCAGAAACAAAAGGAACTGAAAAAGAGAAAGAAGAAGAAGTACCTCCTGCAGACGAATGAAAGAGGAGGATGAGTGAACAAGTAAAATACAAAAAAAAAGAAAGATTTATAAATGAAGGAAGGGAGGCCAATTAGACGTTACATCTCCTAGCATTAAGGAGATAATTAGTTATTTCCTATTAAATAGGAATTAATTAGAGGATTTCTAATTAGTATCATATTTGGGTATGTAAAACGACTTGGAATTGAAAATAAATAATTAAAGCGAAAGAAAAAAAGTTAATGTCAAGATTTGTTTATGAAGATCCTAAAAAAAAGACATTGGTAAATCATAAAAGATTTATTTACAAAGAGAAAAAAAGGGCATAATTCAATTCAGGGAAGGAAGGACTCCTTTTTAATTAGGAGTAAATTAACTTTGATCATCAATTTATTTTAATTAAAAAAGAAGCAATTTTGCATGCATGCATGCAAAGTGTTCATGTTTATTACATAAACCTAACTTTAACTTTGTTATAAAATGGGTACAAGTCCAAGGTCAAGAACAAGTAAATATATTGTTTAAGTAATCGGTAGAACTACGTTATGACTTGATGCTCGTTCCGAGCTACGTAGGAAATCCGATATGAAATTAAATTGGATTCAGTCGCCCCGTCCAAGTAAAGTATAATTAAATTCAAACTTTGGACTTAAAATTAAATTTATCAAAAAGAACTACGTATGATTTGATGTCCATAAAACGGACTACGTAGGAAACTTGACTCGAAATTGGTTGAGTTCAATCACATAAAATAAACACAAAATAAAATAAAATAAACATAATCTAATTATGCACATGATATTAGGAGAATTAAGCAACCCTTCATAGAAGGTGGGTTTAATTTCATCCCTTTGATGCATGAACGAAAATATAAACCATGCAAATGATAGTTGGGTTATATTTAGGCAACCCTTCATAGAAGGTGGGTCTAGATTACATCCTCTGATGCATGAAACCAACTGAACTACGTAAGGCTTGATTCTCTTTAAAGAGATACGTAGGCAACACTTAAAAATATGGGTGCAGCCCAATTAATAAAAACCCCTAAATATTTTAGTATTCATATTATTTCGAATCAAGAGGATAAAAAATAGGGTCGAACTAAAATATATTTAAAAATGAAATAAAATAATATTTTGGGAAATTTATACACATTTTTCCTCAACAGACTCCTCGGACTCCCATGCAGCTTTAAAGTCTATCCCTACTTTATCTTTACCCGTGATAGCCGCCTGTTTGGATTCCCATGTAGAAACCCTTGTGTGTGCGACTCCAAAGGTCTCCCTTGTTAATTCCAGTATTAACTACAAAGAAATGCTGATGGGGAACATTGGATCAAACCATGTACCGTTATCATTCACCCCTGGACTCGAATCAGGATTGATCCCATTCACTAATGAAGACATCGATGAAACAACAAGGAAATAGAAGCTCTCGATCGTGGGCTTCCCACTCGGTGGCCCTATCTCTTTCCAACGCATGACCAAGTTTGTCATGGACAACTGGAACACTATCAACAAGCCAAAAATCCTTCGAAACGAGAACGGGATATTTGTGTTCCACTTTGACAACGAAGAAGATCTCAACACTATACTTGCGGGAAGTCCTTGGGCTACGTATGGTACCACAACCATGATGTTAAAGCGCTGGACAACTGATCTTCCACTCGACTATTCTAGCTTGAGCTCCCTGCCAATTTGGGTCACCCTTCATGGACTGGACTACAGGTTCTGGTCCTAGAAAATGCTTGCAAAGATTGGCTCCGCCATTGGTAATCCGATACTTACGGACACGTGCTCTGCGAACCAAGATCGTCTGGGTTTCGCACGTATACTTGTGGAGATTCATGCCTCTCGCCCACTGC
Organism: Fagopyrum homotropicum; assembly: GCA_033239125.1. Taxonomy (NCBI): domain Eukaryota; kingdom Viridiplantae; phylum Streptophyta; class Magnoliopsida; order Caryophyllales; family Polygonaceae; genus Fagopyrum; species Fagopyrum homotropicum. The sequence continues at coordinate 1,566,500 of BSWB01000001.1, read as the reverse complement.
TGAGAGAGGTTACTTTGGCTGGTACGAACGGTACCTCTTTCACTCAGAAAGTTTCTTATGACTGGCTGCCACCTCGATGCTCAACATGCAAGATGTTCGGACATAGTTGCAAGGAACCCAAAGTGAATAAGGAATTCCAAAGGGTAAGTTACGCTGCTCCTGTAACAAAAACCCTTAACCCCCCAACAAGGAAAAACCTAAACCCTAACCCTAATTCTCTTCCCATCCTACCAACTCCCCATCACTCACAACGAATTCCCCCAAAGCCGATCGATCACCTCATGAATCCGACGCCCCCTAAAACTTTACCGGAGGCAGTGAGACATGTCAGGCCTGTACCTTCTACTAGCCACTCTATCCCTTGTCCTCCTGCCGAGTTGGTGCACCCACTCCTTGGAGACACCAGGAAAGATCACCCCTATAATCCTGCTGAGAAGAATATCCCTGTTGAAGCCAGCACCTCCTCAAACACAACCTCTCTACCATCTAGCCTCAAAAATGCCCACCCTGATCCAGTCCTGGATGCAAGTGTCTCCAGGGATAAATCCATAAGTCTCCATGATAATTAGAGCCTGCTCTTGGAACATAAGGGGTCTTAACGATCCTGCAAAACAAAAAGCTATTCAATCCCTTGCAAAGTTGCAAAACCTTGACCTTCTGGCAATCTTGGAATCTAGACTCAAATCTAGTAATGAGCTGCGTATAGCCAAGTACCTTCTACCCAACTGGAATCACTTCTCTAATGGATCTATTGCCCATAACTGCCGGATATGGGTTTGGTGGAATCCGACTAAACTTCATATCACCCCCATCCTTAAAACTGATCAGATCATCCACTGTATGATCTCCAACCCTTTAACAAACCCTGATCAATCCGCCCAGGTCGAATTATCCTTTGTTTATGCTCATAACTCTCCTGTTGATCGGGTTAATATTTGGTCCACAATATCAACGATTAGAATGCTCAATCACTCTATCCCCTGGGCATTAATGGGGGACTTCAATGTCACACTTTCTCCGGATGAAAAAACCACAAATTGCCTACCCACAATATCACAAGCCTCTGAGGAACTCGCTAATTGCTTTGAGTAGAACACCCTCACTGATCATCCTTATTCTGGCTGTAAATTCACATGGAACAACAAACAAATTGGCTCTCGTATTTGGTGCAAACTGGACCGAATCATCACCAATACGTCTTGGCATACTCGCTTTCCCCATTCCAAGGCTCATTTTGATCATGCCCTTGTTTCGGATCACTCTCCTGGCATTCTCATCACTGAGGAGATTAATGCTAATAGGAACGCCCTATTCAGATTTAACAATGTCTGGATTAGCCATGAATCCTTCCTGGATACGGTTTCTCGCACTTGGGACACTGAGATTGATGGAAACCTATGTTCAAACTCACAAGGAAGCTGAAACTACTAAAGCCACTTCTCAAAAGATTCCCAAGTACCAAATTTGAAGAGCTCCATTCCAAGATCCATGATCATCAAAGCAAACTTGCTGAGAAGCAGACAAGGCTCCAAACCGCACCACATAATGTTGAGCTCCAGGAAGAGGAAAGATCCCTTTCAACCGCACTGAAGGAGAGCCTGAACAACCTAAACGTTACTATGGCACAGCTTGCTAAGACAAATTGGATTGCACACGGTGATCAATGTTCCTCGGTCTTCTTCAGAAGTATTAAAACACGCAGAAGTTCCAATAGTATCAAGTCTGTACAACTCTCTGATGGAACCATCACCCATGATCAAGGAGTTATTGATACGGTTTTTGTTAACCACTTCAAACTGTCACTCAGTAATGCTAACCCTGTGAACCGGACAACTTTCCCTGACGTTATCCTCCCTTCCCTAACCACTGGGGAGACTGATACATTGAATCTGAGGGTCACCCCTGACGAGATCAAAAAGGCGCTCTTCAGTATCGGTGACAATAAGGCTCCTGGTCCGGACGGTTACAACTCCAAATTCTTCAAGTCTGCATGGGATATCATCAATTCGGATGTTACAAACGCTATACTGGACTTCTTTGCCCATGGTAAACTACTGAAGCAAGTGAACCATGCATCCATTTCCCTTATTGCCAAGCATGACCGGCCACTGGTTCCATCAGACTATCGACCTATTTCCTGTTGTAACACGATATACAAGGTGATATCCAAGATACTCTCTACCAAGGTCAATGCAGTGCTCCCTAGAATCATCAGTTTCAACCAGAGTGCGTTTGTCTCCAAGCGATCGATCAAACACAATGTTCTTGTCTGCCAGGAATTGCTCAATAAATACGGAAGGAGGCATCTATCACCAAGAGCGGCCATAAAGGTGGACATATCAAAGGCCTTTGATTCAGTGAGCCATGATTTCATCTTTCAATGTCTACATAAAATGGGCTTCCCGGATCACTTCATTGGGCTGATAAAAGAATGCATCTCAACCGCAACATACTCGGTTAACATTAATGACTCCTTACGTGGTCATTTTCCTGGTGGACGTGGGTTAAGACAGGGATGCTCACTCTCTCCATCTCTCTTCGTGATTGTGATGGAGTTCCTTACTAAAATGATTCAGTCTAGTACCTCTAACCCGGAATTCAACTTCCATCCGAAATGCACTTCCCCTGCTATCACCCATCTCATATTTGCGGATGACCTTCTGATGCTGTGTAGAGGCGATCTATGCTCCATCAAAATTCTTAAAGACACTCTTGATGCCTTTGGTGATGTCTCGGGGCTTAGAATCAACACGGCCAAATCCCAGCTCTTCACTGGTGGTACGAAGGAGGATGAGATTGAGTGTGCTTCCAACATTACGGGTATGGCCATTGGTACCCTCCCCTTCTACTACCTGGGAGTCCCGATTGGTAGCAGCAGGCTATTAGTTACTGATTACTCTCCCTTGATCCACAAAATCACAAAACGCATCCAATCATGGAGTGCGAAGTCTCTTTCTTATGCTGGGAGAGCCCAGCTTGTGAAGTCCATTCTTCTCTCCATCAATTACTATTGGAGTACTATATTTCTGCTGCCTATCAAAGTTATTAGAATGATCAATGGTCTCATCCGCTCTTATTTCTGGTCTGGCATTGAGAACAGTAAGAGAGCCTTGATCGCCTGGCACACCGTTTGCTCTCCTAAAGCTAATGGTGGTCTGGGGTTCCCTGACTTGCATACCCGTAACAAGGTTGCTCTATCCCGATTAATCTACGATATTGATAGGGGAGACACCAACATCTGGATCCTGTGGCTTGCAAAACACACTCTCAAAGGGAATGACAGTATATGGAACTGTAGGCCTAAACCCCATCATAGTGCATTCTGGAAAAGCTTACTCAACATCCGTAATGACATTCTTACCTTGGGCGGGAGGGGAAACCTGCTTGCTAGCCCGAATGGATCATTCTCACATAAGCATGTATATGCTTTACTTAAGCCCGCTCCTCCCCCTGGGCCTCCGAACCCTTTCCATGCAATTTGGCTCCGCTCCAATATTCCAAAATGTAGCTATATTGCCTGGATTGCTGCCCTCAAAAGACTTCCCACACTGGCTAAGATCAAAACCTGAAATTTGATCGACAATGACACTTGTAAGCTATGCAAGAGCGCACCTGAGAATGATGATCACCTTTGGACTCACTGCAGCTATGGATCCCTGGTCCTTGACATAGTGTCAAGATGGACTAGAACACCCTTCCCGGCACCCTATCTGGCTAACATCTGGAACTGGCTGAGCTCCAGTATCACCAGTAGCATGAAGCTGATTGACTGCATGAGAATTGCCTCCATTATCTCCTTCATCTACCACATTTGGACTGCTCGCAACAACTTGATATATAACAAGGAATTCACAAGAGCTATTGTTTGTGCGGCCAACATTATAAAGTCCACCAAGCTCCACATTGAAGCCTCCTGGAAGGATAGATCCTCCAACTCCCTCCTTACTGCTGGACTGCTGAACCTTCGATTTGTCTAAGGCTGTTGTTCCCTCACTAAGCTGTAGCTACTGTCTTGCTGCTCTTATTCTTGTTTTTGATGCTTGTAATCCCGAACTAGTGTTCTGATTCCTGCTTGTAAATCCATTCTCAATACAATTAACCTTTCAAAAAAAAATTCTTACCTGCCAATTCCAACCAATATCGCTTTGACTTTTAGTTGTAGCGTTATCATTGATATCATAGCAACTTTGATTGCTCCCACCGTAGTAGGCAGCGAAGCCAGCGGATATCCGCTCAAGAATGTCGGTTTTCACCGCTCCGTCTACGGCGTTGCAAATCACAGTTGTCGTGTACACCGGTGGTTTTCCATATTGTGCGGCTATCGCGTACATATCAAACAAAGAGTTCTTCAACGTGGACGCGTCATGCAACTCACTGTATTACAAGTAAATCAATCCGTTAAGAAACTTATAAAGGAAGTAAAATCGAGTATATGTGACCGTACAAGCAAATCTTGAATATTCTCCTAAGAGTTGAAAGACCATCGGGTTGGGAAGCGACTTTATCAATTTCGTCCCATGAGTCTCTTATAGTTTCGTAGCAAGTCTCGCTTGTTTCCTGTATTATATTCGAAACTTTAGTAAGGAACTAATATGTACGTACTAATAGATTTATATCGAATCTAGCTTACCCGAAAATCTTTGGTAACACCTGACCAATAACCGTCTTGGGGAGTGATGTCGTCAAAGTACAAGACGGGAGCGGAAGAAGCAAGTGCTCCTATCGCGACATGAGGATACTTGAGCCGATACCATGCTGCTAGCACTATATATATATTTGTTAGAATATGTAATATGTACACGAGAAACAATTTGGTTTACTAAGCTTTTTTGAGTTTAACATAATTTGAAAGGAGATCGAGCAACTTACTTCCTGCGTAAGATCCTCCAAAAACAACAACAGGCGAATGAAGGACGTTTAACTTCTTTTTCACGTGTAAAATGATCTCAACATAATCGGCCAAAGCTTGGGCCGAGTTGAAATAACCTAGTACGCTTGCGTTTGTCATTACCTCGGCCATTGTCATCCCGAATGGAATGGAATCTCCATAAAATCGATGCTGATATCGATACATACAATTAAAACCAACACAAAAACGAAGATCGGAGCATTATAACACAAAATGTGTTAATTACCTCAATGAACATAACGAGAGCATGGAACTCGGGGGCAATGTCGGTGAGGAGGTTTTTGCGTGGGACCATAGGTGCTTCGTCTCCGAGTAAGACGAAGATCGGAGCGGTACGGTTAGGTCCACCCCAGTTCAAGGTGTTCACTAAATACTTGTGGTTGAAAATGGAGTAGCTTTGTGGGTTATAATTGAAGTGATCTAGCGTTTGGTTATAGAATGATATTTTGTAGGAATTAGGGTTTTGTAAGACTTTGGAATGTAGCATTGAATCATGGCGTGGTGAAGCAAAGCAAGAAGTAACTATGAGGAAGATTGCAAGTGAGTATGAACGAAGAAGAGGAAGAAGGGAAAGCAAGAAGGCCATTTTTTGCTTCTTGCCACAGAATGAAGAAGAAGATGAATTGAGTAGGATACTTCAATGGAAAAGGAGCTCAAAGCTATGATCGGTTGAATGAAATAATGCTTCATTATAGAGAGGAAGGGAAGGTTAATGAACCGGTTCGGTTCAAACGGAACCGGTTAAATATTAGATCCAACATCCTCCTCTAACTCGTGCCGGACTCGGAATGGGCTTTAGCAAAAGGGAAAAAACCCGAAAATGGATCGGATCTCGGGTTCAGGATCTCTCCAAGTCCGTTTTTTTATTCAGATCCAGACCTGTAAGGACCGGTTTCGTCTAAAGTTCATTGACAATAAAGTGAGTAATTAGACTTTATATGTTAGATTCGCACTCAACTCGTATTTTAGGGATCGGATCTCGGGTCGTAGGATCTCTCCAAGTCCTTTTTTCATTCAGATCCGGACCGGTAAGGACCGGTTTCATCTAAAGTACATTGGCAATAAGGGTAATTAGACTTTATATGTTAGATTTGCACTCAACCAGTGACACGGTTAGGGGGTTTGGAGGGGGCGGGGCCATGACTCCTATTTTTTTTTTGAAAAGTTGTATACTGATCAGGAGAATGTACATAGAGGAAGGGGAAGCAATTCAGTTACAAGAGGTTGATGCAAAGCCTATTAGCCCAGAAGATAGAGATAGGGGATCTGTCAAGCCAGTGGGTGGAGGCATGAATTTTGATTTCTTGAATGATGTTGTGGGCACATGAGGTGGGGTGAATATCTCTTTGGTTGAAGATTCGATCGTTCCTTGTCTTCCAAACATGATAGATGAAGCCAGTGATAGAGGCAATCCTGATGTGAGAGATGAGATCATGTTTGTGTGGCTTCGAGTTGTTGAGCCATACCCATATATTGTTGTGGTAGGGGTAAGGGGGAGGGGTGTGAGTCCATTTGGAGAGGAGATCGAGGACTAGACAGGCATAGTTGCAACTGTGGAATAAGTGATCTTCATCCTCATGGTGGTTATTGCAAAGTTGGCAAGTTGTGTTTAAGGCGTTGTTCCAGATGTGTAGTCTGGAAAGGGTGGGGAGCTTCTTGTGGCAGGCGATCCATGTAATGAAGCTGCATTTTGGAACATTGAGTTTTTTCCAAATGATTTTGAAGGTGTGGTTTGTGGTGTCAAGACGGTTCTTGAGGATGTTGTAGGCCGCTGTGGTCGAGTAAGAGCCATTTGGCCTGGTGGTGGTGGTTATGAAGGAGTGTGTACCGGAGATGGTGAGGAGGATGTTTCTTGTATGAAGGATATTGCTCCAGGAGGTGCTATACTTGTAGCTTGGGTCGATGTTCCATATAGTTTTGTTCTTGAGGATATTCTTGGTGGTCCAACGAGCTCAAATGTTGTCGCTGATATGAGCAGGGTCAGCCATAACTCCTATTGAAATATGTATATATGTTTATATTGGTGTAGGGTAAATCACAATGTCGCACTAGCTAACATGATAATCCTTGTAAATTTTTGTACATGAAAGTGCAAGTTCTTGTAGTCCGCTTTTTTCACCACTCACCTAACATTTTACTCGTTACTTAATCACCTATTATCCGGTGGTGGTTTGGAGAAATAATATGAAATAAAAAAAAAACTCATTTTTTGAATTGAAATTAACTTTTCTCCATTCTTAAACATTGAAGGTTCACATGTTCTAAAGGTACAAGACACAATATATGGTCACATAAACATAGAAATGAAGAACAACATACTTTGAGAAAATTTAATCTTAAAATTGATGTTACATACTTTGGGAAACAAGTACAGAAAACCTAAGCAATGAAATGGAACCATACTTTGATAAACCTTATCAATGAAATTGAATACAAACAAGCTGTAGACTGCAGGTTCCAGTTCCAAAGAGAAAACCTAATAACTATTTCACCACTTTCCTACTTAAAATGGAAGAACAATATTTCCCGAAAACCAGAGAAATTGATATTGTTTTCAATTCTAAGTAGGGGTGAGCAAAAATATCCGATCCGATTAATCTGATCCGAAAAAAATCAAATCCGAAGATATCCGGAAATTGGTGATCCGAGTCAGATCCGATCCGGGCATATTTTTCAGATCATCGGATACGGATCGGGGTTTAGAGAGAAAGTCGACTCGGATCGGATATATCCGACTAGTCTAAGGATAACCCGGATCGGATCGAATATCCGTATGGATAAAGCTGTCGAATATCCGTATGGATAACACTGTCGAATATCCGTATGCTCTCAGTTTAGACTTTTTAAAGTTTGTCGGATCGGACATCCGAAAATGCACACCCTTAATTCTAAAAGGTAATACCATCACGTAACAAACTCAATAACTCCATCAATATGATACAATGCGTGGCAGAAAAATATAATGAGAAATGACGTAATTCAATTCTTGAAATAGGGTATTTGATTAAGATTAAAATAAAATATCACGTTAAAAATACATTGATTTTATAAAAAATATGTTCGATATCACAATTCAATTTCTACATGATCAATGGTCTAAAAATATATAGTTTAAAAACATAATTATCCATATCAAACTTAGTGTTATATATAACGAGCTACTCGGGTTTGACGGTAAATAAGCTCTAAAACTCATTCACTTTCTAAATTTGTTGAACATAAACAAATCTTCAAAATCGGTTAAAATAAAGCCTCGAATCGGGTTGACTCTTTACCCGAAGTCTGTCCCAAAGTACCACCCATTGTTTAGTCTGGTATCCAGGTGCCAAGGCTTCATTCGTAGGAATTAGCAAATCCAAATCCGTCATATTTACCGAGAAGCTAACGCTGCTGCCGACCACATGGCAACACTTGCTTCTTCCTATCCTCTAGGTTATTTTTATGTTCAAAATCCTCCTGTATCTTTAATTCATAGTTTGAAAAACGATGCCCGCGGAGTGGCGACCCGCAAGTTAGTCACTTGTTAGCTTTCCGTGTTTGCATAATAAATCTACGGCAAGGCCGTAGGCCCCGTAGGCGTTACCAAAAAATATATATATATATTTTCTAAATTTGTTGAATATGAACACATCTTCAAAATCGGTTAATACTAATATTTGTGACATCTCAAAATTATTGTATTTTTCATATATATAATGCATGCATACAATGAATAGAATCATGCATTTAAGACAATAAATCAATAGTGTACGTAGCCTATAATCCAATTTCCATATTATGTATAATTAATCACACTTAAGAATATACTCGTATCCTCTTTTATTGGAAATTATTATGTGTATCAGTTTATTAGAAAATTAACAAGAAGGGAAATGAATCATAAAAAATAAGGTAATAAATTAAAAGTTCTATATTTAAACCATAGATTTTTAGTATAAAAAGATGTGTAATAGCCCTTAATCTTGAACTAACTATCTAGTTCTTCATACACAAAATCATAACAAGAACTCATGGCCAAGTTTTCTATTAACACGAGTCTCATCCTCGTCTTTGTTCTTGCTCTCACCGGTAAATTTTATGCATTATAATTACTTTTATCTACTTTAAAAGTAATTAGAAATCATGTAATTTTTTTATTTATAGTTACTTATTGTTGTAACATTAATATAAGTTGTTACATATTTATGACGAACTAGGTAATCCTAATGTATTTTTGTACAATTGAAACTTGTAGCTACGGAAATGTTACAAAAAACGACAGCAACGTGTGTGTTGGATGCATCTTCGTGCGACGATACGTGTGGAAGTTTATGCAAAGAGAAGAACCTTGGTGATGGATTTTGCAGACAAATTCATCTCAAACCCTACCTCGAAACAATATCACAATGTGTTTGCAATGGAAATTGTTAAATCTTATTAAATGCAAATGTAATGAGGGTGTTGATGTTTTTTTTAAAATAAATTTATAATTATTATTGTTCATTAATAAAAAGTAACACTCCGAATTTTCAAATGATACAAGAAAGGACCTCACTGTAACACCCCGAATTTTCAAAGTTGAAATCTTACTAGTAAGGGCCTCACAATGGGTCTAACTCTAACTTGACGACTATAAAAGTATAGATCTTGTAACAGGACACAATATACTTATCTTGCAACGAGTCATTGAAAAGATCGATCCCAAAACTATATCGCTTGGGCTAAGATCCTTAGCTCACCTTTGTCTTAAGCTTTTGAAAAAAAAAAGTTCGTATAACGTTAAGCTCTCTTCTCTCTCCTCTCTAAGAAGATTTCCGACGGGTCTATTGGCTAAATTCCGGTGAGCTTGGTTTGCAGGTCCTATGTAGTCTATTGATCAACTCACAGTTGCACGTCCGATGGTTATTTAAATTTTTTTATTTGGGCGCCGGCTCATGGCGCCCGATACCCTATATTTTTCAATAGAGAATTCCGCACTATATATTGAAAAATACTGGCGTTTTAACCTGATTTAGGTTTTGAGCCCAGGCGTCAGGAGTCAGCGATCAAATAAATGTTTTTTTTTAAAAAAAAACAAGTGTTTACGCCTACGTATGCTAGACGCGTACCTATAATTGACCTTAACGCTCCGCGTCGGTGATGCTTACGAATAGCAATCGGGACGTCCGATGTACTCAGAGGAAGATCAACAAGTTGCTAATCCAATGGCGCAATCAAAGGCCATAGTTTCCAAAAACAATGCAGACAATCCTCTAGCCACACTGAGTAATAAAGATATGAATCTGGACGTATCAAAGGGATATATTCATGGAATGAATTAAGTCTCGCAAATCATGGCTGCTGATCCTGCCGAGTCAAATCAGAGTGTAGCATCCGCTCCAAGAAATGACGAATAATTGGGCCCACAATCTTAGAGTAACTTTTTTTTTATTTTTCGAAAGGTTACGTGTATTAGAATAGGGTAAAGATTTACATAGAGAGACTTACAATCCTAGAGGAGTGGTTACAAAGAGATAGAGGGGAGAGGGGAAGGGTTACTCGAGTTTTATTCCGAGAATTCTAGTTCAGGAGATGGACTCATGAGATCGATTGCGCTAATGATGAGCTGTGAAGTTTTCCAATACTTTCGATGAGGTTGTTTTTGGTTCTTTTTTGGGTGCCAAGCCAATGACAGGGGTTGGGAGAGTAAGGGGGGAGGGGGTTGAGAGGTTCTTGTCGTGAGATGATGTCAAGAATAAGGGTAGAACATTTGGTGCCGCCCAAAGATGGTTTTCGTCTTCCTCATGGTTATGACATAACTTGCAGGTAGCGTTAGTGGTGATGTTCCACCAGAGAAGCTTGGCAAGGGTAGGGAATTTTTGGTGACAAACAATCCAGGTAATGAAGCTGCATTTGGAGATATTCAGGTCACCTTAGATGGTGGTGTAGTTGAAGTGGAGGGAGAGGGGGTGGGCTCTCTGAATAGGATGTAGGCTTTCTTAGTGGAGAAGGATCCATTTGTGTTTGAGAGGAGGTTTGTAGATTGCTAGGGGGTCCGGTGGAGAGAAGATCATCACGAGTTTTCAGGATCATGGTCCAGAGTAGTTGTGGTTGTAGTTGACAGGGCTGGTCTAGATGGAATGGCGCTTGAGGATGTTTTTTTTATTCTGGGCCGACACACATAAAGTATATTAACCATTATCATTTCATTTCATTTCATGAAAAAAGGAATGTTTACTCTAAAATAATCGTTTATTTTTATAGTTGTTCTAAAATAAAATAAATTATTAATATGAAAAACAAACTAGTAATATATATATATTGGGATTCATGGAGATAAATGAAAAACAACAAACAAATCAAGTAATATTATCTTATTATAAGACATAAATGCCATATATCATTTATTGTTGCAAGCTCTTCATCACTGAATTTGCATGTTACTGACACGTTCCCTTACAAGCACATTGAGATACAGTACCAGTTGATATGCAAAATGCTTCACCTAGTTCGGCATCCGAGCATAAATCTTTACATTTCGGTAAATCGCAGACATTGGTATCCAACACGCAAAAATCTGCACTCGTTGTTTGTAACATTTCCGTGACTGCAAGTTTCAATTGTATAAAAAAATAAAATTAGTCGTACATTTTACTTGATTCATACATTTTGCAAGAAAAGTTTATCATTGAAATTTTGGTTAGATGAAAACTTTTGGATATCCTCACTCACAAATCGGATCAACCGATCGATTGAACACCCAATGGAGTAAGATCATACCAACTATACGATATCAAATATATAGAATGTATGTTACCTGTGAGAGCAAGAACAAAGACGAGGACGAGACTCATGTTACAAGAAAACTTGGCCATAGATAGTTTTGTTATAGGTGTATTAAAATTTTGATAGTTTGTGCATGAGATTAAGAACTATTGCACATACTTTTATACTAAGAATGTGTTGTTAAAATATAAAATTTTTATTTTATCACCTAATTATACTTTATGATTCAATTCCTTTCTTGTTTTATTTTTATGCATTGGGTCGATTAATTTCCAAATTAAAAGGTCATATTTGTAAATTTTTCATGGGGATTTCTATGCATATAGAAATTTATTTTACAATGTCTTAAATTGCATGATTATATACATTGTAATACTAAGGGTATATTGTTTATATTTTTAGAAAGAAATAATTTGGTTGTCATTGCAATTGTACGAAGTATATGTAATCTTACTAGTTTATAGTTCATGAATCCCTATTAGTGAAAGAGACAAAAAAAAAAAAAAAAGGTGATGTCAGCTGCGAGTCTTTAATTTTACGATTCCATTTGTTTAAACCTTTGATTTTATTATAAATTTTGGTTTTTATTTATTTGTGTTTTGTTGTAAGATCCGATGATATCATTCCTACTCTGAGAGTTGGGACCCATTGTGAGGTTCTAGCCCATAAATCCATAATGCTTCGAGTTTCCAGAACTTGGGGTGTTACACCACCTCCCTCTTTCCATCTATGATCTATCTAACGAAAGCAAGCACAAAATTTGGTAGATCAAGTCTTATGACTAGAGGTTTGACTCATCAAAGGTGGCTTGTGAATCATTAGCGTATGTATATATATCGATGTTTTTAGTGGCAGAGCCAGCGCCTTTTGTCAGCGGGGCGAAACTAATTCCTTACACATGATAAAACAGAGGGGGCAATTGCCCCTCCCAACCCCCCTAAATATGCCACTAGATGTTTCCAACCTTTTTCACTTACAAATATTGTATTTTAATATATATATATATATATATATATATATATATATATATATATATATATAGAGGGTGTGATTTCCATGAGAACACTCCTAACGTGAGAACATGAGAACAATCATACACCGTTGGATGGTGAGTATTAGGGGTTGAGATTTAGAGTAGATATCATAATTAATAATAACTACGAATAATAATAATTAGGAATCCAACAACAACTACGAATAATCCACTCAACCAACAATAACTACGAATAATACATTAAACGATATGACACTTTCGTAACAAAACTAATAATAATTACGAATTTGTTCTCATGTTCTCACGTTAGGGGGTGTTCTCATAGGATCTATACTCTCTCTATATATATGGCATATATTTATTATAACTATAGTATTTATTAGTTTCATAGAAATCTTACTATATATTATAAGATCATATCCTTACACATGATTTGATTAGGATTTAACAAGATCATCATAATATTGCTTAATCCACCCTTTGATGATCTTCACCTCTTCGTCTCTTTGGTTGATCAACCATTTTGGATCTGTAGTTGCATTTGCTTTGAATAAGTCCATGCAATGACTTCCTGATAATTCATTTAAACTCAAAATTAAGATAATAAATGAAACAATAAATTAACTTAGTTATTAAAACAAATGTAAAGATTATATTCATATAACTATATAAGTACCTTGTTCTGTCTTGATCGCGACAATACTATCTGATATGCTCTCCAATACTCTATAAGAAATGCAACACAAAAAACCAAGAGAAAAAATACAAGTTAGTATCGTCATTTTATATACTTTAGATCTATTCAAACCGGAAATTATTATAATATTGAGAAATCGCAAGATGAAATTACTAATTTACCCGGCAATACTATATGGATCTCTTAGACCGTTGGAGAATATTATGTTGCTACCAAATCTCTTGAGAGTCAATTTGATGTCCTGTAAATTTAGTTGTTAACCGTTAATTGTAAAGATTCAAATTTTATTGAGTTATTTTCGAAAATGAAGATGACGAAAAAAGACATACTTCACCACCGTAGTATGTTGTGACCCAGTGCGGACGAGGTGCAACGTTATACATACTCTCGCATAAGGTGATGTACCTCTTCCAATCAAACGGTAAAGATGGAAACATTTTGCTATTCGGCCCTGTTCCAATGGGCATTGACATCTCGCTGCATGTCTGATTTCCATCGAAAATATAACTCTTATTAGTCAAAGATCAATTATTGCATTGGGTTGACCTTCGCTATTTCGGGATTTTAGTGCATGATGTTCATCTTTTAGATATGAGATTTGTGTTAAAATCATACACATACGGACTATAGAGCGGGGTCGTGTACGTACGAGCGTACATGCGCGTGAGATCTAAACCTAGCACATGAATTTAGCGGAATTTCATCTTATAACCTAATGGCAATCTGAAGAGTAACACCGACCTTATATACTAGACTTAGAATCTCTCAACTTTAGAGTTGATAACTTATTATCTCGGACTTGTATTTCGTAAATAAGTCAAAAGTCAAATTGAAACCCTACTTAAAAATTGCTAAAATTTTATTAGGATATATGTATATATACCTGCCAACTCCAACCAAGATTGGTTTGACTTCCAGCACCATCATATATACCGTAGCAGCTTGTATTGGTACCATTGTAAGCGACCAACCCGGCAAATATACGCCCAAGAATGTCGGTTTTCCGCGCCCCATCAATGGCGTTGCAAATCAATGTGGTTTTGTACACCGGAGGCCGTCCAGATTGAGCGGCCGTTGCATATATATTCATTAAGAAGTTCTTCAAATCGGATGCGTTGTCACTCAAATCACTACATTACAAGTAAATTGATCAATAAATAACCTTAAAATTGGACGTAAAACAAGAGAGTAAATGACCGTTATTCGAGTCATTGATGTTCGTAGAGAAATTTACGTACGAGCAAATCTTGAATTTTTTCTTTAGGGTTTTAGAACCATTGGGTTGGGAAGCGACTTTGTCGATTTCAGCCCACGAGTCTCTTATGGTTTCATAGCAAGTCTCACTTGTTTCCTGCAAGCATTTGCAAATGAAAGGATATGTATGTACTATGACTTAGCTTAATTGACTATATAACATTGGTACTTTTACAGGATTTATGATGTCTAAACTCTTTTATGGATACACAATCGAACATTTATCTCGATTCTTACCCGGAAATCTTTGGTAACAATGGACCAATAACCGTCTTGAGGAGTGAGGTCGTTGAAATACAAGATGGGTGCGGAAGAGGCTAGCGCTCCTATTGCTACATGAGGATACTTGAGTCGGAACCATGTTGCTAGCACTGTACATATCATGGGAAATATGATCAACAAACAAAAAAATGACGCCCGGGTTTATAGTGGTCATCCAATATTAGGCGGATCCACTTAGAGAATAATAGACGAACTGAAGGTAGAAATAATGATACAAGCAATAACAAAGCCCTAATAGAAGATATTGGCTTAAGATGTATTTATTATGTATGGTGAAAACAAATTCGGTCCCTTTATTTTAAAAAAACGTTACAAAATTTAAGTTTTGATAGACTTAGAGGTCAAGTTTAACGATGAAATTATTAAAAAGGCCTAAATTATCTCCTCCTAGTAATAAATTGTTCATTCATCAAAACTACTCAAGATAATACTCGACCAAGAGCGGGTTCCACCCCTCCCTCGGGCTCTAGGCAAGAGGAATTTTGCCCCCTCGAGCCTTAAGACTATCTACATCCTCAAGTTAAATTGTTAGATTTTACACTTTTATTCAAAATAATATCCACATCCCTTGTATTCTCCATGTGAAAAAAGAGTTAAAATAAATTTCACTCTGTTTAAACTTGGATCTATTTGTGACATAGTGCAAAAGAAATCAGGCTCACCTCTTTTACAAATTAACCAATCAAATTTTTTCTCTCTCTCTTTTCTGAATTTTTCTTTTAAAAACTCAAATCTTTCCCCTCTCTTTCCTTAACTTTACTTATATGTAATTAAAAAAATGAATACAATTATATTATAGACGGAACATGGGATGTGAGAAAAAGATAAATAGACGGAGGGTATATATGATTTAGTATACAAATAGAGTGCATAAATAGGATTATAAACGGAGTGGGATGTGGATAGTCTAATCGACTCTATAAAGTCTAATGTTCAAGGTACATGAACAACCCATACAAACATATATTTACACATATGTAACTAATTAATATGCTCACTTCATTTAAGTCGTGGGTAGTACTGTTATGTAAGCCAAGCTGCCCCGGCTCATTCATTTTTTAAATAAGTTGAGTATGAGCATATTTTTAACTCCGCGCATACTTGAATTTTTGTTTTTTTATAAATAAGCATAAGATGAGTATGGCAAGTATTGACTCATTCGACTCAAATAACATTTAATTGTCCTGTAAGTACTTGAGTTCGGCTCAAAAGTCCTACTCAATTTCCATCACTTTCTAAATCAACCTAATATGTACATGCTTTTAAATTAGGTAAACATTTACGTCCATCTTGCACTTGACACGTTTATAAACGAAATTAACAATAACATATCGAAGCTAACATGTTTTGATTGAATATCGCAAGCATATATACAACAATTATATATATATATATATACGTTCTTTGTTTTAATAAAAACTATGTACGTTCGAGAAATACTTACTTCCACCATAAGATCCTCCAAAGACAACGACCGGTGAATGACGAGCACTCAACCTCTCCTTCACATATAAGATGACTTCGGCGTAATCAGCTAGAGCTTGAGCTGAGTTAAAATAACCCCGTAGGCTCGCGTTTGTTACCACCTCGTCCATTGTCAATCCAAATGGAATAGATTCACCATAAAATCGATGCTAAGATCCAAATTAAAACAATAAACACAAGAGAAAAATCAATATATGAGCTCATTCATAAACTTTGTGTTCAATTATATTATCATTCACTCTTTGATAATACTTATTACCTCTATGAAAATCACGAGAGCACGAAACTCATGTGCGATATCAGTTATAAAGTTATAACCCGGATTCAAGGGTGCTTCGTCTCCCAAGAAGACGAAGATAGGAGATGTTTGGCTTGCTCCGCCCCAATGCTTTTTGTTCACCATATACTTTTGATTGAACTTTAAGTAGCTTTCAGGTTTGTAGTTAAAGTGATCAAGTGTTTGTTCATAGTAAGAAGTTTCGAAATCTTCTATGGCATTCGGGTGATATACAACCATGTTTTGTAACACACCTGACCCAAGCATCAGAGGAAGGCGTTTTGCTTGGATCGGGCAAGAAAGAAAAATGATGAATAATGAGAGTAAAAGAAGAAGAGAAGCCATTTTTTCTCACTACAAAGAGAATACCTTAGCTTACTTGATCTTCTTACTCTCTACTTCTTTATGTACACTTTCAAGATAGCCAAAAAGATGAGTGTCATAATCACTCTTAATCAAGTGGTTCCAAGAAAATGAGGTTGTTATAAACTAGAAAGATATTAATTCATATATTTTTAAATTTTGAACCTTTCAATTAGGATCATGTGGGATATTTTATAGACCTCCATAAGAATATATGTTACAAATTATTATTATTTTTTTTTTAAAAAAAGAGTTATAAAGTATATGCACTAGACATTTCCACTATTTAAAGTAGTTTTCCACTTATGAATGATGCATGGACCTCTAAATGTGGGGGTGATGAAAAATAAAGTAATTCTTTTTCTAGAAAAACTTTGAGTGATTTGGTTAAGTAGGTTTTTTTAGCTAATGTAGCGTTAAATAGACTTTTTTGTTTCTCATGTTGGGTTTGTGTAACTCGATGTGCTTGAACTTGTGTAACCAAACTTTGTGTAAATGACGGACTTGTGGACTTGTGTAAATCAACTATATGTAAATAACGGAACTTTTGTAATTGGAAAATAACCGAGTTTATAAACGACATAAAATCACAATGTAAATGAAGTTGTGTATTAGCAATGTGTAATTAAAATTACGTATTAACAATGTGTAATTGAAATTGTGTATTAACATTGTGTAGTATTGTCGAGTATCAACAGTAGAATATTGGGAGGGAATGTCTATCACCTAGAGTTCGAAACTCATTAGTCACTAGCTACAAGATTTGTATTTTGGATTGAACTTGGACTTGTAACTCGAATGGACCTTATTGGAGTTAGGTTTTATTAATACAATTGAGTCTGAACTTAAGTAAACTGAAATATTTTACTTAAGAGGATAAAAATCAGGAAACAAGAGTACGAGAAGACACAAATCAGCTTAATTGTCTCCACCCTCCATTGAAGTAGGACACCAAACCAGTGACAAAAATCTAAAACCGAAAATAGATGCAAGTAAGAAGACACGTTTATAAGCAGCTCAATAATAGTCAATTTCTAACACACTTGGTAGTATTCTTAGAGAGAACACCAAAAAGAATGAAGGACAACATTGGGATGTAAAGCTTTTTTTATAAGCTAACCTAAATACATAATTACAACGGATAAATTAGACAATGAATGTAAGTTTTTTTTAGTTCAAATGGAGAACAACAACTTGAGAATTTTCCTGATTAAATATGCACTCATGATTCAATTGCTAAGGAAATCCGATTTAATGTATTGTATAATCTAATTGCTTAAAATGCATAGTCATTAGGGTTATTAGATATGCTAGAACCCAAAATTGAGAAGATTGACTAAGTAAACTAATCCGTGGATGTAAGCCTCTTTTACCGTTTAAATACAAAACAACAAACTAGGCATAATTTACATGAAGGCATAAGCGAAGTTCACACCTAAACAATTTGAAAAACCATTGCCAAGATCTTGGCTTCCAGGATTAACGCAATTCTCCCTCACATCATCGACAAATCTCAAAGCGTCTTTGTCAAAAGCCGATCAATAAAACACAATATCCTCCTATCCCAAGAGCTCTTCAAGAAATATAATCAAGCCCATATCTCACCTAGATGTGCAATCAAGGTTGAAATCTATTGATCACTCTTTCATCCTGCAGAGTCTCAACAATTTTGGGTTTCCCCTTGATTTCATTCATCTTGTCAAAGCCTGCATTAGCCAGCCCTCCTACTCTATCAATGTAAATGGCTCCCTATATGGGTTCTTCAAAGGCTCCAGGGGGCTTCGTCGGAGTTGCCCCTTCTCTACAACCCAGCTTTGTTCTTGCTATGGAAACGTTGTCCTTAATGATCAAAGCCAATACCCTTAACCCTAACTTCAACCACCACCGAAAGAGCAACAACCCACCCTTAACAAACCTGTGTTTTGCTGACAATCTTATTCTTTTTTTGCAGGGCGTATCTTTCCGCCATTTCTATTCTTAGAAACACTTTGGATTCTTTTGGGTTATGTTCGGGTCTTCGTATCAACACTGAAAAATCTCCCCTCTTCCTTGGCGGAATCCACCCTCAGGACTTTCAAATCTTCACCACTACTACTGCATTAACATCGGGCAACTTCCATTACACTATCTAGGAGTTCCGATTGGAATTATGAGACTCCATATCCTTGATTATCAACCTCTCATCAACAAAATCACCACAAAAATTAACTCCTGACACGCTAAAAACCTATCATACGCTGGCAGAAAGCAAGTACTATCTTCCATTCTCCTTGCCATGCACCACTACTGGTGCAGCATTTTCCTCATTCCCACAAAAGTCATTCATACCATCCAAAGCCTTATGAGATCCTTTATTTGGTCTGGCACCACCTCTAGCAATTGTGCACTCGTTGCATGGAGCACAGTCTGCTCGCCGGTTGACCTTGGTGGCTTCGGCTTTAAAGAGCTCTTGTCCTGGAACAAAGCATGCTTACAAAAGCTCATCTTCGAGCTTGACCAAAACCATGACAATTGTTGGAGTAACTGGGTTCACAAAAATCTCCTTAAGTGCTCCACCATTTGGGACGTTGAGTCCAAAAGCTATCATAGTCACACTTGGAACATGATTCTCAAAGTGAGAGATGAGATCCTTGCCAGGCCTTTACATGCCTCTCAGTGCCCCATCTCCCATCCCAATGGTGCTTTCAACACCTTTGCAGCCTACGTCCATTTCAAGAACATCACGACCCCTGTGAACCCCATTAACCTCAAGCATATCTAGAAGGGGCTCAACATCCCCAAATGTAGCTTTATCTCCTGGATCGGTCTTCATCATAAGCTGACCACGCTTTCCAAGCTGATGCAGTGGAATCTCATCCTCGATGATACTTGCCGTCTTTGTGATGCTCATCCCAAATACTACAACCATCGTTGGAATTCTTGTAGCTTCTCCTGCCTCGTCCTGAACTCCATCTCCCGCTGAACCAAGACTCCCCCCCCCTATCCTTACGCTAGCGACATTTGGTTTTGGGTTGAAAACTACAAGCCCGGGAAGCTTGACCTGCTCGATAACGTTCGCCTCTCTTCTATCACTATTTATGTCTACTTCACATGGAAAGCCAAAAACGACCTCATCCATGGCATCATCTTTTACCTCCCCCGCTTCATGTGCCCAATTAGTCATCTCTGCAGTCAAGAACTTCACCGCTCTTAATTGGAAGGACCGATCCGTCAACTCGCTTTGATGGGCTCGGTTACTTGGCATCATCTTAGCCTAGGCCTGTGTTCTCGATCCTCTTGCATCTGTTCTAAGTTGTAGTTGGTCTAGTGACCATTGTAAATTCCCTCTTAATATATGTAACATTTTTAAAAAAAAAACAATTTGAAAAATTAGGGTTAGATGTTTCAAACGTGGGGTGTTTGTTGTCTGCGGCGGTGTCCGATCTTCTTTGACGGATAAAGGTATCGTCTCAGCGGACGTAACAACATCAATACAATTGAATCGAAAAAGCGTTCACTCTCGCCAGAAAGAAAGAGAGAACAAAATCTACGGCGACGTTTCGCTTGTTGCGGCTTATTTGGCTAAAACTCGGCTCATTTACTAAAATAACACTATAGGAAATATACATATATATATATATATATATATATATATATATATGCCGAGCTACTCGAGCTCGTTTCATTTTCTAAATGAACCGAATATAAATACATTTGTTTTTTTTTAATGAGTCAAAAGTCGAGCTTGTACATGATAATGTTCGGCTCATATAACGGACCCTAACCTGCTTCCTTCCATCTATGATCTATCTAACGAAAGCAAGCACAAAACTTGGTAGATCAAGTCTTATGACTAGAGTTTTGACTCATCAAAGGTGGCTTGTGAATCATTATCCTATGTATATATGTCGATGTTTCCGATCTTTTTCACTTACAAAAATCGTGTTTTAATATATTCTTTGTTATATTTATTAGTTTCATAGAAATCTTACGATAAATAATAAGACCATATCCTTACACATGATTTGATTAGGATTTAACAAGATCAGCATAATATTGCTTAATCCACCCTTTGATGATCTTCACCTCTTCGTCTCTTTGGTTGATCAACCATTTTGGATCGGTAGTTGCATTTGCTTTGATTATGTCCATGCAATGACTTCCTGATAATTCATTTAAACTCAAAATTAAAATACTAAAAGAAACAATAAACTTTAGTTAATAACAAAAAATGTAATAATTATAATCATGTAAGTACCTTGTTCTGTCTTGATCGCGACAATAGTTTCCGATATGTTCTTCAATACTCTATAAGAAATGCCAAAAAAACCAAGAGAAAAAATTCAATTTAATATCGTTATTTTATATACTTTAGATCTATTCAAACCGAAAATTATTATAATATTGAGAAATCGCAAGATGAAACTACTAATTACCCGGCAATACTATATGGATCTCTTAGACCGTTGGAGAATATTATGTTGCTACCAAATCTCTCGAGAGTCAATTTGATGTCCTGTAAGGTTAGTTGTTGACCGTTAGTTATGAAGATTCGAATTTTATTGAGTTATTTCCGAAAATGAAGATGAAGAAAGAAGAAATACTTCGCCACCGTAGTATGTTGTGACCCAGTGCGGACGAGGTGCAACGTTATACATACTCTCGCATGAGGTGATGTAGGCCTTCCAGTCAAACGGTGAAGGTTGAAACATTTTGCTATTCGGCCCTGTTCCAATGGGCATTGACATCTCGCTGCATGTCTGATTTTCAAAAATAAACTATTATAAGTCAAAGATCAAATATTGCATTGGGTCGACTCTCGCTATTTAGAAATTTTAGTACATGATGTTCATATTTTTATATATGAGACTTGTGCTAAAGTCTTAACACAAACGGACCGCATAATGAGGATCGTGTGCATACAAGTGTATATGCGCGTTAGACCCGAATTTAGTACATAATTTCAGTGGGATTTCATCCAAAATCAATTGACAATAGAAAGAATAACACCAACCTTATATAATAGTTTTAAAATCTCTCCACTTTAGACTTGAAAACGTATCATCTCATAATGATATTTTATAAGGATATATATGTATACCTGCCAACTCCAACCGAGATTGGTTTGACTTCCCGCACCATCATATATGTCGTAGCAGCTTGTATTGGTACCATTGTAAGCGACCAACCCGGCAAATATACGCTCAAGAATGTCGGTTGTTCGTGCCCCGTCAATGGCGTTGCAGATCACCGTCGCTTTGTACACCGGAGGCCGTCCATATTGAGCGGCCGATGCATATTTATTCATCAAGAAGTCCTTCAAATCATATGCGTCATCACTCAACTCGCTACATTACAAGTAAATTGGTCTATAAAGAACCTTAAAATTGGACATAAAACATAAGAGAGATATATGATTGTTATTCGAGTCATTGATGTTCGTAGGGAAATTTACGTACGAGCAAATCTTGAATTTTTTCCTTAGGGTTTTAGAGCCATTGGGTTGGGAAGCGACTGTGTCGATTTCATCCCACGAGTCTCTTATGGTTTCATAGCAAGTCTCACTTGTTTCCTGCATGCATTTGCAAAGGAAAGATATGTATGTACTATTGCTTAGCTTGACTATAGAACATTGGTGTACTTCTAAAGGATTTATGATGTATAAACTCTTTTATGGATATACAATTGAAAATTTATCTCGATTTTTACCCGGAAATCTTTGGTAACAATGGACCAATAACCGTCTTGAGGAGTGATATCGTTGAAATACAAGACGGGTGCAGAAGAGGCTAGTGCTCCTATTGCTACATGAGGATACTTGAGACGGAACCATGCCGCTAGCACTGTACATGTTATTGGAAATATGAGAAAGAATAAATGTTCTTTCATCCAAACCTGAGTTTGGATAAAAGACCGACCTATTATCCTTTCTGGGTTAATAAAATGTATATTTATCCAGACTATTCATGATAATACTTGGTGTCCAAGTATCAGTGGATCAAATAATAAACGTCTAAACAAGCGGGAATAATCATTCAGTTATAATAATGAGGGTTGTTACAGATCGGGGGCGGGTTGCCCCCACCTCCACCCCACCCCTTTTGGACTTAGGCAAGGGGGGATTTTGAATTAGCATACGTTTAAGCTCGATATATGAGTTGAATATTACATATATTCACATGCAACTAATTAATATTTTCACTTCACAAATCTGTTATGTGAGTCGAACTACTCAAATTCATTCACTTTTTAAATGAGTTGAGTATTAGCATACATTTAAACTCGATATATGTTAGGCTTTTAAATTCGGTTAAAATTTAGACTTATTTTATGCTCGACGTGTTCATAAACTAACTTAATAATGGCATGTCAAAACAGAACTTATTTGTCTCAAATAATGATCCTAGTCGTGAGCAACCTTTCTACATCTAATTTTGAAAAGCTAGAAATAAGAGTGAAACTCTAACCTACATTGGCTAATCAAGTACTCGTAATAAGATATATATGTAAAAGTCCTTTGTTTTATTAAAATTATGTGGGTACGGAAGATATACTTACTTCCACCGTAAGATCCTCCAAAGACAACGACCGGTGAATGACGAACATTGAACATCTCCTTCACGTATAAGATGACCTCGGCGTAATCAGCTAGAGCTTGAGCCGAGTTAAAATAACCTCGTATGCTCGCGTTTGCTACTACCTCATCCATTGTCAATCCAAACGGAATAGATTCACCATAAAACCGATGCTAAGATCCAAAAACAACAACACGAGAAAAAAAAAATCAATATATCAACCAATGCATAAACTTCGAGTTCAACTATATTGTCATTCACTATTGATAATGCGTGTTACCTCTATGAAAACCACGAGAGCACGAAACTCATGTGCGATATCAGTGATAAAGTTATAACCCGGATTCAAGGGTGCTTCGGCTCCCAAGTAGACGAAGATGGGAGATGTTTCATTTGCTCCGCCCCAATGCTTTTTGTTCACCATATACTTTTGGTTGAACTTAGAGTAGCTTTCGGGTTTGTAGTTGAAATGATCAAGCGTTTGTTCATAGTAAGAAGTTTCAAAATCTTCTATAGCCTTCGGGTGATGTACAACCATATTTTGTAACACATCCGACCCAAGCATCAACGGAGGCCATGTTGCTTGGGTCGTGCAAGAAAGAAAAATGATGAATAATGAGAGAGTAAGAAGAAGAGAAGCCATTTTTTCTCACTACAAAGAGAAAAGCTTAGCTTACTTGATCTTCTTACTCTCTACTTGCTTTTGTGCACTTTCAAGATAGCCAAAAGATGTGTCATAATCACTTGTAATCAAGTGGTTCCAAGAAAATGAGGTTGTTATAAACTAAAGATATATTAATTCATATATTCTTAAATTTTGAACCTTTCAATTAGGATCATGTTGGATATTTTTTGGACCTCCATAAGAAAAATGTTACTTATAAAATTACAAAAAAAGTTATAAAGTATATGCAATAGACATTTCCACTATTTAAAGTAGGTTTTCCACTTATGAATGATGCATTATGGACCTCTAAATGTAAGGATGATGAAAAATAAAGTAGTTTTTTTTTCTAGAAAAACTTTTATATAGAAAGAAAATTAATGCATCAATCATATTTGATATATCATATGTAAAAAAATTGAATAATTTTGTAAATATACTTATTGATATGACTTAAATGAACTAACAAATGATCAATATAACAATGAAAAAATGTAAATAAAAACACTACATATAGAAAAATAAAATATTTAAAATATCTTTCTAGGTTGTAAGTTTAACGGTAAAGTTGACCCGTTTTGGATCGAACTCGACCGGTCGTATCCAAACTTTAAAATTTTCTGAACTAAGCACCATCTATCTAATAGGGATGGTCTTTAGTACTATTTTTTAACCGAAAACCGACTCTATGACATTCTAGACGAATGATCCGGATCGGTTTTAACTTTTCAACCCTAACCAAAATATGAACATCCCTACTTTTTCTTCTTTATTTTGTTTTTCCTATTTAAACTATAAAGTTCATTTGTTATATATTCATAAAAATATAATGTAAAGATAATGAGATTTGTCCATACTAGTACTAATTTAAGTAAAGCATTAAGCTCCACCACTTGTTTTCGATAAAAAAAAATATTAAAAATATGAAAGTGGACATGTTTTGTGTGGATAATTGAAGATATTTATGTTTAATGATCAATCATTGCAACCATGGAATCTCCGAACATAAAAATCCCCACATGGTGCTTCTTTTTCAAGCATCGATCTTTCGAGCCTTTGGAAGCATGCTAGCTACCTTCAAAGTTAAGTCTTCAATCATACCAATTTTTTCACGCTTTCGATGTCGAGTGTGTCATGATACGCCGCCCATATAGACCGAGTTGCGGTCAAAACATCGTATATGTCACACTTTATAGATTCAATCAGAGTGTAGGAGACTTGTTGTCTCCGAATTTGTTATCTAATATGATAACTTTTAATAAAAGATGTTGAGTGTGGAAATGTCCGATATCGATAATGTGATACTACGTGAACCTAACGTATAAACTATAAGGCTACTCATCCTAAAGTCAATTGGTTCTAGGATGGAATTCCGAAAAATTTGTGTGTGCAGGTCCACTTTCATGTGGATCCTCTCCAATATAAAAAGTAAGTAATATAATGCATTTTGTTATTTTGTGAATTTATCATATAAAAATTTTCAATCGAATTATACGCAGGTCCACTTTCGGATCTTAATAATATTTACGAAAGCCTGCGGGTTGTCCGTAGCCATTACCAAAAAAAAATAATAATAAGAATCAACACGCAAGTTTTCAAATATAATTATGCCTAAGGAATTTAGGGTTTTTTTATTATATATACCTTTATAAATATAATTGAAAATGGGACGGCTCGGTCCACACGCCAAACCATTAACTCATACCCGTCCAATACTAAAAATTGGGCAGTGTACGGTCCTACCCGTACGAGCGAAATTGATTACCATAATACTAAACCTTTTCATATTCGGGCCCGGATCGGATTTGGGCAGGGCTTTATAAAATTTTGAGCCCGTTTAGCCGGACCCGGGCCCGGCTGGGCCTGGCTACCAGGCCTGTGATGGGTGTCGTGCCCGAACGGGCGGGCGGGGCTCGCGGGTACCGTTTTTCTTTTTTTTAAAAAAAAATATTATCAAAAAATGTTTTTAATTTGATTTTTTTTAAAAATAAATTATATTTATGATATTTTATGTAAAATATATTAAATTTATTATAATTAAACTAGATATTTTATATCAATCCTTGATATTTATAATAATTATACAATAATAATTTTTTTATTATTTTTTTACGAGGCTTTTCGGCCCGGTCGGACCTAAGACCTTGTCTGGATCCGGCCCGCCGGGCTTGGCGGTCGGGCTTTTCTGTCCGGCCGGACTTGTTACCATGTTTGTACCCGCCCCTTTTATTCGGACGGGCTGCCCGAATTTGAAAATCGCAACGGCCAATTGACCGTATTCACCCGCTTAAAGGTTTTATCTACTTATCATTGACCAGTATGCACCCGCTTAAAATTATATTTATTTTCAATATTCATAGTTTATATTATATAAATTTAACCATTATTTCCTTACCATATAATTTATATTAAAGTAAACTCTATATTTTTTCTTCCTATTATATTTTCCTTTGATTACCTAAGATATTTTGATCCTTATAATTGATTCGTTATAAAAAAAATGCTTGGATATAGTATAATTTTATGTTACTTTTAGTTGAATTTAAGTATGCTCTTGATTTTCAGTAAAGTATTTGATCTTTTACAAAATTATATATGAAATGTAGAAGATCTGAAATCTCTCCATATCGACCCACTTCATCCGACGAATTTGGATGGATTGGATGCGGGTGAGACCCTTAGCGGGTGATGGGTCGTGTGGGTGAACAATTTTGGGTGATGGAACAGGTGGCGGTCAAGGTCATCCGTCACTCGATCCATTGTCATCTCTCCGTCCCATCAATAGTCTTTTGTTGTCAGCATATACCCTGTACAGAAATTTGTTTGCAAGTATCCTTGTTATGTTAACATATTTATTATGAAGCTCAAATTAAATAAACTATTTCATGGCGATAGCCTATATATTATAGTAATGAGCTCTTTTAACCGTAAAATCTAATCATAAATGTGACTTAGGGGTTTCAGTTAGGTGGGGAATCGAAAGTTGTATCTACGCTTTCTAAACTCCTAGATTGCTAGCTTCATATCCTGAATTGCTAGCCACCCCACGCTTTTTGAACTCCTCAAATGGAACCTCACCAACAATAACACCTGCATTCTTTGCATGAATCACCACGAAGACAAATTTTATCTTTGGGCGAACTACAACTACACCTCTCTTGTCCTCGGCAGTATCTCCAGATGGACCAAACTTCCTTACCCCCTCCCTACCATCACAACCTCTAGACTTGGATGAGATCTCAAAACAAAATCAAGTGAAAGCTCATCTCTAATTTAATAATCTCCTCCATTACTGGATTCACTGCCTTCATCTCTTCACGTGGAAGGCTAGAAATGACAAGCTTTACAACAACACCTTCACCACCGCCACCTCCTGCACCAACACCATCATCCTCTCCGTCAAGAACTTTACCTCCCACCATTGGAAAGATCGTTCCTCAGAGTCCCTCTCTTGGGCCAGATGCTCGGAATTCAACTTAGCTAACCCCTCTCCCCATATCTTGAATGTTGTATCTGAATTCTGGTCGAGTCGACCCTCCTCTTCTGTATATTTGCCCCTTTCTATAAATGTAAATTTTCAACAAAAAAATAAATAAAAAATTTTATGAAAAGTTGTATATTAACTACAAAAGAGGGGATTTACATGAGACCTTTCTAAGGCAACAAGAATGAGGTACAGAAGGATACTTGTCCTCCTCGGGAATCCCCATCCCATTTAGTTTCCTCTATTTTATATATAATCCTATATCTTCCTAAATAATTTCTCGCTAAAATCCCGAAGACTATTTAATCAAGCAATCATATTCTTTTATGATTTTGCGGGCATTCTCAATCTAGTTTCTTTTATTATATGACCCCACTTGGTTTTTGGACGGATTTGCTTGATGGGTTTACCAACAGGGTTCCCTAACAGAGTCGAGTTTGCAACAAATACATCCATAACCATACAACGGCCTGTAACGGAGAATATTAGTTCCCTTGCGGGAAATTCCTATCCTAATGACCCGTTAGGGAGAATTTTTACGGACAATGGAAAATCTTTCCCACTGACTCCCTAATCAACCCTTTAGTTATTTCATTGATAAAAACGTGTTCAGATACGCAGAGGATACAAACTTTCTTCTAACAAAAATAAGAAAATTTAATATATAATATGATGGAAATGAAACTCTTTCCTCTTTGGCGACACAAGGTATGGTGATATTCTACTCCCCAAGCCTCATGTTCACCACTATGCCTTTAAATTAAGCTTCCATGCCAGCATACAAATATATTTTGCATTAGTAAATTCAAAATGTTGAATGTAACATATATATGATTGGATTAGTATAATAATCTATGAGTGAAATTGTCACAATCTTCAAAGATTTGAAAATATGTTGAATTGAATTTGGAACCCATTATAATACATTACGTTGATCGAGTTCGAAGACTCTTTCTTATACGATCATCTCAATTCTCAACTAATTAACTATAAAAATAAGTAAATATGCGTTTACAACAATCTGGGTTTGAATTTGAATCCAGAGATCGCCATGGGAGGAGGTGGCGGAGGAGGAAGCAGTTTAGAAGAGACGGCGGCGTTTGCTGCGGCGGCGGTTTGCTTTGTGTTGATCTTCTTCTCCATTCTCGTTGAATACATTATTCATCTCATTGGACACGTAAGAATTTTTATTTACTATGGCAACAAGTAGTTTCTATGATTTTATGTGATTGAGCAGGATTCATTGAAATTTTTTAAAAAAAAATAATTATTGATTTGAAGGTGTGTTCTATGTATGTGTGAGTGTATTTCAAATTTGTCAAAACTTCTTAGATCAATCATCTTTGAGAGATGAATTGGTGTATTTTCCATTATTGGATAGTGTCCTAACCGATTGAACTACAATATCAATGAATTAGATGGAGAGTCTATTAGGGAAAACTATCCAATTAGGTGTATTCTCGCATGGTATCAGTCTAAAAATGTTCCTCTTCGTTTCCCCAACAACTCCGTGAAGACGTGGAGACTGGAGAGGACACATGTTAAGTGAACCTACACACAAGTCTTTGTGGTTTCATCCTAAAATCAATTGGCAATAGGAGTAACTCTAAAACATATATGCTTGATTCACATAGTATTATATTGTCGATGTGTAACATTTCCACCCATCTCAACACTGCGGACTATATTCTCGAGTCAACCTAGATCTTGAGTCAACGTCAATAAAATTATCCAATTATGTTATGAGGACTCGTTGAGACATGAAAGCAGTTTACTTGTCTCAACGAGCCCTCATGACTCACAAACCCTAACCGTTCAAGCACTAGCACTAGTATATGGTGATGACAAAAGGCCTCAATTTCAACTTGCTCTTGTGGTTTGCAATATCTGTAACTGTATTCCTCTCACTCTAGATCTCGAGTATGTAGTGTTGTTGGAGATAATAAGTTCTCACATTGAAAGTTGAGAACATTATGAGCCTTGTGCATAAGGTCGGTGGACTACTCTTTCTATTGTCTGGTTTTAGGAAGGAACCTCGTCGGATTTATATGTTGGGTTTGGGCTTAACGCATGTGCACTCGTATGCACACGACCCCCGCTCTACGGTCTGCTATATCGGACTTTGTCAAACGTCCGCAAAAGTATTGTCGTGTATACCACATGATGATGACAGTTAGTCTAAAAGACACCCGAAGTGTCTCGACTAGTCTAGTAGGACCGTTCAAGAAAGATTCAAAATACTTAATAGGAAAGGGTCCAGAACATTCCGGAAGGTGACAAAACTATCTAAAAATAAGGAAACATATGAGTCAAACATTTTACGGATAATTCTAGAAACGCATAAAAGAGAGAAGCCTAGACTCCGGAATATTTCGTTTCTTTAAATTTTTATTCATTTAGAAAACAACTCAAAACTTAGAGTCACTGGCACAACGCCATCAGGGCCACCAAACTTCATCTCTCTCACCATTGGACTGGCAAATCACCCCAGTCCATAACTCTTACATGCATGCTTGAAATTTTACTAGTCTAATCTTCTGGTTTCACTCCTCTCGTAGAATGTTGTTGCCTTCTTCTTTCTTCCATGTACATTCTCCATTCTTAATACAAGTAATTTTTAAAAAAGAAATATGAATTATTTGATATTTTATTTCGCGAGAAAAGGCATTTGATATTATTATTTTGAAATTTGTGTGCAGTGTTTGAAAAGTAGAAACAAGATAAAACTCTATGAAGCACTCGAGAAAATCAAATCAGGTACGTACCTATGTATACAATTTATGACCAAAATATGCATTATTTATATAAATGATCCTATGAAGCATGGTTGAACATTGGTTAACCGAATTGCGAATAAAACCGAACTAAAAACCGAAATCTTGTAAAATGCGGATCGTGTATTGAACCTAAAACGGTTGGTTTGATTCTATTTTAGTTATGAATCAGTTCGGTTTGTTCTAGGCCGTTGTAATTAAGGTTTATGTTCACGCCATTTTTATATAATTATGTGTATATATATATAACCTTTTAAAGAAAGGTTAAGAATATTTCGTAATTCTTTATAATTTTATCCCCGATAAAGTCGATAATTTATAATTCGGTTTAACTGAACGCATCTTAAAGTATGGATCTTTATAAAAAGTAATAATAATCAGTGAACATATCTTTATTTATATGATATATTTTATTATTTAATATTTTCTTAATATAAGCTAAGACTGAAACCAAAAACTTAAAATTATGGATTGTTTCGGTTCGGTTTGGATGGAGTAGGTCTATTCCGATCAAACAAGCCGGTTTACTGATTTTTACTCGACCCTAATATGAAGATTTTATTTAATATATATATATATATAGGTTGACTCCCACGTAAACAACTATTACTATGTAAAATGAGAACAAATTGTATTCGTTAGATTGTTAAATAGATGGCTGAGATTAGGCGATTTTAAATGGAAAAAAAATCGTGTGATTAATGAAAGAAATATTCGCCGGACCTGATTTATATATTTGACGGTATAGTCACATATATTCGGCGTTTACATGTTCACATGTTAGGAGTTGTTTACATATGAGTCAGGATATATATATATATATATATATATATATATATATATATATATATATATATAAATAAAAGATGTGTATATATTATATACTTGAATTGATTATTAATGTTTTGCATCGTACGACAGAGTTTATGCTACTTGGATTTATGTCGCTTCTACTTACTGTAAGTCCAGAATCACTAAGCAAAATATGTATAAAGGCCGGAGTTGCAGAGTCATGGTCTCCCTGCAAGAGAAGTAAACCCGATCATCGTCATCGTGATCGTGATCTTCTTTCCCGACGAACGTTGGCTGGAGATTTTGATGAGGGAGACGGATCACCTTGCAAGGAGGTCTCTAAGGAATTATAGATATGATTTATATTGATATATCAAATTATGAATAATTAATTTTGAAGGTTTTATTTTGAACTTTTTTAGAATTTCGAATAAAAAATTTAAAGAATAGTTTTTTGGGGTATTGAAACTTTATTGCAATTTTTACAGAGATTATATATTATATATTTAAGTCCTTTTTGACAAAAAATATAAAATAAATTTTGTTTGGTAGAGAAGATTTTTATTTATGTATTTTTAGTTTTTTAAGGGTTTGAAAATATTAAATTCTACGAAATAATTTAATTGAGTTTTAGTTAAGAAAAAATGTGTAGGTAGATTTTTTTTATAGTAATTATATCATAAGAATATATAAATGATCACATTATTACATGTATTATTATAAATGAATATATTTAAAATAAATGTACAGATAATATTTAGTTTTATAAATTATCTTTGATGATAAATTTCTATAAAAATCTTCTAAAACCTAATATACTCAATTAACTCAATATTTTAGTTATTATCTAATATATAGGGCTGAGCAAGATCGGTTCGGTTCACCTAAACCGAACCGAACCGAGAAATTTTGGTCCGGACCGAACCTAAACCGACAATTTAGGTTCGGTCTTCGGTCCGTGTTTTTTATAACTTCGGTTTCGGTTCGGTTTCGGTCCAAAACCGATAAAAAACCGAAAACCGAATTTCATTTAATAAAAAATTATTATAGAATTGTTATTTTTAGTTGTGGAAATTTTAATTAGTACTTAGTGCTTAAATGAGATTGTTACTTTTCTAAGTTTCAACTCTTTATACTAAAATTATTATAGAATTGAAAATTTTATTTTAATGTTATATTATCGAGATTTTTTAGTTTTAGTTTTAGGTTCATTTAGGTCCGAACCCGAAACCGACATAATCGGTTCGGTTTTAGGTTCGCATATTTCAAGTTTTCGGTTTTCTGTCCAAACCGAAACCGAACCTACTTTTATAGGTTCGGTTTTCAGTCCAAGGTTTTTGAAGAATCGGTTTTCGGTTCGGTTCTATTTTAGCGGTTCGGTTCGGTTCGGTTTTGGACCTATTATCAGCCCTACTAATATATTCTAGTCAAAATGTGTTTTGAAAAAATTATTAATAATCTCTTTAGAGTTAGTATCTTTTATAATTAATAAATGTACATTATGATTTTTTGTTTTGTAGGGTGAAGTACAATTTATATCGCAGAATGCTCTTCATGAATTACATATATTTATATTTGTATTGGCTTGTGTTCATGTTCTTAGTTGTCTCCTCACCATGGCCTTAGGCAAAATTAAGGTATGTGTTGAAAATTAGGTTTTTAATTCTAAATTTTTAACTAATATTTCATAAATTTACATATAAGTTAGTAAAATTATTTTTAAAACTCATAATCTTATTTCAAATCCTCATTTCATCATTTATTATCTATAATAATTTCATTTTGTCTAGATGAAAAATTGGCACGATTGGGAAATGGAAACAACGACGACAGAATACCAATCTTCTCATGGTAATCATAATAAAGTATTTTGATAATCGTAATAAAAATAAATATTTATTTTATTTTTAATATTTTTTTGTCTAGATGCATAACTAATTCATAAAATCTTTTTAATAATTATAATGTTTTTTAATTTATATTTTCAATAATACAGATCCAGAGAGGCTTAGGTACATAAGAGAGACTTCTTTTGGTCAAAGGCATATTATGGGCTGTTGGACCTCCAATCCCATTCTTCTTCGGATTGTAAGCATTTATGTTACATGATAATTGAATATTTATTTGTTTATAAAAAAAATAAAGAGAAAGTATTTTTTTAAATAGAAAAGGAAAATATATATTTAAGTCCATTTAAACAAGTTTATCTTTTTTGATACATTTTATGGGCGTTTGGGTCCTTTGGGAATAACGAAGCTTATTGAAGATGATCGATGTACGTATAAGATTACTAAAAAATATCTATTTTATATAGTTATATATAATGTTTTTTCGAGTCATAAGATATCACTTAATATTGTTTTTCTTCCTTTTAAAAAAATTAATGTCCTTTTGTTATTGTTTTATATAACTCAGTAATCTATCATAAGTTGTCTTTCAAACGGACCCTATATAAAATAATGGGATAAAAAAAATTAGGGTTTTAAAAAGGGTAAATAATCAACACCTAAAATGCAGAAATTTGATGATTCTAAATAATTTGTTTTATGGTGACCAGTTGTGTTTCTTCAGGCAATTTTATTCATCGGCTCCAAAAGTGGATTACTTGACATTAAGGCATGGATTCATCATGGTAATTTCAGTTTCTTTTTGGACAATTTTATAGTTAAGAGTTAGTTTAATTGAATATAATTTTTTGTATAATGTGATAATCGAGAAAATAATGTCAATTATACGTTCCGTTTAAGGTTGTTAGATGAGACGATCGGGTTACTCGAGCTCGACACGCGTTCAGCTTGGCTCGAGAATTTTTTTTTGTTCAAATATGTTCTCTTTCTAAACAACTTAAGCATGTGATGATCCATGATCCAATGTTATATTAGTCAAACTACTCGACTTGATGCAGTTTATTTAAGTAAAGACGTTGAGTATGACTTTATGATCACATTATTAAACTCGGTTAAAATTTAGGACTTGGTCGAACTCGACTTGATTCTAAAAAAACGTACTAAACCTCAGTCGTTCGAGATTAGAGACATCTAAATTGTGATAATTACAGGCACATTTAGCACCTCAACACCGAGAAAGTTTCAATTTCCAAACATACATAGACAGATCACTTGAAGAGGACTTCAAAGTTGTCGTCGGGATCAGGTAAGAAGATGATACAATGTGTCGATATGCTTAGTTTCATCAACGTAATTGCTATATTTTCATCAAACAGCCCAACAATTTGGTTTGCAGCAGTCGTGTCCTTGCTCTTCAATAAGTACAGTGAGTCAACTAACCGAGGCTCTCCAAGCCTTTAAAATTCTTTTTATTAACTTATATTGGATACCGATGATTTCAGATTTATATCATTCACTATGGGTACCGGCAATTCCGGTGTTGGTAAGTCGACCCCTCTTATTATCAATTGATTTTCTAAGAACTCGGTAGACGTATGTGTTGAACTCATTTTACTTGTAGATACTGTTGCTGGTAGGAACAAAGTTACAAGTGATAATAGCCAAGATGGCATGGAGAATCCATGAGACGCGCGAGGTTGTCGCGGGAGCACCAGTTGTTCAGCTTGGAGATGACCTCTTTTGGTTCAATAGCCCCAAGTTCCTCCTCTTTCTAATGAACTTTGTTCTCTTCGAGGTATACAAATAACATGAACTGCAAAAAAATTCTAATGAACTCGAACGGATCTTAATGCTGTCTTTGTTGATTGTTTTTCGGAATCTGGCATTGTAGAACGCGTTTCAAGTAGCCTTCTACGTACATACTTGGGTACGTGAGCATGCACGTACAATATATACTATGCATTAATGATATTATCATGATCGTTTAAAGATCGATCTATGTTGTTTTAGATGAAGTATGGAATCAAATCTTGTTTCCATAGAGGGAATGCGGACAAAATCATCATAATTTGCATGGGGTAAGTGTCACAATGATCAATTTCTTGTGTTCTTTTCATTTTGTAATATTGCTATGACAAAAATCTAACTAAGGTCTTGTATCAGATTTCTTGTTATAATCCTTTGCAGCTACGTGACGCTTCCACTTTACGCTCTCGTCACACAGGTGCGTAGACCCGTAACATGAAACCCTTAGGATGATAATGAATCGGGTAACGGGTTGATGAATCACTTCCGTGAGTTATCCTTCCCACCTTAAAACTCACTCACCCGACCCGTCATTCACCCGCTACCCATCAATTATTATGTTTTTTTTTTATTAAAAAAACATAATGTATGGGCAACGCGGGTCGCGTGATGGATCGGGTGAACGAGTACTTGACTAGTCACCTAAACTAGTCCGTCCATTTTCACGGGTCGGTTTCCGGATACCGACAGTTATGACTGAAACTTTCATCCCCAATCCTGACTCAAATTCTATGTAAATTCTATGTAGATGGGAACAAACTTGAAACCAACAATATTCAGCGCGAACGTAGCCAATGCAGTTAAAGAATGGTACCTTAATGCCAAGAAGAGGAGCAAGAACAGCGAGGGGACGACATCTCAGATCCAACTCCTGCCCATCCATATACAAGAAGAAACCCAAACGTTGGCAAGCCATGATTCGGATGACGAAACAGAGCGTCTAGAGTTGGCTGATCAAGCCCCACATCCTTTGTCATCCTCGTCAGATCGGAGTTATGAGATTGGTTTAGTAGAAATGCCGATGCAAAGATCTGCGTCAGAAGGTACAAGATCAAAAGAATTTCCATTTGTTAGACGAACTCAGTCATCATCAGTTGAGTATCGCAGATAAATAATATCTTGTCACTAGTTGTAATGTACAAATATGTATTTATGTGATGATATCATGAAACCTTTCAGCCTTGTAAGCCTATGCTCTCCTCAAACAACTTATCTGATCTCGAGAACTTGTTGCTAGGGATTCACCTTTTTGTTCTTGATGAATTCCAGTTGACCACAATTGCCGCAGAAGGCCCACATGTCTGTATGGATGTATTACAAACAATTACAATGACTAATATATAAGTTTGGTGAATTAATTACAAACAAATCAAAGGTGCGAAATCACCCTATGTTATTAAGTCATCAAAATTTTCACATAAATCATGTTGGGATTATGTGTTGGCCCCGGACTCATTTTGCATATAAGCTTGTTCTTAAGTGTAGAACACATTCTTATGAGAAATAACCCACTGGAGTTTACATGACACTAGTGTAGTTTGGTCCATGTCCAGGTACACTTGAGTGAGCGTCTGAAAAATAATATGATCCCAAATAGACTACTAACAAACAGAAAGCATAATATATATGTTTGGTGAATTGGGCATCCTGTTATCAACTAATTTATGTGATAGGGTTTAAACGAGCTCGAGCAAGTCCTTTAGAAAGGTATTTTAAGACAATGCCCCTATACAGAAGGTTTTGTAAAAAGAGCTCGGTCTCGACTTGATAAAAATGAGCAAAGGAGCTCGAGCTTGATGGATGATTCATGAGTCGCATAGAAACTTAACACTAAGCTCGAGTGAAGAGACAGGCTCGGCTCCCTAACGAGCTAAATATGAATATATTAAAGTTAAGGTTATTTGACTCGTATAATAGCCCCATTTGA
Source organism: Fagopyrum homotropicum (assembly GCA_033239125.1). NCBI lineage: Eukaryota > Viridiplantae > Streptophyta > Magnoliopsida > Caryophyllales > Polygonaceae > Fagopyrum > Fagopyrum homotropicum. The sequence continues at coordinate 1,529,647 of BSWB01000001.1, read as the reverse complement.
AAGTCCAGAAGCTATAACAAACAAAGCTTGCTTTTCGTACATCACAAGATTCTCCTAATAATTATAGTGAGCTACCAACCATCATTCTCCAGGCCCCTTGAAATTGAAAGGCCTGCAGAAGTAGAAAAGTCCCTCACCCAAAAATGTCAAACGGACAACTTTACTTTCATTAGAGGAGTTTGAGTGCAATTTATGGTCTATATACTTTGAAAATTCAAAGTGGACTATATTATAATATACTGATTTGGGGCATTCACTTACTATAACAGGCTCAAACATGAACTCAACCATATTCAACGAGAAGGTAGCAATGCTGTTAAAAGTGGTACCTTAATGCCAAGAAGCAGAGGAGGCCTCCCAGTTTCACCTCCTGCCGAGTCAAATCCAACAAAATTCTGATGATGAAGCTGAACATTTGGAGGCGGTTTGATCATGCAATGCATCCTATGCCATCCTCTTCAAACTCTGGTCTGCATAAGAAGGTATAGATCAAAGGACGTCTCCTTTGTTGTGAAGTAGGTCATCAGTTGAGTTTCGCAGATAAATCAAACGAATCTATCATTAGTTGTCATGTCGAAACATGTATACACATGATCATATCATATAGTCCTTTCAGCCTTGGAAAACATAATCAAGATCAAACTTACAAACCCGGTTTCTCTCTGTCAAAATCACAAGAAAAAACAAAAAAACAAAAAAAACAGGTAGACTAAAGGAAAAAACAATTAAACAAACTTCTTGACAATTTCTTTGGTTCAAAGTTCCTTGTACATGTTCTAATGTAAATTGATTGAAGAGTGAAAAGCAAAAAACTCACAAATAGTGAAGTTTAGACAAGGATTAAAGATTTCTAGTGACAGCAGAAACACATTTTAACACTACTAAGGAAAATCAGGGCTAATCAAGTGTTTGGGAATTGGGACTGATGGATATACAAACAAATTTAATACTGGAGCAAAGATACAGTTTTCAGAACAAGGTTCAGCATAATGATACATGAATGCAGTTCACAAGATCAAAGACAAAAACAATATTCAAAGAAGAAAACTTAAACTCTAATAACCTTGTTGGTGCAATTCTAATCCCTTATGTGGTATTTGTTAGTACTACTACTCGAACATCTTATCTAATCTAGAGAATGTGACGGTATGCTGCAGAGTGAATCACCTTCCAGTTATAGCTGAATCTCTCAAGTCTGAACTCTGAACTATTATCAGCAGAAAGCTCCAAATCTGAAATGTTAGTTACATCAAGAAGACAAGTGTAGTTCAGAAGAATTCCTATGAAAACAAAGCTGATCAGAAACACCAATTGTCACCCTACAAGTGCCATATGATTATATGAAAAAGTAATCATATTACTATGGTACAAGACAAATTCCGCCTAATCAGGAAAGGCAGACGTTATCCAACTCAAAGCAGTAAATGAATCTACCAAAGATCTATTTTCCCATCAAAAGACACCTGAAACTTCACTCCAAGAAGAGTTACATGCTAAAGATAAACTGATGAGGAAACTATTAGAAGCCATACCCCCAAAAGCAAACATTGAGCTGAATTCCGACCCCAAAAGCAAACATTGAGCTGAATGAAACCTCGATATGAGTGGATGAAAAAAACTCATTCGAACCAAAAATAATAACTGACTGCAACATTATGTCAGTGATTTCATATGCGTTTACTTGACATATTATTCCAAGAACGCACAGAATTAGAACATAGACAATAGCACAAGTAGGCAACAATCAATCAAAAATCGTTCAACACACACTACTCGAGAGGAAATTCTTCCTTCATTCATTGCCAATAGTTCTCAAACAAAGAACAAATCAGAAGCAGCAGAAATCTGAATCTGATAAGCTAGTTGTACCAAGAAGACAAGTTTAATTCAGAAGAAATATTTACTAAAAGAAAAGATCAGAAGCACAAATTCTGCCCTATAGGTAAACAAGCAGCGGTACAAGACAATTTTCACCTAATCAGGAAAGACAAAATTTATAAAACTCAAAGCAGAAGTAATGAATCCACCAAAGATCTCATCTATCAAAAACAAAAAACACCTGAAAACCCTATTTGAACCAAAATTATGAGCTAATCACAAGTTTATGCTTGCAAACTTGTAATCATGCTAACATATTCATTTAGTACTTTCAGCTGACGTAAAATGCAAACACGACAAAGTAGTACATAAACAGTAGCATATGTAGTGCACGCCGCACCCACTACTCGAAAGGAAATTCTTCTTTTCATTGCTAATAGTTCTCAAACGAAGATCACAACCAACATCCCAAGGCCAGAAAAACAAGAAATCAGAAGAACAAAAAAAACTATGTCAGACAAATTTACAAGAGAAAGCAGAGTATCCGGTCTTCCACAACACCAACCGACCACAGACAATCAACCACCAGACATCCGATTCCACCGATCAAGCGCTTCCAGCAGCGGATTTGCGGTAGATTTTGCCGAAAACATGGAGAGCAGTAACAAAGCCGATGAAGCAGAGGCTCATAACAAGAACAACAGTGGGAGTGATCTTCAGTCCAGGAGCATCATCTGTATAGAACCGGAGCATATTAGTGTTACCAGTGTTTGCTCCGGCGGATCCACCGCCAACTGATCCAGCAGTTGAGCTTCCAAGACGACGGCGACGCATTCCGGCTGTTGCGGCAGCGGAACCACGGGGAGCAGCACCTCCTGATCGGCTAGTGGTTGATGCTGTGGAAGCTTGAGATTGGGATGTTCCTCTCGCCATGGTTGATTGAAGGGAAGCTTCGCTAGAATTCTAGATGAATTTAATGGAGTATGAAGAATTGATTTTTAGTACTTTCTAGTTACTATATGTGATTAATTAATGATTTTTTTTGTCAGAGTTAGGTGGTGAAGAGATAAGGCAGGCCCATTGGGCCCAATTGTTGGATTGGACTTGATCCGCATATTTTGGATCCGGATCTACGGGTCGGGTTTGTGTTTAAGATGCATGATTATCTAGAATTGATTGCATGAAACAAACATTATTTGACTTTTGCGGATTCTATTTTTAAAAAAACTAAAGATTATTAGAAAATTTAAGGCTTATTTACGTTTTATGACACAAACATTTGTGGAATAGTTATGACACCTGTAAACTATGTAATAGTGTCCTTGAAAACGATGATCACTTATGGTACTAATATAGTTATGGCTCGTTTGTGCTGGACACAGTTTCTCGCTGGACCAAGATACCCTACCCTGCACCCTATATCAACAACCTCTTGCCTTGGCTTGAATCCTGGACTTGGCAGAAACCTAGCCCGATGGATAGAGTCAGGATTGCTTCTGTCATTTCTTTCCTCTACCATGTTTGGATTGCAAGGAACATGGTATATAACCACACATTCACCAGAGCTGTTGATTGCGTTGAAGAGATCATTCGATCTGTCAAGCTTCACTTCGAGCACAATTGGAAGGACAGGTCGCACTCCACTCTCGATATGGTCCATACGCTGAATATCAATCTCACCTGATGATTCCTTATCCCCTCCCCTCCCCCAGTCACTTTTTGACTTATGCTCTTCGTTTATGCTTGTGTATGCCTACTGCTTGATTATGTAACCTCGTAAATTCTTTCTTCTTCTTGATACAATTAACCTTTAAAAAAAAATTTAGTCTGATCCTTGAAATTAGATGAAAAGTAAAGTCAATTAGATTATGAATTTCTAATATTTTATAATAGAGCAATAATGTTTTAATTTCTTAATATAAACATACCACATAATGAATAAAGATAATGAATAAAGATAATGAAATAAATGATCATAAATATGATATAAATTTTGAAAAACAAAATCTACCACCACAAATATCATTTAAAATTGTAATGAATTTGTAACCGACAAATCCAATTTACCTTTTTATTTGCCTATTTTCTAAATATTTGATATTTTTAAATGTGTCTTATCAACTCAAATATAAAATCTTTTTCAAAGGAAGTCGGTGATACACTAAGAAACAATTACATTTCAATTGTACTTTGTACTCAACTTATATGTTACATGGGTTCCATTTGTAAGTTATTTTTCTAGGATGTACAAATTTTTTTAAAGTAATACTTTTTTTTTCTTAATTACAAGAATCCTTCTAAGGAAGAAAATCATAGTTATTGAAGAAGGTTACAAATAAATTTTAATTTTGGCTAAATTAAGGTTCGGTTCGTTTATAAACGAGACTAACATGTAAAAGATTGAGTCATTCGGTTAGAATAACATTGTATAGGTGTCATATTAGTTGAACTACTCGGGCTCATCTCGAAAAAAAGTTTGGTTTGAGCTCGTACACTTTTTAAAGGAGCTGTATAAAAACATATTTTAAAACTTGCATATGAAGCTCGACTCGTTCGGTTATAAAATGTTGTAGGGTTATAAATTAGCCGAACTACTCAGACTCAATTTAGAAAAAGTTCAGTTTGAGCTCATTCGGTGTTCAAATGAGCCTTACATAAGCACATTTTAGCGCACAACAAAATCTAAGCTCGAGTTAAGCGCATATGTAAACGAGTTGAGTTCGAGGATGTCAAACTCATTGCTCTCATTGGGTTAGAATACCATTGTATTGTTGTTTTACTGGTCGAACTACTCGGGTTCAACTCAAAAAAACTACTCGGGTTCAACTCAAAAAAACTAATTCACTTTCTAAATTAGCCAAACATAAACGCATTCTAAAACTCTATTAAAATCTAGATCTAACTCGGACTCGTGTAAAAACGAGTTAGGCCTGGACCTGTCAAAACTCGGCTCATTATCGTTTACTTTCTAAACAAGTCAGCTCGAACTCGTGTATAAACGAGTTAGGCCTGAACATGTCAAAACTCGGCTCATTATCGTTTACTTTCTAAACAAGTCAGCTCAAACTCTTGTACAAACCAGTTAGGCCTGAACATGTCAAAACTCGGCTCATTATCGTTTACTTTCTAAACAAGTCAGCTCGAACTCGTGTACAAACAAGTTAGGCCCGAACATGTCAAGTCCAAACATACTAATAGTCTAATACTGATAATAGGTTATTTCGACTTATATAACAACCCTAATGTCCATCGATCATATCTATAACTTAACACTCGAAACCTTCGAGTCTAGTCTAACATTTTACCAGATTTAACTAAGATCAACATACATAATCATTCCCTTACAAACATATACAATTAGTTGTTACATTGATAAAAGTGGTAATTATGCATGGAAAAGTTAATATTGGACCGTTACGTACAATTTTAATTTCAAAACATATGAGACACAATGTCCCTACAAATTAAGAAAAGTCATGTTCTTGTAGTACGTACGTTTATTAATAATCGATCACTATTGCATATATGTATCTCTTCAAAAGCTTTTTTATGCATCTATGTGTAAATTTGTACGTACAAAATGTATGTCATTTGTCTAGTCAATGAAAGCTATAACTATTAGATTTGGACTTATCAACCTACATATAACGTCTCTTGCTCTACCTAACTCTTTTTTTTTCTAATTTTTTAAAAATAAGTTTGTCCTAAAAAAAATATACGCTAAAATTAGTTCATAATTTGAAGATAAATAAATAAACAGTGATACTAAAATAAAATGAATAACTAAAGTAAATAAAATAAATACATAGTATAAAAAATAAATAAAATTTATACTCATTTCTTTCTATAAGGAGTCTCTTTATCGGAACCTCTATATATATATATATATATATATAAGGGTTGGGTTCAAGTGGAAATAAGTCTTATTATCAAAAATAGGAATGATTCACGATCATTAGATCAAGTAAGATTTGTATAATTATGTCAATTGATCAACTATATTTGAAAATTTTCAACTATATGATCAATTGTTCAACTATATTTGAAATTGCTCAGAGATAAAACTAAATGTTCAAATGTAAATTTATACGTTCAATTGTTCATTTATACTTTTGTTTAATATATATATGAAAAGTGTTAATTAATTTGAATAAATCACATTTTTTAATTATTTTGATCCAATGATTGAGATGGTCACTTTTGATCCTAAAGTCTCTCTAGATCATCTAAATCCTATATATATATCACGTCTATGACATTTATTTTAATATCATTTATTAATTAGCAGTTTGTAAATGAGTATAATTTAGTATGTAGAGATAGACTACATACTATAATTTATTATTTTTGTGAAGTAAAAAATATTAAGTTTAATCATTAATAGTCTAATGTAAAAATTAATAATTTATGATTGTGTAAGACAAAAATAATAATTAAGAGTAGATGTATCACCTAACTGATAGTATTACTAGAAAGTTACGAATAATAATATTAATAGTAATTATTATTTGATAAAAGTTATTATTATTACAAAAAAGATATGGAGTGAAATGATTAAATATTATATAGTCAAATCGTGGATGGAGGTGTTAATGGGATGTATTTGATTCGGGTGTGGCATGTCATCCTCGTTCCCGTTTAGCATAATATCTCCATCATCGTCCTCGTTCCCGTTTAGCATAATATCTCCATCATCGTCCTCGTTCCCGTTTAGCATAATATCTCCATCCTCGTCCCCGTTTAGCATATAGTCAAATCATGTGAGTTTTTTTGTACTAAATGTTAACTTATAAGAGACGTACAATCTAATAATTCAACAGTGTTGGTCTAGGTGTCGATGTAACACCCCAAGTTCTGGGAACTCGAAGCGCTACGGGGTAGGACCGCACAATGGGTCCCGACCCTCAGAGTAGCAACATCAAACGGATCTTACAACAAGGCATAGACGAATGAAAACAAAACTCAATATAAAACCAAAGGTCTAAACCCAACAAAACGGAAAAGACTCGCAGCCGAGTTCAAAACAAAAGGGAAACAACAAAAGAAACATAAACCCGATCCCGTCCTATAATGTACGTACGGGGACCCCGGCTGACCACACCATCCGGATCACTCAGCAGCATCCTGAACCCGTGGAACATCTACAACGACGGTAAAACCGTTAGCTAACATTCTAGGTATAAGTAAGAGTGTAAGAAAGAAAACCGATTCTTGAACCTCTTTCACGCTCATGTCACGTCGAGGTACTGCAGAAGAAAAAACTGCAAAATCCGATCCAATTTATCGTAATCGATTAGTTAACATGTTGGTTAACCGTATTCTGAAACACGGAAAAAAATCATTGGCTTATCAAATTATCTATCGATCCGTGAAAAAGATTCAACAAGAGACAGAAACAAATCCACTATCTGTTTTACGTCAAGCAATACGTGGAGTAACTCCCGATATAGCAGTAAAAGCAAGACGTGTAAGCGGATCGACTCATCAAGTTCCCATTGAAATAGGATCCACACAAGGAAAAGCACTTGCCATTCGTTGCACAAACACACATAAGGTAATGTAAACATATAGCATGCTGACACTCAACCGGTTATTATCTTTCATTAAGTCATTCATTACTAATTCAACTTCTTTTGTCACACGAGAATCCTTTCGAAACTCGTCCTGGTCCCCTCTTCCGGCAATGGAACGGTGCGGATGCCTCCGACCGTCTAACCAGCACGGGCCAGTCGCCGAGAACCTCCTAGCTCCCGCAAGAGCTAGGTAGAAGATGTGACCGCCCGGTTATAATGCACTTGGGCCAATTAAGGTTATAAGGGTGAATCCTAGTCCGGTTATCCGTTATAACATGAATAAACAGCACAAACAAGCCAATACAATCCAACTAATACGCGGAATGAAGCTAAGTAAGTCCAAGGGACTTACCTCACACGAAGGTAACACAAGAGATCGGCGAACAACTCAGAAAACACTCAAGGAAGCTCAGTTTCCCTCAGGAAAGGAGCAAGGAAAGCCTGTACGAACAAGCAACACGAATTAGAAACGAAACGGCTGCTAGAAGTCTACAACTTCTAGTCTCAACGATCTCTAAGAGATCTACACATGCTAAGGGCTCAACCTTAGTCTTACCACAACTCAGGGGACAAAGAACAACCACAAGGAACCAAGGAAGGAACGAGGAAAGGAAGGAAGGAAGCAACTCACCAAAGACGGGAGTTACTGCAGGAAAACTGCAGGGGCGGTTGAACAGATGCGCAGGGGCGGCAGGGACAGAGGCGCAGGGGCGGCTCTGTGCAGGCGCAGGGGCGGATCTTCGTCAAAAGCTACTGTCGGGCTTCTCTTCGACAGATCTCACAACAGGGGCAACCAAAGCTCGAACCTTTGGTTCCAACACTTCAAGACTCAACTCCAGAGAGACTGAGAACAACGAAAGGTCAACAACAGAACACTTCACAAGAATCAAGGCTCATGCTTGATCCTTGGAGAAGAAGAAAAGAAAGGAACGCAAGGAAGAAACCAAAACAGAAAGGAAGACATGCAGCGCTAAAGGAACGTGAGGAAGAACCAGGAAAGATGCACTTACACGTTCAGCGGGATTGCAGGAAGCAAGGACAGCTGCAGCACTCTAGGATTGAAGAAGATGATAGCAAGGAACGGGAAAAAGGGGAGAAAGAAGAGAATATATAGGAACGGATGGAAAGAAAAGAAGGGCGTATAGGATTCAGAAAGAAGATAAGGAAACCGGCCCATAAGATAAAATATCGAATATTTTAATATATGGAAGGAAGATAAAAGAACGGAAGAAAAGATCGGCACGATCTGTCGTAAATCCGCAGGGGCGGATCTCACAGCCGCAGGGGCGGCTGACCGCGGAGGCGGCTCTCTTCACCGCAGGGGTGGTGAAGGCAAAAACCTAGGATCTTACGTCGCACATGTAATTCACAAAAGAATGATCGTGGATAGATGTGTTAATGGGAGGGATTTGGTTTGGGTGTGGCATGTCATCCTCGTCCCAGTTTAACATAATGTCTTCATCCCCATACCCAATGGGGATTAAAGATTGCACACATCCTCGTGGAGTATTTGTCCCGTTGGAAAATCCCCAACCTTGACAAATTTAGTAAACTTATAACTACAATGGGAATTTTCCTTCAGTTTTCTTGTTAAAATTTTCATTTATGCATTTAAATGAATTAAATATATCAACTCATTTGGAAAAAAAAAATTAACATAATTTATTTTTAACCCAATATAGTAAAATACAATCATTAAAGTATTAAAAATATTAATAAATTATATTAAACTATAAATCATCATTAATTTTCTCATTTAAACTACTAATCTTAAATTCTTGTGGTAATTCCCATCGTGAAGGGGCCGGGTCGGGAACCTCTAACATCATCTCCATGCAAAGAATGATTAACCGTCCATTAATTTAGTAACTGACTATTAAATATATCCTTGATTACTATTTTTTTTTCTAATAAATATAAAATACTTGAGCTTTGTTTATATTCTAGAAAAATAAGTTAAATTAGTAGTTTAATCTTCTCTATTTTTTTTCTTGTTTCATACTCAAGCTTTGTAATATAACTATTAAAGTTAAAGTAGTTTTATAAAATACCCTTAATACTTTTTTACACTTTTTTTTATACATTATAGTTTTAGGTAAAAACTAAATTATCTTATTCCAAATAATATTTAAACATAATTCTGCTAAATTAAATTGTGAACAATACTTTCTATAAATTCATAAAAATACTAATAATTTGGCACCATTCTAAAATTTATCAGATCTAAAGACGCATGCTCCATAACATGATGCAAACATATCTTTTAATTTATTATATTTTAGATGAGATCTTTTTTTTGAGATCGATCGAATAAAAAAAAATATATTTGTATAATTTAATTTGGCATCCGAGGGCAAAGGTCAGTTAATGCCACGAAGAATATGTTTAGGAATTAAGTGATGATGAATTTATCATATTCTTATGTTATTGAATATGCACAAAATAAATTATTCATAAGTAGGGATGACAATTTCATCCGCATTCGACGGGCACCTGATAATCCGATCCATAATAAAAGGGTGAAGACCCGACATGAAGCGGGTGAAAGCGGATGGCGGATGAAGCGGGGGATGGATCGGGTCGGATTCGGATGGACCTTTCATCCACCCATCACCCGATCCATCATCCATCCACCCATCCGACCCGTTTCACCAGCTTACACCCTTTTATAAATTTATTGATTGTTTACTTGTTTAGTGATCTTTAGTTTCCTTTTGATTTATAAATTGGTGATTTACTGATTGTTTAGCAAAATTTGTACATTTGTTCATTTGTAATATTTTCACTTGGATGATTTATCTTTACTTTATATTTATCATATTTTTTATGGATAAGAATTTTTCGGATTGAATTTGTTTTTATTATTATTAATTTTCTGCATTCGAATCCGAGTTTAATATCGATTTAAAGAAAATGTGTAGAACACCCGAATATCAGCCGATCCACCCGCTTTATCCGTTGGATGCGGTGGTGGGTTTGGCAGGTGGCGGGTCGGGTGGGATGGATGAGATTTTCTCGCGGATCGGGTGACGAACATGGTCATCCACCCATCACCCGATCCATTGTCGTTCCTATTTATAAGCTAATAAGTGAATTGTTATATGTTTGCTGGTGACATTCTTGAATATATAAGTACTTTTGTTAACTCAAGAAATTGTCCGATCTTAATATATAAGTACTTTTGATTGTATATATTTTGGCTATTTGCACCAATAGGGAAGGAGAAAATTCACCAAATTTAAGAAATTTGATAATTTAATTTAAAATTTTAAATAAATATTTATTTTAATAAAAAATGAGATATATTTTTTGGGTTGTTACGTAAAAACAAATCATTTTTACTTTATTTGAATATTCACCGATGTTAATAATATATATTATATAAGTCATTTTGATTATAGTGTTTGTTAATTTTATTCTAATTATTTTTTATAATCTGAAAAAAAATTATAAAAATAAATTGGTATAGTCACTTTACCTTTTAGAGTAACAAATGAGTACATTATTACATTTTTAATTGTTACATTTTTAACTAATTAGGTTGAATTATGAAATTGAAAATATACCATCTATTTTTTTAATTGGTTTGTGATCTCCCAATTAGAAATTTTGAAGAACAAAAATTCCATATTTTTTCTCTCAAAACTTCAATAAAAATCGATTTTTTTAAATTATTTTGTACCAGTCAAACAAGTATTGATGTTGTAATTATAAATTATCAGTAATTGTTGACGGTGCAAGTACAGACTTTGAACACAATATATTACGCGTAAGTATGAACCTTTAATGATCGTTGACAACGCAAGTATGAACCTTTAGTTACCGTGAAAAAGTAAGTATAGACCGTCAACCGTTATATTTTTAATTTTACAATTTTATGGGTTATTCATTAAATTTTTTCTAAAGTAAATAAACCTCACATGTAAAAAAAAAGTATTTTTTAACTTCAAATTCGAGATAAATTGTTAAAAGATTCACAAAACATCTAAGAAAATGAAAATATTACTCCAAACTTGAAATATGATATGAACATTATTCAATTTCAAACATACTGTACTGTATTTAAACTATATGATATAAATTTATTATAAATAAAATACTAATATATATTAAAAAACCATTAACATATTCTTAAATATCCATTTCTAAAAGAAAAATAATTTATTTTTTGTTTACCTTAAAATAGCAAAATACCATTGAAAAATAAATGGGAAAAAGAAAAACTCAATATTTATGATATCAGAAAAACAATTATGCTAAACTTTTTTTTTATTTCATTAAAATGTATAAATTCATTAGAACTTTAGCATTTTTGTCAGATAATTTACCCAAAAAAAAATATACTTTTTAGAGTAAAAATTGAGTAAATTTATTATAAATACAAATTGTCGTAAATTGACTTAACAAAAATGAAGATAGAAAGCGAAAGCATATCTTGAAGACTTAGAGCCATTAATTTAACTTTTGGGGTGGGACCACAGTCACTATCGGGGCCCACAGGCGGGCTGTCATGGACCCCACTGATCTGTTATGGGCCCTACATCAAGTCAGAAGCTCACGGGCAGCCACCACAGTAGATTCTTATGAATTTACCGATTTACCCCTTCTCTGAGAAGTAATCATCGCTTCATCATTTTCACCGCCCCCACACTCTCCGATCCAACGGCTGACAAAAAGGTAATCTTGCCTTTTTAGTCTCTCTCGTTTTACCACCTTTCACATCAATCTCACTTTTTTACTTTTTTTTTTAACTTTTTTATTTACTGCGTCCGATTTTTTTTATATAGGTAAATTATTAGTAAATCCACGAGATTTGGTATACAATTTTGTTCTTAATTTTCATGTCACATTATCTTAATTTATAGTAGAGTATATGAAAATAATCTCAATTAATTAAAAAAATGATGGAAAAATAGAAATAATTAAGTAATTAATTTATAGTAGAGTATATGAAAAATAGAAATGCAATAATTCATAATGATTGTGGAAGGTAAATATTGAAAATAAATGAAATATTAGAATTTATAATGAGAGAAATAAATGATAATTTATTTGAATAATAAAAATTATAAAACAAAACCGTAAACCAGTCTATATAGTATGCATTACTTATGTATTTTTCTTTTGAGTTCAAGTAGATTGGGAAGGGGGATATTTCAAGAAATAAGTCGTCTTTTAGGATTTCTTATTATTGATTGCGGAGATAGACAATTACAACTCTATCTTATCTTATATCTATTAAAGTAGAAGTCTCTATTGTCATTTTCGAAACCTAAAAAATTATTTTAAAAAATTATTTATAAATGTTAATATAAATTGAAAATAGATTTCTAAAATTTTTTAAAAAATATTTAAATAAATGTTTTTATAAAAATAGATTTTAAACTTTTACGAATTTTTTTTACCAACAAACATATCTTAACAAACCAAATTAAAAATATAATTAATTAGAAGAGATAAATACTTAAAAGATAATTAAAAATTATAATATTGATTATAATTTCATTATTTGAATATTTATTTTACAAATATATACATATAAATTTTTAAGTATTAAATGTTTATTAAAACTGAACCCGCACAAAGTGCGGGTAATACACTAGTTACTATCTATTTACAACCTAAAAAATCTGAGATGAGACAAATTACCCGATAAGGTTTTATCATGTAATCAATTGACAGTAGAGAGATGATACGATATAAGTCTGTCGTGTGCATGTAAGTGTACATACAAGTTAAGTGCAAGCCTAATACATCAACGAGACAAGGTTTCATCATGTAATCAATTGACAATAGGAACATTAACCGATAAACCTTATACGTATAGACTCGTTATCACTATATTACTGTCGCCGACATACACATATCTATGGGTAAGCTAATGTTTGCTCTATCCCACCGAACGTACATCCTCCACGTTATTGAATATGGTATCAAAACAAAGTTCAAACGGGTCTCATTCTCATGTAATTGAGTTGTTTTTGCAAAATAAAATGACATTCGTCGGGTGAAATCTCGTAAACTTGTGCATGTGTGAGATATTTACTTACTTCTCATATCTAATCATATCTTTTTTTTTTTTTTTTTTGAAGAGGTACTTAGATCACCCGGTTCGATCGGCTTTGCCGATCTACGACCGGATCGGGTAGTAAATTGTGGCCCATTGCTGGGGGATATCCTCCCAATATTGAGTATTGAGTCTAACACCACATCCCACTAGACCAACTGAGTATTGGTATATCTAATCATATCTAATGTTGAGAGAATATGAACCTTGTATATAAGGTCGATAAAGTACCCCTCTTACTGTCAAGTAGTTTTAGACGGAATTTCATTGAACTTCCGTGTTCTTTGACCGATGAGTTGTCTTGTATACTATATCCCAAAATTTAAATAAGATTAGCTCCCCCACCCTAACTCGTACGTACTCTTATGTACATGATACATCCTCTCGTGTCTCCTGCTATAAGTATGTTTGAATTGTTGTCTAATATACAAATATCCAATAATACAACTCGTATGTATCCGATACATCCTTTCATGTCTCCACATACCAATTTGAATTGTTTTAACATGTGTAAAAAAATTACATCAATGATACATAGAATTTAACCTATTTTATAAGATTAGTTGTTTATTTATCTATTGAGGTGTACAAGAATAGAACGTTCCGCGTCTCTAGTAGAAAAGTGTGAGCCTAACATACAAGTTTTATAAAATATTTTTCTTAACGTTGATTTTAGGATGAAATTTGTAAGTTTGTGGACGGGCACATCGAGTGTACACCTTTCACGGAATTTGACATGCCGGATATAAAAGCTAATAGTTTTGGTATAGAACTTCACAAGACGTATCTTGTTGGGATTTTTTGTCCAACATATTGTTTGGTTAGCTGATATTATCAAGATATCAAAGTGATTTGTTATCGGGTTTTAATCGACTTTTGAAATTACCAAGACATGAATAGTAAGTGTCCTATCCACTTGAACTAACCAGCCTTAAAATATATCGTTAGGTGTCAACCAATTTAAACGGATACACTTAAGAGAGACATATGAGATTTTTTTTTTTTTTTTTATCTTACATGACTATAAATAAGCATATAGCCTAATTACACATAATAATCATAAGATTGGTGAGACACCTAACATTATTTGACCTATTAGATTTTACCAATGTCATCAAAACATATATGTTAAGATTTGTTACTTTTTGAAAAATTCTTATTGTATCTAGTTAGTTTTATTCATTTTAATTTTCTCCATAATCTATATATCTACTAATAGAACATAAGTTTTTTTTTAATCAAATAATATGATTAACCCTCACATTTTATATACCATACAAATGAACAAAATTACTCTAACAATATTACCTAATTACGTTAATGTTGATCATCATAATCATTTATTTAAAATAATTTATAAATAAATATAGTTAAATCAGAGAATTATTTACTAAGGTAGAGACTTAATTTAGTACTCCCTCTGATTCTCAATAATTGTCATATATATTAAATTTTTTTTTTGAAAATGTAATTGTATTGAGAGTGGATATATAACTGTTACAAAGGGAGTATCAGTTACAAGTTCAGCAACAAATACAAGGCCAGTTAGAGATCATGACAGAAGGGGGAAGAGGAAATGTGCCTTAGGTAAACTGTATGTTTAACATACGAGCAGTGGCAAGGGAGGGGGGTGATCTGTCCTTCCAGTTGTGCTCGAAGTGCAGTTTTATGGATCTGGTAATAGCACCAGCACACTCGATTGCTCTAGTAAAGGTGTTATTAAAGACCAAGTTGTTTCTAGCTGTCCATACATGATAAATGAATGAGGTGATGGAGGCAATGCGGATCCGGTCCAGTAGGTTAGGCTGCCTGTGAGTCCAAGACGCGAGCTACTCCCAGAGGTTGTTTTTTTTTTTGAAAGTTTGTGATATTAATAACCAGAGAAGCATTTACAAGATAGGGTGGTTTACTAGACCAAAAGGAGAAAAGAAAAACAGATCATACAAAGTGAATGCCAAGAATATTGCTCCACATGATGGAGTTGGAGAGCGATCTTTCCAGTTGCAAGCAGCGAAGGTTTTGGTAGCGTTAATGATGAGAGACGCACAGGATGTAGGTGGGTGGTTGTGTTATTGTAGATGAGATCGTTCTAGCTTTCCAAACAAAGTAGATAAAGCAAGTGATGGATGATAGGCGGATGTGGGTGATGAGGTCATGTTTCTTTGGATTGAGGGAACGGATCCATCCCCAGATGTTTTGGTTGTAAGGGTAAGGAGGGGGGTGCGGGTCCATCTAGAGACGAGGTCCAGGACAAGATTTGAGTAGTTGCAGTTGTGGAGGAGATGATCCTGATCTTCATTGTGAGAATTACATAACTTGCAGGAATCATCTTGAATGACGTTCCACTGGAGAAGTTTAGATAGGGTGGGGAGACGGTTGTGGCTAGCGATCCAGGTGATAAAGCTGCATTTTGGGATGTTTGTTCCATTCCAGATGTGATGCAGCCCGTAGGGGGTGGAGAGCGAGGGAGGCTTCCAGATGGTGTTGTAGGCCAAAGAGGTTTTGAATCTGCCAAACGAGTTGGTAGAAGTCTGCATGAAGAGGGATCCAGAAGTTTTGCTCAAAATTTCGTCTCTGATTTTTATCATGGAGCTCCAGACGAAACTGTGCTTGTATGAAGGAGGGTAGAGCCAAATTGATGAGCCTTTAAGAATGTTGTTGTTTACCCATTCCGTCCATAGATTTTCAGTTGGGTTGAGCGAGGCAAGGTCATAGATTTGTTTGGAGATGCAGGCTTTGTTCCAGGATAAGATCTCTTTGAAGCCCAGACCTCCATCAGAATAGGAGTTGCATATGATATTCCAGGCCACAAGGGAACGAGCAGAATATATATCATCAGAGGTTGTTGATATAAGGGGCGGGGAAAGGGGTTCTAGTCCAGCGGGAGACAATGTCCAGGACAAGAGACCCATAACTGCAGTATGACCATAGGTATAATAATTTTGTTTAAGAATATATATCATTATAGGTATAATAATACTCAAACCTTCACAAATATAATTTTACCTATTTTTTATTTCTTGTTTATATTTTTAAAACAAAGGTCCTCTCTTTCCAATTTCCATACAACTCTCCACATCATACTATTATATTTATACAATTTTTAAAAATTATTATAGTATATCATTGAATATTATTGTGTGTTTTTTACTCTAATGACAACTATTGAGAACCGTAGAGAACGTAGACTATATAG
Source organism: Fagopyrum homotropicum (assembly GCA_033239125.1). Taxonomy (NCBI): domain Eukaryota; kingdom Viridiplantae; phylum Streptophyta; class Magnoliopsida; order Caryophyllales; family Polygonaceae; genus Fagopyrum; species Fagopyrum homotropicum. Next base: position 1,512,993 of record BSWB01000001.1, on the reverse strand, counting down.
TATAAGTAGAAATTAATAATATAACAAATGATCGATCCCCGAGTTCTATTTTCAAAGCCAAGATTCTAGGCATTCATCTCTTGTAATCCCCTTCTTCTTACCCCTTATCTGTTCTAGTATGAACCTTATGTACATTCTCTTCTTATAATATATAAACCTTTCAAAAAAAAATTTTTTTAAAAAAAACAAATGTGTGCATCTCTACATTCTATGCATGCAATGAACAAGGTTATACATAAATCTTAATACACTTATTTAGGTAGGTGAGTATATATCATTGAAATTTTTTATTCATAATATTCTTTTCACCTAATCCATTATGTAAATATAGTTAATAATATCATGATTTAAAAAAAAAGAATAAAAATGGACTACATTACGTACCCAAAAGGTTCAACTATGGTCGGCTTATATTAACCTTTTAACATTTTCTGTTGGCTGAAAATATTCAAATATGCATAATTTTTTTTCTTCTCTATGACAAAAATGTAGCCCCTCCATTTTAATTAAATTTTCTTAAAAAACTTACTATTTTGGTTTGAATTAACTTTGATTTTAATTATGCTTTACAATATCCATCAAAATAAATAATAGTCGATCTCGAAAAGATAGATGTTGTTTCCGAGTTTCACCCAAAACTGAACTAATCAAATTATTTTGATACTAATTAGCATTGAATATAATCGTCAATATTTATATGTTATGTTTCGGCCTAAATGTGTGTTTGGTAAGAGATTATTGGACTAATTATATTTTGATCATGTTTGGTAAGATAAAAAAAATTAATTATTAGCAAAAGTATGCAGTTTATATATTTACAAGCATCTAAAATGAATATTAAAAATATATTTTAATCATTAATATTCAAAATTAAGATTGAAAAAACCCAAAATAATAGTATTGCCCGTCAACACTTCAACCTAATCAACTAATACGTAAGTATTAATATTATTTTAATGTAATAAATTAAAAAAGAAGCAAAATCGTTACACAGAAAGCATACTGAATTGACTCATCAAGGACTTATCTTTCTCTTTTTCATCAAATTTATCACTATTTAACTTGACAAAACGAAAACAAATATATTTTTGAATTTGATATTTCTCACCTTTGTCTTTCATATATTTTTGCTTCACATGTATACAAAGAGTTAATTTAATTTATGAATTCCCCTTCACAGATAGAGACAGACAGAGACAGCATCTCACATATTCCACAGCCGAAAATGACATTCTAGAGAGAGATAGAGAGAGAGAATGGTCCAATTGAGGTCTCCATTGCAGACTCAACAACAAAGATAAGGTGAAGAAGAAGATGAAGAAGAAGAGTTGAAATCCTCCATAGAAGCTTCAGTTTATTATTATGTTTGAAAATTAAAACCCTTTTTTTATCTTCTTCAATTCTTCATAATCTTCTGAAAATGATTTCTCAAGATCGGATTTCTTCTTACCCTCATCAAGCTTCAAGCACTTCCATTAATGGCTTCTCTCAAGACGACGACAACAACAACAGCTTTCTGAATCCAAACCCTAACCCTAACCCTAATCCAGACAACTCCTCTTCAGGCAACAACAAGAGAAAAAGAAGTCTCCCAGGAAATCCAGGCATCTTTCTAACTCGCCCTAGAAAATATATATATTTATAGCTAGCTAAATATATATATAATCTTAGTGTTGTGTTTGTTGATTCATATGTATAGATCCAGAGGCAGATGTGATAGCGTTATCTCCAAGATCTCTGATGGCAACAAATCGGTTCATATGTGAAGTGTGCAATAAGGGTTTTCAAAGAGAGCAAAACCTGCAACTACATAGAAGAGGACATAATCTGCCATGGAAGCTAAAGCAGAAGGCGAAGGAGCCGGTGAGGAAGAAGGTGTATATATGTCCGGAGAAGAGTTGTGTGCATCATGACCCTTCAAGAGCACTTGGTGACTTGACTGGAATCAAGAAACACTTTAGTAGAAAACATGGTGAGAAGAAGTGGAAGTGTGAAAAATGCTCGAAAAAGTACGCGGTTATGTCCGATTGGAAGGCTCATAGCAAGATCTGTGGCACACGAGAGTATAAATGTGATTGTGGCACAATCTTTTCAAGGTAAAGTATATTTGAGTTCTTCATCTTAGTTTCGGATTCGAGATTCATATGTATGTGTGTATATATGCATGTAGGATTAGTTATACTTGCTATAGATCTATGGTTCATTTTGTTGTGACACTTAGCTTCATTGTTATTGATTGCAGGAAAGATAGTTTCATCACTCATAGGGCATTTTGTGATGCACTAACGGAAGAGAGGATGAGAGTGACCAACATTAGTGCCACAGCCACTCTTAACCCGAACTTTCGAGTCGAGATGATCAATAATGGCTCCTTCATGTCGACTCCTCCGTCTATCACCGGAATCTCTCCATTCTCGACATCTCATAGACCGGATTTCTTGAGCTTTGAGTCGTCTTCGGGAAACACTAGTAACAACATGGCCGACAACCTCAATAAGCCGAGATTACCTCTATGGCTAGACCATAACCACATGGATCTTCCGGGTAATACTTCAAGCCCGTTTTTATCCTCGTCGAATGTAGGTAGATCCGGACATGTCTTGCCGGAGTTTCCTACTAGCAACCTTAATCTATTCTCGCCCCATGGTTCAATTCAAGGAGGAGGAATCCTTAAAGACGAAGAAGATAAATCAAGCTATCCACAAAGCTTGATTTCTTTATACTCATCACAACAACAACAGCAGCAACAATCGCTACCACTATCTCAACCGCTTTCATCGGCCGCCTTCAACATGTCTGCAACGGCATTGTTGCAGAAGGCGGCACAAATAGGGTCAACAAGGAGCGACAACAACTCATCAATATTCGCAAACCCCTCGTCTTCAACCAACCTGGTCTCAGGTTTCAGGCAAGACTCGGGTCGTGGGCCCCACATTAGTGGAGTCGAGCAAGGCTACTCTGCCACTAACCAACTAATAATGATGGGAGGGAGTGGAGGAATGCGAGACTTTCTCGGAACCCTAGGTGGAGGTGCCGGAAGTAGGAACATCAGCAACGACGAAAGCAATGGAAGCGGAGGAGATCAAAGAAGAGTTGTGTTGCAAGAGGAGATGGCTTACAAGCTTGCAACAATGGCTTCCGGAGCTCACCAAGAACCCTACATGGACTTGATGAGATAGTTTAGCTTTTTCTTTCATTACCAAATAATTGATGGTCGAGAGTTTATTAATAGTTGTGAAAGCCGGATGATGAAAATTGGCTTACTTAGTTTTGAGAACAAATCGACCGTTTTATAATCATTTTTTTTACATGTTTTTATTATCTTTCACACATCTTTTTTGGTAACATACTAGCTAGTGAGTAACAAGCACAGACACATAAATATAAGGGTTTGTTTGGATGCTTATATGAGATTTTTCTTTGCATATAATGCATGGAAATATCCATAGGGCAAGATATAGCTAGGCTTCTAGGCAGACAATTAGCTCACACTAGAGCCTATACTAATTGCTTGTCGATGATTAAAGTTATCTAATGAGTACTGAACATAGATTATATTGTAGTCTCGTGCATTTGATATTCTTTCTCTTATCCATTTTGGGAGTTGATTTTGTACATAAACCAAACCGGGATTTGTAGGTATGTTGTTTTATCTAATGTGTTGAAAGAGAGCTAATAAAATTGGCAGACGGGCAAATCGTTGTGAAGAAACAAGATGAAAAGAAGACTGGCTAGTCAAGGGAAAGCCAAGGGAAAGTGACGAGGAAACGTCCATCTAAAAAAGGGCATATAGGGAAATAAGAATTGTGAACACTTCGGGTTTGATCAACTCGGAAAATAGAGTCTCTCGGGTATGATGAAACTAAGGCCAATGAAGTAACGATGGAGAATGCTTTTTAACATGTCATATATATATCTCCAAGTATATGATCTAAAATCTATATAGAGTTTTTTTAGAGAGGGAGAGTCGGTGTCAAACTTTTGTGTCTCGTACATACTTTATCAAATAGAAAATAACCAAACAGTAAGAACTCGGAAAAGTATAACCACATCTCTGAACTCCTCAGATATGCGATTATACCGAAATAAATCAAATAAGCACATTAACTAAAACATGAAAACCTATCTAAAAGAAAAGGCATAACTAGCAAGACAATCGACAACTATAATAACAATATCGTAGCTAGATCGTCCGGTTCACGCGGAAATCGAGATGGATGTGATATTAACTCCAGATGACCCGGTTTTAGTACTACATACTACACAAGTCGAAAATTCAATGAGGCGTTTCATTATATATGTTAGTCACTATGTATAATATATATAGAGATGGTTGACTCTCATATAAACAGCTCTTAACATGTAAAATGAGAACAAATTGTATTCGTTAGATAGTTAAATAGATGACTGAGATTAGGCGATATTAAAGGAAAAAAAATCGTGTGATTAGTGGAAGAAATATTCGCCGGACCTGATTCATATATTCAGCGATATAGTCACATATATTCGGTGTTTACATGTACACATGGTAAGAGCCGTTTACAATGAGTCAATATATATATATATATATATATATATATATATATATATATATATATATATATATATATATTGTAAGCATCTTTCAAATTTACCCCTCATGTTTCTTGGAATATGAGTGAGGGACAATGGGACGACCCTTATCCTGTTGTCTTTTAGCATATGTTTAGCATCAAAGATTCAAAATATATATTTATATACATACATATAGTCATATATTCTAGTGTGGTCGATAAGGTTACGTATGGTGAGGAGACAATACAATTTTTTGGTTAATTTTTATACATTACTTATTCAATTTTGATGCACTAATTATCTATTTTATCATTAAATAAAAAATAAACGCTTACTCTTATTTTTGTTCATAATTAAAAAAACATAAAAATATGTGCGGTAAAAAGGAACAAAGAACAATTAACATATATACAATTCGCAGTTACGAGAACAGACCTTATCGTGTAATCATGAGAACAATCCGTAGTTATTACTTCATCCGATCATAAATAAATGACTTTTTAGCCATTGACACAACTATTAAGAAAACTCCTAAACAACCTTAATTTTATAAAGTTTTTTCTCAATTTTATCACTTATTAAAATGTTCACCACCCTTTTAGACCAATGAGTGAATATTTTATTATGAAAATATTTAATAAAAATAATTTTCAAGAACTATTCTCACAACTCTCTCTTAATTAATAACCTTGAAAACATAAAACGAAATTTAAATTTGATCAAAATTTAGATCCTAGAAAGTCATTTATTTACGATCGGATGAAGTATTAGTTTTGCTACGAAGGTGTCATATCGTTTAATGCATTATTCGTAGTTATTGTTGGTTGAATGAATTATTCGTGGTTATTATTAGTTTCAAAATACTATTTATCTAATAATTATGATATTTACCGTAAATCTCGACCCTTAATACTCATCATCCGACGGTCTAAGATGGTTTTCATGATTACACGATAAGATTGTTCTCATGTGAACCGCACCCTCTATATATATATATATATATATATATATATATATATATATATATATATATATATATATATATATATATATATATATATATATATATATATTGATTTTTTTGAAGTGTCCATTTTAGGTAGAAAATTGAGTTGGTAGTCACGAGAGAAAGAGGGAGAGATCTGCATGCAGTGTGTCTTTTACCTATGGATGGGTTAAATTTTTATATGAAGAGACAGAGACAAAGAGAAACAGACGAATAGTTGCTATGTTTGCGTGCTCTCTTATCGGTACAACCAAATTAATAATTACCATGACAAAAATACCTTTCTAATATATATATACTCTATTTTATTTACTTTGCACATATATATATAAACTTACCGTCGCCATTATGTCATGCTATAACCACGTTACCTTGTTCTTCGGTTGCATGTACGTCTTATACGAAGCATTGAGTTGGTTAAGCGGATACCCGGTTTGTGACATTCCGACGGTTGAGATTTAAGCCGTAGGGTTTTGTCTGTACATGTACAGTATGTTACAGATAGACACATAAAGTTTATTGGGTTTTATCGGAAAATCAATTGAAACTAAGATAAACAATTCACCCTCCACAAGAACTGTCTCACTCGTTTGACATTCGACGACATGTCTCAAGGCCAGTTAACTCAATCGGATGGAACAATTAGATTCCATGGAGACAAACTTAATAAATCAGGACCCGAGATATCAAACTGGTATGATACCATGTGAAAGTTCGGTCTTGAATTACAAAGTGAGGTTGTGTCCATACGAACACACATGCACGTTAGACTCAAGTTTAACACTTAATCTCGGTGGATTACGGAAAATAAGTCCAACAACGTAACCTTGTATACTAGACTCGGGATGAAATAAATTTATATATTTTAAAAGTGATTTTATATGTATGAAAAGAACATATTTTGAAGCTCTCTCAAAATCAAAGATAAACTAAAATCGAACAATAGAATTTATTATAATTAATATTTGTCGGAAGATAAACTTGTTATAATCTTCTACTATATAAAATCTAAAAATTAGTTATAAAATCTCTAATTTTATCTTTAATAGAAAATCATTTAAACTATTTTGTTTATTGGTATGTAAAATTAATTAAACCTAATTTCAATTTTGACTTCTGAACTTTATGCAGAAAATCAATTGAACGCTAATTACATAGTGTAAAATTATGAAAATGAATCAATTTAAAGTCTCCGTATAAAATAAATATTTTATTTTCAACTCGAATTTAACAAAATCATTAAAAAAAATCATCTTCTAAGTTTATATTTAAAATTGATTAATAATATTTAAAACAATGATGGAGGTATTAAAAAATCAAGAAAAAACAAAATTTTAACAATAATTTTTGTGACAAAAACTTCATTAATTATCTAAATTTTTTAAAAAGACAGTAATTTGATTAATTCCGAAAATGAAATGAAATTGGCGTTATGATTTATGAACCTCATGATTTGTAGGATTTAGGGTGTGTTCGATGATCCAGAGATTATCGAGATTATAACCTTCGGAGATTATTTTGGGAGATTATTCTGCCCATTTTTTTCATCCACTTCCGAAACATTGATTATCGAGATTATTGAAAATTATTGTGAAATTTTAATCTTTCAAATTATCTAACATGTGCACCAAACGGACACTTAACCTAGAAATTTGAAGTTTGCTTATGAAATAAAGGATATTATATCATCGGAACTTGCGTTTGACTAAAGCTGTCAAATGAATACGTTGTGTTTGTTTATAAAGTTAAGAATGATTGTACTCTGTGTATGTATTACGTGGCATAGTCAACTATATATATACTAAACCCTAGATCAATTTCAATTCATAGATTTAACTTCAATCAGATCATTTTTTAATATATTATTTTCAGAAAGTTACATTAGGTTCAATCATAGGGGTCGAATCGGGCTTTGGACCGATTCGATTTTTACTCGAAACTCTAATTTTTTGGATTAAGATCGATCGGGTAGGTCCAAATTTCCGGTTAAGACTACAAACAAACTTAATGGTGAATATATGCAAAGAAATTAGAAGACAAAAAGAATAGTGCAGATGAAAAAATACTTGGGAGATTACGAGTTTAGTATATAAAGTTTGTGGGCTCTACTCTTATATTCAATTGGTCATAGGATGAAACTCCCAATAGATTTATGTGTTGGACTTGATTTTTATATCCATATGCGCTCCTACACACACGAAACCCAAATCTACTTCAATAAGAGTTTAACATGGTATTATAGCGGTCAGTGTACGTTACTGGTCCGTCGATTATGTTGACTAGCTATAAAGAGAATAGGATGCTATACCATTTGTCAAAGTTTTAACAACGCTTGTCCTTCTAGTTGCACTTGTAGAAACATATTGAGATGATAAACTTCTCATAAAGTTAGGAGTTTTTGAGCTTATTATACAAGATTTTTGAGCTACTCATATGCTTACCAAACTATTTGTATAATGAAAATCTATTGAACTTGGGTATAACGTGTCCGTATGAACACAACCCGGTACGGTCTACGGGTAAGTTATATATTATTGAAGTTGAAGAAACGAAAGGAGAATATCAACTGATTCAAAGAGTAATAAAACAAGTCTTGAAAGACTTTCCTATGATCACCAGAATGTGATATTTTTAAACATATTCTAGTGATCAAATGTAAACAAAAGAATTCGTATATATGTTGGAGATAATAAATTTTCACCTTAAGACATTCTGAACTTAATAGATGAGGTCGATTGACACCTCCTTTTATTGAAAATTAGTTTTAGAATGAAACATTATTAAATTTATGTGTTAAACTTGGGTCTAATGTGCATATATACTTGTATGCACACGATCCCGCTCTGTCTGTATTAGACTTTTTCTATTTGTATTGAACAAGATTGTTGAATTTGGTGTTACACTATAGCAGGAAGTTGCATTTGGCCCCAATAAGTGTGTCCAAGTAAATGATCTCATGATCGATTTTACAATCATGCAGGTTTTTTATGAATTGATGCCTATCGTTGATCAAGTCTACGCACGTCCAAGTTCATTATACATCACAACAAAACCTATAATACGACACGATAATCATACCCTAGACCTAGCTAGTACAAACTTTATTCATTCACGTTCCTTCATGATTCGTTGCCAAATGATTAGAGCACGTAATAATAACGGGTTTTCGACTGAAGATCTAATGCGATTATATCGATAATAAAGAGATAACGTGAGTATATAAAATTGGTGGACCTTATTCTATTGTCAATCGATTGTATGATGGAATCTTATTGGACTCGTGTGTTGTAATCGGTCTTAACGGTTGTTAAAACACAGGATGAATAATTTAATGTAGAAATATTTCTATGTATTTAACTTTTTTTGTTTATTATCTTAGGATTTACTTGAGATTTTTAATTAGACGCGAGTAACTCATTCCGTGCAATATGTATATAAGCATTGAAAATAATATACATGTTAGTACAAACGAATAATTTTTTGGGAACACGTACATCATGCTACATGATCATGTGTTTGGTGCACAAGACTCGTTTCATTGAGCACAAGAGCTACCATAGTCACACTTGGAGCATGGTCCTTAAGGTCAGAGATGAGATCCTCGCTAGCCCAACTCAGGTCCCCTTAACCCCATAACCTACCCCAACGGATGCTTCAACTCTACTGTAGCCTACTCTTCTTCAGTAACATCTCCCTCCTGCCTAACCCCATCAACCTCAAACACATTTGGAAAGGGCTCAATATCTCCAAGTGCTGTTTCATTTTCTAGATTGCCTTTCACCAAAAGCTCCCCATCCATACCAAACTTAGGTATTGGAACCTCTTCTCTGATGATACGTGCAAACTATGTGGCAACCATCCCGAAAACATCTCCCATATCTGGAGCTCCTGCAACTTCACTAGCATTGTCCTGGACATTATCTCCCGCTGGACTAAGCTTCCCTCCCGTATCCTTATTCCAGTGATATTTGGGCACGACTAGCTAACTATAAACCAAGAAGCACGATCTGATCTCCAACGTTCGCCTATCCTCTATCACGGCTTACGTTTACTTCACTTGGAAAGGTAGAAATGACATAATCTATAACAACATTCCCTCCTCCCCTACTGTCAGCACTCACCAAACCATCACTACTATCAAGAATTACTCCTCCCGTCGTTGGAAAGACCGGTTTGCCGACTCCAACTGGTGGGCTAAATTACTTGGCATTCACCTCACTTAGGATGCTCTTTTGGTAGTCTAGCTTGTTTCCCTTTTACCTTGTTCGTTTTGGTTTGTTTGGTCAAAGTGACATTTATGTAAATTTTTTCCTCAATATACGTAATTTTTTCAAAAAAAAAAGAGACTCGTTTCATGACCGCGGTCTTATATACGTAACTCGCCTTGTTACAACCAACTATGTATGGTTATACATCCGGATATACATATTCGCTCCTCAAACATGGAAAAATCGTGTTTGGATTATTGTTGAGAACAACTATTCATTTTGTTACAAATAAATATTGCCTAATATTTGTTTGTAATTTTAAACGACTATTCAGTTTGTTACAAATAAATAAAACCTCCTATATCTGAAATAGTGCAAAGCCATATAAATATACGATTAAAAAATAAGCAATATTCTTTATTTCGCCACTTGTCATGTGTCTGGGTATTAGACGCACGATCGTGCTCCTTTGTAATATGCAAGACCCATGATTGTGCACCCTCTTCATTACAAGTAAAATGTCCATGGATTTGGTTCAAGGTGTATACTATAATCGTGTATCCTAATTGTTCATTTGTTTGACTTTGTTTTTTTTTTTTGAAATGGTAATTGTATTGATAGAGAGAATGTACAGATGCAGATGTAGGAGCGATAACAAGGATCAAGAGCAATACAGTCGAGAGAGAGAATCAAGAGAACTTAAACAAGACTGATGCTGAGGGTGCGAGCCATGTCCAAGGAGAGGGGGGAGCGGTCCTTCCAGTTGTGAGTAAAGTGAAGTTTAACCGATCTGATGATAGCATTAGCACATTCAAAGGGAGAGGTGAGGGATTGATTATAGACCATGTTGTTTCGCGCAGTCCAAACCTGATAAATCAGGGCAGTGATAGAGGCGATTCGGACGCAATCCATCGGGCGGGGCTTGAGCATGGACCAAGAGGCAAGCCAACCCCAGATATTACCCGTATATGGAGTGGGCTGAGGGGTCCTGGTCCAGCGCGAGATTAAGTCCAGAACCGTCAATCCGAAGTTACAATTGTGCCATAGATGAGATCCATCTTCCGGGAGGAGAGTGCACAACTTACATGTTACATCGCTAGTCACATTCCAGGAATTGAGCTTCTCCAGAGTCGGTAATCGGTTCAGCGCAGCCATCCAAGCAATAAAACAGTTCTTAGGGATGTTAGAGCGAAGCCAGATAGCCTTGAAGGGGTTCATGGGATTGGCGGGTTGTCTGGGCTTGAAAATGTCGAGGGCTTTCATGCGAGAGAAGGAGTCATTGCGTCCTACAAGAGCAGCACTTCTCAAGGCGCCCATCGGAGAAGCCAGAATCGCATCCCTAATCGAGAGAAGGGACTTCCAGAAGGCACTGTGGTGGGCCTTAAGGGAACAGCACCAGATGGAGTCATCACCCTTAATGAGATGGTGCTTAACCCAAAGCGCCCAAATGTTGGTTCTCCCTTTATCCAGTTCAAGGATCAGGCTTGAGATAGCAACCTTGTTTTTTGTTTCGATATCGGGAAAATTGAGCCCACCATTTTCAAGAGGGGCGCAGATGTTGGACCAGGCGACCAGCGCACGCCTGCTACTGGCAGTGCCCGACCAGAAGAAGGAGCGAAGAAGGCTGTTAATAGTGTTGATGACACAAGCAGGGAGGACGAATAAGGAGCACCAGTACTGGCAGGTGGCGATGAGAATCGACTTGATGAGCTGCGCTCTTCCGGCGTAAGACAGACATTTGGCACCCCAGGACTGAATGCGCCTGGTGATTTTATGTATAAGGGGCAGGTACTTTGGGACCGTAAGTCTCTTACATCCAATTGACACGCCAAGGTAGAGAAAGGGGAGGGAGCCTTCATTCATGCCAGTAAGTGTCACAACATTCACAATCAAAGAAGGGCTCATACCCCCGGTATATAGATGGGATTTTACAGGATTGATAACTAGCCCAGAAATAGCACCAAACTCCACCAGGGTATCAAAGAGGATTTTGATGGAGCCGATATCACCACGACAAAGGAGGAGCATGTCATCCGCAAAAGCAAGGTGGGTAATAGCTGGGTTGGTACACTTAGGGTGGAAGTTGAAGTCCGGAGTGGCTGTACTCTTACCAAGCATCTGAGTCAAGAACTCCATTGCAATAACAAAGAGCGAAGGGGAAAGAGGGCAGCCTTGCCTTAATCCCCGACTGCCAGTGAAGAACCCTTTGAGTGATCCGTTGACATTGACAGAATAAGAAGCCGTCGAGATGCATTCTTTGATTAGGGAGATGAAATGATTCGGGAAGCCCATCGCCTGGAGGCAATGCAGAATGAAAGTGTGGCTCACTGTGTCAAAAGCTTTCGAAATATCAACCTTCATCGCAGCCCTAGGTGAGATGTGTTTCCTTCCATACTTGTGAAATAATGCCTGACTAAGCAGCACATTGTGCTTGATGGATCTCTTAGCAACAAATGCACTATGATTAGCACCGATGAGACTAGGGAGTGTAGAGTTGAGTCTCTTCGCCAGTACCTTAGCAATGGATTTGTTTAACTTTGTTATTCATTCAATTTAGATCAACATGAACAATATAACAAATCTCTTGAACCATTATATTTTTATGTTTAATAAACCAAATATATACAACTATTTAATTAACAATAGGGTGAAAGAAAGAATCTTTCAACCAGGTTAATTCAAAACCATTAATTTCAAAATCCGATATAGACGGATCGGTAGAGCAGGGGTCATGTGTGTACGAGCGCACATGTGCATTAGGCCCAAATCCAACACATAAACCTCATGAAGTTACATACTAAAACCAATTAACAATAGGAGGAGGAGTTCACCGGCCTTATATACTAGGTTCGGAGTGTCTACAACTTTCGATCTGGGAACTTATTTTCTCCAACAATTAAGTTGCATAGCAATGTGTTTCTATAAGAAAAACTAAACTCACAATTGTGCACCTCATACCCACGTGTTGGACATGTATCCAAATCACCCGCGTTTATCCATAAATTCCACAAAAACTCTTAACCGCGTGAATTTACAAGAAAACTCTTCAAACCTAAACCCGAAAACACCGAAAATCGGAATACCGACGACTAATCTTAGGCGGGTTTTGCGTTTTCTTTCCCTCTAGGCATAGCCTTTACACAAGTTGATCAACAAGTGGAAGTGTAGCTACGTAACTAGACTTGCAAGTAATTCCATCGGCCAAAATACACATCAAGTTGAAATGCCTAAAATGATGAAACGTATACATCAAGTAATCTTGTCAGCATGAATTATGGGTCAAGATATTCAGCCATACAATTTTTATTCATTATCAACTCGAATTGTATACTTGATTTAATTAAAAATTAGTCACTATATTAGGTTTAAATTCCAAAAAAAAACTTTCAGTTTAAATGCTTAAATTGATTTTAAAAAAGATTACATATTTTTTACTAAACATAGTATCATATTATTCTTCATTAGACAAAATAATATAATTTTAAATTTTTTATGTAAAAAATTTGATATGATATGTGTATCAAATGGAGTTCACTTAGAGTAATTTTCTCGTATTTACATGTGAGAATTTTATTATATTATTAATTATTGTATATATTTTAGGATAAAAACAAAATTTGATACTCTAGTATTTTTTTTTTCAAATACATAATACGTCATCAAATTATTATATTTTTTCCAATTCAAAATTCTTATTTTAAAAGATAATGTTTAATTTATATTACATTTTAGTATTTAAAATAATATTGAATGGATTTTTTAATATATATATTAGTATTTCATACGATAACAAAATAATTTGCAACATTCATTTTATACATATTAGAGTATATATACATATAAATTGATTAAATATTAATAACATATGGCCTTGGCTCAGCACTAGATCCAACCTTGGAGATAACCTTCTCGACTGCATACGCATTGCTTCTATCACTACTTTTGTCTATTTCACTTGGAAGGTCAGGAACAATCTGGTGTATAACAATGTTTTTACTCGAGCCATCAATTGTGTTGGAGATGTCATCCAAACTACCAAGCTATCAAGCTCCACATTGCCTACAACTGGAAAGACCGATCGAGTAATTCCCTAGCAACTGCAAGAATGTTGGACATTCACCTAAGTTAGGATCTCTACTCCTCTGCAATGCTACTACTACCATCCCTCATGTAAATCCTCTTTCTTAATACAAGTAACTTTTTTTAAAAAAAAAAAAAGAAAATCAAGTTTGCTTCCTATAAATTAAAATTTTGTGCATAAAATTACCAAGAAATTTTTTGTTTCCACTCCAATAAATAAAATAAATTTCAGCTTCTAATATCTAATTTCTAATATTACAAAATTAATAAGATAATATCAAAATGGGATAAAATATAAATTTATTTTAATTTTTTGGTAGATAGTCATTTAATGGGGTCCACTGTCACGGTGGTACTATCAAAGGCTCACTTTCAGGGGGCCCACGGGCCACTGTTGTCACTCGCTGGAGGGGAGGAGTGGGGGCCACGCGTAGCCAGGTGCTCACGGGCGCCCATTTCTTGATAGCGTAGCTCAAGTTTTTACTTTTTACCCTTCCAGTCAATCATGAGTTCATCATTTTCACCCCTTCAACAAAATATATACACCTTTCCCTTTCCCTTTTTTTTTTTTTTTTTTTTTTTCTTTTTTTTTTTTATAAAAAGAATAGAAATTGATTAGATTGATATCTTAAACATAGTTCTAGCTATAAAAAAAAGAGAAATGGATTTGAGAAACTTAATTTTGATAAGTTTGAGTTTGATTTGAGAGTAATATTCATTTAAGTTTGGGATTCGAAATCACAATGATGAGGTAGTTAGACTGGATGATTAAAAAAATAATTTTAACTTGGTGATAAAAACTTAAATTTGTGTTCTTAAATATGGCTTGTAAGAAGCTATTAGATTACATACAAAAAAGATTGAAATTGAGGATGATAATTTGTGTGTTATCAAGACTATTCAGGATTTGTAGAGTTGTACGTGGAAGGTCGAGATGATTTTATCATACCTCAGACTAGATCTTCGATTATTTACCAATGTCCAAATTAGGCATTTTTCACATAAATTAACAGTGTTGCTGACCAACCGACTCATTGGAGAATCTCGACACCCAACATAAATTTTTTATTTTTTCCCGAAATTAGTGTGTCTAATGCGCAATGATAATTTAGGTTGACTACCTCTAGGAGGTAGACCAACCTAATTGTTTTCCATTATCAAATAAAATAAAAATAAATAAAAACATCCTTGTAGATTAAAACACAAAATTTCAAATTGTCAGAATAATTAATATTGAGTTTCGAGATTCCTAAATAGATAAGTAGTTCAACAACACAATTAATTTTTCAGAAAACATGCTTAATTTCTCAATATTTGTTAAAAAGATATTAAAAAATATTTCTTAATTCATCGGACGCTAAATTTTCTCACTTCTTGCCGTAAATCTCTTCTATTTTTTTTTTACTAAAACGGGTAACGGATTAGGAATGATCAACATCTAGAAGTTGGCCATCCTATAGCATCCTTTCGGATGATAGCATCAAGCAGAACCGAGATCCTCAAGCTAATCATCGTCTCTTCCAGCTCCTGGCATGGGAAGAGTTGTTAGCTTGTCAGTTGCACTATTAGTGCCCGTTTGGTTGGAGCGGTGGAATGGAAACGGAATGGAATTGGATAAGGGTTAGGAATGGAAATGAAAATGATGGGATTACTTTCATGTGATAAAAGACCTTTAACCAAACGTATTTTTTTATTGATTCGGAATCATTCCGTTACCGAGAATGATTCCTAGAGCTTCCAAATGGGCCCTTAATCTCTTTGAAAATGTGGTTAACTTGAACATGATTGAAACCTGAAAGATAAATAACCGTAAATCTCATTTGAACCTAACCATATATATTCTCTCCATTTTTCAATATTTATTTTGAAAAAAAATAGTATTTAATCAACCCATTTTCACTTAGTGAAGTATTTATGGTATATCATGTACTACTTTTAAAACATATAAATTAAATATACTAACTATAATAATCTAATAACATTTTAAATACATTGTCTTTCTAAAATGCAAAATATGTCCAAATAATAATTATATATTTACATATTAGACTTGCACTAAGTTAGCAACCTACCAATTTAATGTCACATCAAGATACAAACTTACATATAATTACTTAAACTATTAACTAAAGCAGACAATTATGACTAATGAAGTTCACGTGTGTGTTGATCACTACTTTAAGTACATAAATAGCAATGCAAATCTTTGTATTATTCTATGTTATTTTACGTTATATTTAATCTTTATTTTAATCACAAGGTAGATAACTGTTACATTGATGATGTTTTTTTTTTTGATGAAATACATTGATGATGTTTTAGGTTAAGAAATTATGTTTTATATATTTATTTAAAAGAATGATAAGGAAGTATATTTTAAACACCAAAAAAGGAGATATTTTTTTTAAAATATTTTCTATAAATACTTAATCAGGTTAATTTTATCATTAGTATTTTTGTATAAATATACACTATTAGTTATCTACTCTGAAAATAAATTGGTTTCAATTTTTGCATACTTGTTGAAGCAAATATATATATATATATATATATACACGACTCTCATGTAAACGGCTCTTACCATGTAAAATGAGAATAAATTGCATCTGTTAGATCGTTAAATAGATGGCTGAGATTAGGCGATATTAAAGGATAAAAAAAATCGTGTTATTAATGGAAGAAGATTCGCCGGACCTGAATCTATATATTCGGCGGTATACTCACATATATTCGGTGTTTACACGTTCACACGATAAGAGCTGTTTACATACGAGTCATGATCTATATATATACACACTAATTCACCGTTTGGCTGTAACTCCCCGGACACGAAAATGAAATGGAATTGAATCTCGTTCATATGTGTACCTTGTTCATAATTTTTTTTAAAACAATTTGGTTTACTAGGCTTTTTCTAGTTTTGTGTTTAGTAAATGTATCCCTTGAGAGAAGAGTGTGTTTAGTTTGAGAATAAATACAAAAGGTTGGGATATATTTACTTAATTGAAACATTAAAAAGTCTAGTTACTACTATAGTTTTTCAGAAAGGCTAGTTACCAAAATTGTCTTTTTTTTTTTGGAATCTTATGGTTTTATGTAAAATGCAATCGATTCCCTCATTTTGTTTCCCTACAAGGTATCATATATAATGAAAT
This sequence comes from Fagopyrum homotropicum, assembly GCA_033239125.1. NCBI lineage: Eukaryota > Viridiplantae > Streptophyta > Magnoliopsida > Caryophyllales > Polygonaceae > Fagopyrum > Fagopyrum homotropicum. The sequence continues at coordinate 1,495,990 of BSWB01000001.1, read as the reverse complement.
TATACTCCAATTACTTCAAACCACAAAGAATGATTCCAAAAAATTTCATGAACAAGGGTATACGTATGAACTAGATTCGTTTTCATTTCGTTTTGATTTCTGGAGTTAAAACCAAACGAACCCTAATAGTATACCATAATATTACCGGACGTCTTTATATACTTCCCAAACAAACATAACTATAACTAGTAGTACACTAAAGATTGGCGCGGTTGAATGAGACGAACTACTCGGACGGTTCGAGCTCGTTCATTTTATAAACGAGTGAAATATAAACACATTTTAAACTCGTCTAAAATTCCGACTTGATTTGTTTATAAACGACTTCAGTTTGAAGTCGTTTATAAACGAGTTAAATTTGAATATGTCATTAGATTCACTCCGTTCAACAATCCTACTAAAAACCACAAGGACGAAGAGATATTCAACTGTGCCAACATATATATGCAACTTGGTCGTGAATTTGATCTGCATCGTTTAAAACCTTGATCGGATGACCACAATTTGTCTGCCTATCTCATGGGAGGCCTTGTCCGCATATAAACAAAAACCAAGAAAAATGTGTAAAATGAAGTTTTAAATGAGATAAGTTACTAGAATTCCGTTGAAACTCGTTCACTTTTAGAAGTTAGAAATGAAGACATTTTAAGGTCCGATTTAAATTTAGATTCGACTCGTTTATAAATAAATTGAACAAGTTAATGCTCGGCTCGTTCGACTAGAACATCACTGTAAGGTTGTTATATTAAGTAGCTGAACTACTCGGTCTGAAAATATCTCAACTCGAGCTTGTTCACTTTCGAAACGAGCCAAATACGAACACCTTTTAAGCTTAACTAAACGTTAGGCTTGGTTTGGTCTCCTCTAACAAGTCGAGTTTTGACGAGCCGACCTCGAGCATGTAAAAGCTCAGCTCTCGAACAAACATATAAGGTTAACCTGACAAATCATCAAAAGTTATAGTCAGAAATGAATACATTTTAGGTCTGATTTAAATTTAAATTTGACTCGTTTATAAATAAATTGAACAAGTTAATGTTCGATTCATTCGACTCGTTGGACTAGAATATCACTATAAGGTTGTTATATTATGTAGTTGAACTACTCGGTCCGGAAAAATCTCAACTCGAGCTTGTTCACTTTCAAAACGAGTCAAATACGAACACCTTTTAAGCTTAACTAAATGTTAGGCTTGGTTTGATCTCCTCTAACAAGTCGAGTTTTGACGAGCCGACCTCCAGCATGCAAAAGCTCGGCTCTCGAACAAACATATAAGGTTAACCTGACAAATCATCAAAAGTTATAGCCTAAATAGTAGATTTTGATTGCATAAATAAAACAAAACTTAACACTAGCAAGTAAAAATTCTCCTAAGAGACAGGCCAAGTGGGAATTGACAGTATATTCTCATAACGAAAATGACATTCTACTGCAGTAATTTAACAACACACAGACGAAGACCTAGCTGTCCCAAATTTGAGAAATGTATGATGAAGAAAGAGAAATAAATTAAATTAAAATTATATTAAAAAAAACCCAAATATTCTATTTGCTACCCATATTAATCATCGATTTTCTCTCTATTTTTGTCCAATTTCAACCCTCTTTTGCAGAAAATCTCATTACAGTTCACCATCTGCACATCTCTCAAGCTCTCTCTCAAGCTCAAGCAAATTTGATAACAACTTCAGTTCTTTTTTTTTAATATAATCTTATTTGTTTTTTGTTGTTTTTTGGTTATTCAAGCAACTTTCTTTTTGGCCTTTAATTCATCTTCTTCATCTCTTTCTTTGTCCATTTATCTCTCTTATCTATATCTTCTCATCTGGGTTTTCAACTTAAGATGAATATCTCCCATGATGGTTTCTTCTTTCCTCCTCCTCCAACCTCCATTAATGGACTTCTTCAAGATTGCTTCCCAAATCCAAACCCTAACCCTAATCCAGATCCTAATCTTGCAGTTCCATCAGCATCCAACAAGAGGAAACGTAACTCTTCCAGAGAACTCGGTAAGCGTTTCGACTCACTAAACCCTAAAAACTCGACTCGACTCGACTCCATTCATAATTCTTTGTTTGTTTGTTTGCAGATGCGGAAACGGAGGTTATGGCTTTGTCACCGAAGTCATTAATGGCGACGTATAGGTTTATATGTGAGATCTGCAATAAGGGTTTTCAAAGAGACCAAAACCTGCAACTTCATAGGAGAGGACATAACTTGCCATGGAAACTTAAGCAAAGAGCTAAAGATCAAGTGATCAAGAAGAAGGTTTATGTTTGCCCTGAAGTGAGCTGTGTTCATAACGATCCGTCGAGGGCTCTCGGCGACTTGACCGGAATCAAGAAACACTTTAGTAGGAAACATGGCGAGAAGAAATGGAAGTGCCCCAAATGCCCTAAGAAGTATGCTGTTATGTCCGACTTGAAAGCTCATGCCAAAATCTGTGGAACTAGAGAGTACAAATGTGACTGTGGCACAATCTTCTCAAGGTTTGCGTATATGTATATATATATATATATATATATATATATATATATATATATATATATATATATATATATATATATATATATATACATATTATTCTAGTATTTCATAAATCATAATCTACGGTTTTGATTATGATTCTGTGTATTTTGTTGAGGAATTGTTAGAAATACTTCATTTGCATGCATGAGATCAAAATAACACTATAGTTTTGCATTTTCTAGTATCAAGGTCAGTAATTTATTAGGTTTTAGTTACTTAAATTGTGAAATATATATTTATATATGTATATGTGTATATATATATATATATATACCATGCAGTTATTCTTTACTCTAATTGTTACCTTTTGATATTGTTTTACATCAGGAAGGACAGCTTTATCACTCATAGAGCATTTTGCGATGCATTGACAGAAGAGAGGATGAGGAGCATCACACCCAATATGCCTCAAATATCTCTCAATCAAAACCCTAGATCGGATTTACTCAACGGGTCTCTCATGTCAACAATCCCTCAGTCTGGTGCATCGAATTTCTTTCCTTTTCCGGCCTCTCATAGACTTGATTTCGTAGGGTTTGAGGCTTCGTCTAGTAATGGAAGCAATAGTCTTGGAGGCCATGATCATGGGATTGGAAACAAACCAAGACTACCAATGTGGCTAGATCATCACCAAATGATACCACAATCGAATCCGAATTTGAACTTGTTTGCTTCATCTTCTAATTCTTCATCACCAATTGTGTTACTAAAAGAGGAGGATGACACCAATAGGCCAAGCTTTCGTCCCGAAAGCTTAAGCACATTGTACTCGTCGCCTCCTTCGTTTTCTTCATCGTCTCCTAGTAGCATGTCCGCAACGGCTCTTCTTCAAAAGGCGACTCAAATGGGTCCCACAAGGAGCAATGTTGATAACAATCCTACCATGTATCCAACCATCTTCAACAACGGCAATATTAACCTCCATCTTCATCAGAGAAACTTGTTCAGACAACAAATGAATGATCAACTCGCCATTGATCTTAGTGCAATGGAGAACACTCTTACTTGTGAAGGCTACGAGAATGGATCGAGGCAGCAAGGCCACAATAACACGAACCCTACAAACATTGGCATGAGAGACTTTCTTGGCGGACTTGGAGGAGGAGGAGGAGGAAGCAATACTAATGGTGAAGAACAAGGAATCATGACTTATAGTAAGTTCTCAACAATGGGTGATCATCATCAAGAGCCATACATGGATTTCATGAGGTAAATTGTTGATTAGTAAAGTTTTAATTTTTTTTTAAGTATGTTGAAAATTGTAAGGAAAAAAACAAACTTTTATAATTGGTTTTTCGTTGTTTTATGCAATTTGAAACATGTACGTTCGTCTCACATATGTATCACGTAATGAAGATAATTTTACGTCGTCCTATTATGAGTATAGTAAATTATGATTCCTTGACGTCTTGCAGCATTGCGTTGGTATAACAATGTGTAAGAACATAAGAGTTGGATTTTTGTTGGTACAAAAAAATATTATAATTTTGTCAGTCACGAGAGAAATAAAATACAATATTGCAGTGTTTGTGTCTTTTGTTTTGCTCTTTGTATCGTCTATTTATATAAGTCAAACCCGTGTGAATGGGGTAGGAACCGTAGCAGAGTGGGGTTATAGCAATTGAAATTTGGGGGAAATTTATTGCTCACATTTTCACAAATTCGACAATAAAAACAAAATGTAGGGAGAGGTCTGTCTATCGAGATGATTTGATGAGTTTCGAGTTGGCTGATTTTGGACGTAGGAATGTTATATGAGACGAGTTATTTGGGTTTAAGTTTGGATTGAAAAAAAAGTTTGATCATGGCTAGTTTAATTTTTATAAACGATTTGAACACATTTTAAAGATTGTTTAAAATTTAGGCTTGAGTCGGAGCAACTCGGCTAAAGATCGGCTTGTTTGACTGAGATAACTATATAAAGTTGATATATTAGCCGAACTACTCAAACCCAACTCGAAAAAAATTCGGCTTGAGTACGTACAATTTTTAAACGAGCTTAATACAAATACATTTTATAGCTCTTTTGAAATTTAGGTTTGTCTCGTACTCGTATAACAACCTTATCAGGATATGAGTTTGGAGCTTCAGTCATACCGCATATGCTCACTTATGCTGATTGGATTATGTTGTTGTGGGTTTGGTGGATTGTAGCTCAATCCTTGTGTCGCTCTCTCAATCCGATCTTCTCTCATGCCTCCGGCCTCTTCCAAGAAAACCATATGTCTACATAAAGTTACATAGAGGAAGAGGTTTGAGTTGGCTTCGACGGAATCCTTTACAACATTCTCGCTAGCGTATAAACTTTGCTTCACTGGAAGATTAGTTAAAGCCTTTGTGCTTGACACGACGCTTTACTTCTTCGTGTATGCTTCATCTTGCTTTCTTTCTTTTTTTGTTATATCTTGGTGAGATACTTTCTATTTTACGAGTTTTTTTTTTGTATTTGGATTGATTTGAATTTTTCCTCCAAAGATCCCGCATAGTAAGTCTTTGTATCGAAATGCGTCAACAAGCGTTGTTATGTTCTTTGATCTTGAGTTTTAAGGCGAGACCGATCTGGATATAACCTCTTTAGTAGTATAGCTTCGTTGTCATATTTGTAGAGTTGATATCAGAATGTCGAATATTATGATAAATCGGGTCTATATATTGATCTCGGTTTGATGATTTTAGTTGTATTATATAAATTTAATAGGGTTTAAGTTGAAACATAATTTCGGATGAGTAATTGATTTCAGGTTAAATTGTTTCAATTTTGGTTGTTTTATATTTAGGTCGATAAATTGGCATTGGGTATTTGATTATTACAGATTTTCGAACAATTCGGATGTATTTAGACTCGGATTTTTGACTTTTTGGATTCCGGTCAGGATTAATCCGATAAGTTTCAAGTATTTATATTTTACGGACTTTCTAGATGTATCGGTGAAAAAAAAAAATGTGACCTAGTGTTTGAGTTACATTTGCAAAAAGCTTCCAAACATATTAGTTTGCTTGATGATTGCTTGATATTTATCTTTTCATGTAATACACTGACTGAAGTGATCAATAATTAGTAAAAGTATCCAAGTTAAAGGGGAGAATGTTTGTGGTGTTATTTTGTAAATAAACCTTTAATCATTTTTTTAGGATAAGTAAATAGTGTATGTGAAATTTCGGTGGATTAATATGATATGGTGGTTCAACAAACATGTACCTTAGGCTTATGTCCAACATATAAGTCCACTGATTTTTATAGTTATAAAAATGGTAGTCTACCGATCATATATAATAGGTTATGTATTTTTTTATTACCGATCTTATATACTAACTTATATGCTTATTTATTGCTGGTGTAAGAACATTTTTCTCTCCATAAATTAATATGATTAGATTAATTTTGTACAATCCCCTATCATTTACTTATTTTTTGTCTGATAAATTTGATTAGATTGTTTTTTATTAGAGTAACTTTGTACAATCCCTATGATTCAACTAATTTGTTTAATAAATTTTATTAGATTATTTTGTATATGTTGGAAGTTCAAAAGTTTTCTTTATAATCTTGTCTTATTTGTTAAAAAGGGTAACAACATGTCATACGTGAGAATAATGAGCCCAAACACGTCACGTGAGAATATAAATTTTAGGCCCCGGATGAAATTCTCATAATTTCTTCAACCTAGTGTTGTATTAATATGTCACTTCCTAAAACCTATAATTCTGTCATTCCCTCGTTCGCCGAGCGAAGGTCTATCGATGTTCATCCATTTACAACTTTGTACTCAGCCGGTCACTTTCAAGGCTAGTATGGGCCGATTTTTGCTTATTAGACAAAAACCGGCAAAATATTTGGATCCTATTATACTTACATTAGAACAAACCATCCTACCCAATTTTTTCCGAATCCAATGATCATCGAATCAAATTTGTAAGTTGGTGTGGTTCGTTGCGATACAAAATTTTTTCGATAATTTCATAATTTTAGTTAGGATGGTAGGAAAAAAAAACTATATTCATATAATAACATGAATTACCCTGAAATTATTTTTACATGTAAAATCTCATGTCACATTTTTAGGAGTCATAACAACATAAGATATTTTAATACCAATATCAAGATATCAATGTTTAATATGAAATATGTGTGATGCAAAATCACAAATTTAATGTCATCATTTTATTAGGATATCATAAGATATCATAATATCACTTTAATCATGTGAATAAGCTAAATATTTTGAAATAATTGATATAACTTAGGCATGGTATGTAGATAATAATACCAATCAACTTTTATTTAATGTGAAATTGGGCACTTATGTACATAATGGTGATGAATTTCTGGTAGAAGTTTGGAGTAATTTTGTTTATTTTTTAAGACTAGTATACTATTCATAATATATACAAAAAAGATAAAAAAAATAAACAAAATTATTTTTACTTATCAATATAACAAAATTAGAAAAAGCCTAGTAAACCAAATTATTTTATTTATTTTTATTTTTCATAAATATGAACATCCTCGAATTATTAAGATTAATTATTAAGATTAATGTGGGTTATAATTCTCAAATAATCTATATTTATTATACATAGTATATAATATAATATAAGATTAATAATATCACAATTGAGAATACTTGAATATAGAAATGCTTTTTCCCATTTAATTTTAAGCTATATTTAAACTTGTAAAAATAATTAAAGTGAAAAATTAAATATCATTTCATTTTAAATTGCCATAGGTTTGAACCAAACATGCCCTAAAATATAGTTACCTCCTAATCCTCCAATACTGTAATCGAACTCAAGTAAGCAAAGCGACCCAAAAACCCTCACTCAACCGTCTTTACAGCAAATGGACAATCTCGCCGCCGTCGCCGCCGATTCTATTCCGGCGACCGACCACAACACTCCAACTGAACCCTCCGTCGATCACCACCACGAATCGTCGAAACCTTCGCCAGAAACCGCTGCCGATCCAGGCGAGAAACGCAAGCGCGAAGACAACGAAAATGGGGAGGCCGTCAACTCAACTGCGAAGCATCCTCTCTACAAGACGAGCCTTTGCTCCTTTTTCCGTCGACAGAACAAGGGAGAATGCAGCCATGGAGACACCTGTCGCTTCGCTCATGACGAGTCGGAGCTCCGCCCTAGGCCCGACGGCTCATGGGACCCTGGGTCGGAACGAGCTAAGAAGATGATGAAGGTTGAAAATGGAGATAAGGCTGAGGTTAAAGGAGAAGAGAGGAAAGTGTCGGAGAAGACTATTATGATGCCGGATTTTTTGGATGATAATGATCCGAAGTTGAGCAAGTGCTTGCTGAATTTGCCTTTCAAGTGGAAATCTGATCGATTGAGGGAATTTCTCACTCAACAGGTGAAATTGATGGAGTTTTTTATTTGTGTCATTGCTTGAAGATTTGAAATTTAAATAGGACTTGTTTCAATTTTGCAGAGTGTTGTTTTTAAATCAGCGAAGAAGAAGGTAGGCATGACTTTGGGGTTTGTGAGTTTTGAAACTGAAGAGCAAGTGGAAAGTGCAACTGAGGTACTATTATCATCAGTATTTGGAAAGCATTTTTTATTTATACTGATGATTTTAGGTCTGGGATGAATTGAGTTATTTTAGTGTTTGGGTTTTTGTTGAACATGAAAGGCGTTGAATGGGAAATCAGTGGGTAATAAAACTTTGAAGGTTTCTGATGCCATGCCATCCCGAAATCAGAAGATAATATCGGAGAATCATAAGCAATCAGCTTCAAAAGCTGAACCAGGACATGCACTGGATGATGTTGACAATGGACTTGATGCAGGTGTCTCAATATCTGTTGATGATGGTGAGAATGGTGATATGCTTGTTGGGACAACAGAAGCAAAAGCGAAAAGTGTTCGCGATGTTGTGACTCCTCTTGCTCATATGTCTTATCCGGAACAACTAGAGCACAAGAAGAATGCTCTGATGCATATTCTTAAAAAACTTGTTAGTTTTACAGATATTTTTGTTTGTTTCTTCATTCGTAACAAGTTTAAAGTTTTAAACATAATAATCTCGCATTGTTTCTTTTGTATTGCAGAAGGGAAATGTACGGAAAGCTTGCCCAAAGGGTCCGCCCTTGCCAGAGTGGATTCTCAAATCTAGAGATATAGGTTCTTGCCTTGTTACCTTTTGGTTTCGTTAACTCAATGACGATCCCATCATCCAAACATCTTCCATTTTATGAATTTATTCACTGGTATATCTATACGAAAATGTGGATATTTGAATGAGAATGAATCATTATAAGTTGATTAATATATCAATGAAAATGACAGAGGTAGAAGCTCCATTGATGAGAAGACTGATTTGCTTGCCTGTAGACTTGAATTTGAGGTTGAATTGCATGTTCAAAGTCCATTCTCTAGCTTCATGGACCGAGCTGATCATGCATTTAATTTTACTTAAAGTCATGATGCACTCCTGTTTGCAATCATCTAAGCCTTGCAATTGAAATTTGGATGAAACTCATAGTCTCATAAAAGCCTATATCTTTTTGCTCCATTCTCACCAGTCACCACTATCTTTCCATTTGAAACTCTACAGGTGGATTGCCTTGCAATTTGGAGGGTATAATTGAATCACCTATTATTAATGGATATCGCAACAAGTGTGAATTTACATTTGGTTACTCTGTAGAGGGAAAACCTACAGTGGGTTTTTTGCTTGGAAACTTCAGGTACGGTTTGTCAAATATTATTAGTATAATTTTTCATTTCTTGTTTTTAGTTAGAATCTCTAAATGAGAGAACACTTCTGTTTCAGGGAGGGTGTTACAGCAGTCCAAGAACCTACCAACTGTCCTAATGTTTCTAAAATTGCTTGCAAATACACCTCTATCTTCCAAGATTTCTTGCAAAGTTCAACCTTACCAATTTGGAATAGATTCAGTAATAAAGGCTTTTGGCGTCAATTAACAGTAAGTCAACTAACCCTTGAAATGGAGTCTCTGAACCAATGGTGTATATTTTGTTAGTGCTTTCGTTATATACTCTGTGCGGAATAGTTTTGCTGCTCATGGCCTCAAGTAGGATTGGCTTGTTGAATATGTTCATTTTGCAAAAAAGATTCATCTATTATTTTTCGAAATAGGTCCGGGAAGGGCGGAACCCTGAGAAAACCATAACGGTTGACGGTGAGGTGAATAATGTTTCAGACGTCATGCTGATTGTCCAGGTATAAATGTTTCTCTGTCTTGTTCTTTTGAGGTTATTGATTTCTGATGTGCGAATGATAAATATTCTGTTAACTCAATATGCTGTTCACCATCGATATTTAGTTATTTACAGTATTAGACCATAATATCTTTGGCATTATAACATTATCAACAATGCTTTTTATGAATCAGACGTGGTTTGTTATGATTCATTGTTCGACTTCCATTCATTCTTGCAGGTTTGCTCATCAGGTGTTGATGCTGCTGCTTTAGATGATGAATATAAGAAAATGACTCAAGCCTTTATGAATGGAGCTGCTTCAAATTCTCCTCCTTTGCCTCTATCATTTTTGGTCGTTCAGGTAATAAGCTTGATCAATGCTTGGCATTCTGCAATACAATCAAATCACACAAAACAAAGCACAATAAAATCACACAGACGTGAAATCACTTATTTAACTGATATGTAGCTGGTTGAATGTTTTATATTTTTTCTCGCTAATAATATTGAGGCATTTTTCCATCCTTTTTGGTTGTTCTTTTGGCAATGTTTGATGTTAAGAGCCCTACGTTTTCGTGAAAGTGAGTAATTAATATTCAAGTCTTCGGGAATGAAAGGAAGTTCCCAAGTAAAAAAAAAATTTGTCTAACTAACACCTTGCGATAATAACTTGTAGTGGTTGTCCCCCTTTCATATTTTATTTAGAATTTATCCCCTCTCCAGTAACTTTCAGTTCCTGATTTATCTCCCCTACTTGACTAAAAAGAGGATAAATGTTAGCAAGATTAGTGGGGATGACAAAAAATAAATCAAATTAGTAAGGGTGGACAACCCTGTAATTTTCTCTAAAAAAACCTTTTCAATGCTCAGCCCAATTAAACGAGGAAAAGTGGAAAATTCATTCTGACAACATTTAGGTGCACCATCTTCATTAAAAGAAACCTCTCCTATGCATTCCGTATATATGTCACAGATGCAACCGAAGTGTTCTTCCTACTAGCTTATCACTTTCACTCCATAATCTGTTCAGTTTCTTATAAGTTTCACTTCGATATGATATGTGAAAACCATAGAAGCAATATTGGACTTTTCTGATGATAATTTGATATGCTTTATGTTTGATGGTTGTCATATTTGTTCAGGATCATACAGGTATATCAAATGTTGCTGCAGCTGATGCTCCACTCCGCCATTTACCATTATCAGCAGATCACAGTCATTCAGCTACAGAGTTGGCTGACGCTAAAGCTCTTAATGAATGCCGAATTCATGATTACATTAGCAACCTTAAGTTCTCTATATCACCGACTGCTTTCTTTCAGGTTTTTGCTAGAACTATTACCATGTTACAGTGTTAAAATATGTACTTTAATACATTGAAGTCACAATTAATAATTGAAATATAAATTTGCAGGTCAACACTCTGGGTGCTGAGAAGCTGTATTCACTTGCAGGAGATTGGGCTGACCTTGGTCCAGATACCCTGCTGTTTGACATATGCTGTGGGACTGGGACGATTGGTCTTACTTTAGCACATCGTGTTGGCATGGTAATAATTAGCATCCTTTGTCTCTGCCTTCCTTAATTTCGCACATCTATAGTTTAATCTTTGTCTAGTTTTTTTCCTATTCAATTGATATGACAGTTTGAACTTTTTCTCACATATGTGAGTTTTGATGTAAAAGACTGTTGTTAGGCTAAGATAAATACCCCAAGTCACCTAAAATGGCATTTTCTAGATGTCATGGGGCCGTAGTGAGAGATTACATAGAACCAACCTCATAGCACATCAGGGTGACTTTTTTTTATTATAAATTTATGATGCTGAACATGTATTTTCCGGTGTTGACACACCTGTTTGGTTCTTTGTTCTTGACATTTGGCAGGTTGTTGGCGTTGAAATGAATGCATCTGCTGTTTCTGATGCACAGAAAAATGCCGAAATCAATGGCATTAAAAACTGTAGGTTTGTCTGTGGAAAGGTAAGATGTTTTACCACTTGATATTACATATTGCAGGAAAATGACAATATCTATGACTTATAACATACTTTTTTTAGCAAAATGCAATTCAGTCATTGTACCAAATCAAAATACAAGACTTAGCATGATTAGGTGTATAAAGTGTGTCTAAACACAGCATTGAAGTACTTCAAGCTCTCTCCAATATTCTGAATGGTGCTTTCATCACCTTTTGAAATGCTGAAAATAGTAGTATATAGTAGAGCAGTGATGCACATTTTGCCAGTATAATAGGTACTGATGCACATTTTGACAACAAGAATCTCTGTTTCCCTTCTGTACGACAGGCGGAGAGTGTCATAAAGTCTTTGTTAAGGGAATACCTACGAGCACCTCAAGATCAAGATGATGAAGAGACTACAAATTTCTCAGACGGAGAAGATAAAGAAAATACCAAAGAGAACGGTAAAGACGCAGCTGCAGATAAAGATGCATCTCAAAGGGATGATAGAAATCCCGAGTCTAAGACATGTGCAAGCGAGGCTGCAGAAGGTGAGAATGCATCTTGCCCTGTAAAACATGATGAGGAGGAACCACAAAATCAACCGGAAAAGAGTCACAACTCTACAGAAGATATTCACGAGAAGAAACAATTTAAAAACGTTGTTGTTATTGTCGATCCTCCTCGTATGGGACTTCACCCGATTGTAAGTAACCACACAATTCTTCTTTTGGCGCCGTCTGAGTTTTTCATCTCTCACTATGTTATTATGTCTAATTACAGGTTACCAAGACACTAAGAACTCATGAACATATCCGTAGGCTTGTGTAAGTGCTTAAACCTTACAATTATTCTGTTCATGTCTCCTTTTGTTTTTCATGAATTGAAATTCTTTACTCTTTTTCTTTCAGATACATTTCGTGCAACCCCGAGACCCTAGTGGCCAACGCCATAGAGCTATGCACGCCATCACCATTGGCCGATAACGCCAATAAAGGAAACCGAGGTGGATTTGGTTGGAGGAAGATGAGCAGTGCGGGTCTGGCCCGCCAAAGAGCCAAGTCCATGCCAAACTCGGAACCTTTTAGACCGATCAAAGCAATGGGCGTCGATATGTTCCCACACACCGCCCACTGTGAACTGGTGATGCTCTTTGAGAGGTAAAACCTTACGATTTACGATTATACGGGTTCATTCGGGTTCATTCGCTTCCAGAGGATTTTTTACAGTAGCGAGAGACCTGAATGTAGCATCTCTGTTTTGATTGTTTCTTCATCTCATTTGATGTGCTTGTGGGTCTTTGGATATTGCTGAGAACTTGAGATGATGTATTAGTTTTTAAGTTATTTTTCTTCATAGGAAATATTGCTGGAGTTTTTTTTTGGGGTAAAGAGATGTGGTCTCTTAATTTAAGTTGGAAAAACTTCAGAACATCTAGAGACTACTTACACTTGGTCTCATTTCAAGAAGACTAACCACTTTTGTTAGTATATAAAAATAGTGTAATAATATATTAACTTTATGGATAAAGGACTATGTGATGTAAAGAACTAATTCAATGCCCTACAAAGCATAAACGTTGCCCTGTATGAGCATTATATTAGCCTATCTACTCGGGTTCGGCCCGGGCTTGACTCGTGAAAAGCTTGGCTCGAGCTCGTTCACTTTCTAAACGAGCCGAATATAAACACATTTTATAAGTGAGTCGAGCTTGAACGACTCGAGCTTGAGCATACCAATGTTCGGCTCGTAGAAAATATAAGCTCGGCTCGGGCTTGACTCGTTTATAAACGAGTCGAGCCGATCATATTCATAGGTTTGCTTAGAATTACAAGATATTTTTGTTAATCGAATTGAGCTTCCGCATGTTCGGACTCGTTAATAAATTTTAATTGAGTTTTAACATAATAAAATGTGTTAATACTTGATACGTTTAGAAAGTAAACGAGCTTGAAATGAACTTTTTTCGATTCGAGAAGCCCGATTAATATAATAGCCCTACAATGTTATTCTAGTTTATAGAGCTTTGGAATGCTCATGTTCACTTCGTTTATTAACGAAAACGAACCGATACTAAATTTTAACCGAGCTTAAGAATGTGTTCACATTCGGTTCGTTTAGAAAATGAACGAGCTTGAACTGAAAATTTTCTGATCCGAGAAGCCTGACTAATATAATAGCCCTAAGTATTATTCTAGCTTATCGAGCTTTGGAATGCTCAAATTCACTTCGTTTATTAATGAGTCGAGACTAAATTTTAGCCTAGTTTAAAAATGTGTTCACATTCGATTAATTTAGAAAATGAACGAGTTTGAAACAAATCTTTTTGCGAGTCAAGTCCAAGTTGCCTCATATAACACGCTATGACTATATAACTCAGAGTAACTAAGAAATACACTTCATTGAAAAAACATAATGGTAAATTATCTATCGAAGAGCGAAAAAATGATTGTCACAAAAGAAGAAGAAGAAAAAGAAAGAGAAGTAGATTTGAGAACTATATGACGAAACTAATTTGACCCGAAATCAAATTAACCTGAACTAGAAAACGAATGAACTCGGTTATGTTCTGATAATGTGATTGAAATGACTCAAAAGTCATGTCGTAAACCGACATGAAATGACCCGATAACCCGAGTTTCAGAAACAACAAATTCCTAGAATACCAAACTTTGTAAGAGTACCAAGTAAACTCGACAACACGAACACTATAAACGTAATATGTTCATGGTGCTCGTGTTTGAGTTTACATTCGTTTTTGTTTTTTTGTCTCAACTAGCTCGTGTCCATGGTACTCGTGCTTAATTGATTTAGGTTTTTCTTTTATTACAGTTAACTAAAACATAAAAATGGCTTCACCCACAAATCCTTTTTTTCCATTGATTCACATATAGCTAGATGACTTTTGTATATATCTACTCCTATTGGTTCTATATTGACTTCCATTTTTCCTTGGACATTTATCTTATTTTTGTATTCAAGACACTCAATCACATATAATATAGTCAAGAACTTATATGTATAATTTTACCATTAAAAGAAGAAGAAAAATTAGTCCAATAATCCAATACCTAAGTTAGTATTGTTCATCCGGTCTGAACTGGACTGAAAATTTATTATAAGATCATACCTGAATATCCGGTTTAGGTCCGGTCCTGACCGATCAACGGTCCCTATCGATTGAACCAAACATCTATATTTTTGTTTGGGTTTTTTCGGTTCAAAATTAGACCATTTAAAAAAATGATAAACCGGACAATACTTACCCTAAATTCATCTTAATTGATCCTTAATTTAGGGTTCTTGATTGATAAACCGGACCGGATTTTTTTTATTTGAGTTTGAAAAAAATATAGTTTCTTCTAGCTATAGTTGCAGCTACCCTTACTCATCCCCTATAAATACACACAAATCTCACACAAATCTCACACAATCTTCTTCACCCACATACACAACTAATATTGTATACATTCTAAGCTTGTCTTCAACCTTGAGTTTTTGAATTTGCTCCAATGGCTTCCTCCAACAAATCCGCAATATCAGTCTTATTCCTAGCCATCAGCCTTGTGTTCTTTGCTGGAGCTTCGACAACCACCGAAACATGCCCTCTCACGAGCCTCGCCCCCTCGCTTCTTGCGGGTTACCGTTGATCTCCCTCGGATCCCCGTGTTGCAACTGCTTCAACGGCCTTACCGACCTCCAAGCTGCCGTCTGCCTCTGCGCCACCATTAAAGCTAATGTTTTCAACCTCGTTGCCGCCATTGATGTTTTCAACCTCGTTACCGCCGATGTCCACGCTATCATCGCAGACACGCTTGGCAACTGTAACCGTCTTGTACCCTCTGGCTTCACTTGCGCCTAATCGACTTGTTTGCCCTAACACTAAATCGTGTATTTTAATTCAATAAGTTTCCTTACTTGTACGTACTTACGTACCTACTTGTACGTGCATGCATGCATGCATGTCAAGGGGAAATATCGTTATGTTTCGGTTATTGTTGTTGTTTGCTTTCCTCGTACTAGCTTAGTTTAAGTTAGTTTCAATTCTAATCGTGTAAGTTGGTGACTGTACTTGTAGCTATCAACTTATGAATTGAAACCATATTGTACGTGCATGGGCATGCAGCTTCTTATATGTCTAAAATTCTTAATTAGTTTGCATTATATCCATTTACGGTTAAAAAGTAGTTTATGAGGATCTAACTAAAATTAACACCGAGTCAAGTCCGAGCCAAGTCTGAACGTATTCCGGATTTCCGCGGAGTACAACCGAACAAGAACGTAATTAAACCGATTCATAAATAGACCTAGCAAATCAATTAACACATACAATTAAGCACATAATTGATTTAGTGTTTCATAGATTTTAGGGTTTGATTTAGCCTTTGAATTAATCGATCCTCAACTCCCTATACTCAAAATGACAGCTCTATAATCTGAATTCATACCCCCTCATGAGAGGGGGGTATGAATTCAACTACTTATTTAACTACTTATTTACTCGATCTTAATATAATAATATATGTTTTTAGATACTTTAGATGGTATTTTTTTTATAAATTTAACACTTGTGTTAATTAATAAGTTTAATAAGCATATTCATATGGATTTAGATGAATAATTAAACTCTATCAAATTGTTTAAATATTTTTGTAAGTTATACAAAAATATTGTAAAAATTGATGTTCTTGGTGTTTATCTCGATCAAAACCCTAACCAATCTAATATTAAAAAAAAAAATTATAAACCGCCGGTTTAGGTTAATCTAAACCGCCAGTTTGGTAGGCGGTTTATAAAAAAAATAATCGGAAACGAAACCAAACCGGCGGTTTGAGGAGCAAACCGGCCTGTTTGGTCCATTTAAAAAAAAACTCAAACCGACGGACCGCCGGTTTAGGTTTGGCCAAATACCAAACCTAAACCTAAACCGGTAACCCACGGTTTGGCCAAACCGGCAATCATAAACCGCCGGTTTCCGCCAAACCGGACCCATGACTAGTTTCATAGATTTGATTTTTTTTATGAAAGCGTACGTTTATAAGTCAGAAAAAAGGATCTATAAATGTCTACTAGACTAGGTACTCAGTGCAACGGAAGGAGGAGAGAAGGAGGGAAGAAAGATTAGTGAAGATGAATTCCAAGGATCTTGGGCCAGGTGCATGAGTCGGCGGAGTGGCCTTTCCAATCTGAGACGTGTTGTTTTTTTTCATGAGAATGGTGTTGTAGGCGCAGGCGGTGACCGTGGTATAGGTGTTGTTGAAGATGAGATCATTCCTAGCCTTGTAGGTGAAGTGGATGAATGTAGTGATGCTAGAGATGCGGACATAGTTGATGAGACTATGTTTGGAGTTGCTTTGAGATCCAAGTCAACTCCACAAGTTAGGGGTGTAGGGGTAGGGCGGGGTAAGTCATGTCCATCTCGAGACAATGTCAAGAATAGTGGAGGTGAAGGAGCATGCCGTCAAAATATAGGATTCATCTTCAGGATGAAGGAGGCACAACTTGCAGGTGTTATTGGAATGGCATTCTAGATGTGAAGTTTGGAGAGGGTGGGCAGTCTATGGTGACCAGCAAGCTAGGTGATGAAGCTACATTTAGGAGAGTTGAGTCCCTTCTAAATAGGAATGCACCAGGGGGTGATGGGGCTTGGATTCTGGAAAAGGTTATAGGTTTTGCTGTGGAGAAAGAGTCGTTAAGGTTGGTGATAGAGTCAATGATGTTGCTAGAATGTCCGAAGGTAAGGAGCTCGTCCTTGGTCTTGATGATCGTGTTCCAAAGGTGGCTATAAGAGGCTTTGGGAGAGCAGTTCCTTATGAAGATGTTTTCGAGAGTGATTAGAAATCCAGGAGTACCAAATGTTATGGTTGTCAGTGGCAATCTTGAAGATGAATCTAGTGATGTTGGCTTTATTCCAAGAGATGAGCTCTTTGAATCCTAATACACCTTCATTGAGAGGATTGCAAACCTTCTTCCAAGCAACAAGAGAGCGATTACTACCCTCTTTCCCCGACCAAAGGAAGGATATGAGGATGCTTTGAATTTTATCAATTACAGTGGAAGGGATGAGGAAGATTGAGCTCCGGTAAGCCTGAATAGACATAAGAATAGAAGAGATGAGTTATTTTCTTACAGTATAGGACAAGAGCTTGGCACTCCACAATGGATCATTTTAGTGATGTTGTTTATGAGAGGTTGAAAGTTAGAGAGATTGAGCCGTTTGCTTCCAACAAGGACACCGAGGTAGTGGAATGGGAGGAGATCTCTAGGAATGCCAAGGGTGTGTGTAAAGTTGTTTTGCTCCACGTCAGTAAGGCCTCCCAAAAAGATGGAGGATTTGGAAAGGTTGATCCTTAGTCCCGAGTGGATGCCGAAATCATCATGGGTGTTCTTTAGGGTGAGGATGGATGTGAGGTCACCTATGCAGAGGAGCATGAGGTCGTCGGCAAAGCACAAATGAGTGATCCGTGGAGAGGAGGATTTGGGGTGTAGATTGAAGTTGGGATAGGTAGTATTGTTGTGAATCATTGTAGAGAGATATTCCATGGCGATGACAGATAGGGAGGGAGAGAGGGGGCAACCTTGTCTAAGCCCCCTCGTCCCTTTGAAGAAGCCTTCAAGGTTGTCGTTGACGTTGATGGAGAAGGAGGTGGTAGTGATGCAAGCTTTGATGAGGTTGATGAAATTAATGGGGAAGCCACATTGATCAAGGACAAAGAGGATGAAGTTATGGTCGATAGAGTCAAAGGCCTTGCGGATGTCCACTTTGATGGCACGTCGGGGTGAGATATTCTTCCTATTG
Organism: Fagopyrum homotropicum; assembly: GCA_033239125.1. Classification (NCBI taxonomy): domain Eukaryota; kingdom Viridiplantae; phylum Streptophyta; class Magnoliopsida; order Caryophyllales; family Polygonaceae; genus Fagopyrum; species Fagopyrum homotropicum. The sequence goes on along the minus strand of BSWB01000001.1, from coordinate 1,477,521 downwards.
TAGTTTTTGAGGAGTTCTTGGCATATGAGGATATTATGCTTGATCGATCGGCCTTTGCCGAAAGCACTTTGGCAGGAACCTATTATGTCAGGGAGGACATTTTGGAGGCGGTTAGAAAGGAGTTTGGCAATAATTTTTGTAAATGGTGCCACAACAAGAGATGGGGCGATTGTCGTCCGGGGATGTAAGGTTATCAATGTTGGCAATGAGGGATAGGCTAGTGTGTTTGATTTGTCTCAAAATTCTTCCAGTGGCAAAGAAGTGAAGGATAACATTAGTGAAGTCATCCTTGACAATGTGCCAAGAGCTCTTGAAGAAATGAGCATTGTATCCAACCGGTCCAGGAGACTTGTCATCAACGATGGAAATAATGGCATCCTTATCACTAGGAGTGAAATGTAAAGATAGAGATCGTCTTGAGAGAGAGTGGGGAGAGAGATAAGTGGGGTAATGTGATGGGGGTTAATAGGTTTGGGACCTAGAATAGAAGTGAAGTGGTTAATCAAGGGGGAGGAGGAGATAGTGCTTGGGTAGTGGGAGAGGTTGCCTCTTAGGTCGTTAAGTGCATAAATTTTTGTTGGCACAGTTCCTCGCTTTTATGCTCCTGAAGAAGAAAGAGTGGTATTGGTTGCCATACTTGATCCACTTAGCTTCAACAATTTGGCAGTTGTGGTATTAAGTTGATAAGAGCTAAGTATAGGTCACAAAGTGCAATGCTCTCAGCAAATGGAAGGATCATCTCAGGATCTTAAACGGTACTTCACCTATTGAGTTTTTTTCAATCTTTACCACTTTAAACATTTATTATAGAAATTTTTTTTAAAAAAAAAGTTTACTTAGCTAATCTGGTCAAACTATTTTATCTGTATTGGATAATACAGATTAATATTCTCTAGAAATAAGGAAATAAAATTTATTTACGAATTTCCAAAAATATATATATCTATGTTCGATTTTCTAAAAAGAATTATTTTAGTTCAGGAGCTTATATTTTATCCCTTTTCTCTTTTCCAAAGAAGTCGAAGTCCCACCCTGCGCCGCCTCTCTACCGTCGCCGTTCACCGCCGGTAACCGCGTTCAGTCCTCCACTTCCTCCTTCAAATTCCGATTCGTTAACAACTGGTATATTCTACTTGCAATTCTCTTATAATTTCGATTTTGATAGAAAAAGTTGCTAGGTTTCGGGTGATTCAGTTACTCTCCTCCCGCTGTTGAATCGTAGTGAACTTGAAACCTTGCTGTGATTGAATTTGTTCTGAATAATTATCAAATCACAATCACCCTCACAGTTGCGCTCCCGTATTGAACCTAAGATTGCGGCATCGATTTAACATGAATAGGAGTTCAAAGGTCTTGCCTTTTAGGCAACATTGGGGCAAATTAGTAGAGCAATCTGGTATCTAATATGTAAAGCCCTTATTTAAAGCAGACATATGGATTTGTTTGTTAAACTTGTTGATGGTTGATAGGGCCTGATATGTGATACTGATAATGCTGGATACAAAACTCTAATAGAACTGCATGCTGCTAACAGTGATTGTAAATCCCCCTCAGCTCAAACTCTTGTTTGTCATCATGGTGGCGAAAGATTTTGGCTCGTGGTTTCCATTAAACTGGTAGTTTAGCTGTTTAGTTTATGTTACGATGTTCCCTCGATACTTCTTGACTTCTTGTTGGTGTTAAGTCTCTGTCAAAGATAATATAGCCAATCACCTTGAATGAAAGTTGGACTGTGACAATATGAACCTATCCAGACATGTTGTAGAAGCACTAGCTTTTTGAAACTTATATTGAAGGTTATGTTTATTCGTGTAGTTGCCTAGTTGGTGTCTATGAATTTGCAGATTTCCTCTTCCTAGTTATTCCTTAGTTCTGTTCTTCATTTTTGTCCCCATCATCTGAGTTTATAGGTTTAGGAGATAGTTGTGTCTGTTATGATAGGAGAAGCTACAAGTTGTAGTTCTGTCCCTGATTTTCAATCCCTTTTCCCTGTTCCTAATGTAACTATGTAAGTGATATGACATGCCAAAGTAGGGTCCGTTTGGTAACGCCAGTTTATATGTATGAAGCTGAAGATAACGAGAATTATTTAGATGAAGAATCAAAGAGATGAAATTGTTTAAGGAGACGAGTATGAAAAGAAGTGAAATGAGTGTTTGGTAAAATGAGTATGATTGTGAGTAAAATTACGAAAAAGTATGCCTTAATTTTTTTGTAAATGAAAGAGATGAAAAAAGAAAGAGGGTAAGATTTTAACCTCAATAATCCTTATAATCCAACTTCAATAGGATTACACAATTCTCATAATCTAATTCCCTTAAGCTTCATAATATAATGTCCTTCCTCTTCTTCGTTCCCTTACCAAACGAGATTAAGTGGATTATTTTCCCCTTTTAATTCGTATAATCTTAATTCTCTTAAATTTTTTATCTACCAAACAGGGCCGTAATCTGATGGCCTGTAAATTTACCAATATATGCTCATGTTATTTTTTTGGGATTATCTAGTAATTATCAATGCAATGCAATTGTTGAGTTTGAGCATAACCTCTGATTGAGATTTGACAGCGGCTAATTACAAATAGTTTTTGCTGTCATAATAGAACCAGTAAACATCAGCAAGATCTGTGAAATGAATTCACAGCAAATTCAAAAGACAAACTCGGAGCAATCTCCTTCATTTGATGATGTTTCAAAGCTCTTCGCTTTACCCCTTTCTGAAGCTGCTGATATCCTTGGCGTTTCTGCTGCTGCTCTGAAAAAAATATGCATTGATAACGGTCTTGACAGATGGCCACACCGCAAGTATCTATCTGGGAAAACCATTGAAGAAATAAAGAAAGAAGCTGCACGAGAAAGAAACAAAGCACTTTCAAGCTCTAGGAACAATCTCTCTTCAGGTTCAATCTCTAGTTCCCAATTCAAAGACAAGTCGCTAAAATCTCCTCAGGAGATGTCAAAGTTAAACTTCCAACAGCAGTCCGGAAGTAGGAGTGTCTTCACATTACGGCCCCACCAGGACGCTTTTACTTCAAACTATGCTTTTGAATCCTCATCAGGTTTGGATGAATTCAAATATGGATTTCCATCAGATGGATTAGCAGAATTGAGTAATAAATGGTGGGGAAGTGATAAATCTGAATCTAAGAGTAGTATTAGTGATGATGGTACAAAAGCTGATACCGAAATAGGTCCGTTATCAGCTATTCGAAAACGAGCACTGGAAGAAGGGCAAGAAACTCTCAGGTTTGGTTTCTGGAATGGATTTGGAGGTGAGAAGATTGGCAAAAAAGAGAAATTGTTGCTTACTCGAATATTCGGATAAGTTTTGCAGAAGATCCTAATATCTTATCAAAGTATGATTTCTTCTGGGAAAGTTAGACTGTTAGATCATGAGATGAATTTATGTTCATTCTTGTAATCCTTTGTATAATGGATACTAATGGCATTAGCAGAAAGTTTAAGATCTTTATCATCATTTGAAGCTGTTTCATGATGATATCTTGGCAAAAATCTTGTAGTATTTGAGTATTTTGTGGTTATTTGTAGCCTAGATTGAAAGTAAGAATTGCCTTGAACATCAACGAGATTAATGTAGTGTTGGGTCCGGTTTAGGGGAGATTAATGTAGTGTTGGGTCCGGTTTAGGGCAAACTACCGAACTAGCGGTTTAGGTTTGTCGGTTGGCCAAACCGCCGGTCGAGGCCAAACCTAAACCGGAAGCTAAACCGCCGGTTAAACCGCCTAACAAAACCGGCGGTCTAACCGCCTAACCAGACCGCCGCGGTCTGATTAGTTTTTTTATTTTAATTTTTAAAGTGAGCAAACCGGCGGTTAACCGTCAATTTGGTCCGGTTAGTTTTTTTATTTTAATTTTTGAAGTGATCCAACCGGTGGTTAACCGTCAATTTGGTCCGGTTTGGTAAAAAAAAAAATTCTTACAAATTGTTGCTATTTACCGCCGGTTTAGCTTTTCCCGGTTTAGGTCGAGGCCAAATCTAAACCGGCGGTTCACAAACCTAAACCGCTGGTTTAAGTTTGCGACCCGCGTCTAGATTAATGCACAACTTTCTATTAAATGAACTGTGCATGATTCTTGTTTTTATGGATTCCTTTCTCTCTATACAGTAATGAGAAAGTTGAGGTAATATTATATAGATTGACATGTTATACTGTGACATACTCTGACCATTTTGGCTTCTCTTCCAATGTTTAATGCATACAACTATAAGCATGTGATTTCGGTTATCCGTATCCGCAAATAAGAATCTTCTTCTCCTTAAACATATAGCTCTGTACAACATTACAATAAACCTCCATGTTGATTATGTTCTGACAACAAAAAAACACAATACATGCTCCTCAAATCTGGATTTTCCTTTCTAGTTATGTATATGTTTATAAGAAAAGAATACACAAATAATATAATCTTATTGAATTTCTTCCTCAATAATTGATCAGATCCCGAGTAGTTCGGCTAAAATAATGCCCATATAGTATTATTTCAGTCGAACGAGCCAAGCAACGGGCCGAACCCGAGCCGAGCCTAAATTTTATACGAGCTTTAAAATGTGTTTATATTCAGCTTGCTTAGAAAATGAACGAGCTCGAGCCGAGCTTGTAACGAGCCGAATGCGAACCGAGTTCGAGTAGCTTGTGTATGATATGTGAGATGTATACCCTGGCCATTTGATTTCTCTTCCAAAGTTTAATGCATACAACTGTAAGCATGTGACTTTATATCTGCAAATAAGAATATTCTTCTCCTTAACATATAGAAAGCTGGTTACACCTTTAAAATGAACAATAATTTATTCCATACAATAGCTCTGTACACTATTACAATAAACACTCATGTTGATCATGTTCTACCCATAAAAAAACACAATAATGCTCATGACATCAATTCTAGATTTCCCTTTCTAGCTATGTATATGTTAATAAGAAAAGAATACACAAAATATGTAAACTTATTAGATTATTCCTCTATAATTTATTGGATTAAGAGGGTATATGGCTAGGTTATAAGGAGGGTTTACTAAAGGGGTTTTGATCTACATTCCGGGTCAATAACGCGCGGCCCATACGTTTATTCTCGCACATACACGTTAAAGTACATCCATCTTGCTCGGAGAACATGTCTTAAAAACCCGGAAAACCCAATTAGATGGAGTATTAGTGTTCATGTCTACGATCAATGTCTTAAGACCAACAAGTTGGATAAATCAGAACTTTATAATGGTCAATATATCGTGGAGGTTCGTACGATTTAGCGTATATGCTCATTAAGCCTAACTCCAATACATAATTTCAGTGTGATTTCATTCTAAAATCAACAGCAAAGCTTATATACTAGACATGTGGTATATTGTTTACAATTTCGGTTAAGCTTCACGATAATGTTAGGAACATGACTATGGTGTTATAAATCTTTAACATCACCAATGATTGGAAACTCATATATTGGGCTCAATACGTTCGTTATATGCTTGATGTGGAGTTATGTATCTATAGAATTTCGGTTTATGATAATGTTAGGAACAGAATTACGGTGTTATAAATCTTTATCATAAACAATGAGTGGATCATAACATGTTAAATTTACTACACTGTGACATTTATTCGTTATGAATCACTCTCAAATCTCTCATCTTACAACCGAGTTCGTGATAGTGCAAGGAATGTAACGTGTTATGAAATCTTTAACATTAACAATGATAAATTTGTTAAACTTATATATTAGGCTTGTTACGTTCGTATCACCTTACGGTCATACAACCCTACTTAACCCGAAATAAGACGATCAAAGAAGATCGATCCGTACAAAATCCGATTCCACGTATCGGGCAATCCCGGCAAACACCAATGACTACAATCCATCCTTTCAAAGAACAACCTCTTATCTTCCTCGGACAACACTTGACCATGCTTGAACCTATAAACCGACGGATGTGCGTCTATACGATAACTCGACATCTTAGTGATATTCAAATAGCTTACGTGGACACCATCTCCACCGTTCATTTCCTTAATCTTACTCTCCACGACGTCGATCATCGACTGTGGGTAGCTCTGAATGTAAGACTCATCTTCGAATGGACGGGTGACGTTGAGACACGACTGCCGATTCTTATGCTCCGTTGATATGCTACGAAAGAATACTTTTGTCTTTGTGGGGTCTACGTTGTGGGTCAGCCAATTTGACCACGTGGACAATGCTCGATCGTAGGCTACTTCTGTCTGCATCTCGTTTAGCTGTTCTCCGTTGTACTCGATCACGTCCCATCTGCGGGTCAGACGGTGAATAAATAATATTATGCTCTTAATCATGCCATTACGTACTTTTATATATATATATATATATATATATATATATATATATATATATATATATATATATATATATATATATATATATATATATATATATATATATATATATTATGGTCATTATCATGCCATTACGTACTTATATTTGTTTATAAAATACTAGGGCATGCATGTCACATTTTATAAAGAAACCACTATCCGATTTACTAGGTTTTCCGATCCGATCCAATCCACGAGAGTTGTTAAAGTTCATTGAACTGTGAATCAGGGTATTATGTATACGAATGTATATGCGTGATAGACTCATGTTCACATAAGCCTAATATAATTTTATCTTAAAATCAATTGACGGCAAAGAAAAGTATAACGACCTTACACTTGTAATCATATTCAAGTAGCTAGATATAAATATTAGAGAAAATTGCCTAAACACTACCCAATCTTTTAGGCTGACTAAACTTTAGTACATCCATCGTTTAAACTATCAAAACGATACCTTACCTATTAAATCCGACCAAAGATTAGCATATTAATTATCATCTAGAAGCTATCATTTATTTGATTGAATGAGCAAATGAAAGTGGTTGACAGTTTTTCAATTGTGAAAACCGTCAACCACTTTCATTTGCTCCTCCAATCAAATAAACAACAACTTTTAGATGGTACTTCAGATACTGATCTTTGATCGGACTAAATAAGTGAGATAGACAATTTTCTCCAAATATTATGCTAGGTGAACAACCTATGACCTAACAACTAAAATATGTAAACAAAAATTCCAACATTAAGCCTATCATCAAGAACAATACATGTATAAAATATAGAGAGAGGTTGAGATCCAAGATAAATATTTTATAATATAATGCACGTTAGTCCATACACTAACACTCTTAACAGCTAGCTAATTAGCACTAACAGCTAGCAACTAAGTGTAATTTAGAGTTTCTTGATTAAATAATTAGCAGGTAGCTAGGTGCTTACGATTTGAACTTGCCGATGTGAGTCCACCAGTGGCCGGAGTTGAAGAGCATAACGTCGGCACCACGCCATTTCTCCGAACACGGATCGAGCTTGTCGAGAGAGAGCACAATCTTCCCGCTCTTGTGCTTCTCGTCCTGGTGCACTAGGAATGGCGCCCAATAGAACTCCAACGTGAACTCATAGTCCTATACACAAAAATGAGCTGAACATGAGCTTATCAAATCTCAGTTCAGTTCTAAACGAGCTGAATATGAGCTTATCAAATCTTGACTCGAAAATCATTGATGACTAAGTAAGTCAACTTTAGTAGTTTTGACTTCAGCTTTAAAAAAGCTCAGATAAGTTTATTGACTTTACTAAATAAGTCGAGGATAAACACAGTTACTAGACATGAGCGTATCAAAACTTGACTCGTTTTACTTCATTCTTACCTTGGCTTGAAAGATCTTGTAAGCCGGGTTATCGGCGTCGATACGAGACCGGTTCCGATCCGGGAGGGAGGTGTAGAGAAGGCAAGTAAGAGATTCCCATTGGTTTCTATTGAGTGAATCTCCAACTATGATCATCCTCTTCCCTCTTAGCTTATCCAACATGTTTGTCCCATTAAACCTTAAACACAACATAAAATAACGTTTTCAATAACAAAAAAAACAAGAAAAAAAACTCAAAAACAACCAACAAACAACTTAACTAAATCTATACATACAATGGGATGTGACAATCATCGGATTCCCAACTCCAACCATCGTACTCCAAATCCGGCCGACCATTTCTCCGGCAACTCATCTTCTCTTCGATAAACGGACAATCATCGACACGGTATCTCGGATTCTCTTCAGGCTTATAAACCCATTTCCCTTCATACATTTTACACTTGGAATTCTTCTCAGAAAAAGTATTACTAGTTTCATTCGGTGGCACTATGGTGGTTGAACGGGAGGAGATGAAAGCTACCACGGTGGTTCTAACTTGGAGGTTGTCGGTGAAGAAGGCGGCGAGGAGGAAGAGGCCGAGGAAGCCTCCTAGAGTCCAAAGCTTCCATATTTCGTTAATGGCGGAATTCTTCAGTCCCATGGATTGCTTATTTTCTTTTGGTTTGTTTGATGGGTTTTGTTATAGATAATATATGATATTAATAGAGTTGAATAGAGGTTTCGTAAATTTGAGACTAAGTAGAAATTTCAAAATGGTAAGGGCAATAGGGAACAAATGCGTAAGATAAGGTCTTGAAAATAATATAGTTTATTGCGTGATTTGCGACATTATATGGGGTGTTATACATAATAATAAACAAATTGTATAACGAGTTTAGTATATAACGTTGGTGAATAGTGAATTGTTACTATTATTGTCGGTTGGTTTTAAAATGGAATATATTGGACTTATTTGTTGGACTCGGCTTAACCTGCATATACATTTGGACTGATGAGCCGAGCATCGGCATGCTCAAGCTTGACTCGTTTATAAACGAGCCGAGCTTGAGCTGGGCCTAAAATTTTTACGAGCTTTAAAATGTGCTCAAACTTGGCTCGTTTAGAAAGTGAACGAGCTCGAGCTGAGCTTTTGACGAGCCGAGTCCGAGTAGCTCGGTAAAATAATGCTCATATAGTGTTATTTTAGCCGAACGAGCCGATCTTTACCAGAACGAGCCGAGCATTGACATGCTCAAACTCGGCTGGTTTATAAACGAGCCGAGCCCGAGCCCGAGCCTAGCTTTAAAATGTGCTCAAGCTTGGCTCGTTTAGAATGTGAACGAGCTCGAGGCGAATCTGAGTAGTTTGTCTCGTATTACAGCCATATTCGAACATGCGATGGTGCTTTTACATAGTTTATTTGAGTTCGGCTCATGAAAAGCTTGATTCTACCATGTTCAACAAGTCAAACTAGAATATATTTTGAAGCTAGGCTTATTCGAGTATAATAACATTGTAGGGTGGCTATGTTAGTCGAGTTATTCGAGCTAGCTTCTCCACTTTTTAAACTAGACAAATATAAAGATGTTTAATTTAAATTCGGTTAGAGTTTCGATTATGTTATGCTCTTACATCGTGTAACCGAGAGAGAAAAGACAATACGAGTGATTAATCGAGTTCATTGCATCGTATATGAAACTTTAATGTCGTTGGGATGAGTTAGCACCTGATATAGGTCGTGAGTAGGGTTGTTCATCGATACAGATCCGGATAATAACACGTTATTTGGATCAAGTCTTTGTGGTATAGGAACCGGATAGTAACGTGTTATTTGGTGTTGATGAATTTCATCATTTTCATTTTTTTCCTTTTCATATAATTTATTAACTTTTATTTTTTATATGTAAATTAGAAAAGTCATTCTTTAAAGTTGCTATAAGATAGATTGATAGGAAACCATTGTAATCAAAAGCCATTCCCTACCAGTTCATGATTTTCACCAAATACCATCAATAATTTGATAAAAGTTAACTAAAAGGTGTTAGTAAAAAATAAAAGTGTTTTTCTTCTCCAAATATGTCAAGAAAATTAGTTAAATGAAGTAGGGTCCGTTTGGTAAGTAAAAATTGTCGTATACTAAACCGAAGGTAAATGATTTTGTTGATGATGAAGATTCGAGGAGGTGAGGAATAGCCGATTTTTTTTAAAAAAAATAATTTTTGAAAAAATGTGATCTTTCTAAAATTTTTAGTAATTTTTTTTCCATGAATTTTCGCCCATTGTTTGAAAAAGTTTCGTATGTAGGAGTAGGAGAATTTACAAGAGGTGGTCAACTCAACCAGAGAATGCAAGAGTTACAGTAAGAGCAAAAGAGATATTTGAGCCGCCCACCCCCCCCCCCCCCACCCCAGGCCGCCCATGGTGAGCAGTAAAGTTCTTATGACAAGAATTAATGGCGGAGTGGGCGAAAGCAATGAGGTGAAGTTATTATTGTAGATGGGCACATTTCAAGCCTTTCAGGTGAAGTAGATGTAGGTGGTGATCGAGGAGACTCTGATGCAAGTCATGAGCTTTCGCTTAGAGGAGGGTTGGGTCACTTGGGAGCTAAGCCAGACCCAAAGGTTATGGGAGTAAGGGTAAGGGTAGGGTAATCTGGTCCAACGGAAGATGATATCAAGCACAAGGCTGGTGTAAGTGCACTCATTCCAAAGGTCACCCTCGTCCTCTTGGTGGTTTATGTAAAGCTTGGAAGTATCATCAGAAATAATGTTCAAATTTAGGAGCCTTGTGAGTGTTGGAAGTCTTTAATAGCTAGCAACCCATGCAATGAAGCCCACTTTGGTATATTGAGGTCATGCCATATCATGTTAAGTGTGGTGGTGTTTGAAGGAAGGTTGAAACTTCTTTAGGAAGGTATAGGCATACGTGGTAGAGAAAGACCCGTTTAAACGTGATATACTCATTGAAAGTGGGTTAAATTGACATCATAATCTATATTTACGTGTATAGATCGATTCATGGTTAACCGTTATCGAATACAAATCACACCAAAACCGAATAGAAATACATTTTCCTACCTTGTGTAACACACGAACCCGGTCCAAACAAAAATCATACTTGGCCAGGGCTAAGATGATCAAAGAAAAGAGAAGCATACAAAATCCGGTTCCACGTGTCAGGCAATCCAGGTAAGCACCAATGACTACAGTCAATTCTTTCCATTATCAGCCGTTGATATTTCTTCATTATGACGTCACCGTTCTTAACCCTATAAATCGACGGATGTGCGTCTTTCCGATAACTCGATAGCTTAGTGATGTTCAGGTAGCTTACGTGGACACTATATCTGCCGTTCATTTCCCTAATCTTGCTCTCCAGTACGTCGATCATTGATCGCCGGTAGATTGGAGTGTACGATTCGTCGAGGATCGGACGGCTGGCGTTGAAACACGTCTGTGGTGACTTGTGCTCCGGCGAGATGCTACGGAAGTATACTTTGGTTTTGGTGGGGTCTACGTTGTGGGCCAGCCACTTTGTCCACGTTGTCAATGCTCGATCGTAGGCTACTTCTGTTTGCATTTCGTTTACATGCTCTTTCTCGTATTCAAACAAGTCCCACCTGCGCGCCTCAAATTTGAAAACATCAACTTAGAGATTTTTGCTTAAAATTTCCGTAATCTTCGTTCTCCATAAATCTCATAAATTCCGTAATTTGCCCTTATCGAAGACACCCTTAGACATAATTCAGAAAAGTCTTAAGTATAAGGACAACTTTCAGAAAAGTCTAAAGTACAGAGGCAACATTTACATACATCTAATTCTACGTGCTATGAGACTAACAATTGAAAATATAACTTTCGAGATTTTTACGAGAATACATCATTTTTAAACATTTAAGATTTAAGATGAAAGAGCCGAACCCGGTTAGCTTAGCTGGTATTCATCTCTAGTCAAACCCGGTTAGCTTAGCTGGTATTCTAGTATAACAAACTCACTCTTATTTCTGCTAAAAGAGCCGAACTGTAACATGTCTAGACTCGAACCGTATATAAACGAGTCAAACCCGAATAACTCAACTCGTATAACATCCTATTCGTATATTATTTACTAAGTTTCTATGTGAGACAAATACCATCATGAGTGACTATAAAAAGAATAGTGATGTTGGGATAAATAATGTTCAATTAACCAAAAAAATGAGAGAAACTCAAATCACATCATTCAATTAGCCTTCATGCTGCCATCATTTTACCTTATATCATACGTCTTATATATAATTATAAAATAGACCTTTATAAACAAAATCATTATACCTACTCGCAATATTATGTTTAAAGGGACCCAATTTAAATTAGTGAAAGACAACTAATAATCAAGCTTAATTAGTTATTATTGAGTTATTTTTGCCGTAATTGATGATATAAGAAATTAATTATAATGGATATATGATTTTTCTTTTTTCTCTCCATAAGAAAATGACGTGATTTAATATAAAGTATTGATAAATTGCATTAAAGTATTGATTAAAAAGGTATATTTAAACTCATTTTAATATTAATTTTAAATATGATATAAATGCTATTCTTATACTTTAGATTTTTTGGATAATATCTTTTTTTATTTATAAGTTAACATTTATTGATATTTTAAGGAGAAAATAATAAATTATTTATATTATTAAATATTAAATAATTATTAATGATATTTTAAAAATAATTTTTTTTCAAATTATTATGAATGGTGGAAAGATATATATAAAAATTATTAAAATTATAAAAATCACAAAAATTATAAAATTAATAACATTTAAAAATTAAAAAAATTCTTAGTCATAATCAGAAAAAAAAGTATAAAGAATCTGGACACTTTTTGAATATTAAATAGTATTTTATTTATAATATTAGACAATAAATATCAAACTTGAAATGTAAAATTATGTAGTAATAATGGTTCCGTTTGGTAGTACCATAAATTAAGGAGATTAAGATTATGAGAATTAAAAGGGAGAAATAATTCTCGTATTCTCGTTTGGTAAGAGAATTAAGGAGAATAAATGGTTAAATTACGAAGTTTAAGGGAATTAGATTATCAGAATTTTGTAATACTGTAAAACTCTGATTATAGAGATTATTAAGATTATTGAGGGTCAAATCTCACTTTTATCCTCTTTTTTCATTTCTTTCATCTATAAAAAAAATATTACTCATACTTTTTCGTAATTTTACCCACAGTCATATTAATTTTACCAAACACTCATTTCACTTATATTCATATTCACCCTTTTAAACAATTTCATCCACTTAATTCTTCGTCTAAATAATTTCTTTCATCTTCATCTACGTAATGATAGAGATGCTAGCAAGTAAAAATAACATTTATGCAGAAAAAATGAGAGATATTGATTTATTTAAATAGTGCTTACGATTTGAGTTTGCCGTTGTGAGTCCACCAGTGGCCGGAGTTGAAGATCATAATGTCGGCGCCATGCCATTGCTCCGACGAGGGGTCGAGCTTGTCGAGGGAGAGTACCTTCTTCCCGCTGCGGTGGTTCTCGTCGAGATGCACGAGAAACGGGGCCCAATAGAACTCTAACGTGAAGTCATAGTCCTATACATCAAATGATGTATATATTACTTTGATATGAATATATATTGTGTCTTGCGTGATAAGTGAAAAAAGTACACCTAGTTGACCCGTGACATGTGTATATATATATATATATATATATATATATATATATATATATATATATATCTATATATATATATATGGTTTTCACGAGAACAATCTTATTGTGTATCATGAGAACAATCTTACACTGCCGGATGATGAGTATTAAGGGTCGAGATTTAGGGTAGATATCATAATTAATTATAGTTACGAATAATTCATTCAGCCAACAATAACTACGAATAATTCATTCAACCAACAATAACTACTAATAATACATTAAACGATATGACACATTCATAACAAAACTAATAATAACTACGAATAATATATTAAACAATAAGGTTTATTCTTATAATTACACGATAAGGTTTGTTCTCATATGATCTATACTCTATCTATATATATTGTTTGTTTGTTATTTTTATGTTATAAGTTTAATCTATTTTTAATTTTGGGGTTTAAAATGAAATAGTTGTACAAAAATATGAATCAAATTTCTTCTTTTCATCTTCACAAGGTGTTTATTCACCAGAATTAATATATATAGGGTCTGGTTAGAATCGTTCTTATAATAAGAAGTGAAAACATTTAAAAGCCATCCGATCTAAATAAATTAATATTTTTATTATTTCCTCACATGTCTCGCGAGGTTCTTAGGTGAACGGTCATGCACCATTCACGTACGATCATACATTGTTGTTTTTACAAAGGAGTGCGTGACCGTGTATTTTGTCATGGTGCACGATCTTACATCAGCAATGATGCACATCAAAACAATACACGGACATTTGTCGAAATCAAAACCTTTATTTTGCGTCTGTTAGAGGTTTCTTAAATACGTTTGCTGTAAAATTTTGTATCACATGAGCATATCTTTATATGTATCTATATCTATATTTTGGCGGGTTATGAAAAAATAGTTACGTACATTAGTAACGGGCTATAAGATATTTTGACTCGTTACGAACGTACCTTGGCTCGAAAGAGCTTGTAAGCGGGGCCGTCGGCGTCCACAAGGGTGCGGTTACGGTCCGGGAGGGAGGCATAGAGAAGACATGCAAGCGATTCCCATTGGTTTCGGTTAAGTGAATCTCCAACTATTATCATCCTATTCCCTCTTAGCCTCTCTAGCATGTATGTCCCATTAAACCTTAATACACAACATGAACTTATGTTTCAACAATGAAATATTACAAGTCCAAAGTTTACATTGCACATTTTCCCTTAATGTATTGCTTTGATTGATTAGATCTTTTGCGGTCTTCATTAATCAATGTTGGCCCTGTTTGGCAGAGTTTTTTTAAAATTTTTTTGTAGAGCTTTGGAAAATTGAAAGCTAATAATTGTTTGTTACGGAAGCTTATTTAGTAGATTAATTTTTTTTATTAGATTTTTCAGAAGCTTTTTATTCCAATTTAAAAAAGTTTGAAATGATAGCTTTTTGTGTCGATTATCGAATTTTTTTTTTACAATTTTACCCCTTAAAGCTAGCTTTAACAATTTATACATTTTTATCTTTTTTGCCTTTTTGGTAAATATATCATACAAATCTATCTACAAATCTACTTTTACTAACATCAATTAGCTTATTTGTTAGATTTTCACAATTTATAAACTATTTGAAACTCTACTAACAATTCTACCAAAAAATTAAAGCTACTAAAAACAATTTACACTATTCAAAAATCTTGTCATACCTAACAGGGCCTAAGTCTTGTTGGATAGTTTATTTAAGTAGTGTGTCTAAAATCTCTAAAAAAAATTTTTGTAATAGAGAGAAAATCTCAAGTCCTTTTTAATAAAATTACCAAAATAAATTTAAAAATTATCGGGAATAAAACATAAATTTTGATTGGAAATCATTATAAACTAATACATGTTTAAATTAGAGTTAAAAAAATTGGTAAAAATACAAGGTAGATTAATATTGAATTAATTAGGGAAATAGGACCCCTTGAAATTCTCTTTTGCAAACTAGGTCTCTATACAAAAAGAAGAAAAAATAGGTATGGAAACTCAAAAATAGGGGTAATAATTTTCTCTAATTGAAATGATGGTGATTTGATGTTTACTTTTGATTTAAGTATCTTTTTTACATGGATTGGTTTTGTAGTATATTTCTTGGGTATGGTTTTGGGTATGATTGTAAAAATAGAGGCAATATATTTCTTGACAAATTTATTTTTGGGTATGATTATGGCATTATTTGGGTAAACGGGTTTTTGGGTATGCTTTTATATGTGTATTGGCTTTGTAATATATTTATTATTATTAAGTATATTTTAAAGTGATATCGTGAGTATGTTTTATGGTTACCCAAACTGTGTTATAATGATCAAATTCAAGCGAATTTTTGGGTAATGATCAAATGTCATTTGATATTGATGTTTGTGTATAATATCAAGTTTTGAAAATTTTGGGTATGACAAATTTAAATTGGGTATGGTTTTTGTATTAAGTGATATTTAAATTGGGTATAAATATAAAATATTATCCAATTTATGGATATGATTTTATTTTGATATTTGATTTTTTGGGTATGTTGTTTTCGAGTATGTTTATGTACTTTGACAAATTTATTTTTGGGTATGATTGTGACATTATTTGGGTAAGCGGATTTTTGGGTAATAAGTGATAAAGTAAGAATGTTGGAAATTCATTTTTCTGATTGACGTGACATGTGAGATA
This sequence comes from Fagopyrum homotropicum, assembly GCA_033239125.1. Classification (NCBI taxonomy): domain Eukaryota; kingdom Viridiplantae; phylum Streptophyta; class Magnoliopsida; order Caryophyllales; family Polygonaceae; genus Fagopyrum; species Fagopyrum homotropicum. The sequence goes on along the minus strand of BSWB01000001.1, from coordinate 1,461,438 downwards.
GTACAACATGTCACATCCGATGGGTTGTCAAACTTTGCCTTCTTTTGTACTCTATTTCCTCTATTCTATTTTATAGGGGGTCAAAATACCAATCTCAAATAGTATGAGTATTCTTTCTCAATTGATTTGCTTAAAAGGCTAGTTTGCCAATTTTGCCATTAATATTTTATAATAAAAAAATAGTTTATTTAAACATAACTTTATCAATTAAAGTATTTTATTTTAACACTAAATCAGTTTATTTTATTATAACAAACTTTCTTTATATTATATTTTACTTATAATATTTATGAATAAACAAACACACCCTTAACTAGCATAATCTTGTTGGTGTAGTGACAAATAGCTAATAATCTATGTTAGTCGATTTGACCTAAATAGTATGGTTGACTTATTGCAGGCTCAATCTAATTCAACATTTATTTTCGTTATAAATGAAAATGACACACAACAAAATATATATTTTTAACTCTAGATCACCATGCAAGTTTATAAAAAAAACTTAGAATATCTCAGAAAAATAACAAAAAATCGAGGTTATCTTTTTTTTACTTGTTTTAGAATTTTACTTCTCTATTTTTCTTTAAAAAACGGAAAGCGGTTATGAAGGACTATCTTTTTGAGGTAGTCCATCCTAAAGAGGATGAGAATACGATGTTCGGGATCTCAGAAAAGGGTGTGTTGTGGTTTGAAATTTTCAAATGGGTTAATCGGTTAATAATACAGTTTATTTCTCTGAACACATATTTAATTTGGACTTACTCAAACAAGCGAAAATCAAGTCTGAAATCGGATACGATCGTCTCGATAGTATCATATCATGTACAACACCAAAGTTGCTTTTACCTCTCTATTGAATGTATCTTATACAAACTAATTTCTTACCCTTTCCACCAATTTTTTTTTTATTTTCTAGGTGAAAAATAGGTTATCATCATTTGAAGCATGAAAAAAGTTTATTAGAAAAAAGAACAAAATAAGTAAATATATACATACAGTGGGATGTGACAGTCATCGGATTCCCAACTCCAACTTTCATAGTCAAAATCCGGGCGGCCATTTCTCCGGCAACTCATCTTCTCTTCAATAAAGGGACAATCTTCAACATGGTATCTTGGATTCTCTTCCGGCTTGAAAACCCATCTCCCTTCATACATTTTACACCTCTCGGCGGTTGTCGGCGAAGACGAATTCACGGTGGTCGGAGGAGTTGGTGGTGGAACAGCGGCGATGTTGGTGGTTGTACGGAAGGAGACGATGGAGACAAGGGTGGTTCTGACATTGATTGTTTGGTGGCTGTTGGTGAAGAAGAGGAAGAGTCCGAGAAAGCCGATGAGAGTGCAGAGCTTCCATGTCTCGTTAATGGCGGAATTCTTTATCTCCATTGAGATTTGTGTTTTGTGAAAGTCTATGTTTTTGCTTTGAGCTTTGATGAGTTTTTGTTGTGAGGTTTTAGGATATAAAGAAGATGAAGGGTGTTTTGGTAAATTTCAAGGGTAGGAATGGTCAAACATGTAGTTTATGTGGTTGGTCAAAGAATCAAGTGGCAAACAGTGTCTTCCCTTTTTCTTTTTTTTTGTTTAGTTTTGATACAAAGGTAAGAGAATCACGTGGATCGGATTTTTGAAATCGATCGACCTAAAGCACCTTGCGGATGAGGTTTGGAACATCTTTAGGAGTAGCATTGACGTCGGTCGAGAGATTCTTTCCATTAATGGAAATCTTATCCGCGACCGTATTGATTTTCCTGAAAATATGTTATGGTAGGGAGTTAGAAAATCCTGAAATCAAGTTAGTAATATCAGTGATGATCATGTCCAACTCCCATAGAAGTTTCCAAATTCGAATAATCGCATTAATAAGCATTAATTTATCTCATTCGATCTCGATTAATAAAGCTCCTAGCCCCTTGGCCTTTTCTAGGCCCTCCCGAAGAGCAAACGTTTCTGCTTCAAGCACAGATTCAGCGTTGCATCTGCAGTTTCCTGTTGCAATTTGAACGGCGTAATGGTTTCTAATAATGTATCCAAAAGAAAATTGATTCGCTGAACTTTTTGAGGCGTCAAAATTAAGCTTGAGACATCCGTTCTCTGGTTGTTTCCATTTTATATTTTTAGTTTTTATTCTTTACTTTTTAATTTTTGTTTGGTTGTTAATCATATTTTTGTTTGCTTGCTCCCACTGAACGATCTAATTAAGAGCTATTGTTTTCAGGTTTTGTGGAATTGTTTTTTCATCGAAGATGAACTAATTCCTTACCATCCAAATATTTCACCAAATGACGACAAGGTATCTTAACTCATAAGGTATTATTGTTCTTTTAAGGTCATAAAGGACCTCTGAAATGCTTCAACTGTCAATGTCGTAGTTTCGTATAATGGAAGTGTCTTCCTCCTTAAAATTATATATCGTTAGTCATTTATTTTTATTTTCTATTTATTAATTATATTTTTATATTTATTTTTTAATTTTACTTATTTAAACTAATAAAATACCATGTTTAAATCAATGGAACTGGATTTTCAAACTAATAATATTTACCCTTTTTTAAAAAATTATATAATTTTTTATAATAATATTAGACAATTCAAAGCTTTTATACTTAACCTCTTATAAAAGGGATAAACCGTCGTACAAATAGCGCAAAATTGGAAAATCGATATCGTGATTAGGGTTGTGCATACGGTTCGGACGGGTGGACCGTAAATTGATAAAATCTTAGACCGAAGACCGGATTAGGACCAGTCCGGTTCCGGGTTGGACCAGTTTGTACCTAAAAGGTGCAATTTTGGTGAGGTACTTAAATCTAAGTCCGGAACGGGTAGTAAATCGTGACCCATTGATGGTGGATACAGGATTCGAAATCGAATCTCAAGACTAACCACTTAAGTGGTTTAGCCCCACATCCCATTAGACCAACTGAGTATTGGTTCGGTGATCTTACGTTGTTAAGCACCTATTATATTTAAATTGTGTTTCTTTTTTTTAAGATGATTGATATATAGTTTGCTTGGGCCCAATCCAGACCAGACCAGCCCAGCCCATTATTAATTTGGAGACCTAATCCAAACATTTTGAGCGTCTTACTGATCCCTCATTTACTGTGGAAGGGAGAGCTCGAATCCGGCGACGGGAACTTTTGTATCAGAAGAATCCGGCGATATCTAATCAACCTGCTCGTCTGTTCGGCCGGAGGTCAATATGCAGGTAAGAATCTTTATTGGCTCTGTTTGGTTTCTGCTTTCAACTAGTTTTCTCGGCAATGTTTTCGAAGTTGCGTCAAACCAGAGGAGCTAGCTTGGATTCTCATGGTTATCTATGAAACCCTAAGATCCGAATTCCAAGGATTATATTTCGTGCTAAATGGTATTAGGGTTAGGGTTTGTTGGTAAGATGTCTATTAGAATCAGAATCAGAATCTTGTGTAGAATCTGAGAAGTATTTGATTAATGCTTGATCAAGTTACTTTGACACCTTTCCCTTTTGTATTCCGAAGCTCTTCCATGGATCAAATTTCATTATCCCATTCAATTTGCTTGCTTGTTTTACTCTACTTAGTATAGTGTTCTGGGCCTGTAAAATTTTCATAGGATGGTGAATTGGTGGATCCTGATAATCAACTGATAGATTTTGATTATTATTCCTGAACCACGCCTCTCTAGCGGAGAGCCTGAGATCAACAGCTGAATAACATCGTTGCCTAAATACCTGTAGTTGTATATTTCTGTATTGATTCATCGTGTGCGAGCAATTCAATTTGTTTTTGTATGCAGGCGAGTGATAGATTCAATATCAATTCCCAGCTTGAGCATCTTCAAGCTAAGTATGTTGGGACAGGACATGCTGATTTGAACAGATTGTGAGTCTTGCTGAATTTTCTTAATACAATTTCTTTTTAGTTCATAAATTTAATACAGATGAATGGAAATTGAATCAGTGAATGGGCTGTCAACATCCAACGTGATAGCTATGCTTCATATATCGGGCACTATCCTATGCTTGCGTATTTTGCCATTGCAGAAAACGAATCGATTGGTAGGGAGCGCTATAACTTTATGCAGGTATGAGCCGTCATGTATAAATAGTAGTATGCAATTTGATCCCTGGATTCAGCCTAATGGGTAAGGTTTATATTGCAGAAAATGCTTTCGCCTTGTGGTCTTCCTCCTGAAAGAGAAGATGACTGAACGCCCAACTGTCGTCCTGTGTATCGAAGATCATACCTGTGGTACGGGTGTAGTATTTAGTAATTCGCTTAATCAGCTATGCTAAGACTGGTATTTTAGAATGAGTTCAGCATACCTGTCCATTCTGTTTCAGTTGGGTTTGCAATAGACAGAATTGTGTTATCTTGTTGAATCTTGTATGAAAAGATGAATCTTGCTGTCTTGGAAGTTTTGTTTTTGGATTGAATATTGTCTTGCTTGATATGAATCAATTTCTGATCAAATTGATGTACATAATAAGTTCAGATTGGAATGCTGGTGCAGCTCTGCGTTAGTGCGTTGTGTTCTCTTCTTGGTAGGTGTGTAAAAAAAATCTGAAATGATTCGAATTCGAACCGGGTACCAATTGAAAATTTTGTAAAATAATCTGATCATTCGGATTGTATACATCCGGTTGGTCTTGATAACGATTGCTCAGATAAGCCAGGTATATATAATATGACTCTGGCACTCGGAGCGGATCCCGTCATGGATAACCTGGCATTCGGAGTCGGAGCAGAGCGGATCAACCCATTTGCGGACACCTAGATCCCGGTACCGCCATTGAACTCGGACGTCCTCTCACGGTTGCCATACAACTCTTGGCTACACTAATCTACATCGTACAATCAGAAACGTCGCATAACAAAGCTCAACTCGTGCGAGTTTAGTTTGCAATAATTTTTGTAAACAAAGCTCAACTCGTTCAGCTTGAATGATAGTAGGCTTGGGGTATTAGCAGAATACAATAGCATTGTAATATAAAACTCATCTCTTTTGGCTAGAATACAATAGCATTGTAATTTTCTTTCTATTAGGATTGTGTTACACTCAACTATGTTTTTAATAATCAAAATTGTCTCACAATATGACCAATTTTTAGGGTTTAAGAAATAGCTCGGTTTGAGCTCATCATTTTCTAAATTGAACATAATATAACATTTTTTTAACCGAAATTAAAACTTAAGCTCGACTAGTTTATAAACGAGTTGAACTCGAACATGTCAAAGCTCAACTCGTTCCGCTTGAATGATAGTGGTTTTGAGATATAAGCCGAGTTGCTGTCTCACATCAATTTATTCCCAAGCGAGCTGAATATAAATTGTCTCACAATATGACCCATTTGTAGGGCATTGGAAAAAAACTCGATTTGAACTCATTCGTTTTCTAAATTGAGCCGAATATATATATATATATATATATATATATATATATATATATATATATATATATTTTAACTTCGGTAAAAAATTAAGCTCGTCTAGTTTATAAACGAGTTGAATTTTAGTATGTCAAAGTTGTACTCATTCGGCTTGGATAATAGTAGGGCGGCTTGACTCGCCTCGACTTGCTCATTAGCGAGACGAATATAACTCAACTCTTTCGGCTCGAATAAGAGTCATACGTTAACGTTAAGTAAAAAGACTCAAAACTATTATTACGGGAACAATTTACAATTTGTCTGTCACAAACCGTATTGTGACGACGTAGGGTAAAATTTGGGAATAGTTTTTTCTTGTTCTTGATTTCCGATTTCCCCAAAGCATCTAATTTCGTATTGCGAACTTACAACTATTACAATTAGCTAAGATCCTTAACAAAATTACAGTTTGATTTGCTCAAACAAGTGAAATCAAGTGTTCTAAATTCTGATCATAATCATAGAAACAAAAAAGAAGGAAACGAGACAGTAGTTCAACTAAATCACAACGGTGTAGTTTATTCATCAAATGCATCACCAAAAACAATCTGATTATAAACAGAAACAAGGAGAGAGAATCCCAATAATTTACAGATAAATCCGAAAAAAAAGAAAGATACTAACAAGGGATCTGATTGAAGAACCACTCCATAACATGAAGCGGAGCTTTAACAAGCTCTAAAGCAAGCTCAACAATAACCGTAACGCAAAGGCAACAAGGACATATACAACTCAAAAGCAACCTGCAATCAAAATTTTCCACAAATTCATCAATTGAACATCAAACTTCACAGAATTCCGGATCGAAATCTCAAAAACCTAAAAAACCGCGATCGTAAACGGATCTTGAAGATACCAAAAGAACTTACCCGACGATCCAGATGATGACGCCGACGATGGAGACGAGAAGAGAAAGGAAAGCGAAAGGGAGACCGAGAAGGAATCCAAGAGGTCTGCATCTGCAACCATCGTCGCCGCTCATCTTACTCTGTAAACTGAAATTGTAGCAAATTGGAGAGTTCTAAGCTTGTTTGATGTTCTGATTTGGATATTTATGCTATGGTCGTTGTCGGAAAACGACGCGTTTACGTTTCTTATGCTTTGCTGGAAATTTAACATTTCTTTTATATATTCTATTCCTAATTTGTTCAGTTTAGTCAAGCTTTTGGTGGGATTAATAATAAATTAATTATATATACATGTTATTTTTCTTCATTGGTAAATCCTGAAAAAAGTATTACAAAATAAATGTTGAATACCTAAATTGTAAACAATAACTCCTAAAATATCAATAAATATTAGCTTACAATCTTTTAAAATTTTCTTCTAATAATACAATATTTGTAAAACAACTTTATTAATAAAGAAACATAACTCAAAATAACATCAACTATCAACAATAACAGTACAAACTAAAACAACTTTACAAATTACTAAGAATGATACAAACTATCGACGTATAACAAAAAACAATACGTATTATTTTTCCGACAAAAATCGTAGCTCTGACGTGACAATTTATTTCTTACGTGTCACAAAAAAGTGATTTATGTCGTACCAAATGTAAACGTTTAAGAATAAAAATCTGCATGTATATATAAATTTTACAAGTATGAAGATGTCTATGCCAAAGCAAATCACGTGTTATTTGTATTTTATTATCAAATTATTGAAGATAATTATTGTTTTTTATAAGTCCCAAATTTACCAGCCTAAAAAACCCAGAAGATTGATTAAACCTAACGGCTAAATATCGGGTCAAGCTAAGTTATTGAATGAGGTTGACGGGTTTAGGTCACCATTTCTGAATGATTGATGATAATTGTGCATTATTGCAAACACAGTAGAACCAATCAGAATATTATCATTTACAAATGATATAGCTTTATAGGAGCAAACATCACCTGTTCATACAATCAAATCACGGTGTGTCTCATTCTTGTCTGTTGCTACAAACATATCCTACGAGTTCGCCTACTTATCGGCATCATGGATCGCGTTATAGTACTGTACAATTCGATCTAACCCATGTTCATGACTCTACGGAAGCTGATGCTATGTATGCCCGGAAGGATTCGAGCTTGCATTCTCGTTTTCCATGGCTATTATATGTGCAAGCCTTTCATAAACCTGCTCAAAGATTAACCCGGAATTCAAACTTCAGTATATCGGATGCCAGATAACTCGGAAATCAACAAGAACTGTAAAACTCGCATACTCCAGTTAGCTGCTCTTTTTTCAGTTCAGTAACTTCATCTGTTGAGTATTGTGCATCATACCTAAAAATTAAGCAAATGAACCGGATTAGGTCGATGAGTAATGAAACTTGCATTACAAAACATGTGTCTTGAATCCAAACGATCCCATTAAGCAAATGAACCGGATTAGGTCGATGAGTAATGAAACTTGCATTACAAAACATGTGTCTTGAATCCAAACGATCCCTAAAAGAATACGAAAATAAATAATAATATACTTATAGAGAAGATTGGTCTAATAAGACCTTTTTATTATATGGCTGATACAAACTAGGACCTTATTAATTTAAGATTTTTTTTAATTCTAGAAACACTGGATTAAAGGGTGAATTGAGGCCTACATTAGATAAAAAATGCCAACTTAACCAATTCACTCGTACCATACTCACCAGTGGCGAGGGAGCCCAGCTTCATCACGCGCTGAGTAATTGAACGGTCCTTTGATCTCCACATTATACTCTCTCAGTAAGTCTGTATAACAAGTACAACATGATCAAGATGTCATGGATTATCAGTTTGTCATCCATGTTAACTAGTTGGATGCAATTGACAATTGTGGAAAACCTCGGAAAGCAGAGCAAGGGACATGGCCCGTTTTCTGGCATACCAACACGAACCAGCAAACTCCAACTGCAACATGTGCAACCTCCTCGTCTGCTATCCTTGCTACAATATGTGAAGTCCTGTGATCTCCAAAGCCGATCAGCTTTTGCACCAGCCGTGGCCCGGCATCAAGTCCTCTAGCCTCCTAAATATGACAACTAGCCTTTGTTGGTGCTAATGTTCAACAAATGTATTCAGCAACAAGAAGCGTAAAACGAGAAGCTCACATAATCTATATATCTATATACTATATTAAAGCGAAAGCGCTTGATGTCATGTGTCATGAACTCATCATTCAATGACACTTGTCATTTTCCCAAGCATTCACAAATTAAAATTTATTTATGTTCTTATAATATATCTTTTATATAACTAGTTATATCCACCTCTTTCCTAATTAAATTAAAAATATTTTTTTTTTACCATATAATTCATAATAAAATACGACTAACTAAATTGGCAAATCCAATCAATTGATATGCAATCATTCTATAGCCCTTTCAATTTTAATTAAAAAATCTCACATTTATATGTTTGCTAATATAATAAACTGAGCGAATTTCTCAATTTTTAATTGATCGGAAATTAAAATAAGTAAACTTTATGGCAAATAAATGAAATGTATTTCTTTTAAAAAATTTAAAAACTACTAGTATGTATTATGTGTTGAAAGCATACTATATTAAAGAAGCTCGAAGAATCAATCCTACAACATATACAATGGTACCCAAAGGATCATAGATAGATATACTTTTTTTTCTTTTTCATTTTCAGAAATCAAAAAGAGGTACTGAACTAGTCAACAAACATGAAGTCCTTAGAATAAACGATACCTGAACCAAAGGGATTGTAGCCAATCGAGCAGCAACATTATCAGATGATTTCTCACACTCTCTCCAAAGAAGATTATGAGCAGGCATATCACCATAACTAAAACAAACGCATCCACAAGAGCCACACAGTTAGCAAGTAGCACATCAGTCGTTGATCAAATTACAGCAAAGTTCATTCTGAACCTGAAGCCGAGTTCAGCTAGTCTCTGAGAACACCAAGCAAAATGACGGCTCTCGTCATCAGCAACATGAGCAAAATCCTCGAAAAAGCCCTTTCCAAGGATATCACTATGAGAAGAGAATCGAACCACCGTGTCCCAAGCTAAGTCAATGGCGTTTAGTTCCACGTGAGCTAGATTATGCAGCATATAAGCATTCAAAGGCAACCCTGATTCTTTAGGAGCTGGCATTTCTTTAGTAGAAACCTGAAACTTCAGCATTTAATCAAACACCTGGTGGGCAACATATTAATCAAAATCCATCAAATTGAAAACTACCAGCTGGGGGTTAGGAGAGCGAGCGGGACGAGCAGGAGGATCGAAAACCCCAATGGGAAGATCACCATGGCGCCATCTGGAGTACGCTAAGTGAGAGAGCTTCGATTTGGTAACAGGGTTTGCAGAGGAGAGAACCAGAAATCCCAATTCAGCCAGAGAGGAAGCCGATTCAATCGCACTCGCAGCATCAAACTCTTCATCACCAGCGGTGGCAATAGCATTGGTTTCTGATGGTGTTTGCGGGCCAGTGGGTCCCCAGAACCGACCCTCATTTATAGAGCTTTGCCTCCATGATTGCAGACCTGACCATGGATGGTATTCGGAAGGAGTAGAAGTAGAAAGTGATTTTGGGATGAATCTATGAACAAAATGGATTGGCTTAGACCTTAATGCGGTTGAAAGCATGATAGGGTTAGGGCTAGCTATGGAAGCTCCAAGCTTTACCAGATGAATCATAATATGAATCAACAAGGGTAGGTGACTGATTGACTATAGAAGTTTCGGTTTGTTAGTTATAATATTATGACAATATTATTTGGCCAAATATATATATATATATATATATATATATATATATATATATATTATTAGATTTGTGTTTTCTTTAATTTTTATCAATTTTATTAAATTATTAAATTGAAGTCGGAAGGTAGAAGATTTTGAATTTTATTAAATTATTAAATTGAAGTTGAAAGGTAGAAGATTTTGAAGTTAGAAATTCGGCTTTAGTCACGTTTTAAAGTTTAAGTTTTTAGGCTATGACTCTATGAGGAACATTCGTATTCCGTGTAAGGAGAGCACACTCGCAAGCTTCAACCTCGCGAAACCGAAGCTCATGGAGTTTAGAATTATGATCATTGCTTTAAAATTCGAATTTGTCATACGACACATCCGTATTGCGCATGGAGACACACTCGAGATTCAACCTCGTTTTCGTATTGTATTTTGCATGCAATGACCGAAATTGTTTGGGTAAATAACAATGGACGTGAAAAAGATTTTGTTAACTTGGTAACTTGACTAAGCTTATAAAACCCATATACTTTTCGATCTCATTAGCCCATGTTTCCACACTTATATGTACAGAAGCCAATTGAAATAGGCCAAAGACTGAGTTTATGTCCAATAAAGAAACAAAATTAGAACAGCTTGTTTATGGTTCAACCTTTACCATCCTTGGACTTGAAAAACATCTTGGAGGGCAATGATTCACCTCGGTTGATACGCAGAATCTACATCGGCCATGGAAGCATTCGCGAAACATCTTGAGATCATCGAAATGGACTATATTATGCACCAGTTTACAGTCAGCAAACGAACTCGCTACTACGATTACCTTGATTTTTTTATAACTATAGCTAATATTGTTGTGACAGTTAACAAAGTGAGCTTCTATAAACTCCATCTCCAAGCTGTAAGAATCCCCAGCTACCATTTTGAACCTGAAAACTAGTTCCTGAAGAACCTGTGGAGGATTAGTTGAGATGTATCAATAAATGCAGAATAGCTAGAAGCAAACAATCATGGATAGCTATCACATCGAGAGAGTAGAGATAAATGCAATGTAACTCATAAGATGTGCATAAGAAAAATGTATTGTGATAAAACTTGTCATGGAAGCGAACTTAAGAGGGAAAGTCGAAATAAGGGCCCGTTTGGTTTTAACTCCGAAAACGGAATCTACTCCAACTACTTTAAACCACAATGAATGATTCCAAAACTTTTCATGAGCAATAGTATATATGGACTATATTCGTTTCCATTTCGTTTCCGGAGATGCAACCAAACGAGTATAATCCTCTAAGAATAGACCTGTAAGTTGCCTAGAAATAAAAACAAAGGGATTGGGAAGTGCTAAATGCATAGGAAGTCAAAGCACAGATTATACAAGCAGGCAACAGACTATAGGCCTGAAATACAACCACTATAATTCCTAATCAACAAGAAAACTTCGAGGATTGGACTTGACACTTCTTATACTAAACTTGTCCTCAATCATAGTTTACATTTGCTACCTACTTGTTCTAATTTTGGATGGAATTTGCTTTCACCAATGAAAACAACGATACAGAATAGAGTTGAGTAGATTGGTCTACCATACCATGGAGTTTGGTCAGGGTCCACAATTCTACCCAACAATATAAGAGTATCATACTTAAAATATCCTCGCGACAATTTATAAGTTACTCCCTCCATTTCACAATGTTTATCAATCTATCATGTTTCACATTTTTTAAGAAAACTATCAAATATATCATTATACCCTCATTTTTTTACACTTAAATGAAAACTCCTACCTATAATCTAGGAATAATTATAAGGGTGAACCCTAAACAGTAACTGTAAAACGGGATGGTTATGGTGACGGAAAAGTCCAATGTAAAAAGCCAAAACCCAAAGGATGCACGTTGCTTTCAACTCTGCAATCCCGTGATTGATCATAACAAAATTCAAAACAAAAGCTTTTCACTGCTGCAGTGTCCTAAACTGAAATCAGCCTGTAATGAAACCAAATGCAAAGTTCAAAACAAGGGCATGATTTGAATTCTTACCACATGTACACGACAAGTATAAGAGCCTTTATGTCAACAAATCCTTATGACGCTGAACTATCAGTATCAGATTCTGCATAAACACATTCATATACCAAATAAAAATTAGTCTTAAAATAACTTATAAATTGTGAATTATAGCACTCAATGTAATGACAGTAAAGTAGTTCAAGATAAATCAATAAGCATGTGTAATTCAAATCTCATACCACTACCACTTGAAGAAGATCCAGAATCACTACCAGAACTACTTGAACCATCCGATACATTTGCATTACCACCACCCTCCTTTTCCCTTTCATTCGATGATGATGAAAAATTGTTCTTCTCATCTAATCAGAATCAAATCAAAGTTCACATCAAAATCCATATAAGCCACAAGCACAACCAGTGAAGAAAAATCAACCAGATGCTTTAAAGCATCAATACCAGATGCATTCTCCTTAGCCTCTTCAATTCCAGAATCAGCTTCATTCTGAAAAGCAATGATAGGTATAAATCAGAAAAATACCAGTCCCGAAAACACTGAAGTTTTATTGTTTAACTTTTCGTGTAAGTTTGGTTCACTCACCAGTCCAAGTTGATCTAGTTGATCCTGTCTCCTCGTCTTGCTCATAGCTTTTTTGTAGTAAATTACAAATCTGTCAAGCTCCCAAAGTGTCTCTGTGTCTACATTATCAATGTCCACTTCAATTTCATCGTCGTTTTGGCAGAGAGATGGATTCCGTTTCTTGATAATCCGGAGAACACCTTCCAATTTTTCAGGAGGCAAATTTTGTAGGTCTGAGCTAAGCTTCTCTTTTTCTCCAAGCGTCATCAACCTTTTATGTATATCTTTGGCCTTCGGCTTAGGACCACGAGCTATTCCAGATGCAATTGCACATCTGTGTTTTGCTTCAGGACCATCAGTATTCATAACAGCTTCTGATCTATCCGGTTTCATTCTCATGTCAGTAGGAGGATGCAGTAGGGGTGCAACCAGAGGAGCTGGCAACGATGGTGGGGTGGGCCTTTGAGTTGGAATGTGTATGTCTGAAACAGCAACTGTACTTGATTCGCGTAAGTAATCCGATTCTACATTCACCCAGTTATCTTCAAACATCTTTAGTAACTGCTTTGCAAATGTATGAACATCATGCCCTTCCAAGTTATATGTCAAAGCATTGTGAAAAGTAAGCCTCACATCCTCTGCAAATTCATCTGGTGTCCTGTACCCTTTCGTTGTCAACCTTAACTTAATGGTACCCAAGTCCATTGGATGCTTGATTATAGTGAAATAATCGTGCAAACCGAGGCTTTTCACATCAACGGGTTTGTTGAAAACCCAACCAACCTTGCTTTTCATCAATTTATTCAGCAAAGAACTGCAACTTTTGAAAACCTTGCTTGACGAGTTCTCCATCCCACATGTCGAAACAAACTCTTCTCTATTCTTCTGTCCAATAGCCTTTGACTTCTTCATCTGAACTGTGACATCTAAATTCTTCTGGCTACCTACTTTACCAACTTTACCATTCACAACCCCTCTACTCTTCCCTTCAGGCATGAGAAGTGGCTCTAATCGCCTGATCTCAGGACCATCAACCGAGTCAACAACCGAATGAACTCGTTTCAGCCTTCCAACATTTGCTCCACTATCCACCGCCATCTTCGTATCACTATATCTTTCAATCCTCTTCATTAAACTCCTGACCGAAATTAGCTCATTCCGAAGCCTGGCCTTGATATCAGAAAGCTCTTCCTTCGACTTAAAATCGATATTAATAGAAACTCGATTCTCAACACACAATGAACCTGCCCTCTCAGCTCCATTATGGGACAATGCATCACCATGAAGGTGCTCAACGCCATTCGTACGACCAAGATAATCATCCAACGCAGAATGAAAGTTGTTAGACAACCGTTCCTCGCTAAAACTATGCTTCATTGGAGCTACAAACTGCGAATTCTTCCTATAAAGATTGGCTGTTGATCCTTCATTGTTCTTCCCCACACACATTCTATCTACCAACTTCTGTCTCTCCATAATCGCAATTCAACCTATACAACGCATAAAACCTAACCCTAAACCAGTACAAAACCCCTAAATTACAACCAATTTCAAGCTATTGGAAACTCAAAAAAACTGTAAGTCTAGTAAAGTCGACAAAACACGATGAGAAAACCCTAATGTGTAGTAAAAAGCAACCGATCCAAGCCGGAAATCATCGGAACAAGAGAGCACGAAAATTGCTCAAAAAAAAACACAAATTGGTTACCGTTTTTGAAGTTACATACATACCTGAGATGAGACGAAGCTTTGAGTAGTTGTTTTCAAAGGAACAGTCATGGAATAGCCATGGATGAAAAGTATTACAGTAGGTGAGCTCATTTGCAGTGTAGGGGTTGGGAGGGGAAACAAGGAAGATGGTCTGTCTGGGTATTACTCATTCAACAAGGAAAGGGAAGAATTGTGACTTGTGAAGAAATAGTCATTATTTTAATTTTAAGGCAAAAAACTATTGAAGTGTTATGACTTTTTTTTGTTGGTAGTATTTATTGTCAATTATATCTTCCGGTTGACGCGGCGGGATGATCTTGACCGTCATCCGATTTGTTACCTAATGCTATTTATTGCGTTCACAATTCGTCGGGAACTTTTTCTACAACAAACGGATGAAGCGGGGTAGATTGAATGAGATTTCAGTTGTTTATGTGTTAGCAATTCAGATTATCTTTTTTTTTTTTTTGGTGGGAAAGAGAGTCAGTGGTCTCCGGCGCATCTAGTCGCGCTTATTATATATGAAAAAGGCTAAGTAGTACGCACACGGGGGATAGCCCGACCCCTTACATCAAGAAGTAAAAGATCCACTATACCCTCGGGAGGGTCACGCAATACATTAAGCCCAAGAGGGAAACCAAAAGCTAGAGTTGCTAAAGCATCCGCGACATTGTTCGCCTCGCGGAAGGTATGACGGTACTGGTTAATCCAGTTCCTTTTAAGATAGTCTTAGCAAGAGCTTACCAGACTAGCAAGGGGGTGATACCTTAGAATGCTATTACTTAGGAGGTTAATAGCAAGTTGTGAGTCTGATTTCAGGATAGCAATTCAGATTATCTTAAGCATCTTTCACAAGTAACATCAATCACCACCATCTTAGTTATAAACTTTGTTTTCACCGCAAGGGTTCTAGTACAATACCTCAACACAAAACCTTTACCTTGTGAGGTAAATTCAATTTCTAGATGAACCTATGAGGTTTCAATACTCTCCTTTATAGTCGGTCTTGCCACCGGGATATGTGGTTGCAATGTCCGAGGCAATACGCGGATTTCAAAAAAATATCACATTGGAACATGGTCACAATACCCGTTCGTCCAAAACTCGTTAGGGTCGTGACACCTGTTCTTAAGAGTTTGGTTATGGTTTGAGAACCTTGAGCTTGTGTTGATGATGTTGATCCTTGAGGATCTTGAGACTAGGAATTGTGCTTCATAGCATGTTGGAGATCTAATAGAGATCATTAAGACTAGAAGTGGAAACCTTCTAGGACGCTGTTGTAGACCTTGTAGAGGTCAATGAAACTAGAAGTGCAGACTTCTAGCATTTGGGTTAGTCTATGATTCGTGATGCCTTGTTTGAGCAGACGTAGATCATTTCCTACGGGAAGCTGAGTAGTTTAGCTGATTTTAAGTTACCTTTGATTCAGGTAAGACCCCTGAACTTACTTAGCTGTATTATGTGTATTAGTTTGACCGTGATTGTGGTGTTTGTTTATTTATTTTTATAACGGTAAACCGGACTAGGACGGCCTTATACCGTAATTGGCCCAAGTGTATTATAATCGGGCGGCGGTCACTTGTCTAGTTCTACAAGAGACTGAGTGTAACACTCCAGTCTAACATCTTACTAGGTTTGCTACAACGCCAGCGATTTCTTTATTACTATTGAAATCCGCATTAGGCTAATTAACAAGACTATTTACCTTTTAACCTTCTTGTATATGTGGTCATCTTATCATTTTGCCTAAGAATTGAAAGTTACATGGTGGCATGCATGCTTACAAGAATCTACTTTACATATTATTTACCTTTTCATATATACTATATATTTATTTAAATATAATCCCCCTTTAATCTACATATTTACCCATAAATTCTATTTATTTACCACCTCTATAGATAGTTATGTAAATCAACTAGTATTTACACGGTATAAGCCTATATAAATTAGACTTATATCAAAACTTGTAAAAATTAATATTGTACCTTATTTAACGGGGTATTATACTGAGAAGTGCTCTTACGACCAGACCCATAAGTAATGGATAGATGCATCTGATCTATTCATGTCGGTAACGGAAACATGGGCGAGTTTCGGGAGATTCTCGTGTCACAACCGTTGAATTAGTAATGGAAGACTTATTAAAAGATAATAACCGGTTTGTGCGTAAGCATGTTATGTGTATATGTTTTATATGTGGGTGTGTCTTTACTGTTATTCTGATATCTATAATGTTAGCTAACGGTTTATACCGTCATTGTAGATGCCCAGCATGTTAGAGGTGATGTTGAGTGATCCGAATGGAGTGTTCAGCCGGGATTCTCATACATTATAGGACGGGATCGGGGTTTATTATTATTGTTGTTGTCTTTTCAGTTTATTGTTAAACTCGGCTGAGAGTCTTTCGTTTTCCATTTGTTATACCTTTTTAATATTTTATCTATTTTGATTTTCATTTATTTGTATCTTGTTGCAAGATCTGGTGATATTGTTGTTACCCTGACGGTCGGGACCCATTGTGAGGTCCTAGCCCGTAACACTCCGAGTTTCTAGAATTTGGGGCGTTACAAGCTATTCGGACTCAACTTCTTTATACGATTAAGAGATTTCACATACAAAAGCTTGACTCGTTCGGCTAGAATAACTTGTATGGTTGTTATATCAAACTACGAAGATTTGATTTTGAAAAAATTTACTTTCTGAACAAGTCGAATATAAAGACATTTTAACGGTGGTTTAAAAGCGTGGCTAGTAAAGCAGACCTAATGGATCCTTGTGACATCATATATCTCATATCAAAACGTTTTTTCTTCTGTTTTCTAATTCAAAATGAATACTTAATTCCAATATAGTTTTAGGGCCCGTTTGGTTCCCACTCCGGAAACGAAAACGGAATGGAAACGAATCTAATCCGTATGTGTACAAATATTCATGAAATTTTATGGAATCATTCCTAGTGGTTTAAAGTAATTTTAGTAGAATTTGATTACTTTTAATACCCTATAGGGAAACAAAATGAGAGAAACAAATACATTTTACATGCAACCACAAGGAATGATTCCAAAAATATTCATGAATTATGTAAACATATGGACTATATTCATTTTCATTTCGTTTCCGTTTCTAGAGTTATAACGAAACGGGGGTTAATATATTTAGCATAGTCTTATAGAGTCTAGGGTGATTGACTAAAAGTTGTGGGAAAGACGATGATAGAATGATCTTAATCCCACTAGGACC
This sequence comes from Fagopyrum homotropicum, assembly GCA_033239125.1. Classification (NCBI taxonomy): domain Eukaryota; kingdom Viridiplantae; phylum Streptophyta; class Magnoliopsida; order Caryophyllales; family Polygonaceae; genus Fagopyrum; species Fagopyrum homotropicum. Next base: position 1,443,786 of record BSWB01000001.1, on the reverse strand, counting down.
CTGAAAGCTCGAGTCTTTAACCTTAACCCTAGAGTACCTAGCTCAGCCGATGAACACCTCGGCCGGGGTGGATTCTGTTTGACCGAGGTGACCTATTCTGATCCGAAACTGAGAGTTAAGTGTTAGAGTTTGCCAAAACCTATTCTTATTACACATTTCCTGGTTCAATACAAGCCTAGGATGAGACTTATCCGGTGATTCCTTTGTTTGTTTACCCAAGATCATAAGTGTAGGTAATAAAGGTTTATCCTTTATTGGGGTTTGAGTGTGCCTTCGTCCCATCTTTGTGAGTTAGCCTGAGACTTACCCGGTAAAGGTTGATTCTATTCCCTTAGTTGGTGTGTTGGTTTGAGGTTATAGTTCCTTTCCTTAGTACCTTGAGACTTACCCGGTAATAGGAGCTTCGGTTTGGGATAGTGAGCAGTGAGATTTATCCGGTAATCTATTCCACTTTAGAAACGCCTTCCCTTTGCAAAATCTCAGCTTTATCCGCTTTATCTTTAGATCTTGAGTTGGAACTACAACTAGATGCTTTAATCCCTAGAATTTGCATATTTCCTTTAATTGACCTTATTATCATCTTTTGATTGTTTTAATCACCTTTGTGGTTATTAGTTGCATTGACAACCTATACTTGCTTTGTTTCACCTAAGTCCCTGAGATCGACACCCCGAAATTCTTGCTTTTACTATAATTGATCCGTACACTGCGGGTTCGCATCCTTGTTTTAAGCATATTTCTTGGGATATAAATTTAAAACTTGCACACACCATTTGGAACGAACAGCCGGGAAGGCTGGAAAGCCGGTTGTTGCCGCACTTAGACTATTAGAGTTAGGGTCCGTTTGATAACTTTGGATTATTGGAGATGAAGATTAAGATGAAGATGAAGTTGAAGATGAAGATAGATGAAAATAGGAGATGATTTAAGAAGATGAAATAAAAAAAATAATCTATGATGTGTTTGGTATGAATGTATATTATAACGGATAAAATTACGAAAATGGGTATTAGTATAATCTTTATAATCATTTCAAAATCACATGAACATTAATTCTCTTCCTTCCTTGAACTTGTTTGTTCCACTGCTCATATGTATATTACTTTACCGTGATTCCTCCGTTAACATTGAAATAGATGCAAATTACACATTCATCTCACTTTACAGTGATTTTCCTATTATTAGATGCAAATTACAATCCAATGAACTCACTAAGGATGAGCAAGCTGCAAATTACAGTCCAGTGAAATCACATGCCTCAATTCAAAATCAAGATACAAATTACAGTCTACTGATACCTCTATTCGATGTCTCTTCCAGGCTGCAACACACCTATTTTCGCAGGAATCCGGCCTCAACCCTAAACCAAACTCCTTCCTTTCGAAGATCTCGAATCTCGATATCGTTCCAAACGATTTTCCGATCTGTCTTTTGCCTAGCAAATCCAAGGCGATGACTAAAGAAACACAAATTTCGGTGAGGAAAAGGCGAAGCGTGAAGAAGGTGAACAAATCTAGCGTTGTTGCTTGCGAGACCGATGAACAGTCGAACTCACCAAGGATGAAGAAGCTGCAAATGCAAGGGCAAAAATGTTCTATATTGTATTCATCTCCTCAATAACCCCAATAATCGGTATTGAGATGGATGAAAAATTTTCTGATTTAATCCTCCATTTTCATCCCCTAGAATAATTTTCATCCCCTCAACTTTTTGCACCGAACACCCAGATTTTGAGCCCAGAAAAATAACCCTGCAAAATAATCTAATAATCCCTCTTTTCACCCCTGCCGAACGGACCCTTAGTTTTCCTTTTTTTTTTTTGATACAAAGGTAAGAGAACTAGGTGGATCAGTTTCTAGAAACCAATCGGCCTAATGCATCCTTGCGGATGAGGTCTTGGACATCTTCTGGAATCTCTTCAATGTGAATGTCGGAGTTGTGCCCATGTGAAGCTATCTTGTCCGCAACCAGATTAATCTCCCTAAAAATATGTCGCGTGACGGAGAAAGTAAACTCAGAGATGAGATTTGAAATGTCGTTGATAATCATATCCAATTCCCAAGGTGGTTTCCAGATATGGTTGATCGAGTTAACAAGAGTCAAGTTATCTCCTTCAATCTCAATAAATTTGATTCCAGTGTCCTTGGCCTTTTGGAGGCCATTTCGTAAGGCTAGAGCTTCCGCTTCCAAAACGGATTCAACATCACACCTGCCACTTCCAATTTCGATTGGGACGGCATTGTGATTTCGGATGATAAATCCATACGAAAATTTTCCTGACGTATTTTGTGAGCCGTCGAAATTAAGTTTGTGAAATCCATTATCTGGAGTTTTCCACTTAATGTTCTTCTTTTTTCTTCTTGGTGATTTATTTACTATATTGTTCAAGTTTTGTTTTCTATTTGCCTCGTTCCACACTTCAATTTGGTTCAAAGCTATACCTTTTATATTTTCTGGAATTTTTGTTTTATTAAAAATGTATTGATTTCTTGCCATCCATATGTTCCACCAAGTTACTACAGTGAGCGTCATTTCTTTACTTGATAATAAACCTTTCAAGTCATGGAGAGCCTCGCCGATTCTCCAATTAGTAAAATCGTAGTTTTTTAAGATCGTTGATATATTTTGACTTTTGATAGTTGATATCATAAAAGGACATTGGAAGAAGAGGTGTTTGGTGCTTTCAGTATGATGATTACAGAATTCACAATTCATTACGACAGGGATCTTTTGTCTGTCTAGATTTTCCTTTGTCGGTAGTCCATCCATGGCTAGCTTCCATAAGAAGTTTTTAATTTTAGGCATAATGTCCAATTTCCAAATCCAAGATTTATCGGAAGTAACTCCAACCTTGTTTTTTTGAAAATATTCTAAAGAAGATTTAGTCGAATACCATCCTTCCTCATTCCCCGACCAATATAATTTGTCCCGAATATAACTATTGGGAAGATTATACCTTTTAATTTTTTCGATAATGTTTAGCGGTAATATACTACTTAATTGGTTGATTCGTTGGATATCCCAAGAGTTATCCTTAATGTATGTTGAAGTAAGTTCCACCTCGTTCACAATGTTTGTATTTGTCACTAACTCTTGCAAGGGTTTATCTATTATCCATTTATCCTTCCAGAATCTGATTGTATTTCCATCCCCAACCCTCCATGTGAGACCTTTGTTAAATTCTTCGTTTAACTTAATCAGTTTCTTCCATTGCCATGATGCGTTCTTCCCGCATTTATATTCCCATAGACGGGTACCCCGTAGGTATTTTTCTTCAACAATTTTTACCCAAATGTTATCCGGCTCAGCCAGAATTTTCCACAAAAGTTTCATTTGTAGGGCTTTATTCATGTCTTCTGATTTTCTGATCCCCGTTCCACCTAATGAACGTGGCTTACAAATTTTATCCCAACTAATCAAAGGATGGAAATTTGGACCTTTATTCCAGAAAAATAATCTATTTATTTTGTCCAATTCTGTATGGATGTTAGTCGGTAGCATGAATGCCTGCATGATGTAGCTTGGTTTAGCATTAAGGTTAGTTTTTATTAGTGTTATTCTTCCTTCTTGGGACAATGAAGAAGCTTTCCATTTGGTTAACTGTTGCTTTGTTTTCATAATTACTGAATTAAATGTCTCTTTGTTTACTCTCCCATTAAAAATGGGGCAACCTAAGTATTGTTCTAAATTTGTAGATAAATTTATCCCTAAATGGCCCTGGATTCTTCTTCTAATACTTTGGTCAACGTTAGCCGTAGTTTGAAACGCTGATTTATGGTAGTTAATGATTTGCCCAGAGATGTCGCAATAGTCTCTTAATGTTGTGAGTACCAAATTACTCGCTTGAGTAGTTGTCTTGGAAAAGATTATAATGTCGTCCGCAAAAGCTAAGAAAGGAATTCTAGTTCCATTCTTTGAGATAGGGAATCCTATTGATTTTGGATATTCATTGGCTAATCTCTGTAAATTTCTAGAAAGCACTTCTGAACAAAGATTGAAAAGAAGCGGAGATAGTGGATCTCCTTGTCGAAGACCACGTTGAGGGCAGAATAAATTGGTGGGTGAGTCATTAATTAGGATAGAATATGAGACGGTAGAGATACACTCATGTATCCAATGCCTAAATTTTTGTCCAAAACCGAACTTTTCTAAGACTGCTTTTAGGAATTCCCAATCTACTTTATCATATGCTTTTTCCATGTCTAATTTCAGAGCCATGTATCCCTCCTTTCCTTTTTTTGATTTGAAACCATGGAATATTTCATGAGCAATGAGGACATTATCCTGGATAGCTCTATTTTTTATGAAGGCGCTTTGTAGTGGATGAATAAGTTTAGGTAGGACTAGACTTAATCGTTTTGCTAATATTTTCGAGATAATTTTATAGACCGTAGACACTAAACTAATGGGTCTATAATGGGATGTTGATGTTGGGTTGTCATTCTTAGGCAGAAGAGCAATAAACGTATGATTAAGTTGTCTAAGAATTTTTCCGGTTCTATAGAAGCTCTTCACTGCTGACGTCACTGTTGGACCGACAATGTGCCAATACTTTTGGTAGAAAATCGCCGACATTCCATCCGGACCCGGAGATTTATCCGCCCCAATATTGAAAATTGCTTCCTTTATTTCACTTGTGGAGAATGGCATTTCCAAGTGGTTATTATCTATTGCAGATATTTCTTGGTATATAACTTGTAATTGACATTGCATTTTATTCTTGTCCATTACTGACGCTTTGAATCTATTCTTATACTCATTTATGAATTCCTCATTTATTTCCGTCTCTTTTGACACTACCGTCCCATCACTTTTGGTGATCGTTGTGATTATTTTTTTATTTCTTCGTCCCGTAGCTTTCCTATGGTGAAATTTCGTATTTTTATCCCCAAATTGGAGAAATTTCGATTTCGATCGTTGTAGCCAGTATTTATGTTGGTAATCTACCAAACAATCTGTTTTCTTAGTTAATCTTCCGATTTTGTCATTTACAGTTTGATCAAACTGTGAAAAACTTTGCTTTTGAAGCCTCTCGAGGTCTTCATCTACTTTTTGGAGTTGTTTGTTGATGTTACCAAAATTTTCTCGACTCCATTGTTTAAGTTTTTGTTTGAGAAGTTTTGTTTTCTTTACAAGATTAAACATGGGGGATCCTATGTATTGAGTTCTCCATACCTGTTGGACAAGATTTTCACAATCGGGTCTTAGCGTCCACATTGATTCAAATCTAAATGGTTTGTTCTTAAAACTGGTGTTATCATTTTGAATGTAAAAGGAAATCATGCAATGATCGGAGTTTGTGAAAGCGTGATTTCTGGTGTGCATGGTTGGATATTCTTGGAGGATATTGATTGAAGTCATCACTCTATCTAATTTTTCATATATATTATTATCACCCTCTTTCTTTTTTTTCCATGTGAAAAGGTTTCCTTTAGTGGGAAGATCCAAAAGGCAAAATTGGTTCGAGAACTGTACTAATCTATCAAACTTACAGTTGGCTGGAGTCACTCCGCCCTTCTTGTCTGTAGGTTCTAAAATCTCATTGAAGTCGCCAATAATAATCATCGGAATTTTTATATTATTCATTTCATTTATTAATTGTGCCCAAAATGGGTTTTTCAATTGTTCGTTTGGGGGAGCATAAATGAAGATAATCATGGATTCGAAATTGGTATTCACATTTGTATGTTTTACAAGTAGATATCGTTCACTTGTTTTAATAATCTCTATTTTTTCTCCTTTGATTTGGTATTCTTTCCAAAGTAGACAAAGGCCGCCCGCAAAACCCATTGCCGGAATAAAGATGATATTATCAAAACCCGCATTTCTCCATAGCCTCTCCTCTGGCCCGTCTTTATTTTTAGTTTCTGCCAACATGATCATTTGAATTTGCTCATTCTTACACGTAATGTTTAAATTAGTCCAAAAATTTTTTTTCTTCATTCCCCTACAGTTCCAGAATGCCATCTTCATTTTATACATTGAGATATTATTGGGTGTTCAACTCCCATTATTCCAAACCTTATTTCCAATTTAAAACCTTTTCCTTTCGAAATATTAATCATCCTATCTCTCATGTTTAATTTACATATTCTCTTTTCTATAATCAAATTATTAGTAATTATTATAATCCGGTTTTTTATGTTGTATCGATTCTTGTTAGTCTTAGTTTGGAACCGTTTAGAGAGTGGTAAACTTGTGAGTCCGTTTTTCTTTCTCAAGATAAGAAAAGTGATCCGGATATTTTTTGAAAATAACCTTCCACCTTTACTAATTCTTTTTGTGTTGACACTTTGACTAATAGTGAATTTTTTTGTTCTTCTGATCATGGTATTTCCAATCAGCTTGTCGCTCCAAATGAAAAAGTTGATTCTTATTCTAATATCATGAAAGATTCTGTAAAAAGAACTTGTACATCTTGTGTTTCTCACGGTTATTCTCCTGTTGAAATACTTTTTCGTTTTCTTAATTAGTCTTGGTTCCTCATACTTCTTGGGCATCCATTGTTGCACAACTCTTGTCCCGAAAGCAGTTGTAGCCATTTCTTGGTACTTGCAAGGCTTATATTGTGTTTGTCTCTCCATAAAAAGTCTTTTGTTTATCCATTCATTGTCATTGTTGCTCCAGTACGTAGTTGAGCCTGCATAGCACAAAAAGGAAAAAACAAGGCACGAAACACACGACAAGCAATTTGAAACCATCATGCACAATAACATGTAATGTTTGTTGGTCCCTATTTGCTCATTAATCTCTATCTGGCAAGCATTATCGAGGAGTTTAGAACTGCAAGCCTCACACAACAACAAAAGCCAATTGAAGAAGCATAAGGTTGAGGGGCTTATATTACTAGGAGAAGCACAAGCTGAAAAACAATTCAGACAATGTGATATCGGATATTGGTAATTATTCCTATACTTTTGTCTCAACTGTTTAACGTTCCAGTCATTACTGTGGTTGTAGGACTTCACCATTGTTCTGTATTTACTCCTTTGTTGGTTCTGGAAGGTATAGAGCTGATCAAAATCAAAGTAATTCATAAATTTTAAGGAAATAAAGACATAATAGAAGTCACACCATGTTCCTTCTTCTCTTAGCTTAAAGTGATAGTTGTTCTGGAAATTAATTTGGTATTGGTTAGTATCAACCGCCTTCAAGGAATTCTGAAAAAGACATAAATCCGAACAAAGAACAGAAAACATGGCAAGGAAGTTACACATCGAAGCCACAATAGTGCAAAACCATAGCTTGTTGGTTGTCATACTTTTCAAAATGGTTCTTAACAAGATCCTACAAGTCAACATAGGAAACAATACAAAACTTTGTTTTTCTAGTAGTAAAAAGAAACTTGACAAACTTCGATCAAAGTCCATACCTAGACCAATATACAATTTACTCCCTGAACGATTTCTATGGTAGTAGGTACTGTTCCTGAACATATAGTTGTTCAACAATTTCATTTTCTCAACTTTAAGACCAACATTCATTTGTTCTTTCAAAGGATTCAACAACCATTTGTTCTTTACTGTAAGGACTTGACTCCTATAAGTCAAATTGTTTCCATCTACTATCTGATTCGTCATAAAAAACACTTCAGTCATTTTTATAGATTCTTTAGTCTTCACAAAACCGTAGAACTCATATAAATTCTTCCTAGATCTATGACAGTAAGAGGAATTACGAGTCATGGGACCTTGGGGGTAATGGTTAGAAAAGTTACCTGATATTGGATCCCACCAATCTAGAGTCAGGGAGCCTGGATTACTTGTTCGGATTGTGGTTGACGGCCACATGAAAGTAAGGAAACTATCAGAAAGAGCCCCATCATTCCGGGCGGTAAGGCGACGGTCCGGAGAGCCCGAGTAAGAGACGATGGATCTGTGACCCGATACAAAGAAGATTTTGCTTCTTCCTCTTCGTCGATAGATACTTCATGTATAGGGTTTCTGCCTTCCTTTCTTTTTGACGGGTGTGAGCCAATAGAGCATCCAAAGCCAGCACAAGCAGTAGAGATCACTTAACCTCGATTCGCCATGGAAAAGCTGCACGAACTTGGGAGTTATCTTCTCTCTTCTCCATTTCTTCTTGGCCTTCCTTTTTTGATTGCTGCTGTTTGTCGTTGAATGTTGTTTTGCTTATTTTTTCCTTCTCTCAAGCTTAGCGCAGGATCTTTGTCTCCCCTCAATTGAAACTAACTTTGAGTCTTGCTTCAATTTCTCAAAATTTTCAAACAGAAAGGCTTGTTTCTTGATTTGGGAGCTAGGTTTCCATGGAATCGTGAAGGAGAAGAGCCGTATTTCACCGCGAGTGAAAGCGCGTACTTATGTGGGTTGAGGGGTTTCATTTTTGGACCCTTAGTTTTCCTTTACCGCGTGTTACTTTTCCTTTGTTTCTACTTTTCACCTTTATAATTTATGCAAGTTTCTTCCTTTCTATCTTGTTTTGTTTTCTTTAATTTATTATGTCTGGTTGATTTCTTATGATATAAGGGATGGTTGAACCCTATGATGGATGATTTATAATTGTTTATAGGAATTTTTGAATTGAGATCTATATGAATTTGTTTCTTCTTAGTCCCCGATTGGTTTTAACTTCGGATACGGAAACAATATGAAAATGTATCTAGTCCATATGTCGATGTTCTAAAAGACGGTCGTCTAGACTGTGGACAGCCACCAACCATCCCGACTTGCCCTAAACGGCCCTTCCTGGACGGGCTCAGACCTAGACGGTTCAAGACGGGTTCAAGACGGAAAAATTCGGAGTTAGACGGTCTAGACGGTTGAAAACCCTAATTTTCCAAAACCAAACCCTAAACAAGTTAGTTTTGATTTTTGAAATTCGTAATGTTCGCGTGTTGTGACTCTTGTGAGTTCTGGAAACCTAGCTTATATTCATGTATTTTAGGGCAAAATACATGAAAATAAGCCAAAAACGTCTTGGCCGCCTAGAATCCATCTAGACGGTTGTCCGACCGTCTAGACGGTAGATGGTGCCTCTCCGTTCCGTCTCCGTCTAGCATCTTCTTGAACATTGTCATATTTGTATCCTTGTTGATGATTTTTTTGGAAATATTCCTTATGGTTTCATGCAAAATGTATTTGCTTTCCCCGTTTAGTCTCCCTAGAGGGTATAAACACTAATCAAGTTCTACTACAATTACTTTAAACCATAAGGAATTATTCCAAACAATATCATGTAGAAGGGTATACATACAAACTAGATTCGTTTTCATCTTGTTTCCGTTTCAAGAGTTGAAACCAAAGAACCCTTAATGTGAATTTCTACTTCTAGTTACCTTCGAAATAAATGACATTTATAAAAGGTTTAAGATAAAATTAGTATCGTAAGAGGGGCTTTTTTTTTGGAAAGCTTAAGAAGAACTTGATTTTGGGAGTATCATTTTACCTTTACCTCGATGATTTATAACTAAATCGTAGAGAGTTCCTACCTTTGCATCTCTTTAAGTTTATAAGCCAAAAGTGAGACTTTTTTGGTCTTTTTCGAATTTTTATATATTTGATACAACTGCAAGAACACACTCAATTCGAATAAACCAATCTTTGTTTGTTTGTTGCAAAGATGAGATGTGATCAACTTTAACCCCATCATCCTTACGGGTATGTTTTATAGAATCACGGTTTGATTCGGTCCATTCAAAACCTATAATGAAAAAAAAAACACTTTTCTTTAATGAGTTACGATGGTGAGAGGTGTTCAACTTTGATTCATGAACTTAATAAAAAATGTCATCATTCACTTTCAATATTTATCAACTTTCTATTTGTTATTAAATAATATTTGAGAGTGCAAAGATCACATATCAATATTCAATTTACTTAATGAACTTAAAATTTTGTTGTTTAGTTACAAAATGTTGACTATTATATCACACATGCTTTGTATTGGTCGGTTATACTTTAAAGACTCATGTTCACATAAAAAATATTTAATAAAATAAACTTGTGACTATACACAATATCTTCAATAAATAAATAAATACTCCATCTCATTTTTGATAATATAATACATTTTAACATTCAATATAATTTTTTTAAAAATTGTTTCAATTATAATTAATTGTTATTTTATTCTTTTACACAATTTTTAAAAAAAGTATTAATTTAATATAAAGTTATAAATAAAAATTCTAAATATTATCATGTACTTAATATTCAACATTCTTTTAAACCAAGAAGAAAAACTATTGACGTAAAAATAATCATAATTTTCAAGAACAACACTTATAATTATCGTTTAATTAATGTTATAGAAAAAGCAATATATTGATTGTAAAAAGTCAATTAAAGTGACCAAGTATATGGTGAATGATAACATCTAAGGGTTGGGTTTAGAATTATTAAGAATTAGTCTTGAAAACGGAATTTTATCGAATTAATAAAAAAATCTTATTTGTTAGTGATTAAAAAAAATGTTAGAGGTTTTTAACAAATGAAAATAACATACATATTTTTATTTCATTTACTTATCCTTAACCACTTTCATTCCACCTCTAACCAAGCGAAAACTAAAAAAAACATTTTATTCATATATAATATACATTATATTGAACTAGAAGGAAGACGGGCAACAAGTTATGTCGTCAACCCTTTCAGAATAGAAAATTCAATCCTCCTAAAAACAATATCAGAAGACCAAACCTAAGAGACATAATGTTACCATGCAAGATTCGTTGCACTCTCTTGAGAACCTCAATGGCCGGCATTGGACACAAAAAACAAAAGTGTCAAAAACAAACGGAAGAAACGCATGCTGGTTTTCAATACAATCCCTCTCATGTTTAGCCACCTTAGTAGATGCCGCATTAAGCATCGCCCTACCCACCATAAAATACTTGCTACCTAAACAAATCAGTGGGAGACCCCGTCAAATCAATACAAGCATGTTTTCCATCCACTGATCCAAACACTAATTAAGACATCCACCAACCTCAACGTAGACCTTCCCTCACGTGGATCTGTAAAGAGGATCGGATCACATAAGCCTCCTTCTTGAATGAAACCTCTGCTCTCATAAACACGTCAAAAAAAACATCACGGATCAGAATGTGCCGATACTCGAAGCCATAAATCTCTTTACAATAAACATCATGCTCCTCAAAAGCATACAAAACTGTACGACAATTGGACATAGGACAAATCTCATCAATCAGAAATAGAAGAATCATATGACGATATTTAAGTACCGAGCGATACTTAATAGAAAGATTTACTTTCCAATAAAATATTTTCTATAGATAATACTCCTTAGTTTACATTGTTGCAATGAACCACGATTCATTCCATATATTATAGCATAATGCAAAATACATACTCTCAAGCTAATCACCCATAAGGGTTACAAGTTTTTTTAGTACCCCACAATAGCTAATTAAGGGAGTCATAAACAAGCAAAATGACACTCTTGCTTATATTAGCAAAAGCTCTAGCTTAAACATACCAATAACAAAACATAACTTAATGGTGATGTGGGTCGGGTCCTCCGGGGCTAATCCTTGTAGGTTCATACCTACCTCTAATCGAGTCTTCATCTCCGCTATCGAACGATTCTTGCAACAATCTCACTTGTTTCTTCAACTCGAAAATCACTTTCGAGTGTCGGTCCTCTTGTGTCGGAAACTCTTGCATGACAAGTTTTCCCGACATTTGATCTCCGTGATCCGACACTATATTTCCGAGAGGACGACTCATTGATGGTTTGATCATCAAAACTAGGGTTATGATGAGCAGTAGACAAACCCTTGATTGTTGAGTTTTCATTGTTCTTTTGGTATGTTTTTTTGTGTGTTGATATTGGAGATTGACTTAGCTTATTGAATTTAGATAAAGAAGTTGATCTATATATATACAATTTGGGATCAACATGCATTGTTTAAATACTTAGATTTTAAACTAACAAACAAAAGAAATCTTCTTTTTTGGTCCCAATCATCTTCATTTTGCGATTGGAATGTCTTGTTTGCCATTTTCTTTTAGTTATTGGATTTTACTCAATCGGATCTTCATGATTATTTAATTATTTAAAAGCCTTCTATTCAATGTAGAAATTTGTACGGATTTTGATGATGGCAAATTGCAAAGAAAGTCATATTTTATCTTGGTTTAGTTTAAGAAATATAAGACTTTAAAGAGAACAAAAGAAATCGAGAAAGCATAAAAATAAGAATTCATGTTCGTGAGAAAATCTAAGAAAAATCTACTCAAAAGTTGCATGGATCTATAGATTGTTAAAATAACATTGAAGCTAGGGTTTGGATGTTATTTTATCGATATAATCTTTAATTAATGGACAGTAGATTTGGAATCGTGTGCATATAATCGCATATGAGTATAGTGTTCAAGTTCAACGGTGTTCTTAAATCAATTAACAATAGAAATAGTATTCTACCGAACATATGTATAGGTTGCATGAAGTTGTTTTTGTTATCGGTGTGAAACACACATCCCAATAATAATTGTTGACAAACCTTGAATATCACATGTCGCAATGACTCATGGAGGACTTTATCGCTAAGCAGATCGGGTGATAGAGATATTGTCGCATATCCAACCGTATGGTGGTGAAGTGTCGGTCATTTGTTTGGGCATTTATTATTTGATACAATGATATTTAGGCCTCAAGTACTATATTTAGTGTTTCGTTATTATATGTTGTATTGTTATCTCTATCTTCGTATCATCATTTTCATATAAAATAAAAACTTCTCAATAAAATGTCTCTAAATGGATATAGTTAAATTTTGTAACCGTTTGGCTAGGTTGATACTTGACGATATGCCTTAAGGTCGGCTAGCCTAACTGGACGGATAATCATTGTCCTGGTGATATGCCTTATGTTTGCCTAGTTTAACCGGGTGGGCAATCATTTTCCATCTCCGCAATTAGAGTCTAAAGGCCGACGAGCTCAATAAGTCAAGACTCGAGGGGTCGAACTGCTCTAATACCATGAAAGATTTCATTGGGTCATATTATGATAGGGTCAATCGCACGTTCGAGAGCATATGCATTTGGCTCATGTCCAACGCATAAGCTCAGTAGAGGTTCCATCCTAAAATCAATTAACAATAGAAGAAGTAACTTACTAACCTTATATATTAGACTCGCTATTCCGTTATTATCGACGTGAAAACATAATTCTCCGGACTGTATAAATTCTTGTGTGTCGTTTTTATTTATTTGTTCTCTTCATATCTCACGTGGGCGATATTAAGAAAAGGGTACTTGTGCACTTCCTCTAGGTTTTTCCCCTATGCACTTTGACGTTTGTCGTTTGGTCTTCATTTTCCACGGACTTGCTCGCTCTAGCCTTCTCTCTATGGAGACATTTATGTTTTTGAATTTCTATGATTTAGTGTATTTATTTGATTTTATTTAGGGCTCGTTTGGAAGCCTTAGGAATTATTTCCGGTAACAGAATGATTACGAATCAATAAAAAATAACATTTGGTTAGAGGTCTTTTAACACATGAAAGTAATCCCATCATTTCCATTTTCATTTCTTACCCTTATCCGATTTCATTCCGTTTTCATTCCACCGCTCCAACCAAACGGGAACTTATTCAATTTTCACGACGGTTAGTATGTTTTTAAAGTTAGGATTTTGCATTTTTTGATCCCGTCCGATTCGATCCCATATATAGTTGTATGCTAATTTTCGGCTCATATCCAAGATCTGAAAAAAAAGCAATTCATGTCGGACTGAAAATTAATAATAAAATATTAGTTTAAATTTTTTTAAAAAGATATTATAAGAAAAGAGCTTAGACGGACCCGGGCCGGACTGAATGCCGGTCCCCGGTCTGGAATTTTGGTCTTTCGAACCGGACTCGTAAGATCTGGTATGGTCCAGCGATGACAATTTTACCCGTACCCGACGGATATCCGCTCACCTGATTTAACGAAAAATGGTGAAAACCCGTTAAAAAATGGGTGAAATCGGATGAAAACCCGATCAGACGAAAAAGGATTACATTTGGATCGGGTGGCAGTCAAGGTCATCCACCCGCCACACGATCCATTGTCATTCACGTATGGACCGTTGAACACCCCTATTTAAAGTTGAGAGATTTTGAGTCTAGTACATAAGGTTGGTGGACTATTCCTCCTATTTTTTATTAGTTTTAGTATAAAACTTCACTAGGTTTACGTGTTGAGTTTGAGTCTAACACGCATGTGCGCTCGTATGGGCACGCCCCTCAATCTACAGTCCAATGAACTTTTAACATGAAATCATAGCGGTTAGCCTACTCGGCCCATCAATTCTAACATTTTGGCTAACTATAAAACATAATGAAATGCTAGACCGGTTTGTCCAAGTGTCAACTTAGTTTGTTCTCCTAATTGGCATTTGTCGGACGTGTTAAGATAATAATTTTCGCCTCTAAAGTTGAGAGATTGCGGACTTAGTACATAAGCTCGGTAATTAAGCTACTCTCTAATGTACATGTGCACTCATATTAAGATGTGTGGATTATTGTCCCACATCGACAATATGATAATACCCGAACCTAACATATGAGAGCTAGGGATACTCCTCCTATTACCAATTGGTTTTAGGATGGAACCGAATGTCTGTGTGTAAGTTCACTTACGTGCATCCCCTCCACGTATTAACAACTCATATTACATATTTGTGTGTAAGGTTCACTTACGTGCATCCCGGTCTACACTCTTCTTTTAAAATGGAACCCAAATATTTATGTGTAAGATTCACTTGTGTGCATCCCTTCACGTATTAACCACTCGTATTACATGATCCCGGTCTACGCTCTTCTTTTAGAAAACTCGTTATACAATGTACAGTCTAGTGGACCAAATCTATTGGCTTCAGTTTTGATTGAGCAACCAAATTGCAGTTTAAAAGTTGAAAACACATATGGAAAACCACAATGAACCAATTACGCTAATTCAAAGATTCACCGGAATCCTCTAAGGATATACAATATAAGGATAAATGACTAAAGATTCACCTCGTAAAAAGCCGCCGCCACATGTAAACTGTGACGCTGCAATGTCGGTGGCGCATGTATTAGGACGACGAATCAGATCATTGTGACGCTGCAGTGCTCATAAATCACGTCAAGTTGGATCAGAAAGGCCGGCAAAACTCGACTAAAAACAAAACCAAACAAGATTGTTAATCATTGTATAATATTTGATCTTCAAGTGCTTTCATTTTTTCAAAAATATTTTTAGGTAGAGGTATCAATTGGACGGGTCATTCGATTTCGTGTAGAGTTGTTTCGATAACGGTTCACGTTAATTTGGGCAGAAGTTGGGTTTGATGACCAATCGGGTTTATATGGGTGGGTGTGGGTTAGGCCGAAGGTTTGTTGTTGTTGAAATTCGGGTTACTTGTTATCATTGGATATAATTGAGTTCAATCATTTTAGAGATTATGTTATTTTAGTTTTGGGTTAATTCGAGTATGTTATATAAGGTCGGTGGATTACTACTTTGATTGTAATTTGGTTTTAGGGCGTAACTTCATTGAACTAGCTTGTGCTTAGCTGCAAACTGAGATTTGATCTCTTCACTTTACCTATTTCACACTCCAGACTAGCAATATGCTGATCACTTTCTTTCTCTAAAATGACAAATGTTTCGTACTTAGTTTATCCACACGACGCCCACTCTACGATCCGTACGTTAGACATTATCATGGTATCATTCCATCTAACTAGATGGAGGAACAAAGTTATAGTGTTTTAGACCTTCATCTCTACTTCTCAATAATGTCAGTGTTTGTAGATATGAAAATACAATTGATTGTAGGATGAAACTTATTGTAACACATATGTGTTCGTATGCATACGACCTCCGTTTTACGGTCCAACTGTGTCAGATTTTATCAATCCAAATAAACAATTTACCAATATTTTCCGATAAAAATGTATATCTTAAACATTATGACTTGAAAATTGAAAAATAAATATTCCGTCGAACGTACCGCTTTTGGGTTTCCGGGTCATTTGTTGGCTTTCTTTCGAATTATCTAATCATTTCGAGTAGCTATTCGGTTTGAATGAATTCGAGACGATTCTATTTCGATTCGGGTTATTATCTTCGTTCTTCTTATTTTTGGTATGGGTTAGATTTAAACAATTTACCAATTTTTTAAATCTCTTTGAATTGGAAGTCACAATCAGAATCAAGATGCTTAGACTGCATAAAAGTTTTTATAAAGTCATTGTAATCTTATTAGAATAATCACTCGACTTAGCACTTAATATATGATTCATACAAGTGTAGCTTCCATTAATCTAATCTATTGTTAATTGGTTAAGTAGAGAACCATATATATATATAGTGGGCTTTTAGAATGTTGTGTTCATACATACGTGTAAAAATCCTTCCCTTTATTTTATCCATCGAATTTTTAGCATGTTATCAGAATGGTTTGATCCCGGAACTTGACTTATTTAACTCATCGTTCTTGATAAGCTTGACAATGATTGCATTGTCTGAGCGGGCAGGCCGGTTCTAAGACATCTCGTCAATGTCAACCGAGCAAGGTTTTGAAGAAAGTTAGTGAAGATAGAAAACCCCACGACGATTTAAAATTGTCTTGTTTAAAACCTTAATGACATACTCCCATATTATCAATTGTATTTATTGTGAAATATTATCGAAATTATTTGTTGGACTTCTGACGCATAAAGTGCTTATGTGTACGTTTATGAGATAGATTTTATTAAATTATTTGAGCTTTATCAAACTTATGGAAAAAACATAAGCTACATAATGGGTGTTCGAGAGTTCAAACGTATGAAAGTTTATGCTAGCTTAGGAAGACTTTTTTTTCCTTGTTCCACAAGCTACAGTATTTTATCGTATCTTTGATAATTTTACGCTTATATCAACTTTGATAAGCTTCGTTCTATCAAACAGCTATCAAGTTTATTATAAAAATAAGAATGGAAGTAAACTAGAAAGAATATGTGGAAATTATAATAAAAAAATTTTAAATAAGAAAACAGAAAAGCTCAATAAGTAAAGAGTAAAGACCCTTCCAAAATATAATTAATATGCTCACAATATCAGCTTATGAAAATGACAAGTGGGTTAAACTAGATAGAATATTTGAAAGTTTAAAGGAAGATGATGAAGACTTCCATGGTCCACCAAAGAGAGACAAACTTTGCATATTATAAGTGCATTTGGCTTTTGTCCATTGTGCTTCTTGTAGGCTTATGTCAAAATGACACTATTTGAGACCCAAATCATGGTTTGGTTGTTTGGCTATAGTTTATTATATAAGTTGTGTGGATTTCTTTTATTTGTTGTCCGATTGGTTTTGGGATGAAATTTCGTTAGACTTGTATGTTGGGTCTAGCTATAACGTGTATTGATACACACCTACGGACGTTTGGATCCGCATTATCTTGATCTGTCGAAATTTCACAATTTCTTTTTACAGATGTTGTAATTGAATGATAGAGTGAATTCAGAGTTGGAAATGGATATCAGAGCGAGTGATTAGTATTTTATGGGTGTCAACCAATAGAATTTCTCGACTCTTATAAAGAATTTTGCTGGAAAGAGAGTCGGAACTTTCCGTGCTCAAAACACTTTCTTGAAAAGAAAATTGGATAAATAGTTATAACATGGATAGTTATCCTTTCACATCGGCTCATAAAATAAGAAACACTCATTTCACGGATTACCCAAAACACGCATATCAAACGTAAACAAAAATGATAAAGTGGTAAGATAGTCCGCCGCAACTTCGCAGTAAATGCAACGTTGCACAATTTACTCTCTACAAAGGAAGCATTGATAACAACTAACCTTTTAGAAAAGTAAGGGAGGATTCAAAGTCCGTTTAAATGAGTTGATGGACCGTATGTAAATTTGTCTCGTCTACAAACGTGTATGTGTCTTTGGTCCCATGCTAACTAGGGTCCTTCGAGTTCCATCCTAAAATCAATTAGCAATATATTGCAATAACTTATACACATTATCATATTGTCGAGGTACATTCTACACATCTCAACACATCATCATATTTTCGAGGGACATTCTACACATCTTAACAAGACTCAAACCAAACTAATCACAAATCAATTTCATATATTCATCTGGAATTAGTAAGTTTAACAGATAGAGACAACAAAAAGAATGCCTGAATTGAATTATAATTTGATCTGTACTATGTGTAATTTCTAATCTTGAATCACAAAATTAGTCTAAATTATAACAACAAACAAAACCCTAATACAACTATCTAAAACCAAATCGAATCGACCTGCAAATTTCCTTGTGCTTCAAAGATTCATCATCATCTACAGTAACTTTCCTCTTTCTGAGATTCGAATCACATTCCGAAAATTCAACAACTCGGTAACTGCGCAATGAGCTAGCGCTTTGAGCTTCTGAAGAATCGAAGAGATTTGTTATATCTCTCAGCGGCAATCTTGTAATTCTTCTCCACTTCATTGTCTTCTTCTTGTTGGCGAACGCGATTGGATTACTCTCCATTGAAGGAGAGAGAAGAGGACTGGTAGGAAGTATGCTTTCCTTGTTGCCATTTTCTGCGGAATTGAAAGCTACAGAGTCCATTGAATTACTTGTTGATACTGAGAGGGACTTGCTGAATTGAATTGAATTGTGGAAGAAGATGAGATGAATTGTATATATTATGAAGATTGAAGGCTGTTTGATCTGCTTTTTGGGGGTTTTCATTTCGGATTTTGGTTCGAATTGTTTCTGAGTTTTGAGATTTTGGATTGAAATGCTTTGGAGGGAGATGTGTTTCGGTTTCCAAATTCTAATCCCGCCTCACAAAAACACTAAAAATAAATTTTTTTAAAAAAAAAACATTGGGCTATTAGGCCCAACTGGTTTGGGATAATGGGCCAAATAATTTGGGCTATTTAAACTGAATAGATGAGTCAAGCCCAAAAACATAACGGATACGGCCCACATAAGTAAACCCGGTTAGATAACTCTTCAATAATTTTTTTCCCATAATTTTCATTACTTTATTTTTTACTTTATTAAAAATTATAGCTCATAATTTTTTTAATAGTTATAAAAACAAATCTCTTAAGTAAGATATTAACAATAAGAATTTGGTATGGTAAATATTATTTGGTAAAACCACCCGATAAAACATACACTAAAATTTGAGTATATAGATGACTTTTCTCTTTTATATCTAGTGATGTCGAGTTCCGCCACCTAAAAGATTTGTCTGATAAGTTAGTGATATTTTTATATTTACGTATTGTTTTAAGTAATTTTCGTTGTCTAAAACACTCTTCAACTTATGAGAAAATAAGTTCATTCAATAGCTAATTATTTCAACTATTCAATAAGCTTCAACTCCAATAAGTTAGTGATTTCTAAATAGAACATATATAAACGTGTGAAACCCTCATATTATTCGGTCAATTGACTTTTCATTATTTGTATTGGTACAACACAATCAATGTTCAAGTTTATTAGACTTATCGTCGTTCGGACAATGATTACAAATTTGAATGATAAATATCATGTTTGGTTAGACTAACTAACATAGATGTTGTCAAATATCAAATTGAATATGAGTCAGGTAACAAACCGTATAAAATTTATTAAACATTCAAACCATAAATAATTTTAGTACAAAATATAAGGTTTAAAAGGTTAGGCAAAATGAAAAAAAAAAAAGTAAAGAGACTCGGACAATCCCAACCTTATTGGGCTTATACATTAGGCTTAGACATGACGTGCGTAATACACATCTACAGACGTATGGATCTCACATTATCTTGGCCCACCGAAATTTCACAATTTTTTGTTGTAGATTTTGTAATCGAATGATATTCGAATCAAGACTTCAAAATGACTAAGGTAGCCAGTGATTAGTATTCCATGGGTGTCACTCTATAAGATCTCTAGACTCTTATAATAAATTTTGAAAGAAAAAAAGTCGGAACTTTTCATACTTCAAAAAACATCTTTCGAAAGGAAAATTGAAATCTGTATTATAATTCATAAAAAATTTATCATATAATATGTAAAATATTTATCAGATAATATACTCATACACCTTAACAATTAAGTTTATTTTATCAAAAAATAGCTTAGAAACATATTATTATCCAACCAACTCACCCCATAATTGAATATGTATTATAATTCATATTCATTTACTTTTTATTCTACTTAGACTGCATTCGAAAACCATTAGACTATTAAAACCGAAGTCTATGAGCAATTAAAACTTGCAATTAGTCAAAATTAGCAAGCAATTAAATAATTTTTTTGGTCAAATTAGATAAGTAATATTTTTGAGATTTTCTTCTAAGTAAGTTCATGGTATAAATATATTTAGTAAATGTATACATTTTAATTTCAATTTAATGAAAGTGGTAAATATTAAAAGATATACAAATCTAATAGAAATAGAAAAGAACTTGTTTGACCAAAATTTTTTTTTTTAATAAGACAATATTGTTTAGGAGATTGACATTTTTTTTATAATTGATAAATCTAGAAATAAAAGCATAAAACCAATTTCTATTAATAACAGATAGAGACAACGCAAAGTATAATGTAATCTGTGTTATGTGTAATTCTAAGTTTCGAATCACAAAATTAATCTCAATTATAACAACAAACAAAACCCTAATACAGCTATCTAAAACCAAATCGAATCGACCTGCAAATTTCCTTGTGCTTCAAAGATTCATCATCATCATCTACAATAACTTTCCTCTTTCTGAGATTCGAATCAGATTCCGATAATTCAACAATTTGGCAACTGCGCAATGAGCTAACGGATTGAGCTTCTGAAGAATCGAAGAGATTTGTTATATCTCTCAGCGGCAATCTTGTAATTCTTCTCCACTTCATTGTCTTCTTCTTGTCGCCGAACGCAATTGGATTAATCTCCATTGAAGGAGAGGGAAGAGGACTGGTAGGAACTATGTTTTCCTTGTTGCCATTTTCTGCGGAAATGAAAGCTACAGACTCCATTGAGTTACTTGTTGAGACTTTGAGCTGAGAGAGAATTGTTGAATTGAGTTGAAATTGGGGAAGAAGATGAGATGAATTGTATATATTATGATGATTGAAGGCTGTTTGATTTGCTTTTGGGGGGTTTTCATTTCGGATTTTGGTTCGAATTTTGTTTCTGAGTTTCGAGACTTTGGGTTGAATTGATTTGGAGGGAGATGGGTTTCCGTTTCCAAATTCTAATCCCGCCTCACAAATACGCTGAAAATAGAAAATAAAATTTTTTAAAATAAAATTAAAAAAATAAATCCGCATGAGAAAGCTTATTTGAGCCATTGGGCCCAAACGATTTGGACCATTGGGCCCAAATGATTTGGTCCATTGGGCCCAAATGATTTGGACTATTTGAACTGAATGGATTAGTCAGGCCCATCAGCCCAAATAAATAGAGCTACCAGCTACGGTAGACATAGTTTAATCCGTCGTCTTGCATAAATTTTTTATATAAAATTAATGTTATATATAGTAAATTTATACTTTTAATTAATATGATTAAAGTAGGTAAGTATTTTATAACTTAAAATAGATTATCCTTATTTATCAAGAAGGTATAAAAAGATTAAAAATAATATTAAATAGAATATTTAAATTTAAACAAAACTTCTCGTGAAATTGAATTTGTGAAATATAAATAATCTTTAAGTAATTTTTTAAAAACAAATATATAAATTAAAATTGAGTTACGAATCACGTTTTATTTTTTTAATAAAATAATATCAAATTAGATAATTAGTTATGTAATATTTAAAATTAAATTTGTTATTTTAGAGATTAAAAATCTATAAATAAATATTACTTGTTAAAACGACACCATAAAACGAGAAAACATATACAATAAAGTTTGAGTATATAGCTAAATTTTCTCTAATATATACGTCTGATGTCGAGCCCGATCACGTGATTTGTCTAGTATTTTTTATTGAAAATATAATTATATAAAATTAAATTTTATATATAAGATTAGTTTGTAAATATGGTCATATTAAAAATGAAAATTATTAAGAAATGCAATTTATTATTTAAAAAGGCATTATATAAGATGTATAAAGTTTGTATTTTTGTCATTGGGAATGCATTGAAAGAAGAATTCAAGTTTGGGTCCCAAAAGAAAGAGGATGAACTTCACAACACGGCAACATACTCACATCCACGTACACCACGGGCGACACATCACGCTTGTCACGTGCCTCTAACCCAACCATGCATGCTTATCACGTGCATGTCTCTCATTTTTATTTTTTAATTTTTTTTGTTAATAAAAGTAAAATTGTATCCTCTAGTTCCAACCTCACAAATTCAATCCAAAATTCAATAAAGAGTAAATTACACAAAACCACCTCTTATTCAACCCACTTTTCACTTAACCACCTCTTATAATTTTTTTTTCAATTAACCACCTTAATATTAGATCCGTTAACAAATAACCACCAAAAAATTCTCCGTCATTTGTTCTGTCAATGGGTCCTACACAAATTCTTATAAAAATATATTTTAATAGTTAAAAGGTAAAAATATATTTAAAGAAAGAAGTATCAGATTGTCTAACAAGAAGATATAGATCTGATTCTTCTTCGTCCTTTTCCACATCTTCTAATCGATGTTCTCTACACATCGACACTATCCCTTTCATAGCTATCGCTGCCAAACAAGTTAAGAATAAAGAGCGGAATTCGAAGCAAAACCCTAGGTGGAGACTCGAAGGTCGAATCTGGCATCGTATTGTGTTTGGACGCTCCAAAGTATGAAATAGCAAAATCAGTAAATCAACAAGATCATTGAAGCAATGGAAGCTCATAATACCTCATTCAACGGAGCCACATCATAAATTTGTGTTTATTCCTCCCTAATCGCAAGAGGGTGACAATTTCAATCGCTTTTTTGATCTTGTGATGGAAGCTCAAAAACCTCGTTCATCGAAGCCAGTTCGCCCTATCTCGGGGAATAGAGATCGTTCTTGTGTTTAGATCGGAAGACATATGGGTTTGTGATACTCAACTACCTCTGCGGGAAGGATTCTTGTGTTTAGATCGGAAGAAATTTGGGTTTGTAGTACTCAACTGTCTCTGTCAGAATGGTTGCTGTGTTTAGATTGGAAGAAATCTGGGTTTGTAGCACTGCCGCAGCGCGAAGGAAAGGCTTCATATACAAGGTTATTCTTCTTGAAAGTTATTGCTTAGTTTTGTCAACAATGGTGGATGAAATTATGTTGTTCTTGATTTTGTCTTGGTCTTCTTGAAAGTTACTGCCTATGCGGGAAGGAAAGGCTCCATATTCAATTAACTTATTTTTTTTGAGAAGAATTATTAATTAACTTATTTAATTGTTGTATGGACCCCACTAACGGAATATGTAACGGAGTGTACCAATGGTGTTGGTTTGTTAACAAAATTAAAATAGAGGTGGTTAATTGAAATTTTTTTAATAAGGGGTGGTTAAGTGAAAAAAGGGGTATATAAAAGGTGGTTCTATTTAATTTACTCTCCAATAAACCCTAATACATATCGCCCTAAGACAATGATACTAAACTAAAATGAACCCAAATAGCATAAACCCGAAATTATGTGTACGCAGTACAAAATTTGGGGAATAGGGAAAAAAATTATGGATATCCCACATCGACTAAAATTAAATGAGTAGAACTCTCATGGTATATAAGGACGAAAAAATGCTTAAAAGATATGATATTTGGGTCACTACCCATTCTCAATGGAGAGCGGGTGTTGTTAACCGATTGTGCGCTGTACCGAGGTCAGGCTCATGCTATATTTCTTATTTTCCGTTTTAGCCCGAACCTAACCCAATTTGAACTCAATTAGGCTGCTAAAAGCTATATTAAGTTATCTAACGTGTCTATAATTGTTTAAAAAACCGTTTTTTTGTATTGACATGTACGTTCGATCTCGAGTTTTCCGAATCTTACTTATATGAGCATGTCAAAGCTCGGCTCGTTCGGGAAGCTCGACTTTTTTCGGGTAAAGCTCGGCTCGCTTGGCTAAAATAACACTATATGAGCATTATTTTAGGCGAGCTACTCGGGCTCGGCTCGTCAAAAGCTCAGCTCGGGCTCTCCTCGTTTGTAAACGAGCTGAGCTTGAATATGCTAAGGCTCGGCTCGTTCGACTCGTATAACACCCCTATTTGGGTCACTACCCATTTTCAATGGGGATCGGGTGTTGTTAACCGATCGCGCGCCGCACTGATGTTGGCTCATAAAATTATCTTATTTTACAGTTTATTGGAAGAATTCACGAAAGGCCCGAACAAGACAATCCAACACATACAATTCGAACGTATTTTCTGCTTTAGCCCGAACCTAACCTAATTCGAACCCAAATAGCCTGCCAAAAGCAGATTAAGTTATCTATCGTGTCTATATTTGTCCGAAAAACCTTTTTTTTTCCGCATTGACATGTACGTTCAATCTCGAGTTTTCCGAATCTCACATACTATGTACATCCGGAAGAAATGGGAGAGTACAATAGTTAACACTAGTGGGAATCGAGTACTTCACTATCAAAATATGAAAGAGTGACAAAATCAAAGGACCAAAGATCGAACAAGTGGAAATCTCTTTTCAAAATTGAAGATTTCCTTTCTCTATCACTATTTCAAGCATGCTCAAATATGCAACAAATCACCAATTTGGTCACTACTTTGATAATTTATCAACTATACTAATTTTTTAAATTTTGAATAATTTTATTATTGACAAGTTATAAAAAAACATCAAATATTTAATAATTGACAAGTTATAAAAAAATATAAACTTTTTAATATTTATTATTTATGATATGATAATCGTATTATAATTGATTTATTAAAAAAAAACGTATTATAATTGATTTATCAACTTTTTAATAATTTTAGAATGATTTCATAAACTTAAAAGTTAATTTTACAAAATTACACTGAAGTGGATTTTCGCACAACAATACAAAAGAAAAAGAATATTAGGCGATCATTCTTCTAAATGTTTATCACATCTTTTAATCTTTTTATCTTATCTATCTACCTTAGGATAATTGGAATTTGTGAAGGATTATCATATAAATGGGTCGTATATGATTACATGTATTTCGTGAACACGCTACTGATATACAATGCGTGACCGTAAAAAAAAAAAAAAAAAACTTTTTCCTTTTTTCCTGACATCACAGTTACGCAATGCGTGACTGTGATGGTGTCAGAATTTTTTTTTTTCGGATTAGAATTCATGTATAGAATTAATACGGATCCGGAACCCATAATCATGACGGTTACAAGTTCCGTAATCGTGAACTTTTGGTCACGGTTACGGATCCCGTCCGTGACCTTATGACGGTTACGGGATCCGTATTTGTGGTGCCCGTAACCATGACCTTATGACGGTTAGAGATCCGTATGTGTGGTGCAATAACGAAATCTTGAACCGTGCGAATACGACTTCCGTTGGAAAATTGGTAGAATGAAACCCGACAAACATAATTTTGTTTAGATAAAATTGCTTAAACGGTGCCCTATCTTTTAGGCTGATTAAATTTTAGTCCCTCGTCGTTTAAACTATCAGAACGGTACCTCACCTATTGAGTCCGACCAAAAATTAGTACCTGGTTTACTTTTCACACGTTAAGTTAACACAATAGCTTTGCTCCTAAACTTTCCCCTTTGTTTTTTGTTGAATATGTATTACATGTAGGCCTCATTGCAACTGTCATAACCTTTTTACTTAACGTGTGAGCAATAATCTAGATACTAATCTTTGGTCAAACTCAATAGATGGGTCAAGTGGAATTCTGATGGTTCTGTTAAACAAGGCAGTGGCTTAGCTGCGGCAGGAGGCGCCCTTAGGGACGAAGACGGGCAATGGATTCAAGGAGGGGTACACCACGTTGGAATTTGTTCAGTGCCTACCTCTAAACTTTGGGGCTTACTGTTGGGCTTTGAGACTTGCTGGAGGTTGGGGTTCCGCCAAGTCATCGTTGAAACGGACTCCGCTCTAATAGTCCAGCTCATTCAAAAAGGAGTCACTCGATCTCACCCCCTTGCTAGTCTGGTGGTTCGCTGTCAAGGCTTCATTCGTAGGAACTGGTTCATCCGGTTCCAACACATCTACCGCGAGGCTAACACCGTTGCGGATTTTTTAGCTAATTACGCCTTTCATTTTCAAGTTGGTTCACACGTGTTAGAGACCCCCCCTCCTGATCTTTTTCCACTTATTGCCAACGACATTAGGGGCGTGTCATTGCCCCGTTTTGTTGCCTGTTAGTCCTTTTCTTTTAATATATGCCTTGAGCGGAGGAGCTTTGTCTCCTTTTTCAACAAAAAAAAAAAACAAAAAAAAACAAAATTTGAATTAGAAATTAATACTATAAATCTTTTTGAAATTGCATTTATCTTTGAAAACATATAATGAAAACTTTTAACCAAATCAATATATTCAAGTTCAAGTCCGAGTCTTGATTTATCTATATAGGCTGAAAACATATAAAGAAAAATAGCCTAAATCGTGGTATACATATTTGTGTCTTATCTGTATTTATAGGCTGAAAACTTTTAACCAAATCAATATATTGAAGAAATTAAGTCAATTTGAAATGCATTATATTGTCAAAAAGCATGCATAGATTGGTGCCTTATCTCTACTTATCGAAGAATAATGATAATGACAACTTCTATGACTTCAATCAAATCTTTTTTTCATTTGAAATTGACGAACAATTGTAAATATGGAAAGAAAAATCGATGAATATAGTTTAGTTTAAATGAGAAATTGATTGTTATATGAAATTGTTATTTTACCCGAGTAATTTCGGTCATTACATACTCGACATGAAAACACGATTGTGTACGTATCCCACGCATTGTGTTTGCGGCCCAAAATTTATCTCTTTTGGAATAATATAAGGTAAAGAAGTGTTCGTAAAGAATTTGAAATTGTTGGAGATGATAAGTTATCGCATCGAAAGTGGAGTATTACGAGCCTAGTATTTAAGGTCGGGGCACTTGCGTTGAATCTTCTACTATTGATGGGCAAGAATCTGAGTAAACAATTTCTTCTATCGAAGATCCACAGAGGGAGTTCGAGTGGGCTACTTCTCTTATTGTCGATTGATTTTAGGATAAAACCCCGTCGGGCTTATACCTAACGCGCATATACGCTCGTATGCACACGACTTCGCTCTATTGACCGTTTTTACCGGACTTTAACAAAAACCCTTACTTTTGGCATGCAAACAAATGCTAGTTACTTGATTTCAGTAGAATAAAATGGAGCAAATTATAGCCGAGGGATTTGCACCTCCAACAACATTCAAGTAGGATTGTCCATCCGGCCTAGGTCCAAAACATCCCGTTAACACATGCGGTGTCGGCCTCCGCGCCAAAGCTAGTCGCAGGCGGACTCCGCCTGAGCCTGTGCCTCTGGTTTGGTGATACACGTTCGAAAAAGAGCCGTTGTAAATTTACGATCCTATATATTACATGTCAAATCATTTTACTATATATTACAGGTCAAAAATAACAAAAACGATAAAAACTAACGTGAAATCGATCCACAAGTTGTCTTTTACTTGAACTTTTTTGAATCTCGAACCATGGTTGAATCTCGATTTCGTGTTATTTCTAACAAATTTTGCGGGATTTTTGGGGTTTGGAACGAATTCGAACGAAGAGGAGAAGAGGGAGGCGGCGGCGGCTGCGGAAGATGAGGAAGAAAGAAGAGAAGGGAGTTCGCCTACGCCCCAAACACGACGGAGTCGAATTTCGACTCCGCCGTGTCATTTTCCGCTTCCAAATAACATCACTCATAAACAATCCGGTCCTATAACAGTTTTCAGGTCAGGTCCGATCCGGATTTTAAACAGTCATATATACAAGTTTACGCATCTTATTGGTCGAGTCAAGCTCGTTCATTTCTCGTGGTAGCACACTTTAAATTTTGTATCGAACGCACTCGCATTCGAGTAATCATTTTCTATAGTTATTATTAGGTTGAGAGTTGGGGCCAACATTATTGGATCAAATATATATATATATATATATATATATATATATATATATATATATATATATATATATATATATATATATATATATATATATATATATACATGCGATTGTGACATTAACGTAAGTAAGCAAAATTACAAATGATTTGTAAAGTAAAACATCAATCTTAAACAAATTTTATACATTTTTGGTGTAATACGACAATATATTTCACCTTGGAGTTTTCTTGGACTTTTTCATTGATTGTTGGCGTGATCTATTGTTCCATCAATGTCTTAAATATCCAACTAACATTCTTAAATAATATACAATCTTAAAATCGACTGGAACAAATATTTAGACATTTTAGTTCGGCGGATCTAATACGTAGAAGGGATGCACGTAAGTGAACCTTACACATGAACATTCGGGGTTTCATCCTAAAACCAATTGACAATAGGTGGAGTAGCCATATCTCTTATATGTTAGGTTCGGATATTATCATATTGTCGACGTGAGACAATAATCCACACATTTTAACACTCTCCCCTCAAGTGCAACTATCCTGGAGTAGTTGCACTTGACACAAAGCCTTAAGGCCGGCTTAGCCAAATGGACGGAAAGCATACTCGCTAACCATAACCCAATTACAGGATTACGAGACCCGCATGAACCGTGACTCTGATACCATATTAAATTATCTCTTATATGTTAGCCCTATCTCTTACACAATGCCATTGGATTTTGGCATAAGTTCATCGAGCTCTATTATTTAATGATTTTTTTATATATATGGTGGGCTCGTAGGGTGCATATGCAATGAACCCATACACGTAAATTTATTAGATTTTACCGTAAAATTAATTGACAATAAAAAAGAGTAACTTATAAACGTATGTGTTAGGGTTATTGCTCACACAACCTTATGCAATAAATATTGAAGACATAAGAGGTACGGTGATCCCATTTAGAGGGCTACGTCAGGGAGATCATATCTTCCCCCGCCTCTTCGGTCTTCATCCTTTGCGCATAAATTTTCTCAAGCTTAATCAAAAGAAGGGTGAAAACTCGTAATATTCATGGACTACAAATTCGTAGAGATGCTCCAATTATTACCCATTTATTTTTTTGCAGATGACACTTTGCTCTTTGCACAAGCAAAGCTGAGACAATCATCCAGTACGAAAGAGTCTCGGGGCATAAAGTTAACTACATGCATCAAAACTAAAGTGTCATTCACCGAAATTGTGATGGAGATCTATGAGAGCCATGAGACGCAGTCAGTACAAAAGAGTCTTAGAACTGAAAATTACACTCGATTCAAACTATACTTATTTATAAACGAATTGAGTTTAAACGTATCAATAATCAACTTAAAATGTCATCCTCACACTATAAATTCTTTTAGAAGATATGAATCTAATGATTATGAACTTATTTATGATCTTAATATAAAATTTTATCAAAAATATATATTTGGTGTGAGAAAGGGCAATCTATCATCTTCAAAGATGTTAAAGGACAAGCTTTGAAGGCCGGTGCGTATGATCTCTCCCATTTGCATAATGAAAACGACTATATAAAATCTTTTTATTTTGTTTTATTGTTTTTTTTATAATTTATTTCATCCACATAATCTCAAAAAAATATCCATATTAGTTTTTTTTTTTTTCCATTTATTTCTATTTAAAATCTATTTATTTGAGATTATTTCATAGCTTAGCTACTCTTCAAAGGTCATCATTTACTTACAAACACATATTTCATATTATATAAATCTTATTTTTCATAATTCTTATTAAGAAGTAAATTTCGGACGGTGTTATAACCTCTGATTTTTTTCGAATTTCGAAGGATTTTTTAGTTATTGGACAGTACCTCTAAATTTTAGATTTTTTCGGATTGTACCCTTATATCATCCATAAGTTAACATTTTAAGGGGGATAAATTGATAATTATTATTTGTTATTTATTGTTAATAGTCATTTTAAAGGTATATATAATTTTTTAAATAAAAAAAATGATATTTTCGTAAGTCTTAACTCTTAATATGTTAATAAATAATTTATGAATGGTAAAGGGTATAATGCGAAAAAGTTTAAAATTTAAGGACATTATCTAAAAATTGAAAAATATCTGGACATAATTCGAAAAAATCAAAGGTGTAATATACAAGTATTACAAATTTATTAATTTATGCGAATTAACTTGTAAACATATCCTTATTCTTGTTTGGAATTAATTAAATTGCAAAGCCTTATAAAAGAGAATATTTCCAACTTCGACCCATCAAATTGCCATAATAAATGGGGCACAAACTACATCTATTATCTATTATATATACTAAAATTAAAGTAATTTATGTGGAGTGTTAATTCGACAATTACTTTTTAAAATTATCGATTTAAATTAACTTGTAAAGTGTAAATATTAAACTAGTTGGATCGAAAAGGATCGGTAAAAATACCTATCAAGAAAATGTAACAAGTATCCAAATAATGTGTTATACATTCTGTTTTTAGCATAACATACAAATGTAACTTACACAAAAAATAAGCCAAAATTTAAAGTAAAATGATTTGGATGAGTTTTGAATAGTAAAATAATTTTAATTAATTTACGATGAGTTTATTAGACTTACAAAATGATTATAAAAAAAGATATAAATTATATAGTTGGTGTTCGAGAATTCAATTTTACAACTTAAGTTAAATTATAAAATCTTAATTTTACCTTATTTTATAATGTACGTAAATAGATCTTCGACTTTTGTTCTTTTATATATTAAATATTACAAATATAATCTTATAAAAAATAGAATTTTATTTAAAGAGATTTAGTTTGCTTTACTATTAAATAAGAGTTTTTCTACTAATCTTTTTATTATAAATATTAAAACTGAAGTTATTTATGTAATCATGTGTCAACACTAATGTAATTTAAGGGTGTCGAATTGTCAAGTTTATAATTAATGACATAAAATTATTTTTTAACTATTGATTTCATTTATTATTTAATATATTTATTTATAAATTAGAGGGAAATCAAAAATAAGATTTTTATATATAATCTTGAAAAATGCTTTCACCTTATTTTATAAATTTTCAAATATATATACTTAGAAATAAACTTATAAAACTATTCAATAATAACATGGTAAAATACAAAAAATTTATTATTTATTGTTAAAGTTTAAATAGAAGGTGTGGATATTACATTAATTTTCTAAAAATCCGTGATCATAGTCGATGATTGAAAAAAAAAAACATACTCCGATCATAATTAACTGTCATTTTATCCTTTGACATAATTTTTAAGAAAAATATTAAATAATATAGATTTTGTAAATTTTTTCTAAATCTTTATCACTTATTTAATATTCAACCTTTTTTTAAACCAATAAAAAAAATTTAGAACTAAAATCAATCATTTACACCAATTTTCAAGAACATTTCTTATAACTATTGTTCATTTATTGATCTAAAAAACTTAAAACGACATATAATTGTGATCAAATTTCTAATGCTAAAACGACACTTATTTTTTGTCGGAATGAACATAATCACATAATTAGTTGGTATTGCCCTAATCATATATGAGATCATAGTACACTTGAAACATTCTATCTAGGTTTTGACATTGGAGGCCCTAGCTTATATAAGAAACATAAAACACACATCATAGTATCATACTACCATAGTGAGTGAAGGAGAAAAAGATTGAGCCTTTTTCTGCACTTTCCGATCGATTTGTTTTAATCTCCCCTCCAAATTGACCGATCAATCTCTGCAAAAATATACCCTTTTAATCTCCACAGGAAAAACCCATCAAGAAACTTCAATCATAAGCTGGATTTCTTACGGGAGCAAAAACCCACCGGAATGTCGCCGGAGGTTTATGCCGACAAGCCGCCGATAAGTCGACCAAGAACAATGGGGACAGTGCGTGACGTGGGAGAGATAGTCAAACTTGACGGAGGTCTTCTAATCCGGTCAACGGGGAAAAAAGACCGGCACAGCAAGGTTTTAACGGCCAAAGGCCCACGTGACCGGCGCGTGAGATTGGCGGCTCACACCGCAATTCAATTCTACGACGTCCAAGATCGACTCGGGTTCGACCGGCCAAGTAAAGCCGTCGATTGGCTCCTCGCTAAAGCACAAGACGCCATCCACAAACTCCCTAACGGGCCGGGTACGGGCTCGGAGCAACCTGGCCCGTCACGGCCCAATGAGTCGCCGGAGCTTCCAGTGTACGAAATTGGGAATCCGGTCGGATATTATCCGGTAAACCAGGATTTGGGTTTGTCATTGCAGAGCTTTATGCACGCTCAATCGTTGCCGGAGAATATTCCGAGCACGGCTCAGACGGTTTTTCCGGCAGGGTGGTTGAATTCAGCTGAGATGGAGTACGGTGAGATCAGGGGGGCAATTCAGTCAAGCTTTGACGATGAATCTCAACCATTGATGCGGAACTTTGATCATCATCACCATGATCAGAAATTGGAGCATGAAGCTTTTCATCAATGGAGATGATTTTATTTTATTTTTATTTTTTCTGCATGAAATTTGAAGATCTCAATAGGCATTTGATTATTGCATGATTGATCCAAACTTTATATTTATGTATAAGACATAAATGGTTAAGATCGATCGATTTTATCGGTTAGCCAACTCCGATGATGCGCCGGCCGACGAGTACTTTAATGCCATGTTTCATTTTAATTGTATTGAGATAATTTGATTTTCTATTTTATTTTATTTTATATTTTGAGTCGAATAACATGATATCGGGTTTTTCTTGTAAACCCTAATATTTACGGAATTTATCGATCCTCACCAGAGTCACCACCACTTCCTTTCCGCCAACGCGCCACTACATATACATATATAATGCCCGTTTGGTTGGAGCAGTGGAATGAAAACGGAATGGAATCGAATAAGGGTTAAGAAAGGAAATGGAAATGAGGAAATTACTTTCATGTGTTAAAATACCTCTAAGGCTCTAACCAAACGTAGTTTTTGATCGATTCGAAATCATTCCGTTACCGGGAATGATTCCTAGCGGTTCCAAACGAGCCCATAGTGTTTACACGAGAGTTGACGCTCTCGTAAGAACGGAGAACCGCAAACATTTCTCAAAACATTTTGTACATATGAACCAATTTTAAGTTGTAATGTCTCAAATAGATTCACGCATTTGTGGTGAACTGAGTAACCAATTTTACGTAAATGATATTGTTAGAACTTAGAAGATATTCTTATCTACATCTTAACATTGTTAAAATGTTCAAATAATATATTGTGAATATATAAGGTGCACAAACTAGAATAAAATTGTTATAAATAGAAAGAGCAAAATAAATGCATTTGTCTCTCTGGATTTTTTTTCTTTTTAAAATTTGCATACAATTATAAGACAACATAAACTTAACTAAACTTTTTCAATAGATAAAAACTTAGAGAAGCTAGAAAGTAACAATTTCGTCTCAGGCCAATCATAAATAATTAAAAAAAATTTCTCCCGACGAAAGGGTATCATTGGTTCCCACGCATTTAGTCGCGTTTATCGTAAACAAGATAAGTTACAAAATTAGGGTGCATGATGCATAAAAAACGTACAAAATTCCCACGTTATATGACCATATAGCTCATTATAGTAATAGAGTTGTTCATTCTCGGGTTGTAGCCTCTCTTATTGGGGCTATCATCACTGAGTCGTTGATTGGTTATCGATCCGAGAACTTAGATGTGGAGGGAGCACGTCCGGTAAATCACACGCATAAGCACACAAAATTTCATTCTAAAATCAATTGACAACAAGAGGAGTAACACATAAACTTATATATTAGGCTCACTAAAATCAAGCCTTAGACAAAAAAAACTAAAAGGCTCTCTAAATCCTTACGAGGGTCAATCATTACATGAAAACAATTCATAAAATCCGAAACAATATTTACCTCATACACGATAAACACATTGAATATGGTTTTTCCGATTTATTCTAATCAAGCCTTAACCTCTATATATCAATCCAGCGTAAGGATTACAATTAAACATATTTTCTTGCCTACGAGTGTGATCGCAAGTTCGAAATCCGTTTTCATAATCACTATACCTTCGTATTGAAATTCGATAACAGATGATATACCCATATTAGGGATGAGCAAAAATATCCGATCCGCTAATTCGGATATGAAAATATCCGACAATTGGTGATCCGAGCCCGATCCGATCCGATCTGGGCATTTTTTTTCTTCTTCGGATCATCAGATCGTCAGATCGGATATGGATCGGATGAAAACGTCGGATCATATATATCCAATTAGTCTAAGAATAGATAATCGGATAAAATTGTCGGATATCCGGGTGCTCTCGGATCGGATTCAGATTATACTTTTATAAGATCGTTGGATTGGATCAGATCGGATATCCGTAAATGTTCACCCCTAACCCTACGAACGTACACGAATCGAACCTAGTACATCGTATCTCATATATATATTACGGTGGTCTTGTCCAAATATACCAAAACAAAGATAATGCAGCTTTCCTTACAAAAAGATGATGCAATTAGAAGTTGAATTACATGTGTATTTCTTTCTGCAGAAGCAATTACAAATGTTACGTGATAGAGATGATGAGTAAGATTAGACATTATAGGAATATATAGAGTAAGACAAATATATTATATATGGCTAACGTTATTATTATTTGTCCTTTTTGTTTGTCTAATATTGGACTATTTTCTCTTTAATTTCTGCATGCAGCCGCAATTTTCTTGTCAGATGAGATAAAGGCCTTTGCTTGGCTCAACAATATGTCATTTAATTTTATGTCCCTTCTTTTTCAGAATAAATTAATATCTTTCTATTTTTAATTTTTATTATTGAAGGTTAGTGTAAACATAATTTAGAATATAAAAAGTAGATAGTAAATTTAATATTTAATTGTAAATAGTTATTAAATATAAATGTTTGGATGTATAATTTATAAATATTTAGTTTCTATTAATAATTTTTAAAAAATTTTTTATGAGAACGAAAAAATATTGATCGGGTAATCCAACCAAACATCGTTAAATTAACGGGAATTTTAGACGTACCGGCGAAAAACGCTATTTGTAGCCACAACTACGCTCGCGAAGTGCGTAGTTTCGCCTTTTGCATCTGGGTTCAAACTACGCTTTTTACAAGCGTAGTTGAAGAGCTTTCCCGAGCCGGTTGGAGTCAATGAAGATTTTTTAAAAGTTAACTCCAACTACGCTTGCCAATAGCGTAGTTGAAGTTTTTTTTTTAAAAAAATTAACTTTGGTAATGAGAACCAAAGTTGAAGTTTTTTGAAACAATTTGGTTTACGAGGCTTTTTCTAGTTTTGTGTTTAGTAAATGTACCCTTGAGAGAAGAGTGTGTAGAATTTGAAAATAAATACAAAAGGTTGGGGTATATTTACTTAATTGAAACATTAAAAAGCCTAGTTACTATCATAGTTTTTCAAAAAAGCCTAGTTACCAAAATTGCCCAAGTTTTTTTTATTAATATTTTTTAAAATTCACACCAACTACACTTGCCAATAACGTAGTTGGAGTTTTTTTTAAAAAAATTCAACTTTAACTACGCTTACCATAAGCGCAGTTCATCGGCTCTTATCGGCTTCACATCGACTCCAACTACGCATGCCACAAGCGTAGTTAGATTCCAGAACTGAAAAACGAAACTACGCGTTTTACGTCCATAGTTTAGATTACTAATAGCGATTTTCGCCGATACATCTACCATCCGCCTGAATTAATTTTAATACGTCGAAAAAAGTATTTGAAACTGCTCCTATAAATATGTTTTTAAAAATTGAGATAATCGGGCTTTACTATATGGGCCGTTAGTAATTGGGCTTTACTATATGGGCCGTAACTAATTGGACCAATCCATGGCCCATTACGACTGAGATCTACAAAACAATCAATTTTCAATGTAGGAAAGATTGAGATAATTAAGCCCTAATTGTTTTTCTGTACCAAATAAACCACCTTTAATAAATCTTATTTATTACTCTAATAAACTTATTTTGTCAATAAATTATTAACTTTTATCTTTTTATGAATTTTTTTTGTTTACTGTACTGATGTACATATTTTGACACAAATTTACTTTTATATAACTTTATCTTATATATAAATTTTAATATATTTACCAGTTCAAATTTTACTCTGTATACATCTCATTTTTCATCATCAAAATATTAGTATAAGGAAAATATCATAATATTTTAAATACAAAATAA
Organism: Fagopyrum homotropicum; assembly: GCA_033239125.1. Taxonomy (NCBI): domain Eukaryota; kingdom Viridiplantae; phylum Streptophyta; class Magnoliopsida; order Caryophyllales; family Polygonaceae; genus Fagopyrum; species Fagopyrum homotropicum. The sequence continues at coordinate 1,407,524 of BSWB01000001.1, read as the reverse complement.
ATAATTTTAATTTAATTTTAATAAAAAGACTAAAAAAATAATTTGTTTTTCCCAATTTATTCTCCTTACCCAATATCCTTCTTTATTTATATTTTCCTCTCTTATAACAACAACAACAATCCTACTCTTTCATTTCTTCATTACACACTCTTTCTTCCTCTCTCAATATCCTCTTCTTGATTTTCCGGCGAGCCGAAATGGACTTCGACGCCGAGCAAGACGACGGAGAACCGATCTTCCCCCACAGCAAGCACTCTGACGTCATAACCCTAAATTGGAAGATCATGATGGGATCCGCATTCTTCATGTGTCTAATAATGTTCATAGTATTGATCCTCCATATCTACTCAAGAGTTGCCACAAGAAACCGAGCAAGAACCCGAGACGACGAATCATCAACGAACCCACCAAAACCCGGACTCGATCCTTCCGTCTTAGCTTCATTGCCGGTGCTCATCGTCAAAGATCAAGTTGATCAAAGTGATAAGATTAACACGGAATGTCCGGTTTGTTTAAGTTTATTTGAAGTTGGGAAATTTGCTAGGGTTTTGCCAAATTGTAAGCATATTTTCCATGTTGAATGCATTGATCAATGGCTTAGTAGCCATTCTACGTGCCCGATTTGTCGGGCCGCGGTTATTTGAGATCTCGAATCGATCGGAGCTCGTGGATTGATTTCCCATGGAAGTTTTCTTAAGAGGAAAGTTTCGGTATGAGTGATGATGGATATTGTATTCAAATATTAGGTTATGGAATCTTACAAAATGAAACTTAGGGTTTTGGGATTTTGTGGTTTATAATAAGATTTTAAGAGCTACGTGCGTATATTTCCATGTGATCACATGGGTGTGTATATATATATGATTTCGGATCCGGTGCATAAGTAATGTAAAATAATGTTTAGTGTTAATCATAAGATTTTTAGGAACTTGTACCTAAATTTAAAATTTTGTTGTTGATATATTCGAATCTATCAACCCTTTGTAGAGCCGGTCGAGGGGATGAAGTTTCCCTCATCTGAAGTATGGTGATTCGGGGGACGATGTTCGTTTTTCTTTTTTCTCGTTTGTTAAATTTGAGAAGATTGACTGAGACCTTTTTATATTTGAGATACAAACTATATCTTTACTAATTTTAGAAATACTTAATTAAAGGGGTAAAAAATAAATTTACGAGGTGAAAATAAAAACTCTACAAAATTGCATTCACCCAGATTGATCTTCAACCTCGCTCAACCCAATAATGGAATCCGCTGCCACAAGTCGCAACCGTTTTTGGCGGAGCCAACTCCATAGGTCGCATGAGTCGAAGTCGCCGCTGCCCTTGAGTCAAAGCCGCATCCATCGTGTTCGCTTTCCGAAGCCGCCGCCTGAGTCGAAACAACCCAGATCCACCAGTGGTGCCCGTCGATGCTGTTGTCACCGAAGAGCATGTCGTTGCCGTTGTCCGCCTTCGACACCCCCGGAGTAGGTGAGACTTGAAAAGATGCCCTGGAATCACAAGGTTAGGGCAGCAAACTGACGCTCAAACTCCTTTGATTACTCGAACTTCTCGCTAAAACAAAAAGGCCTACTTGATGCTCAACTAGGCAAAAAGAGCCTAGTTACCCAATTTACCCTCGGATAACACTTTTTTTAATAGTGTTGAGATATTCATTTTTTTCATATAGGATATACCACCAAAAGAATTCTAGCATAAAAGCTTTGGGTTTATAATTCCTTTTGATTACTACTTTGTTTAAATGGACATTGTAATTTTTTTAGTATAATTATATATGAATATTGGTATCATATACGAATAATAAATGATATGTGTCACAATTCGTCCAAAAAAAGAAATTGGGGGCGTTCGGTAGTCTATCTTATACGAGATTATTTTGAAAATTAGTGTAAAAAAAGATTAAACTTTGGGATTATCCTGACTATTTTTTCCATTCACTTCAATTTTGAATTATCAAATTATTCGAAATTATTATATGATTATAATCCTTTGAATATTCTCCTACGGAATTGGGTCATTGAATTTAGGGCAATTTTGATAACTAGGACTTTTTGAAAAACTATAGTAGTAACTAGGTTTTTTAATGTTTCAATTAATTAAATATGCCCTAACCTTTTATATTTATTTTTCAAACTCTACACACTCTTCTCTTTCTCTCAAGTAGTACATTTACTAAAAACAAAATTAGAAAAAGCCTTGTAAACCAAATTGTTTCATGTTGTTATTTACACAACCACATATTGTAACAAAATGATTTTTTTGAATTGATTTTTTTTTCCTTCAAATTTTGGGTATCTAAATTGTTGAATTAACGATATGTATTTTGCAAATATTTAGTTTAGAAACCACATATTTTTATCAAAAAACCTCGTTGGTACGTAAATGTTTACTGTCGTATACATCTAAATGTTCGTATGTTATCCATAATTACCAAATATTAGGAACAAAAAATTCCTTAAAAATCTTATAAGAAAAAAATAATAAAAAAAGACAATGCATCAATATGTCCGACCTCATGTTTGGTAAGATTTGAAAGCATATAAAAGTAATTTAAAAAGAAAATTTGTTGAAAAAAACTTTTTTTTATTATTATCAAAACAATGTAGGTTATTTTTTAATTCGGGTATTATAATCCGGATATCAGAGTTCAAATATATTACATTTCAAGTATTAGTCTTGTTTAGATACGTAGAAGCAATGATCATAATTTGAACATTGCAAACACGAATCATACAAAATCACAAAACTTGCGTTGATGAAATCCAACACAAATGCAACTTACATGAACAACAAAACACATAACTACAAACTCAAACTTCTCAAAGAGATAGATCGAACGACAACCTCGTATCACAAGACAAATCCGCAAGTACAGAGAGAGCTATAAAGACCAAAATCAATCTCATTTCAATCCGAAGAACATAACTCAAATTCATCATCACAATGATGAATCATAAGAACAAATCAATTTCATTTCTTTTGAGCATCATCACATTTTTAATAATCGCGGTCCATTCTTGTAGCACGACGAAGCCGGAATATAACTCTCAGGCTGTTGAAAGAAGGTTCAAATCATGGATTCAACATCACAACAAGCATTACGCGAACGAAGATGAATGGATGCTTCGGTTTGGAATCTACCATGCTAACTTGAACTTCATCGACTACTTCAACTCCCAAAACTTGTCTTACACATTGGGTGATAACGAGTTTGCAGATCTTACCAATGACGAGTTTAGGGCGTTGCATGTTGGTCGTTTGAACATCCTGCGTTCGAATACAAGTTATGATGATACTGATTCGACGATTTCAATCCAGACTAGCGGAGAATCACCTAAAGAAGTAGATTGGCGTAAGAAGGGTGCAGTTAATGAAGTGAAGGATCAAAAAAGTTGTGGTATAATACATAATACATAAGAATATATCATTACAATTGTTATACGAGTTGAACTACTTGATTTCGGCTTGAATAATAACCCTAGCTATATATGTAGCATAAGGTTGTTATACGAGCCGAACCTAAAAATGTTCATTTCAACTCTTTCAGAAAGTAAACAAGCTCGAGCCGAGTAACTCGGCTAATATAACATCCTTCAGTGTTATTCTAACCAAACGACTCGTTTAGAAAGTGAACGAGCTCGAGCTTTTTTCATATAACGGTCATAATGTAGTGTTGTATGATTTACGGTGAAATAAAATGCTAACAAAAAATGCAGGAAGTTGTTGGGCGTTTTCGACAGTTGCAGCTGTTGAAGGAATTAACCAGATCAAGACTGGGAAACTGGTGTCATTATCGGAGCAAGAGCTCGTGGACTGTGACACGACAAAAAACCAAGGGTGTCAAGGAGGGTATATGGAAGAGGCATTCAAGTACATACTGAAGAACAAAGGCATATCATCAGAAAAAGATTACCCTTACAATGGGGAAGACAATACCTGCAAAGCACCAAAGGAAAAAGCTGTGCAAATTTCCGGATACAAGACTGTGAAGGCAAGATCTGAAGCTAGACTTGCGAAAGCAATTGCTCAACAACCTATTTCGGTTGCTGTCGAAGCTGGTGGACTTCCGTTCCAACTATACAAAAAAGGTATCTTCAAAGGAAGGTGTGGGACAAATCTAGACCATGCAGTGGTAGCAGTTGGATATGGGGAAGAGGAAGGCAAAAAGTATTGGATCGTGAGGAATTCTTGGGGTAAAAGTTGGGGCGAACAAGGATATATAAGATTAAAGCGTGGTTCAAGGAAGACATCAGGGACTTGTGGCATAACCTTGATGGCAAGCTACCCGTTGTCTGTCTAGGAAGTGTCAAATTCCATGGATCTTGCAATAACTAGTAAAAGTAACCAACAACGAGAACATGCTAGTGCAAGTATTTTTCTACATTGTTGGTTAAACTGAATCAATTCCAATGTTAGAATCTGTCAGCTGATAAATAAATATTGCATTTATGTTGTTAAAGCCCAATATGATGTTAGCTAGAGTGTTATCCGAGCAAGAACTCGTGGACTGCAATACTAGAGGACATAACCAAGGATGAAATGCCGGATACATTGAATAAGCGAGATATAAGATGTGACAGAACAAAGACTATACATAAAGTGGAAAAAATAAGAGGGTATAATTTATAAAGAGATACCTGCATAAAACGAAAGAATCCTTCAAGAAGTGGTTGATCGACATCCCATATCAGTGGCCATTGATGCCAGTAGATATGCATTTCCATTATACGAAAAGGGTGTCTTGCAAGAATTCATGGGGGCGAAGATGAATCTATGAAAATGAAGCATGATAAGAAGGACATACTTGCAGCATAACAATGCAAGCTAGTTACCCTGTCAATAGTTCAAGAGGCATAAACATACACTATAAGCAATTGATTTCCACAGCTTTTCAAAGTAAGTCAATCATATTAGGAGAAACCAAGAAATAACAACCAGAAACCATACAAAACAATAAGATTGATCACTGATTCACTGATACACGAATGACACGAACTGAGGCACAATTCTTACATTTCGAGAACAAAAAATTTCCCCTAGAGCATGCAAAGGTTCTTGTGGATTTAAGCAAAGATGAAGATTGACAAACTGAACACAAAAGTAAAAGCAAAACTGATCCAAAGTGTTTCCAATTTAAGGTTCAATGACTATAGAGAAAAAACATTTTGTCCTCCATACACCTCAACAGAACAACTCAAGCAGAATTTTTGAGCTCCATGTCTCCTTAGCAGTAAGTTCAAACCAATCTACATTTTCTTCTATCCTTAAGATAGGGTTTATGCGTATAACCATATGAGAAACAAGATGATGTCGCCATTGCATACATTATAATTATACAGCAGGAACTGATTACGACTGATCAATAACGAGGTAAGGAATCAACAAGACCAAATGAATGTTTCGCACAAAGGCAAAAATCATACATCATAACAAGCAAAGCAAACCTATTTTGCCAAATTTGTAAAACAAATCCCAGATTTGGGGTAAATAGCTGATCAAGTTACAGCAAAAAGTCCAAATTGCGAAAGATTCAACCTAAAAAGATGATCAAATTAAAGCGAGGGAGGTAATTGCAAGTTTGCAACCGAGAGAACGAATAAGAAAAGTCGAAATTGAACAGTGGAAATTGAACAAAGAGATGAGTTTCAAGAGGGAGCAATTCACACTTACCAAGTTCATCGGCGTCGTCAATACAGTCGGAGAAGCTAACGTCGACTCCGACAACAGTGAAGGAATTGGAGCTCTGCTTGCATTTTACTCTCTAGGAGATTGGTAGGGTTGTTCTGCAGATGCCGCGATTTCTGCTGTTCCTCGATTCATATCCGACCCGATGCGACCCTGACAAATCCGATCCGACCCTATACCCAAATTTAGAGTTGAGCACAAATATCCGATCTATTTATCTCATCCATTAACCCAAAGAACCGATGGAAAAAAAATTTCGAATTCAAAAATAAACGTTAATTGATTATTGGATCGGATGATCATATCGGGATTCGGATCATTGGATCAGATGTTTACATCCGACTCCAAACTGAATCTTCGTTTTTTTTAGGAAGTAAGTCAGACATGTGTTCAGAGAAATCAAATGTGATGTTAACTGATTGACCCATTTGAAAATTTCGAACCCCAACACACCTTTTCTGACGATCCCGAACTTCGTGTCATCCACAAGGATGATTTAAGTTGGACTACCTCTAGAAGATAGTACTTGCCTAACCGTTTTCCGTTAAAAAAAAGCTTTTCTTTAGTAGTTTTCTACAAATTTCCTTTTTTTTAAAGAAAGTAATTTTCTGCAAATTAAAACAAATACAACCAAAAATACAAATACAAATTTTGCCTATAAAAAAGTAGGATCAAGGATTATAAAAGTTTTTTTTTTATCAAAAACAAAGAATAATATTTTTTGATTTTTTTTTGGTATAATTAAAAAGACTTAACCTTTTTAATAAAAAAAAAAACCTACATCACTGTCCTCACTTTGAATCTTTACCCTTCCAAACCGGAGTCATGTAAAACCGAACTACATAAACTTGAGTTGACAACATACCCACCAACCCAACAAATATCAACTGCCATTATCATTACAATTAGCATTAACAAGTGCTAATGATTCTATTAGTCAATGCTAATCCCACCGTTAATCACTTGTACATAGGACCGGGCATTTTAGGTTCATTTTACTGAACCGAACTGAGTGATTTTGGTATAAATCGAACCCAAAACTGATATTTTAGGTTCGGTCTTCAGTTTGGATATTTTAAAAAAAATCGGTTTGGGTCAATAACCAATTTTTATATTTCGGTTTGGATCAATAGCCTATTGATTTTTAGGTACGTTTAGATCCAAAATAAAAACAGATCCTAATAGGTTTAATTGTTTATTCTAATATTTTCAATTTTTGAATATAGATCCAAACCAAAACCGAACCGACTTTATAGGTACGGGTTTCAATCCAAGATTTCACAAAATCCGATTTTAGGTTCAATTCGATTTTTTACGGTCCGGTTCGATTGTGTAATTACGTTCAAAGCTAGTTGCACCCCCCTATCTTGGGCTCCCATAATCCATGCCTAAGTGCCAACCGGTCCGAACTAGACCACAAGCCCACCACCATAAGTCTCCGGACTTGGGTCATTTACGGGTTGACCTTGAGCTTGACAAACCGCCAATTATCCTAGTCGTTCGTCGATATTTTCGGACAAAAGAGTTGAACATGACTAGCTATAAACTCAATAAGATCTTGTTATATGATATGGTAGAGGGTATGTAACAACCAACAATAACAAGGAATCTTTGAAGCCAAGTTACCCTACACCCTACTACTAAACTAGCAAATTGAGTTTTTGTATACATCTAACAATGTCGTAGGTTTGAATCTCATCATGACATGTGAAATCATTACAAAATTTTCGATAAGTGTTATATAATTCGCGACTCTTCGTATCTTATTCGAGCAAAAACTATTCAATTCGTTACCTCTTTTATACATATAGGAAACGTAAATGTAGAAGTTCATTATAACAACTAATAAGATAATAACAGTAGGGTTAAAGTTAACGAGTTTGATTATGTTTAACAATTAAGACAACAAAAAAACTCGTATTTCTCTATTTCTCGGTGTTGAGATTCGGGATATGGCAAAGTGATCTGTATTCGATGGATACCCGACAGGAAAAAATAGGTAAAAAAACTCGGGTGGGTGGATGAGACGCATAATGAGTGAAGTACTTACCCTTAGGGTTGTTCAAATTTCGGTATAGACCGAATCTGAACCGAAAATTTATCATTGGACGGATTTTAACAGAATATTCAGGTATGATTGAGGTTCTTATCCTGACCGGTTCGTCAAATTTTGAATGGGTCCAATTTTAAGCCACAAATAAGTATAAAACTGGGTATAGAGACCAAACTTGAATATTAGGTCTACATCCGGTCCAACATCCGATACATTTGAAATAGTTTAAATTTATTTTGTATGTTTAGTCTTAAAATCATAAAAATATGACAATTTTATTGTTGTTTACTTGGTAATTACACATTATTAATATTTAAAAAATATAATTTTATATAATCATTTGCCGATAAATGTGAATCACCCGATCATTTGACGGGTAACGGATAATGGTGATGAAAGTGATTTATCCACCCATTATCGTCCCTACAAAATAACCCAAGTAATTATACAAGTACTTTCATGTTCATATTATATAGAATCATACTAGACTTAAAGTACACAATTCCAAACAATATACTTACTTAGCTTCCCATTTTACTCTATTTGTTCATAGGAGTAGGTAATCTAATTAAGCAATATAGGCCCTAATTATTCTCAATTGTCAATAATTTAGTTTTATCCCTTGTCCAACACTTAAACCCTCAACCACAAGCACCCACATACACCAAACACCACTTCTACTTCATTTTTCTTTTGTTATTGGTCACTTTTGCCAATGAACTTGCCCTTGAAGTAACACAAACCCATTGGCTAATAACCATATCAAAATTTTAAAAAAATCACCAAACCCTAAAAGTTACCTATGAATCATTCTATTTGTATCATTCCTTAGCCATTAAATTTCACACCTTAAAACTTAGAGATTATACTCATCTAATTGAAGAGCAAAGAAGAAGAAGAAGATGATGAACACTGCAAGGTTCATCAAGTGTGTCACAGTCGGCGACGGTGCAGTCGGAAAGACATGCATGCTCATCTCCTACACAAGCAACAGCTTTCCCACAGTAAGATCATAAATTAACCAAGCAAATAAAACCCACAAATCTCTCTTCTTTTTATCCGGGTTTTTAACTCGTAATTTCGATTGATCATCTCAGGACTATGTGCCTACTGTGTTTGACAACTTCAGTGCCAATGTAGTTGTTGATGGAAGCACTATCAATCTTGGCCTTTGGGACACTGCAGGTAAATACCTCTAAAGTTTTCGTCCTTTTTAGCTCTGATACCATGTTGATATTCGTAAATTCGATCTTAGGGCAAGAGGATTATAACAGATTGAGGCCTTTGAGTTATAGAGGAGCAGATGTGTTCTTGCTTGCCTTTTCTTTGATTAGCAAGGCCAGTTATGAGAACATTTCCAAGAAGGTAATAAATAAATTTAATATTATTAATAATGTATATTAAACTCATTTTTTTAGGGTTTAATCATTCATGTTTGTTCATAACAGTGGATTCCTGAGCTAAGGCATTATGCTCCTCAGGTCCCAATTATCCTTGTTGGAACAAAACTAGGTAAAGATATTTAATTTATAATTTTAATTTCTCAAATTGTAATTTTTATAATATTTATTATAATGTCATTATGATGATTTTATTGACCTTTTTTTTAATAGACTTAAGAGAGGACAAGGAATTTCTTATAAACCATCCAAGTGCAACACCCATCTCAACTACTCAGGTAAAATAATATTAATTTTCTAAATTGGAAAAATATATACATATATAGGATTTTTCTAGTGAAATTTATGATTGAAATTGGACTTTTAAAAAAAAAATTGTAGGGAGAAGAACTGAAGAAGTTGATTGGTGCTGCTGCTTACATAGAATGCAGCTCTAAGACACAACAGGTAAATTATGAAGTGTTTTAACTATTTGAAAATATGTTTTAACTACTTGAAAAAATCTATTTGAAAATTGTGGTTTATATTGCAGAATGTGAAGATAGTGTTTGATGCAGCCATTAAGGTAGTGTTGCAGCCACCAAAGGTGAAGAGAAAGAGAAGACAGACAAGACAACCTTGTGTTTGTCTCTAGAACTGTTTTATTTCTCATAAAAATTATGTGTAAAGATTATGTTTTATTTTAACTTCACCATATGATCCTCCCTCCTTGATGCTAGTATTTTTCGGGTTATAAATACATTTGATTGATTAATGAGTTATTACACGGGAATAACTCGTTCCATGACACTGTGTAGAAAGGAAATAACAGTCACATCTCAAGAGGGTCACACAATACAAACTAAAATGTTATGAACGAGGTAATCTGTGACACTATTCGCCTCAGGATTTACTTGGAACTAGTTCAGCCTCTAATCAAAATCCACCATTGGAGTCAAGTTAGCAACTCGTAACTAGTTCTTCTAACATGCATTCATAGAGAGTTCTAGCTAATCCAATCACAAGTTCAGCATTGTTTTTCATTCTAGCAAACCACAGCATTTGCTGAGAAAGAAAAACCTTGTAATTTGCTCTGCCTTGTCTAGGTACTGAATTCTGGATCGGAAATTCTGGACCACAATGGCCCAGTCTAATATGGTCTGGACCGCGATTAGGGTTCATGGTTCGAAAATAATATGTCAAGAAAAAAATCTGACCATTTATAGCCCGGACCATAACATTCCAGTCTAATTAGGTCCATGGTCTGGACTATAATTAGGTTCATGGTTCTAAAATTAACATATAAACAAAAACATTCAGTCAATTCTGGCCCGGACCATAATATTACGGTGTTGGATCAGACCGGGTGGACCGTAAGATTACAGTCTAGGTCTGGACAGTTATATCACGGGGTCTAATTCTGTGCTTAACACATTCATATTTTTCTACTATAGCAAAATAAACATGAAACTTGAAACAATTTCATTGCCAAAGATTAGAGATCATTAAACTTGAACCGAGGGACAAGGGCGAACGAACCATATTCACAACATGCCGCACAACACCAATCACAAATGTCATTGAGGCAATCAAGAATGTGCAATTCCAGGTGCAAGACGAATCAAAATGTGATCAATCAATGATGAGGACAAATTCCTACAAGTCCGTACCTATAAAATGTTGTTCTTGAAGAGTAATTCCGAGCTCTTGAAGAAGCATGCCTTTGCTGTTGTAAGACGGGATGATTATTGATCTCTATTACAGAAGATAGAACATCAAACCTAAATGAAAAATGGGGAAGGGAGATTAAGTTAAAAGTATGGAACCAAATGTGTTCAGAATAACAAAAACAAAGAAGAAACTAAGCGGTTCTTACTTTTGTTAACGAATTTATAATGTAGCTGCAGCAGGTCTAGTATCCTCTTGTGGTACAGCAGGTTTAGTATCCTCCTTTGTAACAGGCTGACTATTTTTATTAGTAAAGATGGCAGTAAGCCCTCGGCCTCTAGTTTGTTGCTCCAACTCCTCTATCCTACGCTTAAGACGCTCAAATTCCAACGCCAAGTCCTTGTTTTGTTGTTCTAAGGCCTAAACAACCACAACATAAATGATCATTACACTCACTAATAAGCAAAGTTATCTCCAATCAGATCCTTCTTTTAACAATCACACAGTAATGACCAAGTGAATCAGTGTAATGAAATGAACTGGTTTTAAAAGAAACGGAGTAAGAGAATTACCTCAAGTTCTTTCCTACGCTGTTCTTCCTTACGAGCTTCTGATTTAGCACTTCTTTGAACCTCAAAGATAACAGCAGCCCCAGCAACCTTTGGAATAAATATAAGGTGTAAGTATAACTCACATTGATGATCCTTCTTTAAAACTCAACACACAAATAGCATGCTCGAGTTATAAAGAACAGCCTGTTGAGTGATATGAATAAAAAAAATGGAATGTTAATGGAAAATGTGTACCGAGAACACAAAGATTTCTCCGATAAGATCAGTGGCAGCTTGAACAGCTTTCTCCTCATCCAAAGGACGAATAGCAACATCAGTGCTGTGACCATATACTCGTCTTTGCATTTGTGTTGTAAATCTATGATTCACCTAATTCATAAGAGAAAACATTTATGAGTTACCATCAATCATTCCGTAGGAAAAAAATGCAGAGGGAAAATAAACAATATGTGTTTTTTCCACAATCAATCAGCAAGGCCAAATATATCTTGCCCTAAATCAAAGAGCTTCCCCAAAATAGATCCTTCCCAAAATCAAAGTCATTTATTTCATGAATCTCAAATTCCACCTAGATAATCTGAAAATAGCAAGATTTAACACAAACAAATCAGAATCATCGAACCCTAACCTGAATTGGCAAGCAACAAGAACATGAAAATCAATTAAAACGAATATTCGACATAAAAGTTCTCAACGAGATCGAGATACGATAGAGAAATAAACCTGAGCCATGTTGATGATCGTTTGACGAAATTTCGGGTGGCGAGCAGCTTCCTTCTTGAGGCGAGCAGCAACAGGCTTGGCAGCTGTTTTCAGTAGAAGCGTTCCAAGCTTAACCAGTGGCAACACCATGGCGACAACACGGACAACCGCCGAGCTTGAGGATCGAGAAATGTGATTTGTTGAACGTTAATTGTTCGATGTTTGGACTCTGACTCATTCTTTAGACATCATCAACCTTTCGAGTTCGCCATGGATTGGAGTGGGGAATAAGAAATGAAGACAGAGAAAAAACCCAAATCAAAATCAATTTTGCAACTTTTTGTTCGTAGATTGAATATGGGCCTTCAAAACGGGCGTATCGAATCAAATACTTACGACCCGAATGACCTTTGTGGTGGGTCCATATTTTCATGTGACGTGGCAACTTCTGATTGCGGAATTTCATCATCAAAGGTTAAAAACGGTAAAGCATACACAACAAACGGATAAAAACGCATCGTTTTGACCCACCTTTCTCTCTCTCCACCCTTCATCTCCTGGTTTGAGGCTTTCAATCCCGATTCTCCATTGAAGAAGGAAGAAAGAAAGGAGAAGATCTTCAAATCCGATTTCTGTTTCTCTACGTAATCTTCTTCCCCGAATTTTCTCTGGTTCATAGTGGATGGCAAGGACGAACAAGTACGCCTCCGTTAACTTCAACGACATATACGAGAAGAAGCTCAATACCAACTCCTCCACCTCTGGCGCCGGAAAACAAACCTTCTCCCCTTCAACATCACTCAAATCGTATTCCGTCTCGGCTTCATCTCGTTCCAATGGCATGCTCGTTCTCTCTCGCCCTTCCCCCAAACCCCAACCTCAACCTCAACCCCAAACACAGCCTCAACCTCAACCTCAATCCAAAATTCGAACTCAACCTGAGATTCAAATTCCTCCACCGATCTCTCCGTCGGTCCAAAATCAGGCTCCGATAACGGATCAACAAGTCCGATTTGAATCAGACTCGATTTCACTCCGGCCGCTAGGTAAAACCGGATCAGGTCCGTTACTATCTTCTCCTCCGTCTCAATTTCCGGCTCTGGAGAGATCGGAGAAGGAGTTCAAGAGCGATAAGTTCGTCCCACCGCATCTCCGCCCAGGCTATGTGGCGAAGAAGGAGGCTCCTCCATCGGGCGCGAGTGGACGAGACAGGGAGAGTGGCAACGGAATTGGATCACCACCGACTATGTATGGAGAATACAGGAGGCCGAAATCTGGAGGTGGATATGATAAGGTCATGGGAAGAAGAGGGAATATGGATCCAGTCGAGTTAAATCGGCCAAGATCAAGCGGGACTCAGCGTAGTTCAAGTGGTTAGGTAATTCTATACATATTTCCTGTTTTGTTAGATTATTTTGATCTGATTTTGCCAAATTTGACGGATGAATCTATGTGAATTTGATTGATTAGATATACAATTTCCATTCTGCAATTGAACTGTTGGATTGGTTTGGGACTGGTCTGAAGGCCCTGAACAAATAAGAGGGAGAAATTTTAGAAAGATTTCTTTCCTTTTTTATCCAACTGATGGTTACTTACTACTTTGCACTGTTCTTGTTTTTACTCCCATTTTGGAAATACTAATCTTCTTCAATGTAATAACATAGATTTCAGTATGTCAGTATGCTTCATCTTCAGTATGTTGATTGATGGTATGTATGTGTATGTTGTTCGATGAGCTCTATATGCTTGAGAAGTTTAGACCATGATTACTCGGCTAGATGCATCTGTGGCAATGAGTATTAAAGTCTAAAACCTACTAAAATGATGTTTATTAATACTTAGATGATACTTTACATTGATTCATCATTCAAGTAAACAGACTAAATTGATTTTTTCTAGGAAAAAACTCATGGAAGGGATTTTTGATTTTCCTGTCAATGGCTTTGATATGGACTTGATCCTAGCTTTGTTAGACATGAGTTGCCTCGCTTTTCTTCATTTCAGCTTTCCATGAATTTAAACATACTGCATCTGCTAGGTTGCTATATTTTTCGTAATGTTTGAGAAAACTTGTTAGAGTGTGAATCGGCTATTAGAATCCTTTAAGGAGATTCATTTTCCATCATCTCCAACTTGTTCGTTCCATTTTTATCAGTTTTCTCTCAATGGTGTTGACATGTGTAGGATGCAATTAGGAAGTGTACTCTTCTTAAAGTTGCAATGAATGTCAATAGTTCGATATAGACTAACCCGTTCGGTTTCAACCCCAATGAAAACGATTTTAGGGTCCGTTTGGTTTTAACTCCGGAAACGGAAACGGAATAGACACAAATCTAGTCCATATTTATAGCCTTGTTCACGAAACTTTTTGGAATCATTCCTTGTGGTTTGAACTAATTGGAGTGTATAAGGTATTTGATTAGTTTTGATACCCTATAGAAGTATGCAGATATATATACATTCTATACTCTATAGTATAACATTTTCAGCATTCAAGCTAATAAAGCTCACTATGGTTTTCCTTTCCCTTGCAGAATAATTACAGAAACTGGACTTCTTTCCAGGTATGGAGCCATAGATCTAATCAATGCCCCGAAAATTCCAGGTTCAAAGAACTCTCGACCTCTTACTCCTCGGAATTTTCAGCATTCGAAAACAAACATGGATTCTCCAATACACGGAAAACAGAAGTTCAGGAAACACGTCGAAAACCTAATTTCTCTAAACTCTAGATGGTTCAAAAGGACTTGTTGTTTGTAGCAGAAGGACTGAAGGAGGCTTTGACAATCACATGAAAGCTTCAATTGCTTACCAGCTGCAAAATATACAGCGACGGAACTCGCATTCCCGCTGCCCCGCAGCCTGTACCATTTCTGTTTTCATTTGTTCAATCAGTTTATGTTGAGTACGTACGTAGCATTGTTTTCTTTTCTTCTTGTTTTGTAAATCTGAAAAATGTCATTATGATGTGATTACTGTAACAAGTATAAACTCAATGGCGAAAAATCTGTGATGTTTTGTTGCTTACTATTGTTGTCACAAATGTATACACATCTCATAATGACAGAACGATCAAAGATGAGGAAGACAGTATACAGCGCTAGACAACATGCTTGCTGATCCCGAACTTCGAAAATTTGACAGAAATCATCGATCGTTGACCGGTTGATCCATTTGGGAACCTCAATATTTAACATCAGTTTTTCACTTTTTCTGATTATCTGAACTTCGAATACTGATACATGAGGATGTTTTAGGTTCGACTATTTTTGGGTGATACACTTTTTCTGATGATCTTTTAGGTTCGACTATCTCTAGGTGGCACACTTTTTCTGATGATCTGAACTTCGGATACTTATACATGAGGATGTTTTAGGTTCGACTATCTCTAGTGGTACGTACACTGGTCTTAACGAGATGGAATTTAGAATATAATTTGTAATTTTTATGGACAAAATGCATTTCGAAAATTAAGGTTAACATTTAGATTTACTTTGTTATAAATGAATTTGTATTAAATTATTTGTTATTTATATATTAAGTCTTTATATGCATGCAAGTTTGACATGATGTATACCACCACCTCACTTCATAGCCACGAAAAGTTGAAATCCGACCAAATTCAGAATTATTAAGAGATAATCATCATAACATAACCCACACTTTGTGGGGCCTTAAGAATCACGACTTGTCTTCCAATTATTGTAAAAAAATGAAATAAATTACTCACTTAAAAGGAATAATTATTACACATGTAGAATATATATTCAGAGAGTATAGTTTATATAGAGGTCTTATCGTGTAATCATGAGAACAGTTCGTAATTATTATTAGTTTTGTTACGAATGTGTCATATTATTTAATGCATTTTTCGTAGTTATTGTTTGTTTGATGAGTTATTCGTAGTTATTATTAGTTTCATAATATTATTTATCTTATAATTATGATGTCTACCTAAATTTCGACCCTTAATACTTACCATCCGACGGTCTAACATTGTTTTCATGATTACTCGATAAGGTTGTTCTGATGATTATAAATGATTTTATAGAAGTAATCAAGAAATAAGTTTATTTAAATCAAACTTGGGTGAAAAAAGTGAGCGAGAAAAACTCAAAATTTGACAGAAATCTTGAGAGATGAGTATGAGCTTGATACCACGTTCGATTTAAAACTTAAATTCGTGGTAGTAGATACAAAATCAACTTCCGAAGACGGTTGTTTGGTCACACGCTATGCTTTATCCGTAGAGGATTCAACGCTTTCAAATTCATAATAAAATAAATAACGAGTCTAAATATATAAGGTTATGAATTAGTCCTCCTAATACGAATCGATTTTATTGTTAAAATTCATCGAAATTATATGTTAGGTTTTGTACTTAACGTCCATTTACACTCAAATTTACGACAAAAGTCCCACATAAACTTCGATAAGTTCGATATATGCTAAAAATTGGATATCAATCTTAAAGCTCAGTTGGCAATTTGATAGCGATTCCCACTGAGCCGACCAGCCGAGTCATCCTACAGGACGCCACGTGTCTGATTATGACAGGTGCGATTTTTCTACGGTGAATGTACCAAAAATTCTTCAATGCATTAAATCTTTATCTTTTATGTCAATCTGCGATAATCTAATCCAAATATTAAACACAGAATCGACGCTGATGAAGCAAACTGATAAGTGGGGCCCAAATCGAAGGACACGTGGAGGGCAAGGAGGAGACGGTGACGTCACAATGTGACGTGGATGAAATCTGTCCTTGTTGATGACGCATGTATACGTAAGCAATGTTGTTATCCGCGAACCACTACAATTTCGTTCATGTAAAATGTCATGGTTGACCCATTACATAACCTACATGTGTCAATTTATTACAAAAGTTTTTTAGAGATTAAATTCAAATTTGGTTTTCAACTTATAAATGATTGTATAAATATAATATAAATTAAATGGTTGGTGTAATAGTGTCTTTGTTTATCCGATAACGTAGTGTTTCCGAGTTTTGTTTCCTACAATTTCTCCAGGTGAAGTTTCGATAATTACGTAGAGAAATTAAAATCTAAGTAAGTAATTGAAAGCCGCTAGTAACGGAGTATATAAGGTTGGTGATTATTGTAGGGACATGACGAGGTTGTGGAGGGATCTTGGTGTGCACATCCGTAGGTATAGTTTCTTCATTCAATCCTTCGCGGTATGGGAGATACGTAATATCTTAGAGTGCTTTAAATTCAATAGTAGTATATTGTGGAAATATGTCTTTGCAAGTGTCATATAGTTGATTTGGAAATGGAGGAATGCTAGGGTTTTTGACAAAGAGTTGTGAGGACAATAAAACTAACCAGTAACCACATCGCGGGGAATATAAAGGAGTATGTGGAGCTTGAAGAGTCAGAGTAGAGCATGGAGAGAGTGTCGGTCGGCCATGTTTCAAACATTTAAAGATAGAATGTGGTGGTCAAGTGATGATTGAGAAAAGAATTGGATTTTGTGAAATGATGAAAGTTGTTGCGGATGCGGAAGCGTATGATATTGGTTAGTTGACCTCTCATGCAGAGCATATCTAGTGGAGTCATTAGGAACGACGTGGGTGAATAGCAACATGGTTTTGTTACCAACTTAGGATATTGCACAATCTTTATGACTGTGCTATGAAGATGTTTCACGGCCTTAAGTTGGTTGGGGACCAGAAGACGTGGGCATTCCCGGATCCAACACGGACTTTCTATAAAATTTTATCCTTTTATTCTAGCCGGACTCTGACTTAGTCTCCCTCTCAACTCTCCTTATCAAGTCTCCCTCTTCTGATATACTCACCCATCTTGTTAAAAACAAGTATGATATTAATCTCATACCCATATCCTGATATAAATACCGATATCTGATATCAAGATAGGAGAAAGCAACACGCCCTAAACCAATAAAATAAAAAATCCTTATATCATTCTTGTGGTCGTCAAGCCTATCTTCTCTCCCACAAACATTATATTATTCACACATTATGACAAATATAAAATCATTATATCAATTATATATATGATATGATAATATAGTGGAGATTGATCAAGTTTCCCCTGAACCCGATATATATATATATATATATATATATATATATATATATATTCTCCCACCCACCAAATATTCACTCTCAAACTCAAACTTTCCCCACAACTCACAATGCAACAAACAACCACCAGCTCCTCGGCAAGGCCGGAGACACGGCGGCGAGCCGACGACGTGGGAAACGCAGTATCGGAAAGCGCGGTGATCGTAATAGCAAAACGTGGGTGCTGCATGGGCCATGTGGCTAGACGCCTTCTCTTGTCTCTTGGAGTTAATCCGCCACTCTACGAGGTAGACGAGCAAGATGAGGCTAGAGTCGCCGATCGCCTGAAGGCGGTTTCCGGTGGTCGGAAGCTGCAGTTTCCGGCGGTGTTTATCGGAGGAAGGTGGTTTGGTGGGTTGGATCGAATCATGACCACTCACCTTACTGGTGAACTTACCCCTCTTCTTAAACAAGCTGGTGCTCTTTGGCTTTAATTCTAAGTTCATACACTTGTGAATTTGATGAATTCTCAATTTCGAAAGTCTATATCATATTTATGTTGAAAATATGTTGTTTGTGATTGTGTATAGTATGGTTACTTCAGACAAGCTACTCGGGCTCAGCTCGCATTCGACTCATCAAAAGTTCGGGTCGACGAGATGAGTCCGAACATGCTAAGGGTCGGCTCACATAGCACCCCTAGTGTACACCTAATCCATATCCCTTTTTGCTAAAAATTCCGGTCCTTCTAAATACGCTTTGTTAATTTAAAAAAAAAAAAAAGTTATCGGATAACCCGATACCCCACATCACTTAATAAAAAAGAAGTTCGTTATTGGAGAAATATAGTAAATTCGATCGTGTAATGTTCTTCCGGATTACATTTCGGCCAAAGGTATTGTACATATCCCAAAATCACAAGATAGTCGCATTATCATTCCCTTGTAATATATCTAATGATGACAACAGTCATCGCATGACTTTCGCTTCTAACTGCTCCATCCGAATTAATCTTAAAAGCTAACACATCCTTAATTCTTTTTAGGATTCGTAAATTATGATGTGACTCGAACAACTCTATCTATTTCCATCCTTGGTACATTTAACCTACATGAATAGAATTCCGATATATATGAACTAGCGTTTTGCCTAACCACAAAGGCTACATGTCGCGAATCTAGGATATCGTGCCATATGCATGCGTTTTACCGTGTTTCAAGTTCCGTCGACGGGGCATTCTCACAAATGCACTATAACTCCGGTGATTGTTCTTGACTTCTTGTCACCGGATTTCAACTAAGTAGGCATAAATCTAGATTGATATGATCAATCGACTGAATTACGAAACAGTTATATGTGTGCTTCAGTTTCAGCCATATTGGGCCGTGATCACTATTGGACCGGCCCAATACTCTTAATGGGCCATAGCCTCTGGGCTTTGCAACGGAGCAACGGACAATTTTTTTAATTAATTTATTTCCTTTCCTATCCATATAAATCAAGACGGGTATTACGTACACGGCGTTGGAATTCAAAAACGCACTGCACATTCGAAATCCGTAATCATCACGGTTCAGGTTTCGAAACCGTGCCTAAAAGTGGGAAATTTTTTTTCCTTACATCTGACAAGGATGCGGGGTCCGAATTCGTGTCAGTGCCAAATTATTTTTGTTAGAATTTACAAAGAAAATCACCACGGATCCGGAACCCATAACCGTGACATTTATTCTGTCACTTTTTTTTGTGGGGGGGTGAGGGGAGGTTAGAATTCATAATGAAAACCATCAGGATCCTTTGTGCATTTGTGAATGCCGGTTCCGGGTTTCGGATCCTTTATGCATTTGTGAATTCTATCGTCATGTGTTTACGACTTCAGTAAATCAATTATCAAAAAATACTATGTTTGAAAAAAATTGAAATGGCCCAAACTCATAAAAAAAACATCAACAAAATACCGGAATTACAAATTCCCTGAAATTGCTCATTTCGATACCTTTTTGTCACTATATATATCAATCGGTAAACGATTTCAAGATCGGATTAGACCATTTATCATATGAGATCGAATGATCGATTATCTTTGTAAGTGGAAGTCCCACGGTTAAAATGGATCTTCACAACTCCATTTTCATTGAATCTTTGAACAACTTGTACATTAAAAAGGAAGAGATCAAAAGGCTAGGGTTTATATATAACAAATGCTTACTATCTAAGATAAATTATCTTAATGGAAAACATTGTGCTAATCACTATCGATCGTAAACCTTATATTGAGTGTAGCATTTGTAATGTCTTAAGCATGCTATTCATCCAACCATAAATCAAGTTTTTTTTTCAAATGCATTATTTTAGATTTTTAAGTGTTAGCTTTTCTATATGCACTAACTTGCTTAGTGCTGGTGTTTTGTCATAATCTTACACACTTTGGTTAATATTAGAGTATTTTGGACCGTATATGGAATTTATACTTTATTTGTTAGTTTACCGTTTTATCTTATGGGTTTTGTTTTGTATACTTCTCTAATTTTTACCACCCTAATTGACTTAACATTATTAATTCATTTGTTTACTAAATGAGATTATGCTACCAGTCTACTTAACAAAGCAATATTGATAAAAGACCTGGTTAGTGATATTGACACAACTTTTTATATAACGATAATTGTCAAGCATTTGTTTACTGGCGTGTTGTTGTCGCCAATCTAGCAAAATAAAGATAAAAAAGGGGAGAAGGGTTCATCAAGTTCTCATTTCATCCTTTTGTATCAACTCCCTGATACGTCAATTTACGTGCGTCGTAGGGCCCAACCTACCATAAAATACTAATTCACATGCGTCTTAGGGCTCAACCTACCCTAGTACACGCTAAACTATTTGCGTCTTGGGTCTCAACCTATCATATTCCACTAATATACATGTGTCTTATGGCCTAATCTA
Organism: Fagopyrum homotropicum; assembly: GCA_033239125.1. NCBI lineage: Eukaryota > Viridiplantae > Streptophyta > Magnoliopsida > Caryophyllales > Polygonaceae > Fagopyrum > Fagopyrum homotropicum. The sequence continues at coordinate 1,386,476 of BSWB01000001.1, read as the reverse complement.
CCGATGCCAAAACAAAGACCAAAGAAAAGAGGAATGTCCATCAAGTTATTCTTGCATCTCTTCGCTCCAACAACAATTTTACGCTCAAGACTCAAGTGCAAGTAACGAGGAGCATCAAAAACCAAAACACACTTTCAAGTTTATATTGTTTAAGCTTGGAGTTGTTGAATCACATCTCTATGAAACAATATAGTTAAACTAATGTTATAATTGAAAGCTAAATCGTTACTTGCACGTAATGATTATTGGGTCGTACATTGGGTTTATCATTTATGTGTTAGTTTATTATTTTACCCCTTTATATTTGTTTATATAAACAATACTAGATCAAATAAAATAAAAGTCGTCGGTTCACAAATTTCTACGACTAATCCTACATGCATAATAATGATCATGAACTAATTACTTCTTATGGTTCGTTTTTATTTGTCAATAATCATTCCTGAAAACAAAATATTACCGAATCAATCAAAAATCACGTTTACTAGCGGCTAAAAGGAAATGTTAGAGGTTTTTACCACATGAAAATAACATAATCATTTTTCATTTTCTTTCCTTTCCGTTAAACGTTTCTATTCTGTTTTTATTTAACCCATTAATCAATTATCTTCTTAAACTTCAGTCCTTGATGTATAATTATAATTTTCTAGTTGCTTAATATCATTCTACACAAATATCAATCCATTATGGATGCTTTGAAAGATATGTTTCGGATGCAATAAGTTCACACCAAGATCGTTTATACTACTTAACTCACATTTTATTCTAGTACGTATAACAGTTATTGAGTTTGTTTGGGAGACAAAGGGTCAATTCAAAAGCTTGTTTTTACAAGATTATGGGAGGTTATCAAGCTTACGGGAAGAGAGCAAAACATGAAATACGAAATTTATGTTCGAGAATTCAAACTTATGAACGATAATGTTAGACTATATTTTTTTTTTACTTCGTAAGCTATGTTGAAGAAGTTTATAAAGATTATCAAACATACAAAAACGGGTTCTTAGGTTATAAAATAATAGTTAAAGCTTAGTAAACTCACAAAAGTATTTTATATATACATGCAAACCCTAACAGCAATGAAGGTCTTCCTTAAGAATAAATTAATTGCAGCAAATAGGGTTAAAAAAAGAAACCCTTATAAAAGTTGGGCCTTTATATGAAAAAGCCATATATTCCCCCCCTTTAATTTTGATAAGCTAGCAAAAGCATGTGCATTTTCATATTAGATTCGTAGATCCAAATCTTTAGTATTTTATAAATTGTAACCTAGCTTTTATGAGTTTTTAATTTGTATAAAAAGGGTACTAATAATAACTATAAAAAGATAACAATGTGTACATATAAGGGTAACTCAAGGTAATCCTAAGCATTTTATAACATGTCTTTTTCGTTAACAATGAGAAGACGAAAACGTTAATTTGAAGATTGTTCACGACAAAACCCCTTTGTCAAACGCCTCCATAATTCCTAATAACGCCCACCGCCACCCATCTTCTGCACAACCCCATCGGTGTTAATCTTCAGCTTGCCCTCCGGAGGACAACACCAACAAATATTACACGAGTCTTCCTAGGCTGAACCACCTTCTCATTACATGTGTCCCAAACTCTAATGTACTCCTCCGTTGTATATTTGAAGTAAGTAGCTCTATCACCCGAGAATTTCTTTCCATTAAAAAATTGGTGTTTCTCCATTTTCATGTCCACCACATGCTCACTACAAATGTATCACACCAACGAACCGAGTTGCTACAAAAATAGTTAGAACAAAGTTTACCTCGAAACCAACCCGCAAAAGATGGAGTGAGGAAATCCGTCATTCTACCAATTGAGTGATTAAAATTGGATATTACGTATATTTGGTATTACGAAACTTGGGTATTATAAAACTTGGATATTACGAAAACTGAATATTTTGAAACTTGAGTATTATGAAATTTGGGTAATTAATAATTTAGAATGCATATTATAATTAAAATTTAAGTATAATTTAAAAAAAATAGTAATATCGTAATGAGATTCAACTAATCCAACTGATTATAGGAAGGAGGGACATATATATATATATATATATATATATATATATATATAACATTTTATTTAAGTAATATCAAATTACCCTTTCTCTTTTTTTATGAAAGGAAATAAACCTAGCTTTCTCTATTTTCACAATTTATATATGTAAAGTAAAAGTAAAAATGTAAAGTATCCTTTCACTATTGCATTTTAGTTCCAAACATCTTTTGTTTGTCTGATATGTCCTTGATCAGTTTTAGCTCATATTTTGAAGAATTGGGTGAATCAATGCTTACTTTTATGAAAGTTCATTTCTCTTATAACAAGATGTTACAAATAATAATTGTACCAACAAAAGTGAACTTACATATAGACAATATTCTACCTATTTCCTCAATAAAATAAAGGATTCATTTATTTGTTAAAAATAACTTATTATACCGTTTATTATCGAAATAATCAAACCAGTATAAGGTTTTTATTCGGTAACTAAAATGAAATGTTATAAAATCAATCGATAATAGAAGAGGTTAAACATCAACGGTATACTTAACTTGTTTACACATCTTAATTGTAATATTTTCATTTATAAGTCGAAACAAAATGTGTTGAGATGAGTATTGTGCATCGATAATGAATAAACTCGTAGTCTTTGTGGATTACTTATCCTCTTGTCAAACGTTTTTAGGCCACGTCAGTATGCTCGTATGCACATGACTCCAATTTGTAATCTAGTGGACTTTAGCAGCATATCAGATCCGTTTACCCTAACGTCCGACTTTCAATCTTAACCCGTTGACTTAGCTACAAAGAGAATGCGATGACCTGTATGTACGCATATACGAGTATGCACATGTATACACACGAAACCTGATCTATGATCCAACGATATTTTTCGAGTAAAAGACAAGGAAGGAAACAAACATGCCCCTTGATGACAACAACTTGCTTTCTTCCCAAATTCAAATGTATGAATCTTACATTTTGTAACTTAGCATAACCAAATCTCAATCTTAAACCAACCCTAAACCTCTTGAATTTCACCCCATTAAGTAGCCATTAGTTAATTAACTAATTAATTAAGGATAATTATAAGAATCTTCAGAAATCTCACAAATCTTTGAAAGCTGAACTGCATAAGCCTTGAAAGAGAGAATATTCTGCAGGTCAAGAGACTCCAACAGCTAAATTCCAAAGATTAAACACTAAAAAATGGAAAGTTTGAACAGCAAAGAGCATCATTACACTATGATTTACATTATTGATTGCTTTTTATATTTCTAAAAATGAATTGTTATTATAATATTAGTAAAAGGCTGGCTAGGGTTTAACTTCCATTAGGAAAAGTCACCCCACAACGGGACGTCTCATGCTTGTTATGTAAAGGTCGAAAGTCTAAAAAAATCGATAAATGAACCGACTATCGTGAAAAAAAACGAGATATCAGAGAAACGCACATACATGCATTCAAGTGAACCGACAACAATGAGGTCTATGTGGAATGGGGAGCGATTAAATCATTAAACGAACATATGTACATCGAAGAAAATGTAGGGGTACTCGAGTTAGAATCGTCATAAACCGATTGCAAACTAGCATGCCTTTTAATAATATTATCATAATAATTCATTTCTAGACGTATTATTCGATATTTACTAATACGTTGTACGTCTATCGACCCACTTTGACATAAAAATAACATTTTTAAACTTTTAGAATATTATATATGTATAATATTCTTAAAGTTTAAAACTTTCTACCTATTATTCAATATTTACTAATATCTACTTAATAATTATTTGATAAATAATTATATATATTTCCATTCAAAATAAAAATGGGACACTAGGTAAAATTTAACATTATAATTATCTAGTAAAATCATATAATACAATTATAATCAAATCCAAAATAACCCTAACAATCCAATAATAGAACTTCAATTCTAATAGCCTTGATCAATGATACTATCTATCTATGACATTACAAATTAAATAACATATATAATAACGAATTATAGTGATAAAATGTGTCAATTATTGATATGGAATGTAGCAAAGAAGTTTTGACTAAATCATGAAAATTCAAAAGATGTTTTTGCCATAAATGAGAGTAGGTTTCAATTGGATGACAATGGATGAGAAGTCACTCTCAAGAGGACCAATTGCTTCATCAATCATCATTGTGTAATATCACAAAAGACTTGTTTTTCCACGTATAGATAGAGATATTACCGTGTAAGAAGGTTATTTACGATAAAAAGTAAGAATATTTATAAGTCATAATATCAAGTATAATGCGATAATTTAAGTTTTAAACCACTTCACGAACGTTGGTCAGATTGCACAGAAGTGCATGATTGTGTACTTGGGATTGTCGTGCATTACGCTGCTCTAAAGAATTGAGCCTTGGTTGAAAGGTTCTTCCCCGTTGTTGATTGGATAAGTTGAAACTAAGTACTATACATTCTTTTCAAAACATATAATTGGACAAACGAGCGTGTTTTGGTGTTCATTCATTGAACCTCAATGTAACATTTGAACCCTAGATTGATTGTTCGTTTCACATTTTCTGGTAAACTTGGAAGATTATTGTTTATCCAAGAAAATTTAGTGGGTATGTCTGGTAAACTTGGAAGATTATTTTGGAAGTATAAACTGTATAATTGCTTGCTTTATTGTTTGTTTAATAAGGCTTAACGAATTACTAGATTAAGACTTAACGTGTAATTGACACGCAGAAAGTGTTTAATTTTTAATTTAATCATCACCGTCGAGGTTCTCGATTCCTAAATGAATGTGACCCTATACTAACACTTATAATTTAATACAAATTTTCTCCTTATTTTCATGATATATATGAGACTTATTTGTCCATGCCCCACCCAAAAAATAGAAAAACTCATGCTTGCTCATTGCAAATTGCAATAAATCACATAGACAAAGAGTTCTCCAAATTGACAATTTTGTGGGTGGTGGTGGGAGTGACCACTTCTCCACGAATTTGAATAACTTAATCTTTAAATCACAAATGTCTATACTCCAAACTTAATTTACCTAACCAACTTAATGCATTAATTTCCTCTTCATAACAACAAAAATAATAATTTTCAAGTATTTTTTTAAAAGCCATCCTCGCCGGGGGCAGCCGTTGTCCCGAGTCCGGAATGGGATTCTCGCTACCTAGTCAGTGAGACCGGCCAGGTAGAAGGATGGTTTGCCCCCCTCCATTGTATATATACAGTTTGACACAATCTAATACTTGGATGTCAAATATTATCTTTAGAGTTTCGGTACTCTATATAATGTCTTGTTAGCATTATAGCATATATGCCTCTGCCTCCATATTATCATCAACAAAAAACTTCTCAATAAAATCTCTCTAGGTATACATATCTATTAATGGACGAACTACTATAAATATGTGTGTCGTTTCTTTTCTGTTTGTAGAATTATTGTTCTTTCTCATATTCCACACAACACTCTCGATAGATCAATTACATCTAACGCATAAAATAGGTAACAAATGAGGATAACAAAACAACATATGTTTCGAATTGTTAAAGTCCGACACATACAGACTCTAAAGACGGATTGTAAAGCGAGATCGCATGCATACAAGCACACATGCACGTTATACCCAAATTCAGCGAGTTTCGTCCTAAACCAATTGAATATAAGAAAAATAGTTCACCAACCTTATATATCAGACTCAAATTGTTCACTTTAAATACGAAAACTTATTATCTCTAACCCAAAGCATAAACAAGTGAATATTGAATGTACACTAGCAAAATGACAATACAAACCAAATTATAAGGTAATCATTCCAAAATAGTAATGGATAAAAGCTAGCTTTCTTCAACACCTTATCATTCGAGTCATCATGCACCTTTGTTCTCTTCCTCCATCTCTCTTTCTTTATCAATCTTTAACTTTTCACCGCCACGTATCCATACACAATACACTAATAAAAGAGAGATCCACAACAAAATATACTATTCCATTCCGACCAAAAAGCTCTACAACCATATGTTTTGTCCACCTTCAAGATCAAATCTTTAAATTTCATTTTTACTTCTCTTATATATGTTATTCATATATATTAAGTTGTCTTCTCTTCTGGGTTTTCTCTTAATCTTGTTTTTTACACCTTACTATCTTCATATATAGCTCGTAAGCAATCTATTTCGTACGTTCGAACACACGTACACATCAGTCGGTCTGAGTCTTAGATGGATGAAGAAGATTCAATCTCGATTCTGAATGAGTTGAACACCCGAAACCCACTTGTTGGGTCGAATAGCAACAATGATAATCCTCCTAAGAAGAAAAGAAATCTCCCGGGAAATCCAGGTAAGTTGATTCAATTCTCTCTCTAGAAACCCTAATGATCATCTCACAAGATATATTCTTAAGTATTTTGTAATTTTGATTATAATTATAGATCCTGAAGCTGAAGTGATAGCTTTATCTCCAAAGACTCTAATGGCAACTAATAGATTTCTATGTGAGGTTTGTGGGAAAGGGTTTCAAAGAGACCAAAACCTGCAACTCCATAGACGTGGCCATAATCTTTCATGGAAGCTTAAGCAAAGAAGTGGGAATGAGCCGAGAAAGCGAGTTTACGTTTGCCCGGAAAAGACTTGTGTTCATCATCATCCTTCTAGAGCCTTGGGAGACTTGACTGGGATCAAGAAGCATTTCTGTAGGAAACATGGAGAGAAGAAGTGGAAGTGTGAGAAATGCTCTAAGAAGTATGCTGTTCAGTCTGATTGGAAAGCTCATTCTAAAACTTGTGGCACTAAGGAATATAAGTGTGATTGTGGAACCATCTTCTCAAGGTAAATATTATTACTTGACTATGTTATTTACACGGCGTTAGAATTTCGAAAAACCCTCTTTACATCTCCTTTTTTACTTTTCATAAGCATTAGTATTGTAGGTGCTTAAAATAGGGTAAACCTGAGATCGAGCGTCGTGTAAATAACAAACTGGTTATAACTAGGGTTTTAATGAGCGAGATCAACATAACCTAAAATAAGGATGAAAATTTTACTTAATTAGAGATTTCGAGTTTGAGGATGGTTTGGCATGAGAAAGATGAACCTATAAAGGAGGAAACTTTAAGGTGGTAGGTTTTGGTGATGGTGGTGATGGAAGGTAAGGATTTTCGATTAGGGTAGGCGAAAATTTGTCTCCTTGAGAGAATAGTAATGACCTAAATGAAGATAAATGTTATGATTTTTAAGTATAAAAATGCTATGAACAAGGAATCAAACTCATCACCTTCAAAATATTGTAAGGATTTGAAAGAAATGTAGAGTAGGCACATGGAGAGTTATCTTGTGTCTATCCACTCTCATTATTTCATCAAAAGGCACCATTTTTGTTTCCTTCTTGATCATGCATGTTGCATTGGTCACATGGGTAAGAGTCATAAACGATATATCATGCATCAGAAATCCAACACATAAGTCAACGAGGTTTTTATATGAAAATGAAGTGATAATCTATGTTACATGTATACTGATGCGGAAACGAGAAACGAAAACGACATGTCTGAGTTTTCCTATGAAACGGAAAGCGTTGTCCTATGGGATATTTGTTAAAGATAATAAGCTCCCACATTGAAAGATGTGGACACTCTGAGCCTAGTATTATAAGGTCGGTGGACTACTCCTCCTATTGTCAATTGATTTGGTTTTTAGGATGGAACCTCATCGGGGTTATGTGCTGGGTTTGGTCTAATGCGCATGTGCGCTCGTATGCACACGACTGTATCTGACTTTGACATCTCGGTAATATAGCTAATAGTCATCTATTGACCATTTGTTTAACTCTTTCATGTTACCAGGAGGGACAGTTTCATAACCCACAGGGCCTTTTGTGATGCACTAGCAGAAGAAACTGCAAGAGTAAATGCAGCTTCTCAATTCAGTTTAGCAGCAAATGGAACTCTTAACTACAACTTCATTGGAGGACACATGATCCCACAACAACAACAACAACAATTTACTCTCTTCAAAACCACCCCCATCAAAGAAGACCAAGCAACAACAATAAACAACATTGATCATCATCATCAACATCCTCAAAAAGGCTCAGTTCCAATATGGATTATGGGTAACCACCAAAATCCAATTACAATTGGCAACAATAACAGCAATGTAGTTGATGTCAACCCAACTTTTAATCTCAACCCTTTCTATCAATGCCAAGAATCACTCATCTCGGGTTTGAATCCTCTTCAAGAACAGCAGCAACAACAACAATCAAATTGGTCTTTGGCAAATCTGAACAAAATTTGCTCAAACAGTGCAGAAGAACAACTAGCAAGCATTTCTCATCCACAAATGATAACCTCTACTGTTCCTTCTTTGTATAGCACACAACACCAACCATCATCATCATCAACACAAATGTCCGCAACCGCTCTCTTACAGAAAGCTGCTCAAGTAGGTTCTATCAAGAACAACAGTGTCAATGATACTCAAGATCATCAACAATATCAATGCCAAGAATTAGCAGAGTATGGTTCAATTTCAACAACAACAACAACAAATCTTGTTGGAAATGACGTGGAGAGCACAGCAACCGAGTTTTCAACAATGAATAGCAATGCCCAGATGGGGCTGTACTCTGTAGCTGCAAAACGAAGGAGGATAGGGCAGAATAATGACCAAATGATGAACAATCAGTTTCACCATTATCAGAATCATCAAACAGAAGATGGTGGGCAAACTAGAGATTTCTTGGGTGTAGGAGCTGTTGAATCCATCTGTCATCCTTCTTCAATCAATGGATGGATTTGAATTTGGTAATGAAAGTTCTCTGACGAATATTCACAAACACTTGGTGGGCATTTAAGTGCTTCAAAAAGACAACTATGCATATTCTCTTCAAAAAAAGAAGAAACATCCTCCCTTTTCTCATAAAACTAAAGCTGTTGTAAAGGTCTTTTGAGGGAAAAAAATGGAGCCTTTTTTTATTATTTAATTTATCAAAATAATGAAGATAGTGGTGTTTTGAAATGGAATAAAGCACATGAAATTAAGGAAATGTGCTAACCCACATTATTATTTGATCTTTTTTTCTTTTTCTAATTTATTCATTTTTTAATTGATTTTGTTATACAAATTTTTTTATATTTTTAAAAAAAAAGTAAAGAAAATAGGTTACTTGTTTTTTTTTTTTTTAATAATGGAAAGCGGTTAAGTTAAAGTGTTGAACTATTTCTAGAGGTAGTTCCTCCGAAAGCATCCTTATGGATGAGAACACAAAGTTCAAGATTATCAGAAAAGTTGGTGTTGGGTGTCGAAATTCCCAAATAGTTTATTCAGTTTGCATCACAATTTATTTCTCTTAAAACTTGCCTAATCTGGACTTCGTAAAAAAACCGGAGTTTCAATTTGGAGTCGAAAATAATCATCTCGATCTACTATGGACAATTTCAACATCTTTGGAGTGCCTTAATAACACATAGCGTGTTGGGTGACATGGATTCTCATGATTTCCCATTTTTGGTTCAATAATTGCAAGAAACATAAAAAGTTTTGCATGGTTGGCACTTCTACCATTCTACGTGCCTAACTCATAACCAAACATTCTTACGTAACTTAATTTTGCTTATTTAGGTTGTTATAAGATCCGACGAGTTAAGTTTTTTCATATTCAACTCGTTTAGGTTCTTCGTAATAGTCGAGTTAAAATTGATCTTTAACTTTTGATTCCAGTTTGATATCAGTCTCATGCTCTTCTAACGAGTTTCTACCAACACCGAGCTCGTTTTGTTCATCTTTACAAAATTATTCGTTATTAGGGATATTTCATAAAATACATTTATAAACAAGCTACTCGACTCGTTATAAGCTTGGTACTACACAACGTGTGCTATTATCGACTTTGTTTGGTGTAAATTTTTAGTGCCCGTTTGGCTATAAGTGTGGAATATAAATGGAATGCAAACGGTTAAGGAGAAATGAAATAGAAACGATTATGTTATTTTGATGTGTTAAAAGACATTCAGCTCTAGTTTGTATTTGCTCATGTGAATTAGCCATAAATGAATTTTGGGCTTCCAAGATTGGGCCTCATTCAATTCAAATTTGGGCTTAAACGATTGGGCCTTACTCGTTTCAAATTTGGGCTTGCGGCCCATCGCAAAAAATCAAAGCGGTCCATTGGGCTTGGATGGAAAAAAATAACTTTATCAAAGTAGGCCATTGGGCTTAAACGATTTCCTTGGATGGAAAAAAATACTTTCCATGTTGTTCAATTTAAAAAATCCTTTCCATTTTAATTAATACGTATCATTTTTATACACATATAAATATATATAGTATCCTATCTTATATTTGATTTATTGATTATTTGGTAAGATAGGATATATTGGGTAAAATTGACGAGTATGTATGTTTTGTAACATGGATATATAAAGGCTTCAAAGTTAAAAATGTGTACAAAATAAAAAGACAATATTAAGGAAATCAGAATATATTTCCCTCTCATTTATCGTCGCTGTTGCAACAATTGTTTCGGCAATTTACAGATCGGTATTGATTTTTGATTGAGGTTGATGGTGATTAGGGTTCTTGATTGAATGCGGAGGATGAAGAATGACTTGAATGACGAAAATAGGGATATTTGATATTGGAAATCCTTGAAAGCAATTGGTACGTGTTACCCGTGGAAGACGAACGATTAATAAACGATTAAATGAGATTGTTGAGAGAAGCTTTCATCGCGGATAACTCGAACTCGAACACTCTGGCTATGGCGAGAGAAGCTTCCATTTGAAAGAACGTGTTTTTTTTATTTATTTTGGTTCCAATTGAAAAACGATAATTTTGAGATATTTATTAAAAAAATCTTTTGTTGGTTACCATCTTTAACCGGCTCCTATTTTTGTGTTAATTTTGTGTTTAATAATTATATTTTACACTTCCATTTAGATAACTGTTTAATAAATATCTAAATTAATTTTTTTTTTTTGAAAAAATGGTAAATACTAGGGGCCTTATTTATATTATAGAAAAATAAGTTATCTAGTAACTTAATCTCCTCGAATATATTTCACATTTTATTTAATAAAAACTCGTTGTACCAATATTTATAAAATATATAATGTGGATTAATGTTAATTATTTGTAAATTGTATGCTAAATTTATAGTTGATATTCATATCAAACTTGTTAAGCATTTCTAATTGTCATTTAAACATTATTACAACTATTAATGAAGTATTAGTTGTGATTTTTTTGGTCAAGTAAAGTGTTAAACTTTAATTGTATACTTGATGTTTTTCTTGATAAGGTTCTAAAATATTAAAACAATATTTTACTCTAAAACATATGGATCACTAATAATACCACTTCATTAATTGTCTCATGTATATCTCAAATATATATTAGTATATAATAATATATAAAATAAATTACCATTTAAATAACGGGCATCAAAATTTTAAAATCACAAAATTATTTTATAAAATCTATATATTTATAAAATCCTAGTCCGACAATGACGTGCAATATATTTCTTACATGTCACAAAAAAAAGTCGAGTTGCGTGATAGGAATTTTATTTATTAAAAAAATTCAAGAAAAAAGTTTCAAATTATTTTTCATAATTTGAAAATTTTTTCTTGGAATTTTCATATCATATTTATTTTTAATTTTGTATAAAATTAAGATTTAAATTTTTTAAAATTTCATCTTTTAATTATGTTAATATATATATTTTATTAAAATATATGGAAATATTTTTTCCAATAAAAGTTTTCAGAACAATTCAAAAGAAGTCCATTTACAAACTATATTATTATTTAAAAGAATAATTAATTTAAAATTTAACATATTAAATTATATAAATTTAATTAGAAAATATAAATTAAAAACCACTTCATACAATTACTCATTTTTTGACGACCTGTAAAAGAAACGTTTGTCACATCATTGTTGGAGTCAAGCTTTAAGCCAATAAAAAATGTCGTATTATTTTTGATAAATACGTTGATAATTTTTACAGCTCATATTAATCTTCAAAATTAATATTATTTTGAATTTAATGTGGATAATTGCTATTATTTTGAGTTTATTTTTGCTTTTAAAATATGAGTTATTTAAGATATTATTCATTCTAAAACATTAGCATATGAAGCACTTAATTCATAAATGTTATTAAGGTAAGAAATTCAAATTAAGTGAATTTTATTTCATAGAAAATATTAATATGTTCCATTTACGAGAAATAACTCGGTATATAGTATAATAAAATCTTTTAAAACAATAGTTATACACCTATAGTAATTTTAGAGTACAAATCTTAAGAGTGATACATGAGATAAGCTATTCGAGCTCGACTTGTCAAAATTACGGTTCAAATTTGAATCGTTTATAATTAGAGCTTGAACATGCTAATCTTCAAAATTTACCCAACTTTAAGTAGGGGTGTAATACGAGCCGAACGAGCCGAGCCCGAGCCGAGCCTAAAATTTATACGAGCTTTAAACTGTGCTTAAGCTTGCTCGTTTAGAAAGTGAACGAGCTCGAGCCGAGCTTTGGACGAGCCGATCCCGAGCCGAGTAGCTCGGCTAAAATAATGCTCCTATAGTGTTATTTTATCAAAACGAGCCGAACTTTACCCTAACGAGCTGAGCATTAACATGCTCAAGCTCGGCTCGCTTATAAACGAGCCGAGCCTAAAATTTATACGAGCTTTAAAATGTGCTCAAACTTGGCTCGTTTAGAAAGCGAACGAGCTCGAACCGAGCTTTTGACGAGTCGAGTCCGAGTAGCTTGTCTCATATTACGGCCCTAACTTTAGGTGATAATTTTCTTACACTAAATGGCGCGTGAAATCACACACCCATTGACGCGTGAGAGGCGACGTAAATACTGTACCGTGGCATGACTGTACGGATTTAATTTCAGAATTGTCGAATGACGAAAAATAAAAAGAAATTTAAATAAATAAATAAAAATGAAAAAAAAATGAAAAACCTACAAACGGAGCCGTGAATCGTCGACTCTGCATCAAAGCATCTGACACATCTCAAATTTTATTTTGAGAAAGCATTCTTAAAATTGATTTTTCTGATATTTATGATAATTGTTTTCGATCCAATTGGGATAAAAGAAAACGAATGATAATCAAAAGATAATAAAAAGCAGAATTTTTTTAAGGAAATTGAGTTTGATATTGTAGAGAGAGAAAGATAGACTGTTCGTCGTTTGTTCTTACTGAGAGACTGAGTTGAAATCAATTCTAAAGAATCTGAATTTCCTTTTTTATTTTTAATAATAAAAGTTTTTTTCTTGAATCCAAACATGATGTTTGAAAGAAGCAACGCCAATCTCATAATTCCTTTCTTATTATCATCAAATTCAAATCCTTTTTTTATCTTCTTGTCATCGTCTTCCTTTAATTTTAATTGTTATTCCCCAAATCATCTTTCTAATCCCGCATCTCTATCACACGCATCGAAACATCAATGTCTATCTACAAAGAATGCGAGATTTTTATTTTTCAGATTTGGGAAAGAAACCAAGAAATTTGATGTTTGTGGGGGGTGTTGGGATTTCTAGAGAGAGATTGTGATTAGGGATTTGGAATTCTTCATTCATTCTACAACCCCAATCCCTTTTCCGTGTCAAATACCTAACTTGAATTATTGTCTTTTCAATCGTTTCTTTATCTTCGTCTTTTTCTACCCCTACCCCTTATTTGCCCACTTTTTGGTTTTCTGCTCTTTCGGTTTTCCAACCCTAGATCTGCTTTTTGCGCCGTTTCTAGGGTTTGTGTTTGTTGTTGTTCGATTTGTCGATCAATGGAGGGGAATAGCTCGGATAGAGAGACGGAGAAGCCGCCTGAAGGCGGTGGTAGTGGTGGAGGTGGAGGAGGCTCCGGTGAGCCTAGGGTTAAGAGGAAGATGAAAACGGCTGCTCAGCTTGAGGCTCTTGAGAGAACCTATCAAGGTTAGGATTTGAGTTGTTCTTCTGTTTAATTGCTAAGGGGTAGTACTTAAAAGTTCATATTGTTATTCTTCTGAAATTCAATTGATGAATTGGCTTGTTTTATTGTTGGATTGGATTCGTTCTTCTGTGCTCTTTGGTTGGGGTTTGGCCTGATTTTTGTGCTTTTTGGTTTGGATTTTGTTTGTGCAGTGGATAGTTATCCATCAGAGACTGTAAGAGCCGGGCTTTCTGTCCAACTGGCGCTCTCAGATCGGCAGCTACAAATGTGGTTTTGTCACCGGAGATTGAAGGATAGAAAAACAACTAACAACAACAGCAACAACGACAATGACAACTCCGCGCCTCCGTCGTCTTCTTCAAAGCGCGCGAGAAAGGGGGAAGGTTTACTGTCCACCGCTGCTCCACCTGGACTGCCACTTCTACCACCATCCACATCAGCAGCTATGGTGGCAGACGAATTGGGTGGTGCCGGTGAGTTCAGGAATGAGCATGGATCAGGGTCTGGGTCTGGTTCAAGTCCTTATGGACACGTTGAGCATCGACGGGGCCGTGTTCCTAGGACAGGGGTTGCTGTTCCAAGGATCAGCCATGGGAGGCATTATGAGCCCCCGTCCCAATCGTTGGTTGAGGTTCGAGCCATTGCGTATGTTGAGGGTCAATTGGGGGAGCCTTTTAGGGAAGATGGTCCAGCTCTTGGAATTGAGTTTGATCCTCTGCCTCCTGGTGCTTTCGGAACGCCCATTGGTAAAAACTTTCCTTCTTTGTTTCTGCATCCAATGTTTTAAATAGTCATTTCTTTGCCTGGTTGATTATCGTTTGTAGTTGATTTGGGGGGGGGGGGGGGTCTTAGAGGTAGTTTCAATCTGTTGATGTGTTGAGTTTTAATCAGGATCTTCTAGACATGAACAACTTTATATCGATCCATTACGATTAGTGTATGCTAGATATCTGTTTTTCGCTCCATTTAATTTCTACTTTTAGAGCTTGCATTGTCTAATTGCCTTTTCAATGTGATTTCAGTTTTTAAGTATTTATGGCTTGATATCTATTTGCCAAGCAAATTTTACCTCTAAACTTTGATACTCAAGTGGGCAGACTGGCGTTTGATGAAGGGTATCTGTAATGATTTCACGACTACTGGTGAAAACTGAAATTCATTGTTGTACTGTTAATAATCTGAATTCCCTCGCCGTTCCTTCAGGGGCACCACAGAAGCATTCCGGACAAGTCTACGAGGCCAGTGTCTATGAACAGCCTGATGTCAAAACAATTAAGGTGGGGTTAGCTTGTTGAATTGTTAGTATTTTATGTGCTAGTACTGCAGTTGGTGCATCTGTTAATCTATTATGATTGTGTTAGTAACTTAGTATATATTAGTGCAAATATAGCGGGAGCTGACGCTTGAAGGCTCTCCTTAAGTTTGGAGCCAAAGACATTCAGTTATCATGAATGCTAGAAAAAAAATATCATTGTCATGCCTAATTTCTTTCCATTTTTTCTCCATTCCCTTCTACTCATTAAAAACTCAATTCCACAGTATATTGGAGTTTCTTATATTTGAGATGTTCGTCTAATTCTGTTATTTACGAGCATTACAGGAAGATGCTTCCAAATTTTGTTGGTGGCTTGCTGTTAGAAATGATATACATTTAATGCTATTATTGGTCCGTTGATTATAATAAGTCTCTTCTAATCACTTGATGATTCACATTTTTCTTCAGGGCCCTGGAAGAGCTCTGCATGAGTATCAATTTCTTCCAGAGCAGCCAAGTATACGAAGTGATGAATTTGAAAGAACAGCTCAGGCTCACTATTACGGTTCACCTCCAGATGGTTTAAGCACAAGAACTCCTGCATTGTCAGCTGGACGCTCTTACATGCATGATGGAGAAGAAGTGCCAACTTATGGTCTTCAGGGTCAAATACCAAATTTGAACCTTATGTCACGGAAAGGGAAGCATGCCCATCATATGCCTTCCCCTTCAGAAGAATTTGATGGAATTTCTCGGAAAATTCCTTACGCAAGCTTGCCCGTGGAGTCTCCATTTGGGTCTCATCCGACTGCAGGATTGGATGTTGGCCTTGTGCCACCCGATAGACGTTCCATACATGACGAGGATGTTGTACGACCAGAAAGAAAGCGGAAGGTACCGTTGTATAAATTACTTGTTTTCTTCCAGTTCTTTTTCCCTCCTGTTTAGTCACTCAATGTTACTTTAGCAGATTGACGAGTCTAGAGTACATAAGGAAGTTGAAGCCCATGAAAAGAGGATGAAGAAGGAGCTGGAGAAGCAAGATCTGTTAAGGAGAAAGGTATTATTAGTTTGTGCACAACTTATATTTAATGATATAAACTGCTTAGTAATGACATACGTCTGGTTTGTAAAGCGGGAAGAACAAATGCGTAAAGAAATGGAAAGGCATGATCGTGAACGAAAGAAGGAAGAAGAAAAGATGATGCGAGAAAAGCAACGAGAAGTGGAAAGATATCAAAGAGAACAGAAGCGAGAAATGGAACGCCGGGAAAAGTTTCTCATTAAAGAGTCTATTAGAGTGAGTGAGAAGAAATTATTTCTCGATCTCTATTGTGGTTTGTAAAGGTTACATAATTATCCTGTCTTTGTTTATTAATTCAGGTTGAGAAACAGAAGCAGAAGGAAGAATTACGCAGAGAGAGAGATGCAGCCAGGCAGAAAGCTGCCAATGACAGAGCTGCCGCTCGGAGAATTGCAAAGGAGTCAACAGAACTTATTGAAGATGAGCGCTTGGAGCTTATGGAGATAGCAACTTTAAGAAAGGGGTTGCCATCCATTCTGTCTCTAGACAGTGAGACATTGCAAAATCTTCATTCTTTTAGAGGTAGTTCTTGCTCTACACTCATGAGATGGACTTAGCGTTCAGCTTTATATCAAGTGTAACTTCCTTAATTTCTGATATTCGTCCATCAGTCACCTTTTGGAATTGCATAGACAGGAGCAACTGATTTTGAAATTTTGGAGTACAAGAGCTTTTTGTAGTTGATATGTGAATTAATTATGTCCTTTTCATGTGCAAATCAAAACGTTATATTTTTTTTCTTTAACTAATATTTGTCCACAGAATTGCTTCGTGATTTCCCACCAAAGACTGTGCAGTTGAAGAGGCCTTTTTCAGTTCAACCTTGGAATGGTTCTGAAGAAAATGTGGGCAATCTATTAATGGTGAGAAAATTTATAGGTTTTTTTTTGTCCGAGTGATCTATGGCATGTAAAAAGGCATGACTTGGTTTTCATATTCCACTCCTTATGCCTGTTGATATTGCATGAATATATGGAAACTCTTTCATCTTTCTAGCATGCCATGACTCACCTGAATGAAACATAACATCACACTCTTTTGGCCAATGTACTGTCTTTGCACTCATCATCATTCAATGTTGGCCTCTAACTTCTCTTTTGGTCTTATATTCTTAATTGTAGGTCTGGAGATTCTTTATTACATTTGCTGATGTTTTTGGGCTGTGGCCATTTACTCTGGATGAGTTTGTGCAAGCTTTTCATGATTATGTAAGTATATGAAATTTTCGTAATCAAATATGCGAATCTTTCATGTGAGTAGATTAGGTCCCCTCTCTCGGTTAATCAGTAGGTTTCAGGATAAAACTGTATAGACTTTTTTGCTTGACGTCTTGCGAACTTTGATTGCTTTCTCTTACAGGATCCTCGAGTTTTGGGGGAAGTACACATAGCTCTCTTAAGAACCATTATAAAGGATATTGAAGATGTTGCTCGAACACCTACTACTGGTCTGGGAGCAAATCAGAGCAGTGCTGTTAATCCTGGTGGTGGTCATCCTCATATAGTTGAAGGGGTGAGTTAATTTCTGTTTCCCTTTTTTCTGTTTTTGGTTGCCTGTTGCCGTCTGTGGCAATTTTATTGTCTTTTTAATGTTAGGGGATCCCCAGGCATAAATGATCCTTGAAAATCTGTTGTTGTAGTTTGGTTTCTTGCAATAATTTATGTTTGTACCTATTTGAAACAGGCATATGGTTGGGGTTTTGACATACGGAGTTGGCAGCAACACCTGAGCCCTCTCACATGGCCTGAAGTATTGAGGCAGTTTGCTTTGTCAGCTGGGTTTGGTCCAAAAGTGAAGAAGAATATTATTGAGCCAGCATATCCGTGTGATGATAATGAGGTGCAAATTAACTTACTACCGATTATTTTCTGTCTTCTTATCATGATTTGATAGTTCTTTGAAAGTGTGAGGAACATGTTTCTTGGGCATTTTTTTGTATTTTTAGCTGCATTCTGATCTTTTCATATCATTGGTTTTTTGAAGAATTTTTGCCTGTATGTTGACAGTTGTAAAATATTGCTCGAGGGGTGAATAGATGTCTACTTTATTCTCTTTGATCTGATTGCTATCATTAGCTGCACCCTGATCTTTTTATATCATTGGATTTTTGAAGAATTTTTGCCAGAATGTTGACTGTTGTAAGATATTGCTCATGAGGGTTAAGTCTACTTTATTCTCTCTTTGATCTGATTTTTATCATTTATGGTTGTAGGGCAATGATGGAATGACTATAATATCCAACTTACGAAATGGAGCAGCAGCTGAAAATGCTGTTGCTATTATGCAAGAGAGGGGTTATTCAAACCCTCGCAGATCCAGGCATCGGTTGACACCTGGCACTGTCAAATTTGCAGCTTTTCACGTCTTATCTCTTGAAGGTAGCCAGGGCTTAAATATATTGGAAGTTGCAGACAGGATTCAAGTAAGCCTCAAATATCTAATGCTGTATCACTTACCTTTTCCAGTTTCTAATTTGGTTGCCACTGCATTTTCTTATTACTGTACATGGATCACTTAAAATATTTTTTGCTGTCAGAAATCTGGACTTCGTGACCTAACTACAAGTAAGACCCCTGAAGCATCCATAGCAGCTGCTCTGTCAAGGGATACTAAACTTTTTGAAAGAGTTGCTCCTTCAACGTACTGTGTACGAACACCTTACCGGAAGGATCCAGTTGATGCTGAAGCAATTCTCTCTGAGGCCAGGGAAAAAATCCGAGTTTTTAAAAGCGGGTTTGTGGATGAGGCAGAGGTTGAGGATGTTGAGAAAGATGATGGTTCAGAGAGTGACACAACTGAGGATCCTGAGGTTGATGATCTGGGTGTTGAAATAGTTACAAATAAAGGTGTAGAGCTGTCTAATGATGTGAAGATGTCTGAGGCAGATGTTTGCACGGAGAATGGAATGGAACCTTCACGTGACAGGGTGCAAAATGGACTTGGGAGTACTGGTGATGATATGCTTTTGTCATGTCCAGAAGTGGTCTGCAAGGTTAATGATGCTAGTGCGTCTGAAGATCAGTGTAATAACCGTGGGAACCATGACGAGGTGTTTATCACAGACCAAGAGGATAATGACATTGATGAAAGCTCACCTTGTGAGCCATGGGTTCAGGGACTAATGGAGGGTGATTACTCCGATCTTAGTGTCGAAGAGCGTCTCAATGCTCTTGTTGCTCTCATTGGCGTGGCTATAGAGGGGAACTCAGTCCGGATTGTTCTAGAAGAACGTTTGGAGGCAGCAACTGCTTTAAAAAAGCAGATGTGGGCAGAAGCACAGCTGGACAAACGCCGTTTGAAGGAGGAATATATTTCTAGGTCTCAGCAAGCACCCTCTGCTCTGAATAGAGTGGAAACTAACGTAACTTTTATGGGAGACAACAGGCAAAGCCCTTTACTTACTCACGAGCAGAAAGTCAATGATGCTGGAATCAGCTCTGCAGGACAGCAGGAACAGTTGCCTGATGCAGATCCGGACCGAAAACCTCATCCCGATCCAGAAAATATGACGTTGCAGCAATCCGCGTATGCAGCTGCCGAGAGATCACGTGCCCAGTTGAAGTCTTATGTTGGCCATAAGGCTGAGGAAATTTATGTCTATAGGTCTTTGCCTCTTGGAATGGACCGTCGCCGAAATAGATATTGGCAGTTCACTGCATCTGCTTCTTGTAATGATCCTGGCTCAGGTAGAATATTTGTGGAATTACACAGTGGAGGCTGGAGGCTTATCGACTCTGAGGAGGTAAAACCTTTTCCCCCGAATTACGTCTATAGGTCTTTCTTCGTGTTCTTTGCGTCTTGTAATCTACTTACAAAATTAGCCTGCAACCTTTGCATGTAATTGCTCCTTGATGGATTATAATGTTTTTCGCTGTTTATATAGATCTTGGTTGCTTCTGTTTTGAAATTTAATTTCCTACTTTTTATGTCACATTTTCTTTTGCAGGCTTTTGACAGTCTCTTATCCTCATTGGATGTTCGCGGTGTTAGGGAGTCCCATTTGCATGCTCTGCTCCAAAGCAGGGAAACTTTGTTTAAGGAATCCATTAAGAGAAAGCGGTTCGCCGATAACATTACGAATCCTAAGGAAGTCGCTGTCAAAACAGAATTATCTGCAGTGGCTTCTCACCTTGACAACAGTGAAGGTAGTCCGAACAGCACCATATGCACATCAAGTTCCAACGTGCCAGAAACATCATCATCGTTTCAGATAGAGTCCGGAAGGAACAGCATAGAGCTGAAGAATGTACTCCAAAGGTATAAAGACTTTGAAGAATGGATGTGGAAAAGGTGCTTAATTTCTTCATCTTTATGTGCCAAGAAGTTTGGTACGAAGAGGTGTGAACAGCTGCTGTGTGTGTGTGACTGCTGCCATGATGTGTTCTTCTTTGAAGACCACCATTGCCCTACCTGCCATAACACGTTATCGGCTTCTGATTTGAACATCAACTTTTCAGACCATATGGCTCACTGCAATGAGATGTTGAAATACAATCCTAATTGGAAAATTAAGGGTTTGAATGCTTTACCTCCAGCAAGGATAAGATTGCTCAAGGCTCTATTGGCGTTTCTGGAGGTAACAGCGTTTAGTTTAATTTGTGTGCACGGTTTTTCAATTATTTTTCATCATTTTTTTGCTTCTCGACATCTTGTGTCATTCTTAAATTGATTACTTTGTTCTGCAGGCTTCACTTCCGGCTGACGCCCTCCAATCTTATTGGTCAGATGGGTATAGGAGGT
The DNA here is from genome assembly GCA_033239125.1 of Fagopyrum homotropicum. Classification (NCBI taxonomy): domain Eukaryota; kingdom Viridiplantae; phylum Streptophyta; class Magnoliopsida; order Caryophyllales; family Polygonaceae; genus Fagopyrum; species Fagopyrum homotropicum. The sequence continues at coordinate 1,365,404 of BSWB01000001.1, read as the reverse complement.
CATGGGGCGTGCAGCTTCATGCGTCTTCGTCAGCTGATGATCTCCTTCAGGTTTGATTTGTTCTTATAGTGCTTTTAAGTTCTTACCCATAGAGCAGCATTAATCTGTACAGTTTACTTGTCAGGCAATGACAATACTGGAGGGTGCAATAAAGAAGGATTTCTTGGCTCCAAATTTTTACACTACAAATGACCTACTGGCTTCAAGTAAAAAATCAAAACGCAACACTGCTCCCGTCTACAACCTCAAGGATGTTCGTCTGCTTCCATGGATACCACGGACAACAGCTGCAGTGGCAATGCGTCTCCTGGAGATTGACTCGTCGGTTTCCTATACATTGGATCAGAAAGAAGAGTTTAGGAAAGAAGCTGAAGCTGGAAACCTTTTGGTGAGTATTGTTCTTTCTTACATGATGGCCTGGATCTTATTTTCGTGTTGCATTTTGCCGCATCCATTAATTTTTATTAGTGTTCTAAAAGACGACAGTATAGACGGTGGACGGCCACCAACCGTCCCGACTTGCCCTAAACAGTCCTTCCTGGACGGGTTCAGACATTGGACGGTTCAAGACGGGTTCAAGACGGAAAAATTCGGGTTTAGACGGTCTATAGACAGTTTCAATACGGTCTAGACGATTAAAAACCCTAATTTCTAAAACCAAAACGCCTTGGCCGTCTAGCTTATTTTCATGCATTTTAGGCCAAAATACATGAAAATAAGCCAAAACGCCTTGGCCGTCTAGACAGTAGACGGTGCCTTTCCGTTCTATCTCCGTCTAGCGTCTTCTTGAGCATTGATTTTTATCATTTGGGCTAACATCTTTATCTTTATCAGAATATGCAATTTACCATATCTAGGAGGACTCAAGGGAGTGAACCCGGTAGCCATCATGGCGAGCATTTCCAGGAAGGAAGCTTGGTTGATCCAAGCAGTGGAGGAGGCCTTGGTGTAAACCGCTCCAAAGGTGGTCGAGGAAGGGTTATCCGAGGTCGGTCTTCCCGTGGGGGTGGCAATGGTTGGAGTGCTAGGTACCAAAGAAGGCTTCCTGGTGGTTCCAGAATGGATCCTTCCAGAAGAAATGTCGCATCCACCAGTGAGAAACCGGGTCCAGTTGTCAGTGGTTGGAAAGGCCGGAGCGCCCGTGGACGAGGGGGCAAGAAGAAAAACCACCGAACTGCAAAAGCTAAGCCGAAAGCTACAAAGAAAGCTGGACCGGCATCAGACAATGCTGGTAACGATATTAGAGATCAGGTCATCTTTGACGAATCTCCTTCAGTTCCGATGCAACTGGAGACCGGTGATGTCAATGATAATTCTGAGTATGAGGACGAGGATAATGGTCAAGCATACGGAAATGGTGATTATGGAGATGATATGGTGGAAGACGAAGGCTACGTTGGCATCTATCATGGTAAGTCATCTAGGGACATGATGAGAGGCGGCAGTGATGATGATGACGAGGATCGTGATGAAGACGATGAAGATGAGGAAGACGACATGGAAGTGGATAGATTTGTGCGTAAAGGGTATCAACAGGTTGACGGGGGCGAAGAGTACGAGCAGGATCTTGATGTCGATGGTTATCTGAACGCAGATTCTGAGGATGACGGTAATGAAGACGAGATTGAAGGCAATGGAAACCGAGATTTGGATCAAGATGATGGCTCGGAGTCCCCATCGAGCTCGTCAGAATATAGTGATTAGGTTTTGAAACCAAATTGTTGTATGACATGCAAGAATTTTGGCTCTGTAATCTAACTAGCTATCTTTAGGGATATATGATGATTTAGCAGCCTTAAATGTGGCTCTTTTGAGCCACACATGATATCATAGCTTAAGGAAATGTGTGTAAAGAGTTTTTGATAATGTAGTATTATTGGCCATTTAGTTACATCATGGATAATCTTTTGTTGTGCAAAACATGATTGGACCGGATCGTATATCCGGACCAGACATGGCTGATCGATTAGGACCGTAATGGACCATATTGTTAGGTCACAGCTTGCACCGCTTTCAGGACTCGAGCTCAAGCCGTTAACTTTTAAGAAGCCATTAGCGGAATTTAGCGCCGTAGTATGAATTTCGGTCCCAAATAGCGAGAACTGGACCACCGAACCCAAAAAACAAAAACAGATTCGGTTCCAACAGTTCCGTCAGGAACCAGAATCGATTAATAGTATGCGGTCCCAGATAGCGAGAATTGGACCACCGAACCACAAAAAGCCAGATTCGCTTCCAACAGTTCTGTCAGGAACCGAACGGATTAACGGCTCTAGTTTAAACTTCTTTGCAAGTTTAACTGTTTTAAGGTAAACCTGTAAAAAGTATACATCTTACCATCATTGGCCTGAAACTTTAAGGTTCAAGGACTCCGCAGACACGAGGCGAAACTCACAGATTCAAACTTAAAACAAGTAAACAACTACTATGTGTCAAATTTATTGTCACTCACAAAAACATGGAGAATCATTCAATAGGAAACCCTGAAGTGTTTACCGGCCACAATTCTCTCAATTAACAATCGAATCATACCATAACCGAACTCGAACTCATTCTTCCCAAACCCGACAATGTCACCCATTAAACTAGCAACTGTGTAGCGCTCTCGCCAACCCACATTTCATATGCATTTCTATGGTCTTTCAAGAGTTGAATGAATCCATTAAACCCGAAATGTATCACCAGACAGATAGTCCATGGAGTTTTATGAGCCGAAAAGCTTCTTGATTCCCGTCTTCTGTTCTGCTGTCAACCTAGAAGGGAACTTGATGTCAAACTTAATCCTCAAATTACCTTTCTTGGAAGGGTCTTTCGGCAATGGCATTCCTTCCCTTGGAACCACTTCCTCATACCCTGGGCTTATAATGCTGTTGATCGGAATTGTAAGGTTTCTTCCATCCAAAGTCGTGAGTTGGACAGTGTAGCCTGTTAGGGCTTCAGCCAACGGAAGCTTATGGGTCACCACTAAGTCATTCCCATCACGACTAAAAACCTTGTGCGGCTTCTCATCAATGATGAAGACTAGATCTGCTGGTATAATACCGGGATGCTCATTTCCCTTCTCAGGGAAGGTTATCTTGGTGCCCTTTTTCCAACCAGGTTTCACGTCAATAGTTATGATCTCTTCAACATTCACGGTTCTCCTGATTGAACAGCATTGGAAAATACAGTGAGGAGTTGCACTACAATAAAGGGTCAAGTGACTCAAGTGTTGATATCACGAGTTTAGGTTTACTTGAAAAGAGTTTCGTTATGAGTTGTAAGTGCTAAAGATTCTGGTCCTTAACCGTACCTGAACATGACCATAACTATACAATTGCATATATAACAACATTCATCAACTATCCGTCTATTTCAGTAAGAACTGAACGCCATCAGGAAAAAACCCGAAAAACATATCTTTAGCTATTTCTTCAATGAACAGACTATAAGGCATTCCGTACGAATGTTTTGTATCCATATTCAACCAATGTGTTTCTCACATCTTGAACAACTAAATCCTATCTAGGGTTCAACTTGGCAACATCCAAACCCAACAAATTGTCAAATTTTATCAACAATTATTGGGACTGGGTCATATATCATAACCAATCTTCACAAAAGCCACACCCTCAATATATTTAGGGCCTGTTTGTTTTAAACTCTTGAAACGGAAACGGAATGGTAACGAATCTAGTCTATAATCATATCCTTCTTCATTAAACTTTTTGGAATCAGTCCTTATGGTTTGAACTAGTTGGAGTAGAATTTGATTACTATAGCCAAACAAAATAGGGGAAACAGATGCATTTTGCATGAGAGCACAAGGAATGATTCCAAAATAATTCATGACCAAGGTACACATATGAACCAGATTCATTTCCACTCCGTTTCCGTTTCCCTTAGTAGTATCAAAGCAAATATAGAAATCGAAAGACTTTTAAACACTTACCCACTCGTATCAAGGACCTCTCTAGATATCTTCATTTTCTTGGTTGTTCCCTTGTACAACTCTTCTAAAGAACAAGGCAACTTGTTCTCAATTGGTGAGGCTTTTCTTAAAGCTCCATGGTTCATTGATCCACCACTACCTCCATGACCTCCATGATCACCAAAGAAATCATCCCCACCAAACATTCTACTCTGAAATCTAGGTCCTCCTCTCATACCACCGCCACCAAATGGACTTGATGATCCGAAAAACTCAGCAAATATATCATCAGCATTTCGAGGATTGAATCGAAATGAGGTTGGTCCATCACCAGTAGAGAAGAAACTGGATCCACCACCAGCACCACCGGCTCCTGGTGGAGGAACACCGCTCTTTAGACCTTCTTCTCCATATTGATCATACACTGCTCTTTTCTCAGGATCACTTAAAACCTACACAATTAGGTCAAAATTGAAATTCAAAATCATCAATTGGGGCAAACTGACATTTCCTAAATCTAATTGCATTCAGCTTCTCCGATCGTGAACCACACATCCATTGAAATAAAAACAAACAGATCAACTGAAATCGACGATAAGAAAATGAAAAAATCGTACATCGTAAGCCTCGGAAACTTGCTTGAATTTGGCCTCCGCATCCTTCTTATTTGTAGGGTTCTTATCAGGATGCCATTTCATCGCAAGCTTCTTATAAGCTTTCTTCAAATCATCATCTTTGGCATTCTTATCCACCCCTAATACCTTGTAGTAATCCACCCCCATAGCCTCCTCCTCTCGATTCCTTTTATTCACCTTGAATTCTTCTTGCTCAAACAAATCAAAGTTTTTGTTGAGTTCTGATGCTTTTGTGCCAAGTCAAACTATCGTCGGCGAAAGGATCAGTACTCTCTCTATGCCATTTGGGTAAAGGAGGAGTCTTTAGGTTTTTGTCTATGACAACATCGTTTCAGGATGGAAGGTTCTAGAACCATTTACCAGTAAAATTACGGTTATTTATCTATTTTAATGTTTATTTAATGCTGTTATTTGATACCTCAATAGAAGCAAACGTTAGATATCAATGATTTATTGATTTTCATTAACACCGTTATTTAGTTGAGATGTTATTATATTGATTTTTAAAAAATAATTTAATCCTAAAAAAGATATGTCGATTAATATCTAAATTTCGTTGTGGATGAATACGAGTAACGGTTGAGCTTCGAGTATAACGAACCAGATCAATCTGGTCTTACGTTTCGACCATAACCCAAAATTGTATAGGTATATAATATCTCAAATCTTTTGATCGATAATATAATCGAAATATTATAAAACTAATAATTATTGGATAAATTTTGATATTTTAGTTTTATTTTTGTAAAATGTGAAAAGGGTAATTATTAGATATTTATTTTTAGGGTTTTAAATTATGAAAAATTATTAATTTTAGAAGGGGAAAAAATATGGTTTTATAAACTTAGGTTGTGTTTGGTTTGGATTAAAGGAAGTTAATTTAGATTAAAATTTAAGAGATTAATTTATATTGTAAATTGTAATGTTAATATAATATTAAAAATGCACGTAAAAAGTCGGAAATTAATTCTCTATTTATACAGTTTAAATCTTTTATGGCAATTTTGGTAACTAGGCCTTTTTGAAAAACTAGAGTAGTAACTAGATTTTTTAATGTTTCAATTAAGTAAATATACCCCAACCTTTTGTATTTATTCTCAAACTCTACCCAATCTTCTCTCAAGGGATACATTTACTTAACATAAAACTAGAAAAAGCCTAGTAAACCAAATTGTTTCAATCCTCTTTTATCTGATTCACCTGTCGCAATATAATATAATGTCACACTTTCTCGATTGATTTATTAGATAATAATTTTTTTATTAAATTATTAACTGATAAATTGAATGACAAGTTAACCAAACATAGAATGAAACATGAGATTGAACATGGGACATCAGATTGTACTTATCTTACTTGAAATTTGGTGGGCTTAAAATGTCACAATACCAATTGAAGCCCAAAAATAAATATTGAAGGCCCATAGTTTATAAATCGTTACGGTGAAAAATATTGTACAAGTTAATTTGTATAATTGTGTTTCATCATAAGGAGAATGAGATGTAAAATCCATAGAAAAATTGTGGATGAGCTATAAAGATATTGAGATACTCGATCCGGAAAAAAAATGTGTCAACTACGTTAACTAGTTAAGGTAGTTAACACTTGAACATGAATGTTAAGATGTGTGGTTTGTCCCACTTCGATTGTACTGAAGAACGTGTGTCTAGGATACAAGTCTAATTTGTATAACTGTGTGTATATGTGTGGTTCACAGGGCCTGTGTCAACCACGCCGTTGTTATATCAACATTTGTACTATCAAATAGCGTAGGAGATAATAAATTCTCACATTGAAATTGTGGACATTCCGAGCCTATTATATAAGGCCGGTGTACTACTTCTCTTATTGTCGATTGATTTTGGATGGAACCCTGTTGGCTTATGTGTTGGGTTTGGACCTATCGACTTCCTACGAGTCCGTCTATATCAAACTTTGACAAATAATATTTCTTTTTTTATAATTAGTTTTTTTTGCTGCATACTCATTATTCATTTTAATGAATAATGACATTTTGAATACATATATAACTTGGGTATACTGATGATGACTTTTTTTAAAAAAAAAAAAAGATAATAACCTTAATATTCTTATAAATAAAAATCCATTGAACGCCTTAAAAAAATATATGCATAAATTTTTGATGTGTTTGACAAAGAATTTATAAGCAATAGACGGCGTGGATTTGTGATCGACTCTTGACGGCTGTGCTGCAGTCCAAATATGAGGTGTCCACAGTTGTTTCTCAGGCCTTCCCTGTGTACTTCCTTCGAAGATAAACGTTTATACTCGTTGTCTTCTGCTGGCCGGATCATCCTACTTTCCCTTGAAGACTTTTTGCTTTCGGTTTTATTTTGATGTTTTTTTTGTGTATTTCTTTTCTCCTTTATCCGTGTCCTTCATGACGGTTTGACCGTCTGCCGATTTTTTTCGACCTTTCGAACCAATAGACGGCGTGCCGTCTATTGGTTTCGAACCGCTTTCCATTAAAAAAAAAAAAGAAGAATTTATAAGCAATTTTTAATTGAAAAACTACAAGTTTAAGTGAGGGACAAAAACACATTTTCTTATATTAAACATAATGTATAAAAATGCCTTAATTGATAGAATTCATTGTTAGAAAGATATAAATATTTGGTATTCTCAAACAAATGTCTGCCCAGCACAAGCTCACTTGTGGAGTTTTACCTTGAGAGACAAAGAGTTGCAATCCACACATTTTTCCTTAAGTGTGGACACACAAATTTGTGTCTTTGTCACAAAATATCACTCCATACTTTGACATTTTATTTTCATTTTTTTACTTTAAAATATTACACTTCAAAGACATTTAGAGTGGGTAAAGTTTAGAGTGGGTAAAGTTTAGAGTGGTGAAAAACTTGTTTACGTCCTGGTTTGGTCGATTCAGAGACGGTTTAAATCTAAATATTCGTCGAAATGTGTAACCGGAGACTCAACTTGTTCAATTCAACTCAAATTTGGACATGTACCCGGATTCGAAAATTACCCAAAACCCTAACCCGATATGCGAATGAGCAAGTTAGGTTCGGCTTATTGAACCAAACCGAGTCATTTTGGTTCAGACCAAACCGAAAACCGATAACCGAGTAATTAGGTTTCCGTTTGGTTTCAGTTCGATTTCGGTTAAAATCCGCAAAACCGATGGGTAAATAGAAAAAACCGAATTATTATTATAAAAAAGAGGGCCGGTTCATATACTCATATTAATAATTACTTTTTTTGATCCAAAACCAAAACCGGCCCTAATAGGTCCGGTTTTAGGTTCTAATATTTCATATTTTTGGTTTTAGATCCAAACCGAACCTACTTTTATAGGTTTAATTTTCGGTCCAAGATTTCAAAAAAATCGATTTTAGGTTCAGTTTACTTTATTACGGTTTGGTTCGGTTTTGTACATGTGTTCGCCCCTATTATCATGAATGGCATAAAGTTTAATTCATTTTAACTATTAATTTATGAAATAATGGTCAGATGAGTAAATAGTATATTATTTAATAATTCATAATATAGGTAGATGTTGTAAGAACCAATTTAACTTCTTTTTGTTTGTATTAGTTCATGGAGTGATGAGTGGGCTCCTACAATGCCATTCTCTCCGGTGGGACCGCCGTGCAACCACCGCTCGGCCACCGTACGTCGACGGGATTGAACAACCACCGGTGTCTGTACTCATAATCACGAGGTGTAAGTGCAAAATGTACCTACTCCAGGTTTAGGGCCCGTTTGGTTTCAACTCCGAAAACGGAATGAAAACGAATTTAGGGCCCGTTTGGTTTGAACTCCGGAATCGGAAACGGAATGGAAACGAACCTAGTCCATATATATACCCTTATTCATGAAAGTTGTTGGAATCATTCCTTGTGATTTGAAGTAATTGAAGTTGAATTTGATTACTTTTGATACCCTATAGGGTAACAAAATATGGGAAGACAAGTGTATTTTGCATGTAAACACAAGAAATGATTCCATAGAATTTCATGAATATGGATATACATATGGACTAAATTCGTTTCCATTCCGTTTCCGTTTCCGGAGTTGGAACCAAACGGGCCCTTAGTTCATATATATATATCCATATTCATGAAATTTTATGGAATCATTCCTCGTGGTTTAATGAAAAATACACTTGCTTCCTCACAGGGAATGATTCCAAAAAATAATGAACAAAGGTATGATTCCAAAAATTTTAATGAACAAAGGTATACATATTGACTAGATTCGTTTCCATTCCATTTCCGATTCCGAAATTAAAACCAAACGGGCCCTTAAAAGGTTTTTATTAATTAATAGATGAAACTAGATTTTTGAATAATTTATTTTTAAATTTTTTAACTTATTAAGTTAGTTATTTTTTAGATTAAAAAATATAATAAATAGATAAAATAATCCACAACAATGTCAACTAGAATTCAAAATAATCAACTTTGAAATGAAAACTACGGTAAGTCGGTAACGATAAATTTATTTTACGTGTACAAAAAATCCTCAAGCCTGTGATGTAAATTTTATATTTTTTAGTATAAATTATTATCATTTAATTTGTTAAAAATAGCTTAGATTAAGTTAATCATTTTTTTTTTAAAAAAAGTTCAAAAAAAATCAGAATTTTTTATTCATATTTTGTTTTCAAAAAATATATTTTTTAATTAAAAAAAATTATATTGTCATCAACCGTATTCTCATTAACTAGATTGTCATCAAGTGTATAATGTATATTGTCGTCGATATTATCATCAATTGTGTTGTCATCAATTGTATATCATCGATCATTATGTCATCAGTTCTATTGTAAAGAGATTTGTGAACTAAATACTTGTTTATTTCATTGATCATATTGTTTATATAGACAAATAGAAATGGGCACCACATTAAACTAAGAAATAGAAAGATAAATCTAATATACGGCCTAATATACTAGTCTCATACTCTAACACTTCCCCTCCAATTGGATGTATGATTCAACAACTCAAAACTTGAACATTGAAAACTTGATGGTTTTTGGTTTTTGACCCTCCTCGTTAATTGCACTTGAGTCTTGAGCTCAAAAATTGTTGTTGAGGCAAAGAGATGCAACAAGGACTTGATGGACCTCCCTCCCTTCATCGGACTTTGTTTTGTTGGCGTCGATATGACGTCAATAGGTTGGGCCCTTAAGACGCAAGGTAGGTTGGGCTCTCGGACGCACGTAGAGTAATGTCTTAGGTAGGTTGGACCAAATGGATACAATGAGGATTTGATGTACCTCCCTCCCTTATTTGTTCTTTGTTTTGTTGGAGCGAAGAGATGCGGTGAGGACTTGATGGATATCTCTCTTCTTTAATCTTTGTTTTGTTGGAGTGAAGGGATGCAATGAGTACTTTATGGACCTCCCTTCCTACTTTGCTCATTGTTTTATCGGCGATAATAACACCCAATAGGGGTTTGAGTGAAGAGATGCTACGAAGACTTTATGGACTTCTCTCCCTTCTTTGCTCTTTGGGGATTGAGCGAAGAGATGTTGTGAAGACTTGATGGATCTCCCTTCCTTCTTTGCTCCTTATTTTACTGGTGATAATTAATAACATGCCAATAGGGGTTGGAACATAGAGATTGACGGTAAAGTCGGTTCTAGGGTGCCGACTGTTTGATGTGATAACCGCCGTTGTCATCACCTACAACGATGATGGTGGCTTGACAAGGGGTATGTGTTAGGCGGAGGCGTGTTTAGGGATCGTAGACTCTATATCATGAAGAGATTTTTGAACTGAATGCTTGTTTATTTCATTGATCAAATATTGTTTATATAGACAAAAATTAAGGGGCAATACAGTAAAATAACAAATAAAAGAAGCAGCCCAATATACAGGCCCGGCCCAAGAGGGGAGACAATAGGGCTTTCCGCTCTGGACCCATTTTTTGTGGGGCCCAATTTAAAGTTTTGATATGTATTTATATAATATGAAGTAGAGATAAAAAAAATACTAAAAAATAAACCCACAACTCAGATCTCCTCTTAAAATGTGTTGATTTTTTGTCAAAAAAAAATGAGTTAAATAAAAAAAAATCTCACCCAACATTTTTTACTTATTCATGGAGCCTAATTTAAAATTTAGGTATTTTTTAGTATCAACTAAACGAATTTTTATACACTAAGGACCTCTAATTTATATTTGCACCGGGGTCTCCGTTATGCCAGGAACGGCACTGTCAATATACTATGTTCATACTCTAACATTGTCATCAGCCATACTAACATCAATTATAGTGTCGTTAAGCTAGTGATGGTCACCAGAACACTACCATCGCCCATTGTCATCCATTATGGTATTGGTATCACCTATCTATTGTCATCAATTGCATTCGTCAATTATATTGTCATCGATTGTATTGTCATCATGTGTATTGTCAACAACTATGATGTAATGTCATCAACTATATTGTCATGATATTGTAACAAATTGTGTTATCATCAACTATACAACCATCAACTTGATTGTCATCAATTGTATTAATGATTTTGAGAGAGTTGTATTGTCATCAAATTTATTGACATCAACCATAAGGTAATCAACTTGATTGTTATAGATCATAATGTCATTAACTGAATGTCATCAATGATATTGTCACAAATTATGTTAACACCAATTCTAGTATCGTCAACGGCGTTGTCACTAACTACGCTGTCCCAAAACATTGTCATTAATTATTATGTTATTATGAACGTAACGTGATTGAGTGCAACATCAACAAAAAAAATTTAAAAAATATTTCTCCCTCTAATTCTCATTATTTGTCATTAGAACTTTAAAATGTGGTTCACAATATTTGACATTAAAAGTATTATTAATACTTAAATTTTATATAATTAGTTTTATCCACCTTTTCATTTATTATTTATATTTTTAAAATAATATTTCTTCATTCTCATATAACTCTCTAATGACAATTATTGAGAATCGGATGAAGTGTTTAATTAGGATAAAAACTCATAAATAAAAATTTTAAATATAAATTTACAGAAATTAGCCTTTTATAAAAATATGTATTAGCTAGATTTTAACTCTCCATGAATAATGCTGGGGTATGGGAGTAGGGGTGTTATACGAGCTGAACGAACTGAGCATTGATATGCTCAAGCTCAGTTCGTGTATAAACGAGTCGAATCCGAGTCGAGCCTACATTTTATACGAAATTTAAAATGTGTTCATATTCGATTCGTTTAGAAAATAAACGAGTTCGAGCTAAGTAGCTCGCCTAAAGTAATGATCATATAGTGTTCTTTTAGCTGAACAAGTCGAGTTTTACCCGAACGAGTCTAGCATTAACATGCTAACGAGTCGAGCCAAAATTTTATACAAACTTTAAAATATGTTAATATTCAGCTCGTTTAGAAAATGAACAAGCTCGAGTTGAACTTTTGACGAGCCGAACGCGATCCGAGCCCGATCAACATGTCTCATGTAACAACCCTATCTGGGTAAAGATATGGATTTGTAGTTAATTACAAAGCTAACTCATATAAATTAAAATTTAATGGGAAAATGATTTTACTTAGACCCCTAGGTTGCCAAACTATGAGAAAAGGATAGAAAAGGACACAACTTTGTAATTTTGGACTGCAACCAAAATAATGAAAAAGATAGACCCAATTATCCATAATTTTCCATTTTGACCCAATCAATGACAAAATTCCATTAAAACAGTGGGCCCACTATTATTCACAAAATCACAGCCCATTCTCTATAGGATTTTAGTATGTACTTATCCTAAACAAAAATAATGATCAAGTGCGGTCGCCTCCTCCGTATGTTTCATGCAACCGCGTCCAAGATATTGCAACGTGTCAATCGAAAATCCAATATATGTCCAACCTCCTAGTCGAACGGGTCTAGTTTAAATTCGGAAGTTGTATTCGCAAGGTTCAAGATTTCGTTATTGCACCACTAATACGGATCCCGTAACCGTGACCAAAAGTTTACGGTTATGGAATCCGTAACCGTCATAATTACGGATTCTGGATGCGTGATAATTTTCTACATGAATTTTAACCCGAAAAAAAAAATTCTGACACCATCACGGTTACGGAACCCGGAACCGTGATGTCAAATTTTTTTTTATTTTATTTTAAGGTTACGCAATGCGTGACCGTCACGGTCACACATTGCGTATGAGTGGTGCGTTAACGAAATCTTGAACCGTGTAAATAATACCCCTCTTTAAATTTTAACGGAATTTCAAAACATGTTCATATTTCACTCATTTAGAAAGTGTATAAGATCAAGCTTCGTCGAAACAACTTTGTAGCTAAACAAGTTGAGCTTAACTTTTCAAACTCGACAGCCGAGTTTCAAATGCACTCATATTTAGGAAGCATACGAGCACGAATTGTGTTTTGTTTTATATCGAGTCCAAATAGCTCGCCTCATGTAACAACCCTTTTAATAATATAGTCCTTCCACTCATGTCATACGAGTAAAACCTAAAATCAAACTTTAGAATGTGTTAATATTCGACTCGTTTAAAAAGTGTATGAGTTTGAATCAAGTTTTTACCAAGTACGAGTAGCTCTACTAATATAACAACCTTATAATATAAGTCTAGCCAAAGAAACCAAGTTATGATATACATGCTCGACAACCAAACAAACTCGAATCGAACTTTTTTTTAAACCGAACTCGAATAACTCAACTCATCTAACCACTCTAGATTTAAAAAACATATTAATAATGCAGGAAAAATGATTAAGCGATCGAGGAGCCCACTCATGTGACAATTGAGTAATAAAGACCACAAGATTTAAAAGAGATTGATTAAAGAACATTGTTGTACAAAGTTAACATTGTAAGAACTTCTTTTTTATGTGCACTATTAGAGTTAAAATGACAAATTAAAGACATAAAGACGAGAACATGAAATACATGACTTAAACCACTAGTTAAACTGTCGATTTCTACACCGGCTCAAACCGCTGGTTTGCTCAAACCGGTTAGGTTTGTCGGTTTAGATTAACTGACAACCCCGATTTAGGTTTTGGTAAAATAAAAACTTAAACCATTAGTTAAACTGGCGGTTTATGTTTTTTATTTTACACGAATTTAATTTACAATGTCATTGTTAACAAATATAGTTCAAAACCCTAATTTGGTATTGTTGATGGTGCTCTAGACATGACCACGGATTCGTTGTAAATTGAATTAACCGTTTTCTCGTTTTATCTCTCCCTTAATTGCATTCTAATCCTAACGACAACACGTGTCGGATATGGTGGTTAGAATGGGCGTTCTCAATAGGTTTTTGTAGCAATATGATAGCGAACTATAGCATTCAAAGTCGCATTTTTACTATGATAGCACATTGTATTGTCAATTGTTTATCAAACAACAACGTGTATCAAACACCACTTCACACATGCACATAGATGTTAGGTGCTATCTTAATTTTAAATATATGTAATCCGATTGGTTTGTACAATATCCTTGAAGATAACACGAGTGAGATTTTCTCAATATAATTAGGCTTCAATATAAGACATATAAAATAAACCTATTTCGAGGTAGGAATACAACTTGATAGTTACATGGAAGTCGGGATTGTTACATTCAAGACATATCAACAGTCGATATATGTGCACTCAACACAAGTTTTAACAAACAACGAGCAATGCACGTACCCACCGCGCAAACCCGATGTCACGACACGAAACCATATCATGTTGCTCAAAGGTGTATGTCATCATGTCAAAAGTTTCGAGTTTATTTTCGTTTAACGATTGGAATCCCTATAAGTACCGGACAAAGTGTTGTTGATTTCATTACGATGACCGACTTGAACCTCGTATTAGTGTATATTTTCTTTGACTCGTCCAATTCGATCTATGTCTATTGATTTACCGGACAAAGTGTTGTTGATTTCATTCCTCACCTATGGAACTCTTGCAGTTACACTAACCTCGTCCTTGATATAATCTCCCGGTGGACTAAACTCCACACCCCATATCCCTATTCCACTGACATTTGGACTTGGCTCGAGAACACAAAACCTCGTAAGCACGACCTCATCTCTAACTTACATCTCACCTCGATCACTGCTACATCTACCATAGCATGTGCCCACCACACCATCAAAGTCATCAAGAACTACACTTATCATTGAAAAGACTGATCCCCCAACTCCCTTATGTGGGCTAATTTGCTTGGCATTCACCTCTTGTAGCGACTTTGTTTCTTATTTCTTGTCTTTTGTTTTGCTCCCTTGATCCAAAGTCAAAGTAACTCTCAATATACGTAATCTGTTCAAAAAAAAAAAAAAAAGTCTAGCACTACTCTATCACTAGATTCATTTGGTGCGAGCTCGATTATGTACCGATTGTCGTATATTGATGTATAGAATGATCGATCTTCTCTCTAATAGAAGAATATAATCTACACACATCTTGATCAATTAGAGAAGAATAAATGTATGCCCAAAAATTGCAAGTCCACGAGTCTTTTTTTATACATAATTTAAATAAAACCCGATTTTTACAACAAATATATCACATAAATGCATATATAACGGTCCCAACTTACATATATATATATATATATATATATATATATATATATATATATATATATATATATATATATATATATATATATATATATATATTCATATAATTACAAACACAAACATAAAAACAAATCTCTGAGTTCTCATCAAAGCCCATTCCTCCAATAAGAAAGAAAAACTTGTGGCCAACATAAGATTACTCTCTCTCACCCTCAAAACCCACTAGCTTTTCTCCGGCCAAGCCCTTCGCAGGAAACCGAAATCCGGTTCTTTCTCCGGCGGTAGGGCAACAAAAAACCTAACAGCACTTTATATACCATCTAGGGTTTTAGTAATGCTTACTATATCACCACTACACACCAAATTGAATGAGAGAGAGCAAGACGAGATGGGCATCAATTGTTCTAATACGACGTCGTTATCTCCTTTCTCAGTTCTCGGAGATCATCTTGATTTCCCGGAGTTCTCACCTCCGGCGGGGTGTCTGCTAGATAGCATAGATTTCGACGACTTGATAAATGACGGTGACGTGTTGCCGGATTTGGAGATGGACCCAGTTGATTTCATGGCGGAGTTTTCCGTTTGCCCTTCCTTCGCCGGAGATTTGGATGAGGTTTCCGGCGGCTCCGCCGATATGGGTAATCAAGTTGTACCCGATTGTTATATCGATGAACATAAGGTTTTGGTCATAGAAGCAAGCCAAGATGACGAGTTTGAGAGCCCGAAATCGAGGTTGAAGGAGAAGGTGAAGTCGAAGAAAATCTCATCATCACTGGCGAAGAAGAACAATAACAACAATAATCAAGGGAAGAAGAAAACAAAGGTACCATCTTGATTTTGCCCTAATAGATCATGTATACCTAAATTTGTTTTCTATGAGCTTTCTTGCAGATTATTTTTGCCCTAATTATTAGATTATACTTTTTTTTTCCTGAATTAATCTTTCTTAAGGTACCAAACTAAGAAAAAAAAACTTGATAAAATTACACTCAAACCTGATTTCCACTCTTATATTCGAAAACGTAAATCGGGTATCCATCGATCCCATTGTTAAATTTCTATTTATAGGTCACTTTGGTTCAGAACTAAGATCGAAAATGAGAAATGTTAGGATAATTGTTTAATCGTTATCCGTTTATGGGTTCTAGTCTCGGCGTATAGTGTTGGCTTTCTTGAAAAACAAACTAAACTAAATTACGTATAAATTACACTCGGTCTCAATTTCCGGTCATATGTTCCGAAGCATAATCGAGTATATATTTGCTAACCAGATTATTAACCTTACATTTTTAGGTCGGTTGGTTAATACTTAAGATTAAAAACAAGAATACTATGGTTAAGGAGAAAGAAAAGAACTCTAATTTATATTCTATCCGGTGGTTAAACAAACACTATTTATTAAATCGTTTCGTTAATAATTCGTTATTTTGAAGATATCACGTTTCTTTTTCATCTTTCCAAACTCAAATTTGTCATGCTTTTTCCTTAAATTGCTTCAATAATTGAAGTAAAGTTGGCAATTTTTGAAGTGTGTGCAATGATAGATGTACAATATGATAAAATATAGTTTGAGGAATGAGCATATGTATAGGTGGATTGGACACCAGATTTGCACAGAAGGTTTGTGCAAGCAGTAGAGCAGCTTGGAGTAGACAAAGCAGTCCCTTCAAGGATTCTTGAGCTCATGGGAATCGATTGTCTCACTCGTCATAATGTTGCTAGCCATCTTCAGGTACTCGAGGTTTTTTTTTTCGAAATTTCGAATATTCGTTTTCGTTACCGTTTACGTTTTTCGGGTTTTGAATTTTGTTCACATCTCTTTAGTTTGTACTGGTGGCAGAGAAACCACATGCAGTTAGATTTTAGCAGTGTGTAGTGTTGTCTTCTTCTTCTGTGGCTTTTGTTCTTTCTTAATTTGGATTCATGCATACATTATATGGCACATTCATATATGCCCAGAGAATCATAAATTTACACTATGGTCTTTCGGTTTAGTTTTTCGGTTATCCATAGTTATGGTCTTTCGGTTTTTTCGCTTCCTTTTAGATTTCATGCATCAACTAAAATTAGGGTTTTGAATCCGTGTTTGAGTACATATAAAAAAATCGTATTGATAAACTAGGTGAAAGTGTTATCTCGCCTCCCATTTTAATAAACTTATATAATTCTTTTGATTCGGTCAATAATGGTGTATGTGTGTGTCCGTGTGTCCGTAAGTGATCTCTCGAAGATATGATTAGTTAATTTTGAAAATTTTTGCCAACAATATTGGTGTGGATAACCCTTTAATCAACTATTGTTGTTATTGTTACTCAAAAACATGATTATTAATTATTTGAACATGTAGAAATACCGTTCGCACCGAAAACACATGTTAGCTCGAGAGGCTGAGGCAGCGAGTTGGACCCAAAAGCGTCAAATGTATGGGATAGCGGTAGCTCCGGCAAGTGGGGGTGGTGGTAGTGGAAAGAACAAGATGAACCACCCATGGCACCCTCCCACCATAGGTTTTCCTCCAATGACACCGCCACCAATCCATCAGCACAACCATTTTCGCCCCCTTCACGTATGGGGTCATCCGACTCATCACGTCGAACACCAACCCATGATTCCGATGTGGCCCAAGCAACTAGTCCGTTCACCTTCTCTTCCGCTCCATCCGCCTACATGGGCCGTACCGCCACCAATTGACCCGTCATTTTGGCTTTCTCACCACCAACATGTAAGTTTTTTCCTCTAACTCTATCCTTCGTCAATTAAACGAAATTCCGAAGCAGAAATTTCACCCCTACGAACATTAGGTTTTAACCCGAATATTTATAACACGACTCAAAATTACAAAACTTCCTTCTCGTATCATCAAACCGTCGCTTTAAGAGTTTTAAAAATTACAAACAAAAGAGATTTTGTCAATCTTTATTTATAATGACCTAATAATCTCAACCATTTACCAAATAATTCAATTAAAAATCTCATAATACATGGCTTATATTCATTTGGATGTATATACATGCAGTCTCCAAATACAATGACCCCAACAACATCTTGCTTCCCTCAAACAATACCAAACACGGTAACATATCTCGATCATTTTCAATCGTCCACATCTTCAACCATATATACTTCAAATCCCCTCACAAATATATATATTTTACGACATTTTCTCCCCGTCTTTCGCAGAGACTTGCAGCCACGACACCCGTCCCAGGCATTCCGTCACCTCGTACCGCCATGTACAAACCTCCGTCAACTTCTCAATCCGCTCATAATCATCCTCGACTAGATCTCCATCCGGTAAGAAGAATCTTCAATCTTAGTTCTCCGTCTCCATGAAATCTCTATCTAGGGTTTTATGAACTCATGACAAACTGGGTAATCAATTCTCGTGTTGTTGCAGACAAAAGAAAGCATTGATGCCGTCATAGGAGATGTTTTAAGTAAGCCATGGCTACCACTTCCTATAGGGTTGAAGCCTCCTTCGACCGATAGTGTCATGGTTGAGCTTAAACGACAAGGGATTCCGAAGATTCCTCCGTCGTGATTGATCCAACCAAAAACCCTAAATTTGCCGACTTCTCGATCATATGCAGTTCAACCACTTCCACGATCATATCAATCTGCGAGTGTTCATTTTGGTCTATGTTTGCTTCTTCTTCTATTATATATATGCTAGAGTTCGTGCATGAACGCATGCATGATGCATAATCCACTCTTGTGTATTAACTATTTATGTTATAATTTTATATAAACATTAACCAAATTAAGAATACTTAAAATTTCTCAATTAATTTCATTTTTTTATTAGTAAATCACTAAATATATTTAGTTGAACTTTTTTACTAGTAATTAATTGAATATAAATATTTATGAAGGTAAATTTTAAATGTTAGAATTAGGGCTCAAGAATAGAATACGATCCTACAAAAGAAAATTATATAAACGACGAACTCTAAAATTTTTAAAATCTATATATAAAAAAATCAACGAATAAAAATGATAATTAATTTATAGTTAATGTTTACGAGTTTAGAATTAAAATAAATTTTAATTTACATACGAGAGTGCATTAATAGGAGTGTAGGACCGTGCTAGCCAAGTGCTCGATAGATCGAATTGGGACCATGTTGCCTTTGCCCGTGGGTCACGTCCTCTTCAAGTCTTTTTTTTTTGAAAAGGTATTATATTGATCAGGGATGAGGATTTACAGGAGAAAGAGGGGAATACAGCAGTTTACAGAGGAAACAAAGACTAGGGAGCGTAGACAAGTAGCAGTGGGAGAGTTATAAGTGGATGCCAAGGAGCTTGGCCCAATTCATGGTGGAGGAAGATCTATCCTTCCAATGATGAGCAAAGAAATTTTTTGTAGCTTGAATGATGCTATGAGCGCAGGTGGATTCATGAGTGACGAGGTTGTTGTAGATGAGATCGTTTCTTGCCTTCCAAACAAAGTAGATCAGGTTTATGATAGTAGCGATTCGAACGTTGGAGATGAGGTTGTGTTTATGGGGAGTGGTAGTGTTAAGCCATGACCAGAAGTTATCCTTGTAAGGGTAAGGGATGGTGGTATGGGACCATCTGGACACCAGATCCAGGGTGATATTCACGAAGTTGCACTTGTGGAAGAGATGATCTTCATCTTCAGACAGGGATCCGCACAATTTGCAAGTGTCGCACTGGATGATGTTCCAATGGCGGAGTTTAGAGAGCGTGGGGAGCTTGTTATGCGCAGCGAGCCAGGCGATGAAACTGCTCTTGGAGGAGTTAGAAGACTTCCAAATGTTATTGTACATGAGTGTGTGATGGGATGGGGAAGGGATATTGTTGAGGAGATTATAGGCGGCGGTTGTGGAGAATTTTCCATTCGGTCTAAGGGTGGGTGTTGGGATGGTTTGGCCAGGATGGATGTTCAGGATAGCCGAGAGCTCATCTCTTGACTTCAAAATATAATTCCAGATGTGACTATATTTGGAGCTTTGTGAGCAGGTCCAAATAGAGAGCTGTTTGAGAATGTTGCTCTTGACCCAAGTAGACCAAAGGTCAGAGGAAGGTTGAGAGAGATCGAAGAAGATCTTGAGAATGCAGGCTTTGTTCCAGGAGAGGAGTTCCTTGAAACCCAGGCCACCAGAAGATTTGGGCGAGCAGACAGTCTTCCAAGCAATAAGAGCGCGAGAGCTAGAAGCCGTACCAGACCAAAGATAAGCACGCAATGCGGATGAGATCTTCGAAATGACAGCCTGAGGGATTGGGAGAATGGAGCACCAGTGGTATTGCAACGGAATGAGGATGGATGAGATAAGTTGTTGTCGCCCGGCGTAAGAGAGTTTCCTAGCATTCCACGAGTTGATTTTCCGGGTGATCTTGTTAATGAGGGGTGAGTAGTCTGCATGTCTGAGTCTCTTACTACCGATGGGAATTCCGAGGTATGTGAAGGGGAGGGTACCGAGAGCCAACCCAGTGCCATCCGAGAAGTTGTTGATGTCCTGATGAGGAATGCCGCCCAGAAAAAGCGAGGATTTGTTTGGGTTGAGGTGTAGTCCAGAATAATAACCAAAGTGCGCGAGAGTGTTCTTCAGAATATTTATAGAGCCAATGTCACCCCTGCAAAAGAGAAGAATATCGTCAGCAAAACAAAGGTGGGTTATGCGTGGTTGGGAGCATTTTGGGTGGGCGTTGAAGTTTGGGTTTGCTGAGTTTATGTTGATCATCGCAGACAGGACCTCCAGGGCAATAACGAAAAGACCTGGAGAGAGCGGGCATCCCTGTCTAAGACCCCTGGTCCCATTGAAGTGTCCCTTGAGGGAACCATTAAAATTGATGGAGAAGGTGGGACAAGATATACAAGCATCAATCAGTTTGATGAATGCGATCGGGAAGCCCATCCGCCCAAGGCAGTTAATGATGAACTGATGATCGATCATATCAAAGGCCTTGGAAAGGTCAACTTTAAGGGCACATCTGGGTGAGATGTGGCGCTGATTGTAGCTCTTGAATAGTTCTTGGGCAATGAGGATGTTGTGTTTGATCGATCTCCCACGGATGAAAGCACCCTGATAGTTCCCAATGATAGATGGCAGTGTATTGTTCAGTTTGTCTGCAAGAATTTTGGTGATTACTTTGTATGTTGTGTTGCAGCAGGAGATGGGTCGGAAGTCGGAAGGAAGGGTGGGATTTGGGATTTTTGGAATTAAGGTAATGGAGGTGTGGTTGTGATGGCTTGGAAGCTTGCCGGATTTAAAGAAATCCAAGACGGCGTTGGTGAAGTCTGCTCCAGTGATAGCCCAAGATTTTTTGTAGAAATGGGCATTAAAGCCGTCGGGTCCTGGGGCTTTAAGGTCACCAATGCTAAAGAGGGTGTCTTTGATTGCTTCTGGGGTAACAGCACGTAAAATGTACTCGAGAGAGACGGGGGAGACGGTTGGGAGGGGGCAGTCAGGGAAGAGATTGTGCGGATTTTGATTGGTTGAGGGGTTTAGGATGCTAGAGAAGTGGGTGGTTAGGATATGGGAGATCTCAAGAGGATCATGGGTGAGTGGGCCAGAAGGATCGGCGGTGCGAGCAATGCTTTTTATGCAGTTCGACGCCCTACGAGCAGAAATCCTCTTGAAAAAATAGTTGCAACATTTGTCTCCGAATTTGATCCAATTTTCTTTAGATAATTGGGCAAGCATGGTTCGTTGATGATCAAGTATGGAGGAGAGCGAAGCCAAAGTGTTGCGTTCACGACGAATGAGCGCATGGTCCAGAGGAGTGGCTTGAAGGTTGGTCTGGATAGCGGCCAGATCGTTTTTTAGGTTACCGATCGAGGATCTCAGTGTCTCAATCTTGGCGCTGGAGAAGCGTTTAAGGACGGACTTGAGTCTATGAAGTTTCAGCGACAGGTTATGAAGCGGTCCTAACGTCTCAAAGCCGAGGGGAGACGCCCAGGAGGAGCTAACGGTGGAGATGAATGATTCATGGAGGGCCCAGGTATTATTGAATTTGAATTGGCGGTGGAAGCCGTCGGGCTTAGGGTTGAGGGTAAGGATAGCAGGGGAGTGATCTGAGATGCCCGGATTGTCGAAGAATGCGGTGGCGTTGGGGAAAGCCTGGGACCAAGCGGTGTTAGCAACAATTCTGTCCAACTTGCACCAAATTCTATTAGGGCATTGTTTGTTGTTCCACGTGAGTTGACAGCCGGAGAAATCAAGATCGGAGAGCTCATTCAGAGCGAAGCAATCAGCGAGCTCGCTAGATTGGAGACAAGCGGCGGAAGAGCATTCAGAGATCTTCTCAGAGGGGCTCAGGGTGGTGTTAAAATCGCCCATGAGGATCCAGGGAGAGTTCCGACTGAGGAGATTTATGGTGGAGATAGCGTTCCAGAGTGGAGTCCGGTCAGCCGCAAGGTTGTGAGCATAAATGAATGAGCAACATATGGGCAGTGAGGGATCCCCCGGCAGGTTGCTAGTGATTGAGCAGTGAATAATTTGGTTGTCAATGAGGACCGACGAGAGGTTGAGGGCGTCGGGGTTCCACCAAACCCAAATACGACAGCGAAAGGTTGAGGAGTAGTTGTGAATGTGTTTCCAGTTAGGAAGGAGGAGGGAGGAGAGTTTACTCAGCTTAGAGTCAGTGAGCTTGGTCTCGAGGATAGCAATAATGTCAAGTTGGTGGTTCTTAACCACATCTCGAACCGCCTGGTGCTTATTGGGGTGGTTCAAGCCCCGTATATTCCAAGCACATATATTAAGATACATAAAGACCGTGGGTGGTATTTCCAGAATCCTTGATAATGGAAGAGGACAATTTGGTGCATGTGATGGTGGGTTCCTGTGGAGGTGTTAGGGTTGTGGTGATGGGTGGGTGTTTCGTAGGGTTTGTATTGTTAGCTTGGGATGAGGAAGATGGGAGGGTGGTGGCCTTGTTGGCCTCTTGCAGAGGAGAAGTAATTGCAAGGTTGGGTGGTGACGGGGCTGGGTCGTCAGTGGTGAATGGTTGGGGGCAGGTCGCAGGGATCTTCTCTAGACAAGGGTTTGGGGTGTTGGTGTTGAGGGGACCCGGGTTAGGCTGTGTATTTGTGTTAGGACAGTATGCGGGAGGAGGGTGGATGAGATGAGACGCAGGTGGAGTAGGAAGGATTGGATCACGTCTGAGGTTCGTGGGTTTGGATGGGTTGTATGCTGCTCTTTTTGATTTTTGTGAGTCACGGGCTTCCTGCGCAGAAGGGGTAGGCGGTTTAGTAGCCTTGCAACGGTGACCGAAGATCAGGCAGGCGTTACAGTGAAGAGGCAACCAGTCATAGGATATTTTTTGGTGGATAATCTCATCATCAGGCCCAACGAAAGTGACTTCGCGGAGCAGAGGCTTGTTGGCCTGAATCTCAACAAGGATGCGGGCGAAACCGAGCCGGTCTTGGTAAGCCGAGCAAGTATCCGTGAGGATAGGGGTACCAATAGCGGAACCAATTTTGGCGAGCATATTGGCGGACCAAAATCTGTAGTCGAGATCGTGGAGAGATGCCCATACCGGGACTGATGTGAGGTTTGAAAAGTCGAGAGCCATGCCATGGTGCCATCTTTTAAGCAGCAAGGCAGTGTTACCGTTAACAATCCACGGGCTTCCCAGCAGGATGGAGTTGAGATCGGATTCAGAGGCAAATTGAAAGACGAACACACCATTATCATTTCGTAGAATCTTGGGTTTGGCAATATGATTCCAGGCAATATTGGTGAAGTTAGTCATTCTTTGGTAGGCCAAGGGACAACCGAGAGGGAAGCCGACTAGAGACAGGCACCATTTGGATATTGTGTCGGAAACATCATCACTGGAGAAGTGAATGACGCCGTTTTCTAGGCCAGGGGAGAATTCAAGTTGGACGTGATTCCCAGGTAGGCAGTTAATGAGGGTATTTTTGAAAGTGTCCTTTGGAGTCCCTTGGAGTTGAAGGGTCTGGTTGGAGGGGGCAGGTGAGAGGTTGCATGGATTTTGGGATGAGATTGGGGGGGTGGCGTCAGGGTGGGTAGTGGTGGGATTGAGGGATTCACCGTCCAGAGCTTCCTTTTCAATACAGGTTTTTTGGACGTGAACAGTAGCATGCAGAGATTCTTGCACTGGGTTGGCTGATGCATCATCTGTGGTGAGTGGTATGTGGACCGTAGAATGCAAGACATCAGAAGTTTCAATGCTGATGGGGACATTCACCAAGCCAGAGATAGCGGGGGTTCCTGGGTTCGACTGATTTGTGGTGACTAAAAGGTTGGGTAAAGGGGGGAAGGAGATTGGTGAAGAGATTTCAGGCGCCGGTGGGGTGGTAGGGTTGCCGTTGGAGTTGGTGAGTCTGGCGTTGTTCGTGCGGATGAGATCCTCCGGGACCGATTCGAATGGACTTGGCGGGTCAGAGGGTGGTTTTGGGTTGGGATTAGGGGTAAGGTGAAGTTCGGAGAGTTTGACAGATAACTTGCGGTTACGTTTCGAGCCACCCATCGGGATGAGGGGGGGGCAGTGGCCAGGAGGCCTCCGGGGAGGGGATTTGGGAGGGTTTTTTGGGAGGGTTTTTTGGGAGGGTTTAAGTTCATATTCAAACCGGGTACAAAATTATCATTAATTTCCTCTTCAAGTCTTCATGTGACCATAGGTCCCTCTTAATTGCGATTGATTTGCAAATCGGGACCAATCACCAAACATTATTTGCCTACGAGCACGTAATTTTCTTTCTTCAAATGAATTACCGCTCATTATAACACTACGAGTAGTAAAAAAATATAGTACAAAAGTGTAATATATTAATAATCGGACTGGGTCATTTTCGTAATTTTCTTTTGCTCCGTTTTTATGTGCCATTCCAACACGACAGGATAACGACACCAAACACCCCCTATTTCTGTGCAAGTGTCAAAGATGTTTTTTCTTAACAACCAAACGAAATTTTTAAAAAAATATCAAAACCATAAGAGCCCGAAAACACGTTTAATTAAGCTAGACTCAATGCATGATAAGGGGCAAGTTTGGTGCCTCAAGCCGAACTTTGGGGACTGCTGCAAGGCATGAAGCTAGCTTTGGAGCAAGGGATATCGGAGAGTTATAGTGGAGATGGACTCTCAACTTGCTTTGGATTGTATTAATAAGGGGGTTTCTCGAGACCACCCCTTACTTAGCATATGGCTTCCTTCGTAGGGACTGGGAAACCCAGACCGTCATAGCCTATCGTGAGGGCAACTCTGTTGTCGACTGGCTCTCCACTTACGTTTTTACTTTCCCTCTAGTACTACATGTTTTCGATTCCATGTCCATTCAGCTTGCACTACAAAAAAAATTTTGTTTTGCCACGGCATAACGCCGTCACAAATGAGGATACCGTCGCAAGAGGTCTTTTGCGACGGCATAAGTACCGTCACGTGATCGTCCGTCACAAAAGGTATCAACGACGGGAATATACCGTCGCATAGACTTTTTGTGACGGCAAACAACCGATGCCAATAATCCTCCTTGGCCGCGTTAGTTTCTTATTTGCGACGGTAGAAGACCGTCACAAACAACTTGTGTGACGGCCAATAGCCGTCGCCAATTATTCTTCTCGGTGTCACGGATTTTTTAATTTACGACGGGAAACGGCCGTCGCAAATAACTTATTATGACAGCAATTATACCGTCGTCAATGATCGTTCTAGGCGTCACATAAATCTAAATTTTGCAACGGCAGTTTAGTGTCACAAATAACTTAAATGACGACATACTACCGTCGCGATACACATTTTTTTTTTGCAGTCGCTATAAACTTTTGACTTGCCGTCGTGAATTTTACTATTTTAAATATTTATATTTTTGATGGCAGAAGCCGTCGCGATATTTTTTTCTTTGGGGCTATTTGTGATCGCGATGCGTGCAATATTTTTACCAAATATAACGAATGACTCAATAACGTACAACAAAATTAATCACAACCAAAACAATCAATTATATAGTATGATAAAAAAAAATTGTATCAATTAATTGAAACCATATATAGTCTACTATTAAAAAATAATATTGTGTAAGTCATCTAAAACGAAATAAACTAAATTACTCTTTAAGAGTCTTTACTTGTGTTTTCTTCTTGGACAATTTCTCTAGCAAAGATCTCTCGTTGACCTTCATCTCCAATAGACTCATTTTGATGAGCACTTGTTGCGCCCTAAAATATATGACATCAAATAATGTGAACTATTGATAAAAGTTTCTACACGAATATTAAAATTTCACTAACACAAGTGATAATAAATAACTTTAACCAACCTGCACAAGCGAATTTGCACTTCTCCCTTCATTGCTCTCCAAAAATGCGAGACGAGCAATTAATTGCTCGTACTTGCTGTCAAACTCCTGGGTGAGCTCTCCTCTTATTTTTTGAGTAACCTCTTCAGTAACTTCTCGAGTAATGTCTTCTTTGAGCTTTTGTACGAAATCTGGTTTGCTAATAGAAGCAATTGGTTCAGATGGATTCACTGAAGCAGGAGAGACACCTAAACCATATGTCCGACAATAACCATGACCATCAGGTCCCATTAGTGTATGAAATATTTTGTCTCTCACAGCTGTAAGTTCTCGTTGGTCCTCAGGTTCTTGACTTAAGAGTTCGTCAAAGTCCTTCTACAAAAGTTTTACATAAATTAGCCCACAACAAACACCACATATATATATATGATAATTACAATAATGTCAAAGTACAACATTAAGAAGTTAAAAACTTACAATGGCTTCAATAACATCATTGTCATTTTGGTCGCGTGCTTTTATCCAAACACTCATTTTATCAGTACGATGCCCATTTTTCTTCATCTGTCAAAAGTTCAACTTGTAAACAATAAAATTAAGTAGTTAATGTAGCAATAAGGAAATAATAAACACGTACATCTTCTTTAATTTGTGCAAATGACCTTCTACCAGTGTTATGAGGTGGTCCATGTTTCTCTCGATTTGCAGAATTTCTCAATGATACCGCCTACAAAAACCCACATTAAACGTAACCCAAGTAAAATTTAAAATAATCAAAGTAAAATAAAAACAAAAAAATTAAAGTTAGAAAACATTATAATCTTACCTTTGATTCAGGAGAACACCAATATGCAACAAGCACGGGCCATTGATCTTCTACAACTTCGGGAGGAACTCTTGAAGCGAGTTCTTTATCATTTTCGTGATCCACAAAATATTTACCTTTTATTCTTGACTTGTGATTTTTCCACATGTAGTTGCACGTTCTCAAACACACATCTTTGTATTCTTCGGGAACATCCAACACATTTCTCTGCAGTTTTTAAATAACAATAGTAACTCAATTACAATAAATATAAAACATGTAGAAACTATTTAATTTATCGTTAAGTTATTACCTTAACCTCTTTCCATATCCCCTCTTTGATTGACTCATCAACGGCCACCCAATCAAGAAAAGTTAGTGGTACCCTATGACCATCACGTACCATTATACCCAATTGAGACTTCAATTGTTGCGCTCTTTCTCCGATAGCTTGGAAATGAGAATCAAAAGAGACTTGAATTTTAACTCCTGTGTTCCACCCCGACACACCCTTACTATGTCCTCTAGTACCAGTCTCTTTTAGAGGAGCTTCTAACAAAGTTTAAAATATTAAGCTCACAATAAGTACAAAATCAAACAAAATAAGTCGTATAATTATAACGATACGTACCCACTTCTGTAGGAGATTGTGGTGTAAGAGATTGTGTAGGAGGAGGGGAAGGGGGAAGAGGACATGAAGGGGGAATAACATGTTGAGGTTGTGTCTGCGACTGTGATGAACCATTGTGGGCATTACCTAGGTCACTTGAATCTAGAAAGCTAGACATCGATCGTGGTCTTCCACGTCCAACGGTTAACTTCCTTCTCTTCATATTATCCTATAAATAGTGATTCTGCAATACTTGTATCAATGTTCAATTCCTTAATTACCCAAACAAAATCAAAGCTTTACAACTTCATCATAAAAAATGCATAAAAGTTGTACTATGAAAATTTCTTATTATAGTAACAAAGGACGGTACCAAAGAAAAATCAAGTCCATAACTAAATAAACAAAAACAACACATCAAAGCAGCTAATGACATAATTCATATCAGGCTCAATCGTCATGTAAATCGAAAATACTAAATCAAAACTAGAAACTAAATACGTAAAAATTCATTAGTTGATGAAAAAAACAAAGATCTTAAACATCTAGACTATCAACCTCATTATCAAGACTATCATCACCATCTAAATCAGATTCACTATCTAACTCATCATCACAATTCACCCCGTCATCACTATCTAAATCAGCTTCAACATCTAACTCATCCACATTGTCAACGTTCACATGTAAATATTCCTTTGAATCTACTTCTCCAACATTGAGCCACCCTTGTCCTGAAGGATCATTGTTATACCACACTTGTCGAGCTTGAGATGCCAAGATAAAAGGCTCATCATGAATTTGTTCATTTTGGTATAGTAATTTTCGGAAGTTAACCAAAGTGAAGTTGAAGAGATCTTTCTTCACCCCGCTTGAAGGATGTGCCCACTCACACTTGAACAATACATACTTGATATCACATGAGTACGTAATTTTGATAATATCAATCAATCTCCCATAATATGGTACCAAATCTCCTTCTAAAGCCACACCACAATTTTGCCTGGTTCGTTTGTTGTCTACACTTTTAACCCGGAAAAAGTAACCGTTGGAAGTGTACGAGGTCAGTTTTGAGGCTGAAGGAGAAGGAGGGTTAGACAAAGCTACAATCTCTTGGGATAAGGACTCGTCCCCGGAATGTTGCAAACTTTGAATCTACAATGGAATATAGTTTGTTGATTAGTTCTAAATCCATGTTAAAAGTGAACTTAGTTTAAATAAATATTGGATTAAGTACTCACATGGGCCCTAAACCAGGTGGTAAACTCATTAAAATGAGTTTTCGTCACAAACTCATTATTGGCATTGGGGTTCAAAGTTGTTATGGTTCTTAGATGTTCCCTGCACATATATATATTGTGTGAGAAATTTGTATGTTTTAGAAAAAGGAATTGTTATTACTTAAAAACATTACCTTAGATATGGTGTGACAGCATTAGTATGGAACAACACCCATCGATGAATTTGTGTCCGAGTGACTTCTGTCATAATAAAGCTTTTTCCCTTCTTATCATCGTCGTCTTTCCTTCTTGGAGGTCTATTTGACTTGCTCTCCACATCTTTGAGATATTAAGTACAAAAATTTGTACATTCCTCCATCAAATACCCTTTTGCGATAGATGCTTCCGGACATGCATATTGTCTTACATATTTCTTCAAAGTAAGCAAGAACCTCTCTACAGGGTACATCCAACGAAATTGCACAGCCCCACCAATTAAAGCTTCTTCAGCCAGATGGATAGGCAAATGCACCATAATATCAAAAAATGATGGTGGAAATATTTTCTCAAGGTCACATAAAGTTAGAACGATGCTTGAATGTGCGACCTTCAAATCATCAACACTATTGGTTTTCGAGCATAGCACTTTGAAAAACTTTCCTAGATCAATTAACGCTGAGACAACATTTTTTGGTAAGGAACTCCGTACACATAATGGAACCAGTTGTTGTAGAAGAATATGATAGTCATGGCTTTTTAACCCTCCAATCGACCGATCTTTTAAATTAACCCTCCGTGCAATACTAGAACAAGAACCGTCTGGCATTCTTGACTCGGACAAGCCCAATAAGAACTTATCTTTTCCATCATTATCCATCTCAAATTCAGCTCTCTCAAAATACTCAACACCGGACTCTCTCACTTTCACATGGTAATTTTTCCTAATTCCCAATTCTTTAAGGTCGCGGCGAGAAGCTAAATTATCCTTAGTTTTTCCTTTAACTCCCATTATCGTAGAGATGACATTTTCAGCCACATTCTTCTCAACATGCATTGCATCTATACTGTGTTGTAGTAGGTTGTCTACCCAATAAGGAAGCTCGTATAATATGCTTTTTTTCTTCCAATTGTGCTTCTGTTTCTTTGCCGGATCCTTTTCCACTTTCTTAGGTCCCATTTTATGTTTAATGATCATGTCTTCTTTTTTGTATTGGGTAAGTACTCCATAGGATTGCATTTGTGAGAGATATTGTGCTCCGGTCATTCTATGAGGAGGTTCTTCAAAATCTCGTCCAGTGTGAAATGATTTTGCATCTCTCCGGTACCGGTGATCATAGGGTGTGAACCTTCTACCCTTCGAGTAAGACCACTTGTGCCCATTATTCAACCATGTTGATCCTGGACTCGTGTTACACTTCGGACATCCATATTCACCTTTAGTACTCCATCCGGATAAATTAGCATATGCGGGAAAATCATTAATAGTCCAAAGTAGTGCAGCACGCATTTGAAACATTTGATTGGTTGAAGCATCAAAAGTTTCTACTCCAACTTCCCATAATTGCTTTAGTTCTTCAATCAATGGCTCCAAATACACGTCTATTTTATCACCGGGACCTTTTGGTCCATCAATAAGCACCGAAAGATATATATATGGCTGCTTCAAGATGAACATAGGGGGCAAGTTGTATGGAATTATTAAAATGGGCCAAGTACTATGGTTTAGGTTTTGTGTCCGAAATGGATTAAATCCATCAGAGGCAATTCCTAGTCGCACATTCCTTATATCAGCTGCAAAACTAGGATGTTTAGTGTCAAGGTGCTTCCAAGCAAGAGAGTCGGCAGGATGCCTCAATACTCCGTCATCTACACGCTTCTCTACGTGCCATTTCATAAGGTTTGCTGATTGTGATGTTGCAAAAAGCCTTTGCAATCTTGGTATCAACGGAAAATATCTAGCCTGCTTTGCTGCTCTTCGTGTCCCAGATTCATTAGAATTTCCACCAATTTTCCTCCATCGAGAAGCATTGCATATCAAACATTCATCAAGGCTTGCATTTTCATTTCTAAATAGCATACAATCATTAGGGCACGCATCCACTGTTTTAAAGGTAAATCCCAAATCTTTTACTAACTTCTCAGCTTGATAGTAAGATTTTGGAAGATTGACACCTTCAGGCATAACCTCACTAAATATATCCAACAAATCTTTGAAAGAGTTGTCGGTCCATCCATGTAAGCTTTTCGCTTGTAAAAGGCGTACAGCAAAAGATAAGGCAGTGTGTTGTTTAGAACCAGGATACAAAGGCAAGTTTGCACCTTCCATTAGTTTCAAAAACTCTTTAGTAGACTCGGTTGGGCCTAGGGTTACATGTTCACTTTCAGATGGTACATTAGTCGTTCCTATAGCCTCTTCGACTAATCTAGTCATCTCCACGTCCATGTAACCCTCTGATTCGGGTAACAAGTCATCCTTTTGCACTGATTCCTCAATATCATCAATCATTTCACCATGTCTCGTCCATATCTTATAAAGTACCCAAAATCCGTTATTTTGAAGATGCTCCCTCACAATTGATCTTCCAAATAAGAGTCTATTTTTACATTTTCTACAAGGGCAATATATGGTAGAACTAGCATCCTTATTTGCATAAGCAAATTCTAAGAACTCATCTAACTTAGCAAAATATGCGACAGAGCATCTAGTTCCCCAATCAATCCAAGACTTATCTAAAGGCATTGTAATATTGATTACACCTAACATATGAAGTTCATAAAAATGATATTAGAATATATACAACAACAAACAATTGCATGCAATCAAGGCAGTAATGGTGAGAGTTCTCTATATCCTTCTCCAAAATAAAATAAATCATGGTCAATATGCTTCAGTTACAAGAAAATAGCCCTATTTTTGAAGTCGTATTCATGTTAGTGTTCATAGTAAAGAGAGGACCAACCTTTAGATGCTTGCTACTAAGTTCAGCACATTCAACATGCACCAAAATATCACAGCCGTCACAGGGCACCTATTCAATACAGAATCTCATAAATATGTTTATCAAACACAGATATTTGCCGCATAATGAACAAAATAGCAATAGAGAAATGAGAGAAGCCTGCTAATGAAAGGATTGCAGATACCGCAATCATAGAATTTAATCAACACTAGAACACAAAACTTGTAGGATAGACAATTAGAAACAACAAGTTGCTGATTTTTTTATCAAACACAAATATATGATAGTACTTAGAAAGTCAATTTTAGTCAAATCTGAAAGTTAAAAAAAAACAGCAGCTTTTACTTGAAAGTAAATAAGTTTTAAAACACAGTAAACAACAACCAGTAAAACTTTCCATGATAAAAAAAATGAGTAAACTTAGAAATAACTTTTACTTGAAACTAAACTAGTCATACAAGTTAAAAAGTCAATTTTAGTCAATTCTGTAATTTTTTGGTTAAAAATCAGCATTTTTTGTTTACTAGTTAAAAAATCAGCAGCTTGCTGTTTAGTAGTTAAAAGATCAGCATTTTTTGTTGACTAGTTAAAATATCAGCAGCTTGTTGTTTAATAGTTAAAAGATCAGCAGCAGCTTGTTGTTTACTGGTTAAAAGATCAGAAATAACTTTTACTTGAAACTAAACTAGTCATACAAGTTAAAAAATCAGTAACATTACAATAAAAGAACCTATAAAAAAACAAGTAACAAAAAACACAGTAAACAAAAAACAAGTAAAATCAGTATAACCCAGTAAAAAGATCCAGAAAAAAACAAGTAGAACCCAATAAAAAATTCAGCAAGCAAAAAACAGTAAAAAAACAAGAAACAAAATAGGTAAAGTTATTCTCCTTTGACAGATCAATGAACTAGTTTATTTGATTGTACATCAGCAAGACACTCATTTATGCAAGATCTAGCTGTCTCTCATTTATGCAATGTAGGTGGTGCTGCTATAGGCAGGTGGTCTACAAGACACTAAATTTAAACTTGACATAGATCACACTGTTCAGACTAGGTTTTTGCTTCATAGGTTTGTCGGTGCACCTATCTTGCTTCTCGTATATGATTATCTGTTTTTACTTTTTACTTAGTCGAGGGAGAAGGAGGAAGAAGCTGAAACAACAATGGCTTTATGAGCAACAAGTAATCAAAAGTAAGTTCAACTGTAATTTCTTCTTCACCTCTGTCATAAACGTACTTACATTGTTTGCTGAACAAAACTATCCTGAATGGCAATGAAGCAGTGGGCAAGGTAAGAGTACTGCTGCTCATATGCATGTTCTTTCATATGCATATTTCTTGATTCAAGATAAATTCCTATTTGAGACATAAATTCTTATTTAAGGCTCAGTACACCTTCAATTGATTTGTATTAGATATATGCATTTGTTAATACTCAAATATGTCAAATGTAAAGTCAAGTAATACCAACATGTTCCCATACTGATTTGAATTTTACCATCAATATTTAATGTCTCATATTGACCAACTCCTTCGCATGTAGGATATAAAGATGGATATAAGTGATGACATACTCACCGGGAAGAATAGTGGGTAAAATGCCCCTCTATTATCAGCTTTCTATGGTTGTAACTCCTTAATTTTTCACTAAGGTTAATAGAAAACAAAAACAGAAGATATAAGAAAACAGAAACAACACCCATCATTCAACAATGCAGAAAAGACAAACAGCTAGTACCTTTACTAAAACTGGTATATTTGCAGTAGTCGGGAGCCAAAGGTAGTAGTTCTAGAAGAACGAAAAAGAAATGGTCAATCCACTGAAACTCGAAATAGAAGAACCATAGGCAAAAGAATCAACCAAATTCGATGATTTCATACCTTTGTAACCGTCGAGATTGAGTGAGTCGTCTTCGAATTCAGAGAGTGCAATCCAGATGCAAGATTGAGAAGGAAAGTCGAGGATGAGGGAAGAGGACTTCGAATTCGCTGAGAGTGGGGTGTTTCAGAATCAGAATGTCACTAATTTGAGGATGGCGAAAGGAATTTGTGAGAAGGAATTGAGCGGCAAAGAAGTCTAGGATGAGGGAAATCACCGGGACAAGTCGAGGATGAGGGAATTCTCGTCTTTTTAACCTAATTAGGTAGATATAAAAATTATATATATACCTTTTAACTTAATTAATTAAAATATATAAAGTTCTAATCTATTTAAAGATATTGAATTAAAAAGAGGTGAAATATCTTTTGATTTAATTAGATAGAGAATTGGTTTATTTAAAGATATAAGATTAAAATATGTAAAGTATTTTTAATTCAATGATATAAGATTAAAAATAGGTGAAGTATTTTTAATTTAAAGATATAAAAATTAAAGATATGAGTTTCACCCTCTATATATTTATATCACTATTTTTATAGATAATTTATGCTAAAAATAGTAATAAAACTCTCGATATAATTCTTGACGTCCAAGTATTAGATTCGATCAAACAATAGATGCTCAAACCGACGACAAATGGTCCGGGGGCGACTCCGCCCCCCCGGACCCCCAGGCGAGGGGGACTTCGTCCCCCTCGACCCCCTGACTCGCTAACCGGGTAGCAAGACCCCGTTCTGATTGAATTAGTGAAATATGACATTCAAGGCATTTATTTAACATGAGTATGATAAATAAGTTTTAAATTATGAGGGATTGTATTTTCTTGTATAGGATGTTGTCTTATTGTACAATCATATATTATGAGGTGACTTTAAATATAGCTTGTATGGTAAATTTTACATACTTTTAATGAAGGAGGTAATTACTTAATTATATAGAAAAAAAAATGTTAGTAGAAGTTATTCATATAAGAGGAGTGATTAAAATTAAGTTTGATTAAAGAATTTGAACAAATGTTGCATAAGTGATGGTTGTAGAAGAAGAATGATCATAACAATAATAAAATTGCTTTATACATATATAGTGTAAATGATGGAGAAAATCTTTATATTTGGGCAATAAAGATTGTATTATTATTGTTAATTAGATTTATTTTGAAATTTTAAGATTACATAGGTGATTATGTAAAGTTTGATTATTGAAGGAGGTAATTACTTAATTTTATTGAACAAAGATAAATGTTAGTAGAGATAATTCATACAAAAAGGGGTGAATATTTTATGTTGAATAAAGAATTTGAACAAAGATTGCATAAGTGAAGGTTGTAGAAAAAGAACGATCATAAAAATAATAAAATTGCTTTATATATATATATATATATAGAGTGTAGATCATATGAGAACACCCCTAACATGTATACATGATAACAGATTCGTAATTATTATTAGTTTTGTTACGAATGTGTCATATCGTTTAATGTATTATTCGTAGTTATTGTTGGTTGAGTGGATTATTCGTAGTTATTGTGGTTATTCCTAATTATTATTAATTATGATATCTACACTAAATCTCGACCCTTAATACTCACCATCCGACGACCTAAGATTGTTCTCATTTATACACGTTAGGGGTGTTCTCATGGGAACTACACCATATATATATATATATATATATATATATATATATATATATATATATATATATATTTGGGAAACAAAGATTGTCTTCTTGTTGTTTATTAGATTTGTTTTGAAATTTTTTGATTACATATAAGAGGGGTGATTAAATAAAATTTGATTAATGAAGGAGATAATTACTAAAAATTATATTGAACAAAGACAAATATTAGTAGAAATTATTCATATAAGAGGGGTGATTTACATATAAGAGGGGTGATTAATTAAAGAAATCCTTAAAAGATAAAAGGCTTTTAAATCAAGACCGTATTAAGAAGATCAATATATTCGAACTTCTTCCAAGTAATTGAGGTACAAAGATAATTATTGCATTGTGAAGTATATTCTAAAGATCAATATCTTTCTATTTATTTCAAATACGTATCTAAAGATATTTAACTTACTAACTTTTTCTTGAAGATATAAGTTATTTTTCAAATTTTGGCCGGTAAAGCAAGTTGATATATTACATTGAGAAGATAGAGAAGAAAAATACCAAGTGGGATAGTGCAAAGTTGGATGAGTTTGACCGGTAAAGCTAGTTGTAATAGAGAAGATGACCTTTTACGATGGCATCAATTTTTCCGTCACAAATAACCCCACATTTTGTGACGGCAAAAATTACCGTCATTGTCCCGTCACATATAACCCCACATTTTGCGACGACACAAATTACCGTCGTTATGCCGTCACAAATAACCCATCCTTTTGTGACGGCATCAATTACCGTCGTTATGCCGTCACAAATAACCCATCCTTTTGTGACGGCATCAATTACCGTCATTATGCCGTCACAAATAACCCATCCTTTTGTGACGGCATCAATTACCGTCATTATGCCGTCACAAATAACCCATCCTTTTGTGACGGCACAAGTTGTCGTCGTTGTGCCGTCGCAAATAAAACATCATTTTTCGACGGCACAAACTGCCGTCGTTGTGCCGTCACAAATAACCCATCCTTTTGCGACAACACAACTTGCCGTCGTTGTGCCGTCACAAATAACCCATCCTTTTACGACGGCACAAGTTGCCGTCGTAAAAAAATGGGCAATAGTTACGACACTAGTTGCCGTCGCTATGCCGTCACAAAATTCACCCCATTAACAACGGCAAATACTTGCCGTGGCAAAGTGCGGTCGCAAAATTGTTTTTTTTTTTGTAGTGTTGTTTCGCTTGTTTCGGACGATGTTAGAAGTCCGGCTACCCCGCTTAATATCTTCGCAGCCATGTTTCTCTTTTAATAAAAGCGCCTTGTCGCGAGAGAGGTTCGCCTCTCTTTCTACCAAAAAAAAAAAAAAAGCTAGACTCCATGCATGAATATTTGCTACATTTTCTGAAAGCACCACAAAACCGAAATGGCCCAAAACCCACGTAATGGGCCTATAAGCCCAATACTCGTGCCAGTAGCAACTAATTGGGCCTGGTAGGCCCAATACTCATAGCGGTTCCTAGTTGGGCCTATCTAGGCCCAATTTTCTTTATAGGGAGCGTTTGGTTTACGCAAAATCCGCAGAGGATAAAAGTCATAAAGTGATTGTTTGGTTAAACAATTTTGAATTTATAATTTTCATGAATTGACTTTCCTAATAATTGAATTATTGGGAATTATCATTGCAGAAAATTGAGAAAATATGTTTGATAGCAAAAAAATATCCCATAATTTGCAATGTGTTAAATTTATAGGTATTATTAGTTAATGACAACTATAATCTTCATTTTAAAAATAAAAAAGGTGGGAGATGAAAATTTTAAGGGTAATTGGGAAATTTGATATCAAAATAACACGTTAATTGTTTTGTTACCTAGGGAGGAGTGGTAATTGTAAATACTTCATTTGAGGTAATTGAAAAATATCCAGTAAATTAGATTAATGTGTTTATCATTTTTGATTTTGCAACCAAATACTTTAATTGGATCCCATTTAATGGATTAATTTACTTTACTGGATTTTTTACTCTCAACCAAACAAGCACAAAGATAAAAAAAGACAAGACGATGCTTCCAACTTCCGAACAAACATCATTTGAATCGAAGTAAAAAAGTCAAACAGCAAATTCTTTGTCACTATTATGTTATTGCTTCTTCTTTATTTTTACCTTTCGTATGTTTCTCTTTTAAAGTCGAAAAATTCAATAATAAGATTTCCCTTATATGAAACTAGTTTAGGTATATGAATTTTTGAGTAATATGTCATGAGCTTTTATGTGTATGAACTAATGATATATTTACGAAATATTTATAATTTTTTATCACTAAATATCATAAGTAATTATTTTTACTTAATTATTTATTTATAACAAAATCAAAATTTTAACGTTGATAATTATCTATATAATTAGTTTGTTTCTTTCTTAATAAAAATAGTTTATAGTTAATTCGACGGTTAAAATTTACCATCTTTTCACTTTTTGAATTTTAATATGTTATTTTTAAAATTTATTCAATCTTTTCTAAATAATTTTTTTAATAATAAATAACTAAATTTTAAAAACTATATTGAGGTATAAATATAATACTCTAATAGTAATATTTTTAATTATGTCCTTTATTTTTATTTTTATTTTTATAATTTAATCATCACATGGTGTTAGCCGTATTAGTTAATAAAAAAGGACAAATATTTGATGAAATGATTTTTCTTAGTCTTAAATAGTATTTCAAATTAAATTGTTAACTAATAAACGGGTCTATTTTTAATTAAGTTGTTAGTTAGTAGATTTGGTAACAAACAAAATCGTATTGTTATTACCGTAAGATACTGAATATGATGAGATGGATTTCTTTTTGTTGATTTGACATGAGATGGGAAATGTTTTAATTTTGATTTAAAGTTGAAATTAAAATATGGCAAATCTGTAATTAAAATATGGCAAATGTGTAATTATTTGTCAAAAAAATTCTAGGTGGCACGGCTAATGTGTTGACATGTGGAATAAGAGGGTTGTGTTTTAGTAGTATATATAGATT
Source organism: Fagopyrum homotropicum (assembly GCA_033239125.1). NCBI lineage: Eukaryota > Viridiplantae > Streptophyta > Magnoliopsida > Caryophyllales > Polygonaceae > Fagopyrum > Fagopyrum homotropicum. Next base: position 1,326,956 of record BSWB01000001.1, on the reverse strand, counting down.
TGAAAAAAAGAATCCAAGAAGAATAAATAGGAAAAAGAAAGTAAATCAAATATTAGATTGGAATTTTTTATTTGACTTTATATAATTTGGAGTCATTTTGCATATTCTAAAATTCAGATAAAATTTGAAAAATATAATTAAAAAAAAGTTAAGACTATCCATCTCAAAATTTTTAATTAAATTTAAAAATAATGATTTATTGATAAATGTTGGTATATATATATATATATATAGGGTGTGGTTCCCATGAGAACACCCTCTAACGTGAGAACATGAGAACAATCGTACACCGTTGGATGTGAGTATTAAGGGTTGAGATTTAGAGTAGATATCAAAAATAATAATAATTACGAATAATAATAATTAGGAATCCAACAATAACTACGAATAATCCACTCAACCAACAATAACTACGAATAATACATTAAACGATATGACACATTCGTAACAAAACTGATAATAATTACGAATCTATTCTCATGTTCTCACGTTAGAGGGTGTTCTCATAGGATCTATACTATATATATATATATATATATATATATATATATATATATATATATATATATATATATATATATATATCATAATACTATCAAGTTATTTTTCAATTTTATTTTAATAATTTTAGTATGACATGACTCATAATCGTAATAACTTATCAAAAAAATTACATATAAATAATATGTTATATGGTGAACATATTTTATATATAGACGTACAAATTAAAAATTCACTCTGTTTAAATTTGGATCTATTTGTCACAGAGTGCAAAAGAAATCAGGTCACCTCTTTTACAAATTAAGCAATTAAATCTTTTTTTCTCTCTCTTTTCTTAATTTTTCTTTTAAAAAATCAAATCTTTCCCTCTGTCTCTTTCCTTAACTTTACTTATATGTAATTAAAAAAATGAATACAATGATATTATAGACGGAACATGGGATGCGAGAAAAAGATAAATAGACGGAGGGTATACATGATTTAGTATACAAATAGAGTATATAAATATGATTATAAACAGAGTGAGATGCGGATAGTATAAGAGAGAAATTTGTGTTTGATGATGTCTATTAATGATTTTTAAATAGTTGAGAGTTTATTAGGGAGATATTAGTAGCTAATATGAGTGGCACTTGGTGCATGCCAACATACTGCCATTATTTTTAGGCCCCACTTTCCTCAAACTTGCCCTATAAAACATCTTTCCTTTACATTGAGTTTCATATTACTCACACATTTTCCCTACATTTTGGCAATGGCATCCTCTATTGTATGTCAATGCTTCTTCACTCTTCTCTTCCTTGCCATAGTTGTTTCCCCTCTCCAAATCAATCCCGGAGAAAACAAGTTCTTTAGCAAAGTCACTAGAGTTCCTGAAAACTCGAAACCAGAAACAAAAAACGATATTGTTTCTCCTTCTCTTTCTCCGACTATAGAGACCGAAACTAAGTTTGGGTTTCGTTTCAGTAAAGAAGAGACTTATCAATACTCTCCTACTACAAAAAAACCAACAAAATCCGAATCCGAGGAAGTTAAGTATGTGTCTCCTAGTAAAGGAGAGAAACAAGTGATGCGTGATGTTAGGTTTTTGGCGCCTGGGAAGTACTATTATGATGTTGGTGGTGTGAAGTTTAGTGTTGTGTTTTCCCCCGGCTTTCATTTGCTTTTCCCCATTTTAATGTATTTTATTTTTTGTTATTTTGGCATTAGTTATTAAAATAATAAAAATGGAAAAGTAATATATTTGAATATTTCATATCTAATTCTATAGTTTCTCATTAGCTCTTGACTAGACCTAGCAATTAATGGCATAATCATGTAACTAGCCTCGAGTATCGAATCGAATCGACTTGTATGTTAAAAGTTTAGATAAGTTTTTTTTAGTGAGACGATCACTAATCAGATAAAGTTAATTTTGTCTCAAATATATATTTGTGACATTTAATACATATCAATCATCTTTAAACGAGTTATTTTTTTTTAAATATCTCTATACAAACATTATTTGATTATATTTTACATGAAAGGAAATGAACGAAATGAATTTTTTATAATAAAAAGGATGGAATATCATTTACCGAGTTTGTAGTCGCAATTTATTAGACAAATATCTCTAAAATTATGGGCAAAACTATCAAGAAATCCGTCGATTCAGTTTCATTAAATTCTAAAGAAATTATATCGGATCCATATATATGTGTGCGCGCGTGTGCGTGTGAATTTCCAAATATCAGTTTTATATCAGATATATGCGAATATCCGAATATTTTATATCAACAAAATTAACATATATACTTAAATAATATTTATATTTGAAACAAAAATTTTTGGAAGCTTTTGGTTTATTGTTGGATTATAATTTCAGCTATGATGGATGGAATAGTCGTGAAATTTAATCTCCTGGAAATTATATTATGTTAACTTTAACTAATATTTTAATTAAACAAAGCATAAAAATGTATCCATATATAATATATTTACGGATAATTATCCAATCCTACACAATTAAAAGACTTGCATATATACAGAATAAAATTCTCCTAAAAAGATCGTGTTTAGATATTTCAATCGAATTCATCCGTTATCACTACACATGTGCAAACGCGGGCAGGCCCAATCGCCCGAGAAAACGGACGGGTATGGTACATAAGGTAGATCCGTACAAGCCGCTATATATAATAATTTTAAAAGACTTAAATATGTAAATATACAATCAAATAGTAGGAATCAAACTTTATACTACCATTGAACTACTTTATTTAATGTGCTATCTTTTTATTTATTTATTTTTTTCCAGAAAATAAAAATTAAACGGTACCCGCACGACTCAGAAGGGTACAAACAAGACCCTAAACCCGAATTTCGAGTTTGACCCAACACCAACCCAAAAAAACGGATATTTTATTTTATTTTTCCTACTTCTAACAGTCCGGCCTGGGGTTGGGATACCCGAATCTAGTTACCACCCAGGCTTTACACTCGTAACTTATAACTTAGGAGTTCAATTTTAAATTTCGATAGATTTATTATTTTACCTCTTCAATCAAAAATATATTGTCACTAATCATAAGTGGCTCATATTGATGCACATCATTTGTGATATTAGCCATTGTTTTCTGTCATTTCTGTATTGTAATGGAGATTATCGATGAAATGAAAGTGATCCATTGAATTAAACATGTTCACGGGTTACAGGTTATCCGTGATCCGGCAGGTCCGGGTTACAGGTAAGGGTCGCCAACTGTCACATTTGGGGAGGGGGGGGAGAGAAATCAAACCCAACTGCTATTTTAGCCATTTGGAGTTGCCGTTGGTGGGTCGACCCGCCAATTCTCTTTTATTATAAAAAAAAAGCCAACCCACCAGACCCGTGACCCGGCGGGTTGGTCGCCCTTCTGGGACCCGCCGACACGCTTACATTGAATTACAGTTCAACTTCTTCCCAAATGCCATAAATGTCGAACCTATCAATCCAGCTTATGTACAAATCTGTCACTAAAAATCCAGCTATTGGTCAAGCTTATGTGCTTGCCAAAGATGATAAACACGATGCTTCAATTTGAGATGATCGACCCTTCTCGAATCGCCATCAATCGATTACGATTTGTAAAAGCATCACAAAAGCCAAATGGCCCAAAACCCACGTAATGGGCCTCACAATTGTTTTAAGCCCAATACTCTTGCCGGTAGCAATACATAATTGGGCTTGGGTAGGCCCAATACCCATAGCGATATCTAATTGGGTCAATAGGCCCAAATTTCTTTATAGGGAGCGTTTTTTTTTTTTTTTTTTAAAAGTTGGTAAGTAACTCCCGATTCGTCGGGGATATTCTTCTAATATCAGTTTTCCATACATGCCGTTACGGACTAACCACTTAAGGAGTCTAGCACCACATCCCACTAGACTAACTGAGTATTGGTTTATAGGGAGCGTTTGGTTTACGCTAAATCCGCAGAGAGGATAAAAGACAGAAAGACAAGAAGATGCTTCCAACTTCCAAACAAACATCATTAGGGGGGTGTATTCAATAATAATCTATAGGAATTTTTTGGAGTTTAAAAGTCTATGGGTATTGAATATAGATTTTTAAAAGTCCATATAAATCTGTAGGTATTCAATTAGGATTTAAAATTTTCCATAAAATTCCTATGGTATTTAAAAGTTTGTGGATTTTAAAAGAATCTATTATTTCATTGATTTTGTAGGATTCTTCATTACTTTTATAACTACCTAAAATTTATAGAAATCTTTCCCCAACTCATAAGATTTATACAGAATCTGTATTGACTCGAATTAAAATTTCCCACAGAATTTGCAAATCCTATGATTATTAAGAATCCGTCAAAATCTTTTAAAGTCTCGATTGAATACACCCCCCTAAATCTAAGTAAAAAGTCAAACCGCAAATTCCTTGTCACTGTCATGTTATTTCTTTTTCATTTTTTTTACTTTTCGTATGTTTTTTTCAAAGTCGAAAAATTCAAGAATAAGATTACCCTTATTTGAAATTTGAAAAAAAAAAAGAATACAAGAAGAATAAATGGGATAGGAAAAAGAAAGTAAAGCAAATCTTGGGTTGAAATTTTCTTATTTGACTTTACATAATTTGGATTCATTTTGCATATTCCAAAATACAGATTAAATTTGAAAATATAATTAAAAAAAATTAAGACTACCCATCTCAAACTTTTTAATTAATTTTAAAAATTATGATTTATTGATAATTTTTAGATATATATAGTTCACAATAATATATAATTATTTTAAATTTATTTTTAATAATTTTAATATGATATGTCATAAAAGTGACTCATAATCGTAATAACTTATCAAAAAAGTTTACGTATAAATAATATGTTATATAGTGAGCATATTTTATATGTAGACGTACAAATTATAAAGAATTAAAAGTTTTTACATCGAACAAATAGAATAGCACATCTAATGTATAAGGTTAGGTGTTTTTTATTATAAGTTGAAATCTCGTTGAGCTTGTGTTACACTCGAATCTAACGCGGAATTACACTGAAACGTGCTACATTACCCACGATCGGTCGAAATTTCACAAAATTACGTTGTTTTAATAAATAAAACTATATTTATCTTAAATAGTTCATAAAATGTGTTCACCTAAAAATTATTTATACAATCTGTCATCTAGGAATTACCAAAAAAATAAATATTAATTACTCGAAAAACTCATTATTCACTGATATAATGTGTTATCCAATATTATCCCACTTTAATTAAATAATACATTTTTTCTCAATTTTTTTAATAAATCCTCATCAAACACTATAAAATGTTATTGTTTGATTTGTTTGTCCAATGCTTCTTCGTCTTTATAGCTTTTGCTTTTCCCCGCACTTTCATTTACTTTTTCTCATTTTTAATGTATTTTATTTTATTAATTTGCCATTTTTATTAAAATAATAAAAAATAGAAAATAAATATATTTAAATATTGACGTATTTTTCGCCACAGTCTCCGCATAAAATCGTCCAGTCTCCAGCCTCTCTCACCGCCGTCTATCACGCTTATATTCCTTCTCAAATTTCTTTTTATTTCATTTAAATAATCAAAACACTTTATAACTAACAATTTTAACTTTATGCTAAATTTCATATATAATTCTATAGTTTCTTATTAATTGATGGTATAGTTATGTAACTAGACTCGATGTGAGTCTCGACTCGACTTATATAAGATTATTTTTGTCTGACTATATATGTGACATTTAATATGTATCAATGATCTTATACTGAGTTATTTTTTTAAAATGTTTTTTTGGGAAAATGCTTCCGTACAAATATTCTATTTTACATGAAGGAAATGAACGAAATGAATATTTTATAAGCAAAAGATGAAATATGATTTTACCGAGTTTGTATTCGCAATCTATTAGGAAAATATCCTTAAAATTATGTGCAAAATCCATCCCAAAAATCCGTCAATTCGGTTTAGAAAATCCTGAAAAAGTTATACCTGGTTATATATATATATGAATATCCGGATATTTTATATAAACAAAATTAATATAAATACCTAAAGAATATTTACATTTGAAACCAAATTTGTTTTGTTTGGAACCTTTTGGTCTATTGTTGGATTATAATTTCAGAATAATTCAATTATCTAAGTTGTGATGGATGAATAATCCTGAAATTTAATCTCCAATTTTATGCTGATTTTAATTAATATTTTAGTTAAATAAAGCAGGAAAAATGTTTTACATATATTTGCAGATAATTATTCAATTCTACCCCATTTAAAAGACCCGTATATTTACGGAATAAAGTTCTCCAAAAAAATCATGTTTAGATATTCGAATCAAATCCATCCGTTATCACTATACCTGCACAAACACGGACAAGCCCGTCCGCCGGAGAAAACGAACGGGTATGACACATAAGGTAGGCCCGTCGGGCTGGTATATACATATATTTAAAAACTTAAATATTTAAATATAAAATCAATTATTAGGAATCAAGACCTTAAGGTAAGGTTCAAATGTCTACGACCATTGAACTATTTTGATTAATGTGTTACAAAATTATTTATTTTATACTTCATGTGCATTTTTTTTTTTCAAAAAAAAAAAAAAACGGTTCCCACCCGACTCGAACGGTACGGACAAGGCCCCAGTCTCCCAGACCCGAATTTTAAGCTCAACCCGAGACTAACCCAAAAAAACGGGTATTTTATTCAAAATTTTCTTTCTTACAAAAGTCCGGTCCGGATCGGAACATCCAGACAAGTAAATTCCCTAACACTTGTAACTTATAACTTACAAGTTCAATTTTAAGGTTGGACAGATTTTTTATTTTACCTCTTCAATCAAACATATATTGTCACTATTCTTAAGTGGCTCATGTTGATGCATATCCTTTGTGACATAAGCCATTGCTTTCTGTCATTTCTGTATTGTAATGGAGATTATCGAAGAGATGAAAGTGGTCCATTGAATTGCAGTTCAACTTCTTCCCAAATGCCATAAATGTCGAACCTATCAATCCAGCTTATGTACAAATCTGTCTCTAAAATTCCAGCTATTGGTCGAGCCTATGTGCTTGCCAAAGATGATAAACACATGATGCTTCAATTTGAGATGATCTACCCTTCTCGAATCGCCATCAATCGATTACATGCCTCTAGTAACTGGTTTAAACTCGGGTTTAGACCACTGTAAGTGACTTTGTTGTTAAACTAATGAAATTCTTGACGTGTGAGAAGGACTAACTTGTTGATAGTCCGATGTGTAGTAGTTGATCCGAATATACTAGTTGATCTGAAGACACGTGTTGGGTATTAGCGAGAATAATACAGAACTTAAAATGTTAAGTATATGGAAAATTAAACGTATGAGAGTTTTGAACTCGGTTATAACTTATGTACAGTCAATTTTGACGGATATTAATTACCGAAATGATAGAGGCAGTTGCCCTTCACCCCCACCGTCCTTATATATTAAACTTGATTTACTGAGATGTTAGAGGAGGCATATGCCCTTCACCCCACTGTCCTTATATATTAAACTTGATTTATTTGTATGGTCAATCTGATATGCATATCGTAACAAAACCAAACACATTAGTTGATCCGTTTTTCGTTAAACCGGTCAATAAAAGCATAACTGACTCACAATTCGATATTCATAGTCTTATCATATATGTTCAAAATTCTATTGAACTAATATATTTTATATTTCATTGATATTTTCTTCCATTAGCACATGGTGCTTCTAATTGAGATGGTCCAACCTTCGTGAATCGCCATCAATCCATTACATGGCTCTAGTAACCGGTTCTAATGAAAGACGTATTGCGTGACGAGAACTCACTTGTTAATAGTCCAATAACTCGTAATCGATCCAGACATGTGTTGGGCATTAACGAGAATAATACAGAACTTAAAATTTCAATGATATGAAAATTAGGCGCAGTAGAGTTTTGAACTCAACTATAACTTATGTATGGACTATCTTTACATATTTGTTACTATTTTTATCTCTATTAGATAATTCAATATCGCATATTAATTACCGAAGGTTAGAGGAGACAGTCGCCCTCCTACACCAACCTTACATACGAAACTTGATTTCTTTGTACAATCAATGCTGGATATACATCTTAACAAAACTCAACACATAAGCCGAAAGATTTTTCTTTCCGTTAAAGATATTAATAAAAATAAATTTGATTCACCATTCGATATTTCATAGTCTTATGGTACATGATTTAATTATTTATTGAACTACTATATTTTATATTCAACAAAGCTATTTATCTTATAAGTTCGATGATTTTGTTCGGGACAAGGAATGATTTTCCGCATCTACGGCATCCGATTGCATGCCTCTTTATACATCTTTTTATTGTGACGATCTTCAATATTCGATAATTCGTGCGAACCCTTTATATTTCATGGATATTTTATTATTGTAACTATGGTGTTTGTTTTGCTTGTTATCAAATCCATTTGTGGTATAGTTGTTGTACATAATGTTGGTGTTATTTAATAGTTGCATGGGATTTATATGAAAGTTATAGTGAGCCATTAACTGATGAAAGTTATAGAAGCTATCAATGACCATGTGACCTTGGACTATTCCTACATTTAATGTTGTGTACAAATTTTATTTAACACCTCATTTGAGCATATCCACAACAATATCTCATAAATAAAAGAATTTAATATTTCATATAATAAGTTTTAGGATGAATAATCTTATATGTTAAATTTTAGGGAAAAATTAAAAAAGAAAAAATTTGGTTGTGTTGTAAATGAATGCTCTTATATATTTCCAAAACTTTAAAATGGAATATTAACTTTAAAAAGTAGGAAAATTTTAGATGGAGCAGATTATGTCCAAGAGTTTTTCAAGTTTTCAGAGGACACCCTTTAGTTTTAGACTTTTTTCGAATTATATCATTCTATCATTTATAATTTAACATTTTAAGGATATACAAAAAATAGTTTATTTATTGAATAAAGTATATATACCTTTGAAATGTCTATCGGTATTAACTATCAAATAAGTACTTATTCCCCACTTTAAAGGGTATAATCAAATAATAAAACATAAGGACGCTATCCATAAACAGAAAACCCTTGAACACAATCCGAAAAATCAAAAGTACAAGAGCACCATACAGAATTTCTCTTATAAATACTTAGAAAATTTTATAAATGATAATTTAATTCATTTTTTTTGTTATAATATTTATTCAAAAATTATTTTCCATCCCAAGTTTTATAGATATAAAAGAGTAATTATCAACAATAATTATAGATTTACACAATCAAAATTGAACATAATTATAGAAAACCTTATAAGTTAAGCTAGTTAATATCTATAGAATATGAATTATTACCATAATCACTATTTAAACTTATCATGAATTGTCCTTGAAGCAATAGTGCAATTGTGATTAAAGTGGTCTAAAATGAGACAATAAGAACACACATATCACTTAACCACAAAGCAAATTCAAGCCTATATTCATGTGGTGCAAAAAGTGTATTGAAAGTTGAAGACCAACCAACCAATATTGTAACTAATTCACCTAAGAGTTTTAATGAGGTAGGGTAGAAGAAGAAGAAGGTATCATTCATTTCCCTCTTCAAAGTGGAAGATAGAGATTTGTCTCTTTTTGGTGGGGAAAAAGAAATACAATGCCACTCTTTTGACTATGACTTTGCTTTCTTAATTTTTTTTTGATAGTTGGTAGTACTAATAGGCATTTAGTAGACTAAATACAAAGTTTAATTGATGATTTGGTTAGAAAAACTCAAAGGGTGTGTTCATTGGAGGTAGATTTATGTAACTTAAACGGGTTTACGGGGACGAAGGAGGATGAAGTTAGTCTAAAAAATTCAATCATTCGATTTTGGTTTAGGGTAGGATAATAAAATGGGTTTATCAACCAATCAAATATGCTCCGAATGGACCCAAAGTTTGAAATTTACACCGAGATAATTCTAAACTCGACTATATTAGTTTTATAAAAAACATAGATGTGTAACACTAAATAAGGTCCGTTTGAAAATTTGTTTTTACAAACTTATGAGATATTATAAAGTTTATCGATAAAACAAACATAATTACAAAATAAGTGTTTGGAGGTCTAAATTCATAAAATATTACATTTTCATATTTAAATATATAGTAAAAATTTTTTGGTTATTTTATAATTTTAGACTACAGTAGCGTTAATTCTCTCAAACCCATCAAGATTATAAAAAATATACATGTTCAATCAATTACGTATTGTAACTATGATAAACTTCAACTTCAACTCCGATTAGATAGTGATTCCAATTACGGTAGATGCTCCTCCTCGTCGACCGGTCCAATACTGATTTTTTATATATATCTTATTTCGCTCCAAATATAATCCGTTAAATTAATTTTCTTTTTGAAGAACAAACATAAACAATTTTCAGACAAAAACTTTGATTTTTATAAATATAAATCATAGATTCTAAGCTAGGATATACTATAAAGACCTCAACATAGATGTACAAATATTCCACTTAATTTTTTTAATTTAATAATACCTCATTGAAAATAGCAACATTTTCTAATATTATTTCCCATCCAAATAAGAAAACAAATCAAAATAAACAACTTTTCTCACCTTTTTCAGACTTCCTCAGAAAAAAAAACCTAAAGAATATAATTTTCTTTTCACCATCTTCACCGAGATTGCTATTCGTACCAACTGAAACATGCTATTTATATCCCGATTATGCGTATGCAATGCGTAGCCGTAGCAACAAGCTCATTTCGTTCAAAAACAAAGGAAAATGACTACGACTACACTTTGCGGAAGCGTAGCCATACTACGCATACGCCATACGTAGTCATATAGCATGGATAAGGCGGTACGAATAGCAGTAACCCATCTTCACCTACAAGCTTTAAGTAATAAAATTAGGGTCCTTATTAGTAATTAGTAGAATTAGCACTCCCTTGTTTGTCAGAGACTGTCAAGGAGTGGCACATGGTGCATGCCAACATACTGCCATTATTTCTAGGCCCCACTTTCCTCAATCCACGCATCATTGCCCGGCATTTCTCTTTTTTTCACAAATTGCCCTATAAAACATCTTTTCTTTACATTGAGCTTCATATTACACACACATTTTTCCTACATTTTGGCAATGGCATCCTCTATTGTATGCCAATGCTTCTTCACTCTTCTATTTCTTGTCATAGTTGTTTCGCCTCTCCAAATCAATGCTAGAGAGAGCAAGTTCTTTAGCAAAGTCACTAGAGTTGAACCCGAAAACTCGAAATCAGAAGCCAAAAACGATGTTGTTTCTCCTTCTCCTTCTCCGGCTATAGAGGCTGAAGCCGAATTGGGGTATGGTCTTTTTGGTAAAGAAGAGAGTTATCAATACTCTCCTACTACAAAAAACCCAACAAAACCCGAATCCGAGGAAGTTAAGTATGTGTCTCCTTTTAAAGGGGAGAAACAAGGGATGAGTGACACTAGGTTTTTGGAGAATGGGAGGTATTATTATGATGTTAATGGTGAGAAGAAATTTGGGTTTGATGGGAAGATGGAAGAGGAAGATGATGGGCATGAGAGTTACTATGGGAAAAGTTATGAGAATGGTAAGCAATATGAGGAAGAGAGGTATGAAAGAAAAGAGAAACAAGGGGTGAGTGATACGAGGTATTGGAAGAATGGGAGATATTTCTATGATGCCAATGATGAGAATAACAATGATCATGGATCGGGTTATTCGAAGAGTGTTGAGTTCTATAATAGGAATAAGTACGAGAAATCGAACGAGGAGGAGGAAGAAGAAGAGGAAGAGAAGTTTGGAAATCGGGTTTATAGAACACCGGAAAAACAAGGAATGAGTGATACTAGATTCTTGGAGAACGGAAGGTACTATTACGACATTGGTTCCGAGAGGAATGGTGTCGGGTTCTACAACCAGGGGAAGAACAATGAGTACTACGAGAAGGAGAGCAACAAACCCGAGAAATTCGCTTACCAAAGCGAAAACGGATACTACAACAATCACGAAAAGAACGAGTACTCTGTGAGGGAAAGGTACGAGCCAAAGAAGTTTGATAACGAAGTTGAAAGCTTTGATAGTAATTACGAGAACGAGAGTGAAGAAACCAATGTGAAAACTGGTGGATACCAAGAGAAATATGGAAAGAGTTACGATTTTAGGAGTACTCCGAATAAGTTTCCGAAGTACGAGTTCGACTCTATTGATGAGTATGAGAAGTATGAACAAACAAGGAGTCACCAAAAGGAGTATTCCCCTTGAAAATGGTAAAAGATTTGCATGAAGGTTGCTTGTGTTTTGTTATAAGTTATAATTGTAATTGAATAGATCAATTTAGGGTTGATGATGAATGTTTGCCTCTTGTTGGATTTCATGTCCTAAGGAGGATTCTCTTACTCTTTTACTTTAAGAGAGTTTATGATTGTGTTTGTCTTGTGGGCAATCCTTACTATTATGTATCCAAGTAAAAAAAAAGGATTTCAAAGTGTTATGATACCATAGTTTGCAATTTCATTTTGTGTAACCCCTCTTTTTGTTTTCGGGTAATTTATTGATTTAGGTAAGGCCGGGTGAACTATTTTTGTCGATCGTTCCAACTTAAAAACTCAGTCACCCGTACCCGTATAGTAGATTGAGTTGTTGTTTCTCGGATAAAGGGTTACACTAAAATCAATTCTTGCAAACACTAAAGTTAACCTTCAAGTATCATCACCTGCCCGCCTCCCTCGTCACCGACCTTACATCCGTAAATTGACGGACTTTTCACCCGTTTTCACATAACGGGTTAATAGATACCTATTGAGTACACGTTAAAATCAGCCCTAAATGCACACCAAAGGTAAAACACACTAACAAAACAACTAACCATAAAACAAAGAAGAGTAGCTCCCTTAGGCTCTCTCAACTAACAAATAAGTTGAAATAACCAATCTTTAAAGGAAGTTTAATATAAAACATTTTTTTACCTAAAAGAGAATAAGGGCCCGTTGGTTTTAACTCTGAAATCGGAAACGGAATGGAAACGAATCTAGTCCATATGTATACTCTTATTCATGAAGGTTTTTGGAATCATTCCTTATAGTTTGAAGTAATTAGAGTTGAATTTGATTACTTTTGAAACCCTATAGGACAACAAAATATGGGGAGGTAAGTGTATTTTGTAAGAAACCACAATGAATCGTTCCATAAAATTTCATGAATAAGAATATAATTATGAACTAAACTCGTTTTCCATTCCGTTTTTATTTCCGGAGTCTGAAGCAAACGGGTCCTAAAGATATATAAACTCATTAACTTCAATATCAATTATTATCAAAATAACAAATAATGAAAAAATTGTTATATAAAGACTTGTATTTTAGTTTCAAGAAGTTTTAAGGTAGCATCCAACTATGAACAAATTGTCGGCTACATAGGGTATTTACAGAACATTTTTACCAGAGTAATTTAATGGATTGGTACTGTGGCAGTGAAGTACTGTCGGCATATCTATAGAAGTAAAATTTGAAGAGAAGGTTAGTTAAAAATTTGGGTACATTTTGCAGATAAAGGTAAGGACACCTATATTTATATCTTTATATCATGATTTTGAAACAATTTGGTTTACTAGGCTTTTTCTAATTTTGTATTTAGTAAATGTACTCCTTCAGAGAAGAGTGTGTAGAGTTTGAAAATAAATACAAAAGGTTGGGGTATATTTACTTAATTGAAACATTAAAAATCCTAGTTACTACTATAGTTTTTAAAAAAGGCCTAGTTACCAACATTGCCCCATGATTTTTGCTATATTTATATACAATACCATAGACTATTATTGATTTGTATGTTGGCATAGTAATGGGAAAATTGTTTTTTTTTAGCTTTAATTGTTTTGTCGAGTTTCTAACGTATTCATCAAGAAATTAGACGATTTTTAGGTTTTTTAGTAGGTTTTAAATATTGTACACACACATGTTTTGTGCCTTAACTGAATGATCATAATCCGTGATCTAAGAACCCACTATCTTGTTTAGTTTCTATTTTGAAAAACGATCCCGATGAGTGACGACTCGATGACTTGTCATTTGTTAGACATGCTTTCGAAAAAAGTTAAGTATACTGACGAGATCAACGTCTCCCACATTTCTTCTATAAAAAAAATCTGTGATCTGAAACACTCGTCAATAACATAAATTTTGTCTTTAAACATAGTCATTTTTTACGAACCACTTAAACTTGTGTATTTTATATTTTATATGTTTGATATTTTTGTTCTTGAACGCAGTTATTTTTTTATGAACTACATAACTATTGTCGGTATGCTTAGATATTGATCTCGAGCAAAAGAGAGTTATATCATTGATACATATTGCATCTACAAGGAAAGACACCTCTATATCTATCTTTATATCATGGTTTTGCTAAATGCATGTACAACACTATAGTCTATTATTGATTTGTATGTGGTATAGTAATTGGCAAAAATGTTTTACCTTATGATCAAAATAAAATGTGAGTTTTTAACTGTTTTGTCGAGTTTCTAACTTACCAATCAAGAAATTAGACGGTTTTTAGGCTTTTCAATAGGTTTTAAATTCCGCACACACACTTGTTTTGTACCTTAAGTGAATGATCATAATCCGTGATCTAAAAACCCACCATCTTACTTAGTTTCTATTTTGAAAATCGATCCTGAGGAGTGTCCACCCGACGACTAGTCATTTATTAGCCAGGTTTTCGAGATAAGTTAAGTATACATGCGAGATCAACGTCTCCCCATCTCTTCTAAAAAAAAAAAAAATCCGTGATCTGAAACATTTATTAATAACATAAATTTTATCCTTGAACATAGTCAATTTTTACAAACCACTTAAATTTTCGTGTTTGATATTTTATATGCTTGGTATTTTGTTCTTGAACACGGTTATTTTTTAATTGACCATCTAAAAAATATTGTCGGTATGTCTAGATATTGATCTAGATCAAAAGGGAGTTATATCAACTGTACATATTTCATCTATAGGGAAGGACACCTATATTTATATCTTTATATCATGATTTTGCTATATTTATATACAATACTATAGTCTATTATTGGTTTGTATGGTGGTATAGTTATTGGAAAAATGTTTTACCTTATGATCAAATATAAATTGCGGGTTTCTAATTGTTTTGTTGAATTTGTAACTCACCCATCCGGTTGGTTCTTAGACGATTTTTAGTGTTTTCGGTAAGATTCAAATTCTATACACAAACTTGTTTTCTACCTTAATCGGACGATCATAGATTCATAATTTGTAAACAACTCATCAATAACATGATGTTTGTCCTTGGATATAGTCACTTCTGATGAACCACGTAAATGTAGT
This sequence comes from Fagopyrum homotropicum, assembly GCA_033239125.1. Classification (NCBI taxonomy): domain Eukaryota; kingdom Viridiplantae; phylum Streptophyta; class Magnoliopsida; order Caryophyllales; family Polygonaceae; genus Fagopyrum; species Fagopyrum homotropicum. The sequence goes on along the minus strand of BSWB01000001.1, from coordinate 1,311,572 downwards.
TATTTTACGATGAACTACACGTAAAGTATTGTCGGTACGCCTAGACGTCGATCTAGAGCAGAAGAGAGTAATAGCGTCGGCATATTGCATCTATAGGGAAGGACAATTATATTTGTAACTGCTATATCATAAATGTCGCTATATTAATAGACATTATTATTGTTACTACTATTATTGATGAACTATTTCGTCGGTAAATGATGGTATTTATAGTCGAATACATTATTATAAGGAAGTAGTTGGAGAAAGATAATATTGACATTTTACTATTGAGTACCACGGCCCAAAAGGCCCAAAAAGGCCCAAAATAGTATGGGCTTTTCTAAAATTTGGGCCCATTGTCTTCTGTTCTTGAGCTAGTATGCTTTGTGATGTAAATTGCCAAAGAAGTGTGACTTCAACTCAACTAGCTTTGTGTGTCATGTTCGGCTTGTGAGTCGAGACTAAACTTTGAACGAGTTTTAAAATATGTATATATTTGGTTCGTTTAAAAAGTGAAAAAGTTCGAATCGAAATTTTTCCGAGTCTGAGTAGCTCAACTAATATAACATCGATGTAATGTTGTTTTAGACGAACGAGACGAGCATTAGTACAGTCAAGCTCAACTCTAATTTTAACAAGTTTTTAAATAGTTATATATTGCTCGATAAATGAACGAGTTCAAACCGATATTTTTACAAGCCACACACGACTAACTCGTCTCACTTAAAAACCCATTTTAACTACCTAGTGCTATTTTCTTTACATTAAAGCACTTGTATTAAAATAATAGTATAAAATTATAAAAGTATTTAAAAATAGGTTAGAAAAAAATGAATTTTGGATTAAAAGGGTCAAATGTTAATTAAGTAAAATAAGTGGCGTCTAGGGTTTAAGGCTTTATCCATTTCCGGCGATAAACCCTGGCAAACTGGAAAGGGAAATCCAAGCCTGGTAGCGAATTTTTGCGATTATACAATGGCCGCCGCCGCCAGATCCATTTTCCGGTCAACTTCCGTCCGAAGCGCCGCCAGTAGAATTGCCTCCGGCGCCAAGCCTTCCGCTTCTAATCCTTTCCGATTTCCTACCAACAAGCCGATTTCGAATCGCCTTTTCAGGTTAATTTTGCTCAATTGACTAGATTTGAATCCATTTGTAGATCTGTATTACTTACGATTTGATTCGTCAATAAAAAAAGGTGTCCCGTTGAATTGAGTGCTTGTGTGGAGACAATGCAACCTTTCCATACGGTTACTGCTTCTGCTTTGATGACTTCTATGCTTTCAATCTCTCGCCATAGCTGCGGTTGGCTTCCTGAAGGTACATCCAGAATTTTACTGCTGTTTTCTATTTTTTGTTTGAGTTCTTTGTGTTTGATTGATTCTTTGTTTGCTTGGTTGAAATCTGTCAATTTGCCACTTGCTGATCCTAATTGTCTATCCAAAATATGAAAAAAAATGGTATCAAATTTGATTGTTTTGTTTCTTGATTTAGGTGTCTAGAAGTCCTCTTCCCTTACAATTTGGTAAGTTAATATTATAAATTTGAAAGTACAGAAGCAATTGTGACAAAATTGAATCTAAATATGAGCTCTAACCTGCAGCTATAGGGCTAAATTATGTGTTCTGCCTGGTTCATAGCGCCTCTTAATTTAGGTGTCTGCTCGTTTTGCTGTTGTTTGTAGCCCTTAGCAAGATTAGATGGTGAAATCAAGAGGCAATGACAAGGAATTCAATGATCTTTTTTTGGTTCTAAAAATTAAGCTTGCTGTCTTTGGTTTTTGATAATGAACAGATTGCATAGTTTATGAATAATTTGAGAAGTGTTTATTTTATGTGTATTAAAGCTCTTCTTGTTTTCACCTCTGTGTTAATTAGAACTTGTTTGGTATTGATAGCATATATATTAGATATGATCACTGGATAGGTTATCTTAAGGTATCAATGACTTATATCCTCAAATTAGGACATACCAGACACATTATATCCATAGCCATACTTGATTATCCAGTTATCGACACCAAACTGGCCCTAAACTTTGTGTTTCATTGATTTATTGTCACTTGCTGATTCTAATTGCCTACATATGAGAAAAAAGTATCGAATTTGATTGTTTTGTTTCTTGACTTAGGTGTCTAGGAGTCCTCTTGATGTCCTTCTCTTCCATCAAATTTGGTAAGTCAATGATTCTTGAATGTTGGCCTATACTATAACCCACCTAAAACCATAGTATAACGTATGACATGATTGTTGAGTCTAGATCATATGGAGTCTATAGTTATTGAGTCTAGATCAAATTTGGTAAGTTGATGGTTCTGAATGTTAACTATTTCTCCTCTTGATCTAAGATTGGGTACTCGCACTGCCATTGTTTGTAGGTCTTGACAAGACTAGATGATGAGATCAAGAGGCAAAAAACAAGGAATTCAATGATGTTTTTTGTGTCTGGTGGTTAGAAGTTTAGAGCAATTAATTATAAAATTAAGCTCGCTATCTTTGGTTTTAGTATGGAACCACATGATCTTCGAACAAACATACTATTCGTTCTTCGGATTGTTTATGAACAGAATGAGAAGTGTTTATTTTTAGATGTATTAAAGCTCTTTGTGATTTCACATTCGTACATTGAAGTTCAACTATGTCGATTGTTTTCTGATCATGAAACCTCCTTGCCGTTATTTATTGTAGATTTATAACAGCTTTGTTGGAATTTTGCTTCTGAAGATCCCATTTCTCAACTCAACATTCATGTTCTTGCTTATGGCATTTTCCAACTTTGGATTTTCATGGACGGTTGAGAAATGTAAGGCGATGAGCCGCCGTAAGTTATGCTTAATACCATCTTTGATTATTGTATTTTCGGAATGAGAGGCATTTGCTTCACTTCTAACGAGTTGCATCGTCTAAAAACAATAAAGAAACCCCGTGGTTTAAATCAACATTACATGAAAATCTATGCTAAACTAAAACGCAAGAGAAGCTCTGGAAGAGTTTTGCTTCTGAAGATTGCATATCTCAACTCCTCAACTCCACAATCATTTTCTTGCTTGTTACATTGCCAACTTTAATAGAGAAATGTAGGGTGACGAGCAACCTTAAGTTATATCTAGTGCCACCTCTGATGATTTATTTTGTCGAGGGTGAGATTCAGGACCGCACTTTCCGGAAACAATAAAGAAACCATGTGGACAAGGGTGAAAACCCGTTATAAGCAAGAGAAGGGTGAAAACCCGTTAAAAGAGAAGTTAACATGATTTTGCTTCCGAAGATTGCGCATCTCAACTTGACATTTTTGGTGTTCTTGTTTATTACATTGACCGACTAAAGAAGATTTTCGATTTTCTTGGATGGTCACGAAATGTAGGAAATGAGCCGTCATAATCGTAAGTTATGTATAATACCCTCAAGTTGGAACGAGAGACGCACTCTAACGAGTTGACATCATCTAAAGATTATAAAGAAACCCCGTGGTTAATCAATATGACATGAAAACCTAAGCTAAGCAAAAAACAAGAGAAGGTTTATATGATTTGTGTTTCCGAAGATCGCACATCTCAACTCGACATTCTTGTTCTTCGTTATTACATTGTCCAACTTTTGGAGATTCCCAAGGAAGGTTGAGAAATGTTGGGCGACAAGCCACCATAAGTTATGTTTAACACCATTATTGATCATTTCATTTGTCGGAATGAGGCACTTCACACAAAACCCTAAGCTAAGCGAGCCAACCTTAGGCGATGTGTCATTTTTCATTCATTAACTCAAGTGAGTTATGCTTCTTAGATCATCTACAATGCAGAAACAATTTGCATACATATAGTTCCGAAAACGTGTTACGAATCTTAGCAGTCTGTCATATAACACAAATACTGCAAACAAAAGATAAACGATCCCTTGAAACTTCAATAACAACACAAATCACACATTATGGCATTACATTTCGAAAATTCGTCATTGCTCAACAAAGTCAAGGAACCAAAACAGATGGAATAGTCCTTTATTCACCTTGAGTTATCATTTCCTTGATAATCAATCCTTTGCCTGAATGGTTTTTAAACCACAAAAAGGCGAAAGATCGAATTTGCGTAGAGCAATAAGAACTCCATCTTCATTCATGGAAGCTACATTTCAAGGGGAAACACTGATAATGATCCATAAATTAAGATTACTCTGCAACACTAACCAACTCATATTCGATTTGAGATAGATTGTTATCCTCCTTAACAGTGAACTCAGCTGGTTCAGCCACTTCGACTCTTCCCCATTTGTCCACAGCTAGCCTCATGGAGCCCTTAAACATGTCGATTTTTGCATTACGCAGGATTACAGTATTACCTGGCTTCATCATGTCAACTGCGAAGGACAACAAAGAACAAAATCATAAAAACCTAATTCTGTTCGTCTATGACGAGCGGTTGAAATTGAAATCTATTTTTCTCCCAATCGCATCAGACACAATTCGATGTACGAATTCAATTATCAATTAAGAATAAAATGATTAAGATTCAAGCGAGAGGGATTGATTTAGTTGCATACTCTGTTCGTTGCGAGCGGTGAAGACGACCGTGCCAGTGTCATCGCCGATGAGACATTCAGCGATGCGAGTGGGACGAGAGTTGATAGCACCGACCGATCTGGTTTTCTGCAAAACGGTGTCGGAGCTGACGACTTTGACAGTCAAGGTGTGGTTTTGGGTTCCAGGCTTGAGTTGGTCGATCTTCGTGAACACAGGCTTTCTTTTCTCCGTGACGGGGGCAGTCTTCGCCGCTGGTTTTGCAGTCGCCATTGATTTCGCAAGAGATTTGAAAGCCCTGAAGAAGACGAAGAAGAAGATATGGGAAACCCTAGATTCGTGTAAGAATGAGCTTCGAGGATGAGAGGCTTCTCTTTGGACGTGCGATGAAGTTCGATTTTGTGTATGGACCGTATGGTACGGCGACTTGACTTTGTTTTGGGGAAATTGGAGAAAATAGCCCAATGTTTGAGATATTTTCGGAAAATAGACTAAACTTATAAAGTTGTATAAACTAGCACCCATTTTTCTAATTATTGGAACTATGGTTAGGGCTATTATACGAGCCGAACGAGCCGAGCCTAAAAATTGGAGCGAGCTTAAATTCGTGTTCAGGCTCGGCTCGCGAGCTCGTTTCGGCTTGGCTCGTTTTGGCTCGTTCGGGCTCGTTTGGCTCGTTCGGGCTCGTTCGGCTCGTTAACCTGTTTTTTTTTTAATTAGAACATGTGGCTAATTTTACATAAAAAATGCACATAAACTACAATCTTATAAATGCCAAAACAATAGAATATTTAAACCAACAAAGTTCAATAGTTTAAATCCGCACAAACCAACAAGTAACATCCCGATAGCGAATTAAAAGACAAATGCAAAGACTTCAAAGTATGTTACATAACCATAAACCAAGTTCACATAAAAAACATTCAACCCAATAACACATCTTGGACTATATGGCAAAACGTGGTAGTAATGCATGCATCCTCACTTGCTCACCTACAACAAGAAAAGCATCAATTTTTGGAAGTCACGTAACTACAATATCAAATAGTATTATTCTAAATTAAGTTAAAGCAAGAAATACTTACATCACACTTCAAATTCAGCTCGGAACCAATTTGATGCACAAAGAATTCCTTCAATTGTATCATCACCCAAGGAACATCGATCATCACTAATAACTCTACGTCCGGCACTAAAGGCCGACTCAGAAGATACCGTAGTTGCCGAAATTGAAAGAATATCTCGGGCCATCTTGGATAAAGTTGGAAACTTCAAAACATTTGATTTCACCAAGCCAAAACATCAAACTCTTTACCTCCACCCAATAACACACCTTCTTCAAATAGATGTCCAACTCCTTCCGTAATGGCATATTTCCACATCTTGTTTTAATTCAATCTTCAAATTCATCCACATCGTCATCCACATGGACCACATCATCCTTGCCCCTTCCAACTAAGCTTGTTTTTCCGGCATTACTCGAATCACACCCACCACTTGCATCCTTGGTGATGTAGTTCTCATATAAACGATGCATCTCACTAATAATATCCTTAAGTTTCTCTTCCACTTCATCTTCTTCATATATCTTTCCATAAACAAACCTAATCTTGTGGGTCTTGTTTCGGGGATCCAAGATAGCCGCTATAATCATAAAAAGATTGCACTCCTTCCAATATTTGTCAAATTTGGATTTCATACTATCCACCATAGCCTTCATAAAATCTCTTGGGTCATTCTCCATATCATCTAATATTTTCCTAATCTTCCAAATTTCAGAAAAATATAGATTTGCAGTTGTATATTGACGACCTGAGAAGATGTTTGTTACCTTATCAAAAGTAGACAAGAACTTGCACACATTTTTAGCTCTTTCCCAATCCTCATCAGATGGTAATGTAGAATATGCCGGATCTCTATTTGCAAACCTAGAAAAAGCGTCTTTGAAGATGAGAGCCCTTTCCAACATATGAAATATCGAGTTTCACCGGGTGATGCAATCAAGAATTAACTTCTTATTGGAAGGCAACGACATGTTCTTCACAACTTCATTCCACTTGTGAAGGCGCGATGGACTCAAAAGTATAAACTTCACACTCTCACGAACTTTCTCAATAACAGACTTTAGAGGAACCAATTTATCTTGCACTAAGAGATTCAAGATGTGTGCACAACACCTGATGTGGAAGATCTTCCCACCAAAGAACAATGCATCTCTAATCTGAAAATATTCTTTCAAAGACCGAATGACTGCATCATTTGAAGAAGCATTGTCGAAGGTAACAATATAAATCTTGTTCTCTATTCCCCATTCAGTCAAACATTCATACATCTTATCTGCTATTGCAATGCCGGTGTGAGGTGGAGACAAGAGACAAAATTTTAGAAAATGAGGTTCTGTAAATTCCAATATGTGTCTACAAAGTGCCCGGTGATACACATATAACCTTTAGTCTGGTTAGAATTCCACAAATCAGAAGTCAAGCTAACTTTTCCAACTTTTGCAAACATCTTCTTCATCTTAACTTTTTCTTCCGCATACAACTTCATTGCACGGTCTCTAATAGCAAGGCGACCAAAAGGTTCATAATTCGGGTTAAGCATCTTAGTATAACCTCTAAAGAAATTGTGTTCAACCATCATGAATGGGTACTCATGTACCATAATCATCTTCGCCGTCATATCCTTGATTGCTTCTTTATCATACTTGTAAGCCGCTAGTGCTCCAGTTCCTCCGGCATCAAAACTAAGAAATGCTTGCACAGGACCGACTCCTTTACTAGAGATCTTACTCTTACGAATAGAACATGCAACAATGTGTCTCTTGTAATGTGTTGTTGGTCCTCCTATTTTATAAGACATCCGAACCCCACAATGGTTGCATTTCACACATGTTACACCATTCTCTTCAACTTCACTCACATCATTCCAAACATTTGAAGTCTTTCGTCGCCTGGAAGGATTTTCAGTCACTTGAGATGGAGTCTCATCAACATTCATAAACTGGTCCGTTTCTGAAGCCGACATAATCTAAGAAAGTATAAATTAAAAAATCAGCATAGTAAAAAGAATAGAAATCAGCAATTTAGCACATATCATTCATGAAAGTGCGGTAGCAACAACCCATAAAATCTATAGACAGAGTTACAGTAGACAATAAATGAGTTACAGACAAATAAACACAGCAGCCCATTAAAATCAATAAATCATACACATACAAAAAGTAGACAATACTACATTAGACAAGCAATCACAAAACCAACAACAACAAGTAGACTAGAGTTATATCTCCATGAACACAAGCAAAGTAGACAATAAATGAGTTACAATAGACACTAAATCAGTGTTCAAAAGAGATTTACACAACAACAAATCAATCAATATACAAAGAGTGCATATTGCAGAGGGCTGTGAAAAATCACTAAATCATATCCAGAATGAGCTTAACAAATCAACAAAATAAACAAAGTATTCGATCACAAAAGAGATTTACACAACAACTGGTCAGTCAATTAAAAAGCCCAACAGAAGATGATGTGAATCAACAAAAGTCAGTAAGTCACACAAGAGAACCTAAAAGTGTAAATGAAACATCAATCGAGAAAGAGCTGAGAGATACTCAAAAATTACACTACCGAAGGTCCGAAGCAAGCTAGTCGGGAGAGTGCAGAGGGTTGGTGAAGAAGTTGGAGCCTGGAGGTAGCCGCAGAAGCGACCCATTGAACCAATTAGCCGGAGAAGCAAACCAGTGAACCAGCGAACCACTGAACCAATTAGCCGGAGAAGCGAACCACTGAACCAATTAGCCGGACAAATGAAGGAGAAGACTGAGAAGAAAGAATGAGTTGGCGCTGAAGAGAAGCAAGCTAGTCGGACTGCCGGAGCACTGAAGGAGAAGAGTTGAAAAGTTTGATAACTTTGATTAGAGAAATAGAAGACTGAGAAGAGAAGCGAACCAGACATAGGGCTTCGACTTACGAGTCTCGCCGCCGAACAGAAGTGAAGGAGTGTCGCCGCCGAACAAAAGCGAAGGAGTGTTGCCGCCGAAGGAGGGTCGCTGTCGAGTAGCCGGAGCCCGAGGAAGATGGTTGAAGGTGGTTCACTGGTTCGCCGTAGTTGATAGTCGAGAGAAGAAAGGAAATGGAATCCAAATCTTCTGTCCCTGATGCTGTCTCTCATGCTGTCCTTTGAATTCCTATTGGTCCATGTGGCCCATATATTTAAAAAAAATTGAAGCTTTAAGTGTTGGTTGGGTTTAAATATTAAAAATAGGGGCCACGTGGACGAATAAGAATTCAGGGACAGCATGAGAGACAGGATAAGGGACAGAAGATTTGGATTGAAGGAAATGAGAGTTGGTGAAGTCGAACAGCGAACGCGGCCGCCCTTCAGCCTTCTCACTTCAGTTTTCTTCAAAAAATCAAAAACCCTAGGCATTTTTTTTAACGAGCGGCTCATTAAGGGCTCGGGCTCGGCTCGGCTCGGGCTCGTGACGAGCCTAGTAACAGGCTTGGGTTCAGCTTGTTAGACTACACGAACGATCACGAGCCGAGATTTTAGCGAGCCGAGCCTGAGACGAGCCCGAGCGGCTTGTCTCATGTAACAACCCTAACTATGGTACTTGTGAATAGTTGAATACTAGCATAAGCATTGCGAAATATTAGTGTTTTAGGGTTTGATAATATTTGTAATTGATCTTAATAATGTCTTATAGAAAAGAATAACTTTTATGTCACGGGTCATTTTTCATTCGGTTTAAGTTACGTATTAACTACGGCTCGAAAGTTGCAAGCGATTCACGAGAAAGGAGGGGACATATCTTGATTTGGCGCTAAAGCAGATGTGAGAGAACGCATATTGAGATGATTTTCATAGGATTAGGATTGAGCATCAATCTAAAATTGAATAGAACCGAGTGGGGTTTGAATATATAAAAAGTTGGAAGGGAAGACTATTATATACATGCTCGGATCACTTCATTTTATAACCGAACCTATCGGTTGAAAACCCGAAACCAAGAACCTAGAATTCCTAGACCGTAGACCTAATCGTATTGGCTCGGTTTCGATTTGGTTCAAAACCGGCATTTCAGTTCATCTGAACCAACCGACTTATGCTAACCCTACTTAGGAGTGTTCTTGGATGTATTATCCGTTGTATATATATATGTCATATTTATGAAATATGTCTACCATATATATTTTATCAAACACAATTGCAATTGGAGGGGATATGAACAATAATAGTGAATTTGAAATAAAAAAAAACCGAGCGAGGTGTCCTTTTAGTGAATGTGTCAACGTACTAATATCCAGACATGACATAAAATTGCGTGTCCTAAAGCGACAACGTCACAAATGTTGTTAGACGAACCATATATTTCTATTATTAAATTATGAATTACACTTGTCACCTACAAATTAAAACTCGCCAATTTTCGCATTATGAACTTCTCTTATATTGTTGGAGATAATAAGTTTCCGCATAAAAAATTGAGACCTTTCGAGCCTAATATATAAGGTGAATTGGTTAACTACTCCTCCTATTGTCAATTGATTTTAGGATGAAATCTCATCGGAATTATGTGATGGGTTTGGGTCTAACGCGTATGTGCGCTCATCTGGACACGACCCCGCTCCACGGTCCGTCTATATCGAATATTGGCAATACATCACGAAATCATTGTATATACGAGTTGCACATCATGGTATCATAGTCGATTCAAATACTCATCCAAGTTGTATCAGTGAAAGGGATCCTCGATCTTGATTGAAAATCCTAATTGAGCCATAACTATAACTTTCACCTATAAAATAAAAACTTGTATTCTGCGGTCACTTATGTAATTCGATTAACGACTAAAAAATCAAACAGTTTGCTTAGAAAACCTGATGTATAAAATAATAGACATATTCATCATGCATATTTTCAAGAAAATAACTATGTTCACCCAACATATTCATCGTGTGTGTATATAAGATAAGAGGCCCATGGGCAATCCCATTTACATATCATGGATCATAACTTAAAATATACTCCAACAAAAACATCTTGACAATATCCATTTCACACGTAATTTCGCTAGACTGTACTCTTCCTGTGCCAGTTTCAGATATCAATGTACGTTTTTTTATAACTACTTTTAACTTTGTATTTAAGTTTTTAGTTTCCTAATAACTTCTTTTTTACAACAACGTCTTCACATGTGTGGGGCGTATACAAGACATTGTCGCTCGGGATCCACCGTATACAAACGAGGAGTTAGGCTTCATCGTTGATGAGGCAGTTGGACATCAACATCCGATAGCTCCCCTACACAGGTTCAAGTCACACAACAACATTGATTGTTTCTGATAGCAATCTTATGTAAATAGAATATAATAGAGGGCTGCCTTTGTAATTACTGTAAATACGTTGGTTATTTATATGACCATTCAGTCAATGGAAACCCTAAGGGGAATTTATCATAATCTCACATGGTATCAGAGGTTCTCGTTCCTCAAACCTTCTTCCGCTCTTTCTAACCCTAACGGCCGTTTTCATTTCTGCCGTCCCTCCCCTTTTCCAAACGTTCTTCGATGACTACCGAAAGGAAATCTTCGTTCCATTCCGCTCTTGGAATCTCCAACATCAAGAACAATATTACCCTCGTCCTTGACCACGACACTCCGTATGCATCTTGGGTTACTCTTTTTCGCGTAACTGCGAAAGCTCACAACGTCCTCGACCACATTGATGAGAAGATTCCCAAACCTACGGATATTGATGATTCATTATGGCTTCAAGTCGACGCAGCGGTCCTTCAATGGATTTACAGTACGGTCTCCAGGGAGATCCTATTGCAAATCCTCGACTCAGATGATACTGCACTTCAGGCATGGAATCGAGTCAAAGTTATCTTTCAAGATAATAAAAACACTTGGGCTGTCTATCTTGAACACGAGTTCTCGAATTGTAAGTTATCTGGATTTTCCTCCATTAACGCTTACTATTTGCAACTTAAGTCTCTAGCAGATCAACTCAAAGGCGTCGGATCACCCGTTCCTGACACTCGACTTGTGCTTCAACTTATTTCGGGATTACCTGCTGAATATAATGCGGCGGTCAGTTTTATTCAACAAACTGATCCGCTCCCGTCTTTCACCAAGGCCCGCTCTCAGTTGCAACTCGAAGAAACTCGCATGGCTTCCCAAAAATCAGCCGGTTCAAATAGCACTACCTTAACAGCCGACTCTCGCGCTCCACCTCCAGGCTCGCCGGGGCCACCCTCTGCCGACTCATCTCCGGCAACCTCCGATCGGAACCAACAGCGCCGAGGCCGGAGTCCCGAGGCAAGCAACGCAGCAACAGCGGCAACTCCAATCCGCAGGGCAGATTCGTGTGGCATCCTGCACGTGGTTGGCTGCCTCTGGCCCAATCCAGTCCGGCCCAGTTTCCCAGCGGCCCACCTGCCTCTCCTGTCTTCAATTGGACCCAGTCTGGCCCACTGCAGCAGTACAGGCCGCCCTGCCCTTTTCCCCAGCAACAACAGGATGGCATCCTTGGGCCGGGCCCTGGCGTTTCGTTTCCTCAGGCCCATCTGGCTACACCATATCGGCCCACTGCTCTAGATCACTCCTTTGCCACTATGTCTTTGAATCCGGCGGACAATAATTGGTACATGGACACGGGTGCCACATCGCACATGACTCATACTCCAGGTATACTCTCGTCTTTTTCGTATAATGGTCCCTCAAATTCGATAATTGTTGGAAATGGCATGCGTATTCCTTCTACAGGTATTGGAGAAACCACTTTTCCCACCACAAAACAACCATTACGCCTATCCAATATTCTCATTGCACCACAAATAGTCAAAAACCTTGTTTCTGTTAGACGCTTCACTTCCGATAACCTTGCTAGTATTGAGTTTGATCCGTTTGGTTTTTCTGTGAAGGATCTGCAAACGGGGACAATTCATCTGAGATGCAATAGTTCGGGGGATCTTTATCCTGTCACTTCATCTTCCCAAGTCCACGCTCTCTCCGTCGAGTCGCCACACATTTGGCACAATCGTCTAGGCCATCCTGGAGCTCCTGTTCTAGACCTTCTTCGTACTTCTTCTTTATTTTGTTGTAAAAAGGAGAAATTCTCCTCTTTATGTCATGCTTGTCAACTAGGAAAACACATTAAACTTCCTTTTGAACGATCTTTTACCTCTACTTCTGCACCTTTTGATATTATTCATAGCGATCTATGGACTTCACATATTGAAAGCAAAGAAGGTTTCAAATACTATCTCCTTTTTCTTGATGATTTCTCCCATTTTTTATGGGTTTTTCCCATCAAATTTAAGTCTCAAGTGTTTGATCTCTTTGTGCGGTTTCACCAGATGGTTAAAACTCAGTTCAATTGTGCTATAAAATCTTTTCAATGCGACATGGGTAGAGAGTTCAATAACTCCAGTTTTCACAACTTCTTCATCACAAACGGAATCAATTTCCGATTTTCGTGTCCTTACACCTCCCCTCAAAACGGCAAAGCGGAACGTATCATTCGTACCATCACCAACATGATTCGTTCCCTTCTCTTTCATGCGTCTCTTCCTGTTTCTTTTTGGCCCCATGCCTTAGAAACGTCCATCTACCTCCTCAACATCCTACCCTCCACCACAATTCAAAATCGGTCACCCACCCAAGTATTATACTTCGTCACACCTTCATACGATCACCTCCGCGTTTTCGGTTGTCTTTGTTTTCCAAATCAAAGCACAACCGTCTCCCACAAACTCCAACCTCGCTCCTCTCCGTGTGTCTTTCTTGGGTACCCAAGTCATCATCGGGGGTATAGATGTTTAGAGCTTTCAACAAATAAAATTATTATATCTCGCCATGTCACTTTTGACGAGTCCATTTTTCCTTTTGCCACTTCATCCCGTAAATCTCCCACCTCGATTTTTCCGGATGATGTGAATCCTTCCCCGTACCATTCTGAAATGGCATCTCAGGCCCATGGTTCTCGTGCCCAGATTTCCTCGTAGTCAGGCCCATCGGATTTAAGCCCAACAATGCAGTCTTCTGCTCCACAGCCGCTTTCTGGGCCCAATTTCCTACCCGGCCCAACCTGCCCAGCGCGCCCCACCCTGCCTTCCACGCTTATTTCTCCTGGCCCACCTTTCTCCGGCCCAGCTGCAGTGACACACTCCCCACCTCTTCCCTCTGGCCCAGCTAACCCCATCAGCCCACCCGCTATTTTGGACTACCTCCCGCCTAGCCCGATTAGCCAAACCAGCTCAACCCAACCAGCTTCACTACGATCTACCATCCCACATTCCGTAGCTCACCAACCTGTTGAAGCTGAATCCACCTCAAATACTCAACTACCTCAACCACGACCACACACCCGAAGTCAATCCGGCATAACCAAACCTAAACCGGTTTTTGACCTTTCCGTCTCTACCACCACCATATCTCCCATACCCAAATCCCACAATGTAGCCCTCCAAGACCCGTAGTGGAACGCTGCCATGGTCGACGAATATCGAGCCCTTATGCGAAATAAGACTTGGGTTCTGGTTCCTCGTCCTCCTCAGGCTAACATTGTGCGATGTGTGTGGATTTTTCGTCATAAGTACAGGTCTGATGGCTCCCTTGAACGCTATAAGGCTCGTCTTATCGCTAATGGCCGTTCCCAACAGGTTGGTATTGATTGCGATGAAACTTTAAGCCCAGTTGTCAAACCAGCAACTATCAGAACAGTTCTCAGCATTGCAGTTTCCCGGTCATGGTCCATTCATCAACTTGACGTTCAAAATGCCTTCCTACATGGGCATTTAAATGAGACGGTTTATATGTTCCAACCTCCTGGATTCCGTGATTCCTCGAGACCTAATGATGTTTGTTTACTGCAGAAATCCCTATACGGTCTTAAACAGGCACCTCGGGCTTGGTTTCAGCGTTTTGCAGGCCTCTTACTCCAAATTGGCTTCATTGGCAGTAAGAGTGACTCATCTCTTTTCATTTACAAACATGGCTCTCATATTGCCTACCTGCTTCTCTATGTTGATGATATCATCCTTACTGCATCTTCTGATAAATTGCGGACTCATCTGATCATGCTCTTGGGAAACGAGTTTGCACTTAAAGATCTCGGAATTCTATCCTATTTTCTGGGCATTTCCGTTCGTCGAAGTTCCTCTGGATTATTTTTATCTCAAGATAAATACGCCAGGGAGATTGTTGAGCGTGTAAAAATGACTAATTGCAAACCTTCTGCTACACCAGCTGAACCATCTGTGAAACTCAGTGCCTCATCTGGTCCAGCAATCAGTGATCCCACCCTGTACAGAAGCTTAGCTGGAGCACTTCAATACTTGACCTTCACCCGCCCTGACATAAGTTATGTAGTACAACAAGTTTGTCTATTCATGCACGATCCCCGAGAAGCTCATTTTGCTGCACTCAAGCGTATCATCCGCTACATTTCTGGAACATCATCCTTAGGTATCACCATTTCTCCATCTCCAAAGTCAGATCTTATTGCATATACAGATGCAGACTGGGCTGGATGTCCTGATACCCGCCGATCGACCTCGGGTTATTGTGTCTTCTTTAACGACACTTTAATCTCTTGGGCTGCTAAACGACAATCTGTTGTTTCCCGTTCTAGCGCAGAGGCCGAATACAGAGGAGTTGCCAATGTAGTGTCAGAATGCTCTTGGCTGCGCAATTTATTGCTTGAACTTCATTGCCCCCTTACCAAAGCTTATGTGGTATACACTGATAACATCTCAGCAACGTACCTTGCCAGCAACCCGGTTCAACATCAACGAACCAAGCACATCGAAATTGACATTCATTTCGTTCGTGATCAAGTTGCCCGCGGTCAAGTTCGAGTCCTCCACGTTCCATCGGCTTTCCAGTATGCAGACATTTTTACAAAGGGCCTTCCACGACAATTATTTCTCGATTTTAGATCCAGTCTTACTGTAATGCCTCCTCCAGTTTCGACTGTGGGGGTATGATAGCAATCTTATGTAAATAGAATATAATAGAGGGTTGCCTTTGTAATTACTATAAATACGTTGGTTATTTATATGACCATTCAGTCAATGGAAACCCTAAGGGGAATTTATCATAATCTCACAGTTTTCATGTTATGTTTTCATTTTGACATGTGCAGGTTTCATTTGGATATTATGTTTTCGACATTTGTTGGTTTTGTTTAGTAGCCAAATGTATTTCATTTTCGGTTTGGACATGTGTTGGTTTCATTGAAGTAGATAATTTAAAGAACCGAATATGAAAGAAAACATATTTTAAAAAATTGAATATCATATATCAAAGTTAACATGATTCCATGAACGCATATAAAAGATCAAAGTAACCATATCTAGTGCGATAACACTTTTAGCCTTTTACCGTGGAATTCAACATCATCTTCATAAGAATTTATGTCGACATTTTTAAACAATACAAAACATTATTAGAGGAAATTGAATTTGAAATTTTGGATGTGAATTGTGGGATTAATTTGGTATAAATAAAATTTCAATTCTCCAACGTTTGAATCCAACGGTTATATAGAACTATGATTGTTGGAACAACGTTCAAATTTTACAGGAACCAATTAATGGGGCGCAATCCTAGTGCGCAGTGGTGTGTTCCACCCGAAAGGCACAATTTTTTTGTGAGTGAGAGTCGTATTCTGATCGAGAAATGCCTAATTTATGAAATGTTATTGTTTTGGTAACTTTTCCCTTAAAGTATATCTAAGAATAAATTACAAATATTTAAATGTAAAAAAAAAAAATTATGAAATGTTATTGGTTGATTTAGAAAGATAATATTAGTAAATGGGAACTCCAAGAATAAATTACAAATATTTAAATGTAAAAAAAATAATTTAGAATCAAGCTCTTTAACCTATACTTAGGAATATGTGTTAACATATATCTATATTATGAAATGTTATTGTTTTGCTAACTTTTCCCTTAAAATATATCTAAAATTTTCTTATACCAAACATTAATTTTCATTCCTAAAAACTCTTTCTTTTTTTTTAAATTAAAAAAAAGTTAAACTAATCACCATGTTAATTTGATCAATCACGACCTAAATCTAGGGACGGGTTTGGCAAATTCGGGTTCAAATATGTTGGGTTGAGTCATTTTAAATCAGATTAAAATCGGTCTAGTCGGGATCAACTTCGATCCGCACCTAATATTTTTCGACTCGCCGTGAGTTTAAGGGTATTTTTATGCAATTTAGTGTAAAATTAGGTGATGAGTGTCACTAAATTGACAAAGAATAGGGTATGGAAAGGGGAAGAGCCCATGCTAAGATGGTGACACTATGAAGTTATGGGTGAAACAATACAAATGGTGACATATTGCATGCAAACATTTCGTGACATACCCTTCTATCCACTTAAGGAATATATTGGTACATAGTTTCTTGTTTGGGGAGCATGGCTCAACAATATCGGTTTAATTTATCTTCATATGTCACAAGTTTTCTTATTCAATTCTCTGGATTGTTCATTTCGAGTATCATGTTTCTGTTATCTGCATAATTAAACCAATATTGTTGGTGTATAGAGATGTCAAAAATCATTCCGATCATGTTAATTTGACGTCTTTTATATTCGACGGGTTTGAGACGTGGAAGAGAAGTACGTCAAAGTGAACTTCTACACAAGTCTTCAGAGTTTCATCATAAAACCAATTGACAATATGAGGAGTAACTTTAGGACTTATATGTTAGGTTCATTACTATCATATTGTCGATGTGAGACACTTTCACAAATCTCGACACTCCCCTAAAGTGCTCTGATACCATATTAATTTTTCATATTTTTCATATCCGACGGATCTAAGAAGTGGAGGGGATGCACGCGACACAAGCTTTCATGCTCCATCCTAGGCAATAAGAGTAGCTCTAGGATGGTCGATGTCGGTGGGGGTTTAAGATTAGAGGTCACCTAAATAAGAATGATTTGTGTTGTGATCGATTCAAATAAATTAAGGTGATCTTAGGGGCATTTAGAAACCCTATTTTAGTAGTTTATAGAAGCTTATCAATATTATAAAACTTATATAAAAAAAAATCTAAGAAGCGGGTATTTGGCGGCATCAATCTCCAAAGTTTAAGCTAGTTTATATTTTATAAGTTATATGAAAGAAGTTTACGACAAACACAACAACAAATGAAAATTACGTTAATTTACTGAATGATATATTGTAAATATAATTATATAAAAATTACATTCAAATAAAAAAGTAAACCATTTTTTGAAATTTTCTCGGGCTTTCTAACTATATACTTCCTTCGAACGTTGTGTTCGTCGCTTCCCATTACTGGATCATCCTCCTTTTTGCTGAACATTTTTTTCCGGGCTACCTTATGTTTGTTGTGGTTCTTTATGACAATTAGTCTGTCTGTCGATCTTTTTCGCCATTTTAATCCTCTAAACGACGTGTCGTCTAGTATCTCGAATCGTTTTCCATTATAAAATTTCGGTTTTAATAAGTTTGGTGTTCCTAAACGATCTCTTATCAAGTCAAACAAGTTATAGAGTAGTACACAACATCCTACGTACACTTTGCTTAAGTTGCGACCGCTGCACGTCTGCAATGAATTATTATTGTCCTCCAAACAAGGACTTATGGTCCAATTGCCCTACCATCCTTAATTGGTGTGCGTGGCAACCATAGATTTCATCTCATTTTTGCTTTGATATATGATGGAGCTCAATGTGTAACAAGTGCAATGAATCTTACATACATCTTATCTTAAACAATATTTTAGTCTATGGATTACATGGTGGTTGCCATTATGTTGCCTCACTCATTATATCCAATAATGATTTCTACTAACAATTCTTAATGAAATTGAATATACGAGTTAAATTCGGGTGAGAATAGACGCTCTAATAAGACCGATAACGGTTTAATAGATAAATATGAAGTAGTTTTTAAGTCGGTGTATGATAGTTTACGTTAAATTATTTGTAAAAACGGTATTCGACTTAAAACTTGTTTATCATTTGAAGGAAATCAAACAATTCTAGGTTATTGTAAGAGTATGTTATGATGTGAAGTATTTCCTATATATAGGCAAATAATCATAAGTGGTTCGTTTAAATTTAATAATTTATCTTTTTATAATTGGCGGGTCTAAGACGTAGAGGGAATGCACGTCAAGGTGAATCTACACACAAGTCTTTGATATACACGTCACTTCATAAATCTCAATGATCATTTAGATTTGTTAATTTATCTTTTTATATGTTACCTTCACACAATATCACGTTGTCGATATGGGACATTTCACACATCTCAATGGGATTATCATGTTACAGTTAAATCTTGTCCACGTGAGAGTGTGACTATGTATATGTGCATGAGAAAGAGACGCAATCTTCCTCGTCTTCATCTTCGGTTTGCTTGTATAATTTTTATTAGTCCGTGTTACTAAAGTTCAAAGACCAAAACACTTGGGAGTGTTACGGGCACGGTTCAAGATTTCGCTAATACACGACGCTTAAGGAATCCGTCGGTCACGGGTTCCGTAACCGCCACGGTCACGAGTTCCGTAACCGTGATTGTGTCAGAATTTCTTTTTTTTTTTTCGGGTCAGAATTCATGTAGAAATTATCACGAATCCGGAATCCGTAATCATGACGGTTACGGGTTCCATAACCGTCACCTTATGACGGTTACGGGATCCGTTGCGTGGTGCAATAACGAAATCTTGAACCGTGCGAATACAACTTCCGAAAAACTTTTGCAAGTAGTAAAATAACGCGAGACTCCTTTAATCGTTGTCTAAAAACTCGAGTTTAAATCTTTGTAACAACATTCAAGAACAACCTCTTGGCCTGAACCATGAAACCCTACCAAAATGGCGACATAAATGAAAGGTCCATACATTGATGAGTGCCCATACCATACCATTATGATCATTCAGACTACTCATCATCAACCTCTATGTATCTTCCGTACAAGCAGCTGCAATTTTTTCTGCCCCGTTGGATCCATATTTCCCTCCACTATTAATTGGTTTCTCATATAATGTATAAATTTGGACCGACCCGTCCAACCCGTCTGAAAAAAACACGGTTTGAACTACTATTATGAACCGAATGGATCGAGTCTAGCCTAACCCATTATTAAGCATGATGAGTAAATGTGTGACAATTTTATATCCACACTTGTGCTATTAATTTAGCACGTTGGTTAACCCGAACAAGTATACATTATATAAAATTTTCTAGTAAAATTAAAAAAAATTCATCTTACGTATCATAACGTTAGCATATCCGCCTCCAAGTTCATATTCACAAACTCGCTGTTTGAATTAAATTCAAAGAGTCCACACACTCCTTTCCTCTGGTAGTTTCGGTCGGTTTTGGTTTTTGGTTCGGTTTCGACACACAATCTGCGAACTCAGAGCGTCAAAAACGAGTCTTTAGTTGAATACGTATCTCTTTTGTAAGGTAAGGATAATTTTCGTGCGATTTTACTTTGACTTAGTACATATTTTCGTAACGTAGAAATCTAGGCGTAAAAATAGAAGCAATCAAGCAACATTTATATATGTATCGGCTCGGCAACCCACCCGAGTTTAGTTGCAAACTATATATATAAAACGTTCGAGGCCGACCAAGACGGGGCCGGGCTAGCCTTACCCGAACATTTCACAACTTTTTTTTAGTTCCACTCTATCCCAATTCATACCAAATTTGTATTGGTCTAGTGTCGCATATTTTTATATGATTCTATATATCGATCCCGTGGCTTCATTTGTTTACGCATTCTCGTGAGTTATCTGGTGATTAGCGAATTCAATCCGATTTCGATAGATCTAATATTCATTGATAAGTAAATTTCTAGAAAAATATGGTATATAGAAATCAAAACATATCCATAGCAGTATAATCAATAGTTAATTACTTGATAGTACACTACTAGCTACTAAATGCGTACACCGATTGATTCGAGAACAAAAAATGCAACTTGAATATAATATTTGAATTCGTGATGAACAACAGGCTCATTATCGTTGCCCTCGGCGGGATGTCATATAGTTTCGAGTTTGTTTCGAGTTTGAAGCTTTAATTTGGTTGTGTCATACATAGTTTCGAGTTTGAATAGTTGTGTTTACGAAGAATGTATTATATCACAACTCGTAAAGTTGTTTAGGAGACCGAAAGAACTATCACACCTCGTAAAATTCGTCTATCATTGTGTTCCGGAATCAATGAGATTGTTAAGAGACGGAGATAACTATCACACCCCGTAAACTTGTATGCACAACGGGAAAAACTATATAGCTTGTGAAGTTGATTAGTTACGAGGAGAGTCGAAAACTATCACCGAAAACCACGAGATTGCTATTCGTACCACGTGAAACATATTATTTGTACCACTTGTTCGACTACACACTGCGAAACCGTAGTGCAAGCTCGTTTTGTTCGAAAAATGAAGGAAAATGACTACGACTACACATGCCGGATGCGTAGTAGTCCATAAGGTACGAGAGTCAATTACCGGGACCGAGCCTCGGTAGATAAAACTTTTATCAATAAAATTTACTCCATATAAAAGAAGATTAACTAATAAAACACGAAACTAAGTGAGCCGATTAGCTCACTAATTCAATTAAGAATACAATACATAATTATTAAAAACACTCTTATGTACTCTTTCATCATCAGCAGCCAGCAACTCCGGTTGCGATATATTTGTATCTATCTACATAAGAAGATCATCAACCCACCCAAGATCCGGATCACCCGACCCGTTAATACTATCCGATCCATTGTAGCTGGAATAAAGAGTAGCATCAAATGGATATTCACCGACACCACTAGCTTGAATACTCCCGGTCTTCAAGTACACCGGTGTCCGACGACTCGAGGTTGAAGACGACAATAAAAGAAACGGATCTTCACCGCCACATTCGCCATAAACATCGACCCACAAGCTACCGTGTCCAGATCCACCGAGCATGGTGGCCGGAGAAGAAGGCGAAAGCGGCGGCGAGACGGTGGTGGTCAAAGTAGAGCGCGGGGACAAGCTAGAGCAGTGCATGCACCTATGAGTTTTAGCTAAATCCCGAATATACCCTTCATCGGAAGTTTCAGAGATTCTGAGCTGAGATTTAGAGTGAGCAAAGAAACAAACTTTCCTGGTGCAGTTCTTACCGTCCTTACAAGCTTGAGTCCGGTACCGGGTCGGGTGAAGCCACATCTCGAAAACTCCGTGAGCCGACTCGCATGCATCGCCGCGAGGACACGATCCCGACCGGCGATACTCGGAGCAAAGAGAAGCAGTATAGTTATAAAACCGGATATCCCGGCGGCGCGCTTTCTCGCCGGGATGAACAAACGGACATTCCGTCCAATCATGGCTTCGGCTCCGGTTACACTTTCGGATCTTGAACTCGTACATCCGAAACTCGTCGGACGAATACGGGTGCAACTCCGATTCGTTACCGAGTTTCTCGTCATCGAAACCGAAAATGTAGTCGGTTTTCCGGCAAGAGAGAAGCTTACGAGGAGGAATGTTGAGGGTTTTGGCGGCGGCGATGGCGGAGGTAAGGTGGTGTTTGCGGTGGTGCTCGGAGCAAATAGTTTCCATTTTTGGTATGTTGAAGATAAGTGTAAGAATGGAGGTTTAAATAAGTGTGAAAGAGAGGAAGAGAAGGAAGGTATGGGAGAAGGGTTGCGTGGCCAAACAAGATTACATGCAAACATTAAGAGGTTGGTGTACGTGGCATCTTGCTAGGGTTTTTCTCTAGATTTGTGACTATATATTATATTTGTATGTTTTGATAAAATGTTATAAAGTTTGTACCTTTGGATATTTTAAAATATTATATCGGGTAACTTACGTGTACTTGGAATATTTTGTTTCTCGATGACTATGGATTAAGTAAATCTTAACGAAGTCGTCCCTGCAACAAATCGTACGATGTCCACACCATTTGGGTCATTTGTCATCTATTTGGACCTTTAATGTTTAAACACGGTAGGAGATCTGATCGTCAAGTATATTTTTAGGGTTTCGATACTCTATATTGTGTCGTTAACCCATATCTCTGAATTCTTTGTTTCATCATAACTATGCAGTTTTTGTGCGTAGTTTTGATTTTCATAAGAGTTATGTCTACGCTTATAATATGCGTAGTTGGAGTTGATCTCAAGTCGATAGGAGCCCAATAACCCCGCATGAAGTTCATATGTAGTTTGCGCAGTTGTAATTAACTTAAAACAATCTGAACTACGTATCTAATTTGCGTAGTTGTAGTTAAAAAAAGTTGATAGGTATAGAATGAGTGAGACAATAATATAAAGCTAACCGGTATTGATAGGGTTTAGGAGTTAGGGTTAGAATGACCGAGTTGCGTAGTGATAATATATTTTCATACATTGATTTTCTGCAATTATTGCCAAGTGAATATCTACTTCTTTGTGTGTTGTCTTATAGGTGAGTCGAAGCATCCAAGCGGAGAAAACAAAGGGGAGAAGTGAGAAAAGACCAAAGACCAAGCAACAGAACAAGTCGAGACCAAAGGGAAAAGAACGGTCCAATGGAACCAAGACAACGTTGGAAGAACGTTCAAAAGAACGGTCTCCGGCCGGTCTTTCTTAACTAAGAGAAAGAACAGGCCGGAGATAGTCATCAAATCGATCTGCAACCACTCAAGCACCCTAGAAGATTGGCCCGAAGAACGGCCTAAACCGTTCTTCCTTAGAAACCGTGTGGGCAAGCTCACATCAAGCTTTAGGTACACTTATTTTGATTACTACGATAAAATATAGGTATATACACATACACAATAATTTTAGCTTGTTGAGTAATAATATTACAAAGGATTTAACTACTTTCGAAAAACAACAATAGAACAACAATGCAACACCATAGTTTACCTCAAAATGTCTTTATCATTCTCACATTGCTGATAAAAACAAGCTTGTATATCCTATATATATGATATATCTTATCAATGGCTGAGCCTTACCACAATGACAGATATGTCATCTTTGCTTTTCCTCGTAACAGCTTCATCTGTCAAGCGTTTTGCTGCTGATTGCGCGTCCTTAACGTTCTTGACACACTCCACGGCTTCTTGGTTCGTCATTACCTGCACGGATACATTCATAACACCATAATGTAGTTTGGAAACTCAATTTTATTGACTGAAATAGGGTCCTTGATATGAATGAAGATCTCACCTTCCATAATCCATCACTTGCGAGGATGAGAAACTCGGTTTTGTCATCTACTAGAGTCATTTGTACATCTGGAACAGAGCTAAGATGGATTTTCAAACTCTTATCTCCAAAGGCCCTTGCAACAGCCAACCGTCCATCCACACGCGGTACATCGCCTGTATAACAATACCAAATAGCTTCAGGGTAATCCTCCTTTTAGCACACAATATGAATTTGAGGATGCTATGAAACATATAACCCTTTCTGAAAACTATTGACGCCTTTTTATATTATTTTTAGTACTTAAAACTATTTTCAAACAAAACTAAAAGACTATAATGAGATTCATTGATGTCACCATTGCAAATCAAGACAAAGAAAGTAATTTCTGGACTTTTTGGATATGCAGATTGAGGATAGAATTGGAAACAAACTTGAATGCGGATGCAAAGATGCAATTTAAGAAAATAAATGAAGTGATTATATGTATGGTTGTCAGTAAAAATTGGAGAAAAGTGAGAAAAAATAGAACTAAAAAAAATTTGAGGGCAGCAAATTTGTGGTAGGTAGGAGAACTACTATACTGCAAAGAAGCATGCACATAAATCATTGTCAGCACGTGGCATGGCTACGCGGCAACGTGTTACGCAGCATGGCTACGCGGCATTGCTATGCTGCAACGTGTTACACAGCATGGCTACGCGGCAATACTACACTGCAACGTGTTACGCAGCATGGCTACGCGGCATTGCTACGCTGCAACGTGTTAGATTGCAGCATCTAAAAAAAATTGAGGGCAGCAAATTTCTTTATAAATAGTAGTGTTGATGCAAGATGCCTAAACAAGCAACACTACTACTACTACGGAGTAGCAGATACATCCCTCTCTTCTCTTCTATCTATCGGTGAATTCCCTAAATGGCGTCCAATAGGAGTTACGAAGAGCTCCAAGGCGACTAACCAAGAGGCAAATTGAGAAGGAGATCAGCCGGAGGCGGATCTTGGAAGAGGAGGTTTGACAGGCTTAGCAAGTAGCAGAATCTGGACCAAGTCGAGCCAAGCAAAGCAGAGGAGGGTGGTTTGTCTTCACATTTGGAGCTTCTCTCAATTTCACTCGCTTGAGTGTAAATCTTTCCCTCCGTGGTGTGTCTTGCACGATCGAATGTCTTCTCACACGTTTGGCAAGTGAAGGTTTGCATATTCCTCCTCTTTCTCTTGTTATTTTGACCAATTGTCTTTGTTTGCAAAAAAAATTTCTAGGTACCATTTGATCTCAGTGTGTCCCTTTCATTCTGGATTTGCAGATTTCTTCTTCTCTCTCCGGGAAATTTTCCCTTGCCAAACATGTGGGAAGGTGTTCGCATCAGTTCAAGACACGCTCCGGAAGGAGACATTCGCACACAAGCGACACCAAATAGAGATGAAGCACCACATGTGTAGCCAAACCACCCTCCATACCTCCTTGACTTGGTGTACATGATCCAGCCTCGTCTTTCAGAATCAGCTCCTTCTTGATCCGACTCTCAATTTGTCGTCATTAATCAATGTTATTCCTCTATAGCTCATCTAAACTTTGTATAAGCACCATATTTTTAAATTAAGAAACTACTGTCTTAATAAGGAAATGCAGCCTTACATGCACTCTTAAGCTTTCTGAAAGGTTGAAATGATACCTGGAATATTTGTCACAAATCCACCACGGCTCTCGATTTCCTCCTTTTCTCTGCTCGGTTCATGATCCACTGATAATTGTTCAGCCTCGCCATTTTGACACATGATTGCTCGAGAATCACCAACATTGCCAACAACCAGCAACTGTCCATTGATAAGAATTGCTGTCACAGCGGTTGAGCCACCTCTTCCCAAATCTAGTGCCTTTTCCAATATTTCGACATCAGTCTTATGATAGGCGCGTTTGATTGCAGCCTCGGTATCACTCCAGAAATCTTTCTGCTTGCAACAACAAAGAAAAATAATGGTTCAGATGAAAAAATGAAGGATATATACTATAAGAACCTATGATTACTGAAAATGACAATTCCATAAAGAGATTTTTTCCCCAAGTAAAATCTTACCTCTTTTAATATATTGTCAAACAAATGGTTCCGCAAATAATTTGCAACATCATGACCCATGTGACCATCAAATATCGCAAATAAACCGAGTTCATCATCTTCGATTTGTCTGAACTCAGAAACCAAATAATCTTCCATTGGATGTGCTGATTTTCCTTTGCAGAGGTTAAACCCGTGTGTAATATGTTTCATTTTTTTCCCTTTCCCCTTTCCAGTCTCAGGTGGTGCTGAACTAAGCCCAGCTTTCAGCTACATATATGTATTAACAAGTTAATTTCAAATTTCAATATAACCACAAACCCTGACCTAATAAGGGTCAAGATCCATCAACATAGTGAATTCAACAAGAGCTAAACCACCAAGGCCACAGATACCACAAAAATGACATTCATATACCGATTAGGATTTTACAACACAGATTTTGTTCTAGCAAGTTCTAGTGCTAATGTAAGACAACATTTGGGTTCAAAACAAGGAAATTCAAGATGAAGCATACTACTAAATTTTCATGATCTACAGAAATTCTTACATGAGTCCTTTACATTTAATCTCACAGCAATCCAAGCAAATACATAGTCAAAATTACCCGAAAATTAGCTTATGCAAGAAGACGAAAGCCAACATCTAAATGCAATACAGAGAAGTCCTTCATAGGAATAGGCTACTATACTGTTTTCATTGTGCATCATGCTTTGAACAGATTCAATAATCCTTCATGGATTGTTCTTTTCAACTTACACACTCAAAATGATACTAACTCAAGTGTTTGGTTGGATCAAACACAATCATGCAAACCAAATTCAACCCCGCTAAAGAACGTTAATAGATCAGTACCAAACACACACAAACTGAAATGATAAGAAACCATTTACAACACTAAATTAGGTCAAGTATGAGATTTTGCTCAGGAACAAATAAATTATAATCCCAAATGTTTTGATCATCTACAAACAGAGAATTACAGCCTCCACAGACCATTAAACTCAACATCTAAGCAAAGGATCAAATTAGGCTTGTTTGCTGCACAAAACTGTCAAGTTCTTGCGACAGATAACATCAAAATGCTCCAAAATCAAACAGAAACTCGATAATCGAACACTAAAAGCTCTGGGTTCAAAATAAGTTGAAAAAGTTGATAAATGAATCAAAAAGAAAGATGAGGGGTAACCTTAATCTTATTCAAAAGTTCCTTTCCTGCCATGGAAGTTTCTGTTCTTCAATTTCAACTTCTGGTTGATAATCAAAGCAAAAAAATCGATCAGACTTCTGAAAGAAGAAATAATCTGCAAGGGTATGCGGCTTTTGACTTGAAGATGGTCTTGTAATTGGAGAGAGAGGAAAAAGACAGCTGTGGAAGATCAATGGCCGATTTGACAGGGTGGGCAACGAGTAAAATTCACGTGAGAAGTCGCTTCCTTTCTGTATGTCCACTACAGATATCCGAATTTATTTATACATTTTATATACTACAAAATTTCACATATGTAATATATATATATATACTTATGTGAACACGCCTAACATGTATACATGAGAACAGATTTGTAATTATTATTAGTTTTATTGTGAATGTGTCATATCATTTAATGTATTATTCGTAGTTATTGTTGGTTGAGTGGATTATTTAGGAATAAATAATCCTCATCTGACGGTTTAAAATTGTTCTCATGTATACACGTTATGGTTCTTATAACAACCGCAACCTAAAAATATATATATATACACGGAGTATTAAATTTATATATGTGTGTGTCCAACACGGTTGTACGGTGATAAATTACGTTGACTTCAAAGGTGATATGTTCAGAAGTCATACATCCATAGAAACCGAAATTTGCAAATAAGTAACATCAAATTAATGGTTTTACACTAATGCTACCTTAAAATAGGATAACTTTTGATGTAGACATTACCTAATATGTAGACATGTACAATAGCGGGTTGTCCACCCATGTAAAAAGCGGGCGGGTTGTCGGGCCGGACCGGATGAACCGAAATCTAACCGGAATTTATCGTTCAAAAGAAGTAATATAATGTACTAAACACATACTTTCAATCCAGTTATACTTGCATCATGCACTATCAACAAGTTCAATAACAATCAACACACAAAAATGAATAAATTCAAATACCTAAAAAATAATAAGTATCATTACACTCAAGTTAGCCGTGAAATATTGCATTACAAATGAGTATAACTCGTCAAAATACTCCAAACAAACTAAATGAAAAATAAGAGCATGTGACACTCAAAACAATATAAATTATACACATAAAAAAAAACTTATATGTATAAAACTATATGCGGGTTAGGTCGGGCCAAGCCCGAACGGGCCAAACTATTTGGCCAATCCCATGTTTTTCCCGGGCGGGCGGACTGGCCGGGCCGGGCCGGATTTGTACACGTCTATTGATATGTGTATATATATAAGATTGTTAAATTTGAGCTTCGAATCCGGTTTAAAATACCAAAATTTCGTATAAGTTCTGGCTTAAAATTCATCCACTCAACTTCTGTACAAAAACAATCCCGGGCCGGTTTCGGGTTTGGTCATAACTAAAACTTTGTCGGGAAGGTGCGAGTCGGGCTACCCGGCTTGTCCAGACCACAAACGTTGCTCATGTCCACTCACGTAAAAAGGAGGCGGGCTGTCGGGCTGGCCCCTGTTGGATTTTCGGTGTCCGGTTTTAGACCAAAGGGCCGTAGTCTCACTTATGTGAGTAGACGGTTCTCCCAATTGCCAAACAAATTATATAATTATCTTGAACTAAAACTAGTTATTAACCAAGGGTTTGTAATCTCCACAAAGGAGTAGACAAAACCCAACCAAGAGTTTGTAATCTCCGTGAAGGAGTAGACAAAACCCAATCAAGAGTTTGTAGTCTCCAAAGGAGTAGACAAAACTCAACTAAGAGTTTGTAATCTCCACAAAGGAGTAGACAAAACTCAATCAAGAGTTTGTAGTCTCCAAAGGAGTAGACAAAACTCAAGCAAGAGTTTGTAATCTCCAAAAAGGAGTAGACAAAACTCTAATAGAAGGTAAGTTCAATTACACGTCTTATAAACCGGTTGTTATATGTTAAAACCATTGACTTGGATAATGTAATGAGTCATTCATAAATGAATTTTCCTTCTAAGTGTATTCTCCCCTACACCGGGAATATCCAAATACCTTAGTGGGATAAAACGTTACACGTTACAAAGACTAAGTAAGAGACTTACTTGTCTTACTTTGTAGAAAGGGTATTCCTAGGTTTTGTCAATACAAAACCAAACTAAGATGGATGCCTATCCTTTGTCAATACAAAGGAACTATACTGGTCTTTCGAGTTTTGCAAACAAGCTTATAAGAAGGCCTATCCAATGTCAATACAATGGAACTAGAAGCTTTATTGTTGCAAAAATGAATGTCCAATCAAGTGCAAATGGCTCTCCCTTTTATAGGCATAGGGGGCCACGGTTTTGGGGAGAATAACCGCCACTAAAGCGGTTGAGAGCGGTTACAAACGGTTATTGGCGGTTGAGAGAAGTTAGGGTTACATAACCACTTTTTGGCCCAAGCCCAAGGCCCAAGCCCAACTCAATTGGGCCATCAAAAAGCCCAAATTTCAGCTAGCTTTTTCGGCCCGATTTTTTTCTCATCAATGAGCTTTGACTAACTCATTATAGTTAGGTGAAGCTCCAAGGTCAACTAATACACATGAGCTTAGCTCAAACTAGCTTAGCTCATCGAGCAGCTCACTAGCTAGCTTCTAGCTAGCTTCTTGGAGCTCAATAGACATTTGTGCTTGGATATCTCTCAAACTTTGTAACAACTTTCTTGAGCTAATATAATGAGGAATGCCCGAAAGAACGCTCCATAATGTGTCCCAAAAACACAAAGCGTCGGGCTCTCAATTTCTGCCGCAAAATGGCCTAGACGTTGGCAAGGCCAATAACGCTCTTGCCAAGTAATGGCATTGTCATGACTGAGTCAAGACAATGTCCCATGATAGTCATGAGGCTCAACTAAACTAACTTTCAACATAGCCGTGATAGCCATGTCCTTTTGTTTAGTTTAATTTAATTAGCTTCCATACTTTTACCCCGTAATCACTAGTTACTCTAAGTGCCGGTCACTTGGCTTGCCTCCCGCAACCCATACCATCGTGACACACATGTGAGTAACTTATTGCACCTTGTCTCGACAACAAGCTCAATGGTTCCGTTGAGACTTAGCACAAATCTCCAACAGCCCCGATGGTCCGTGTATTTGATTGTGTTTTTTTCTAGAATTTATTGTTCAAAACAAGTAATATAATGTATTTAATAAAAACATTCAATTCAATTATACCTGCATAGTGCACTACTAACGAGGTTTAACAACAATCAACACATGAAAATAAATAAATTCAAATACCTGAAAAACAACAAGTGTCATTACATTCAAATTTTTCCTGCAATCTTATATTCCAAATGAGTATAACTCGTCAAAATACTTCAAACACCCTAAATTCAAAATAAGAGTATGTGATACTCAAAACAATCTACATATATATATATATATATATATATATATATATATATATATATATATATATATATATGTTGGGTTAGCCCGCGGGCCAAAATGTTTAACCATACCCGTCCCATTAAAATACGGGCTGGGCCCAATACCCATGTTTTTTTCGGGTGGTTAGCCCGGATAAGTTGGCCCAGATTTGTACAGGTCTAGGTCAAAGGGTCTTGTTTTGTAATTTTTTAGATTTAAGGTCATAATTTTTAAAAAAGAAAGAAAAAAAATTTTGTACACTCAAACACACAAAAGATAAATAGTTAAAAAAAAAAAAAAGTGTGATCAAATGCAAGCTCTCGTATTTGTATTGATCTACATAAATTTGATTTAATATAAAATTTCGTAAATATCTATGATTTCTTTTAATTGGATATGATATATAATTGTCATACTTATTTATTTTAATAGTAACATGTTTTTATAGTCATACTATAATATATAATAGCAAAAATACATCATATATATAAATTAAGAATTATTGTTTCATATATTATTTTATAATTGATGTTCTATATCTATTTCAAATTTAGATTAGGGCCCGTTTGGTTCAAACTCTCGAAACGAAAATGGAATGGAAATAAATTTAGTCCATATGCAGTTGTCGCCCCCCACATTTTGTTTCCTATATGGTATCAAACGTAATCAAATTCAACTCCAATTACTTCAAACTACACGGAATGATTTCAAAACTTTCATGAATAAAAATATATATATGAACTACATTCGTTTTCATTCCGGTTCTGATTTCGAGTTAAAATCAAACGCGCCCTAAAACTCTAAAATATAATGAATTTTTTTTAATCCACAATTTTTGCTGGTCTACCGGGATCTAGCCTCGAGTCAGCCACACTCAATTATTGCTATTTTTATATTAAAAATAAACATTAAATAATTATATTTGACACGTCACACCGACGTTAATTGCATTAAGGGCATCACGCGTTTTTTTTTGTGGGACCATCTTTCTTTCCCTCGTGGGTCCCACTCCTACACATCTTAATTACCCTTTCTTTCATTTTTCTCCACTTATTTCTTTGGATGGTAGGCATTTTTTTACGAGATAAGGCGGTGGTTAATGTGACTTCTGGTAAGTTGGTTAAACATGAAAGAACTTATATTGGAAATTAATATCAGTTTCTTTCGTTCGTTTTTGACACTTTTGATTTTCTTACGTCCGATGCTATTGAAATTCTCAAGAGAGCGCAACGGGTTTTGCATGACAAAGTTATGTCTACTAGGTTTTCTGATATTGTTTTTAGGATAATCGAATTCGCTATTTAGAAAGGATTGACTACACAACTTGTTGTATGTCTTTCTTCTAACTCGATGTAAACAAGTTATTTGTGATTGGTGTTTATATCCTGCCAAATTTACAAAATCAAGTAGCCTTTTTTATTTTAAAAAATAATTTCCACAAGATTAATGATACATTTTTTTTATATGTTTTGAATGTGACATTTTGTAGAGTTTGTTTGGGTTCGAAATGCGGAAACTTCTCTAACATCAATAAACAGAGACTTCCCTAGGCTCGAGTAAGCCACACTTAGTTTGATTTTGGTTTGTTTAGCGTTTGGTTCATTCTAATACTTGTACGTCAAATGTTACCTTTAGTTTTGTGATATTGTATATTATTTCATTTTTCATTTTTCAACTTTTTTGTTTCCTTTTAATATGAACTTCTTAATAAAACATCTTCATAAGATAACCCGAGAAGGTTCATCGAGAGATTCAAAATTATCGGAGAAGAACCAGGGTGTTATCGGTCCTACAAACTTATTTACTAGTAATTGATGATCATCTAGACAACAACTTAACAAGATCGATTCGATTGTGATGTTTTTACATACCAAATCTAGCTATCAACATAAAAGTATTACGTATGATAAGTTAGTTTTGGCGCGAACATGATGAACGAACTATTAGAGTCACGAAAAACAACACCGAACCAATCGAATTTCAAACATATTACATATATAGCATTTTTTGCATATATATTGATAGGAATTTATTACATTGTAACCAATTGTGATAAATATATTTCGATATATTAGTTGTAAAGTATGAGAGAATATTTTGACGAGATCATACAATAAAAGAAACATAATATATGAAAGAATATATTTATGTTCACATTTAATCGACATATTATTAGATAATATAATGTCAATTTTCCATGTGAATACAATGATTAATCCAAGAAAAGAATACCATTAATTAGTGATACGTAAGCAAGTTTTAATTAGTTGATATAGATATATTGTACGTAACATATTTTTCTCAATCAAAATTCACGGCTTCATATACATTACATATAGACATGTTCAAATTCAGGTAGCTGGCTCGGAAAAACGGGTAGGTATGAACATGGGAACAAGTCCGACCGGGTCGAAAAGCCGGCCTGTAATCCCGGTAAATAAATAAAAATAAATATATTATAGTATAATTATTATAAATATTAAGTATTCAAATAAAATATGTAGTATAATTATAACAAATTTAATATATTTTAGATAAAATATCTTATATATAATTTATTTTTGAAAAAAAATAAATTAAAAACATTTTTTAATATGATATTTTTTTAAAAAATTAAAAAACTGGTACCGCAAGCCCGCCCACCAGCCCGGCCGGGTACGACACCCATCTCAGGCCGGTAGCCGGGCCTACCCCGACCCGAACACGGCCCGACCCAAACCCGACCCGGGACCGGATATGAACAAGTCTAATCACGTCCTATGAATATATGATAAGAATTCATTCTAAAAATATTTTATCTTTATTAGTAATAAATTTTCATTATCACGTACTTTCTCTAAAAGATAGCAATAATTGATACTATTAGACACAGATTAATAATTAGTTTTTTTTTAAAAAAAAAATTAACTCGAATTATCGTTTGATAAAAAGACTTTTAGTAAACTTTTTAGTTTATTGTTTCGTAAGAGATTCATTTCATATTCAATGTTCAAATACAACACGACCCTTTTCTCTATTGTCAAATATAAATAAAGTATTTAATTTTGATCATGAGTAGTGTTTTAACAAAGATTATATATCCTTAAATCTAATTTGTGTTTTCTCATTTATATAAGATCGTCATACGAGTTAAAATAATCAAGTTTTGACATGTTCAAGTTTGAATCATCCAAGTAAACGAATTGGAACCGAGCTTTCTCGAATCCGAGTATTTCAATTAATAGAACAATTTTACAATGTTAATCTAGCTGAATGAGTCAAGTCTTATACGAGTATTTATTTTAAACGGATTTTAAAATGTGTCGGATCAGATTTTTTTCAAGTTGGGATGGAGGAACCCGTTTTACTCGATTCATATAGAAACCCTATATTTAATCGCTCTATAAACTTGACTTTCAAACTATTCAATTCATCATCATCTTAAAATGTTTAGGTTTAATTTTTATTTTCGTCTCAAAACGACGTGGGACATTTTTATTCCTTTACATCTCGACCCAAAACATCAACGATATATCATATATAACTACATGAATCATCACTTGAAACTCTAATTAATACAACATAAGCTTATTAAAATGATGAACTCAATACACAAGCCTTATTTGTCATGAACATTAATCATGATATCTCAAATACAACCACTATAAGCTTATTCATCAAACTTCATATGAACTTATATAAAAGATAGATTATTTGTGTTATCAAAGTAATGAAGTACATGTTGCACCACCACTAGGAGTTAAGGTGAAACCAAATGGAGAATCACACTTAGTAAAGAGATCACCAACATGAGCCGAATCAAGATCACCCATATTAGGAATCATAGCCTCCATACATTTACAAATCCTATGTGAGTCTCCAATCGCGCCGACGAAGCTTAGCCCTTGAAGGTCATTGCAACACATCAATGAGGGTGCCGAGAGAGAAACTCCTGATCCGGCTCCACCACTTAGCATGTAACTCGAACATTGCAATAACACTTGTGCGACGTCTAGGCATTCTTGTTGAGCCGCGACTTCTGAACCTGACCATGCTAGAAAGACGAGAAGGGTTAGGCTCGCGGCTAGGGTTTGACTAGAGGGGTTTGACATATTTGTATTTGTTAGGTTTGGTGATTAGATTGGTCAATGGTTTTTGAGTTCATGTGTATGTTGGTTATATATGAGATTATTTAGATACATTTATGGTTAATTAGTTTAAGTATTTTTGGTCATGTGAGATTGGTTTCTTGGATTGAGGCTTGGATTTAGGGTTCATGCGTTTTAGGATTGATTAGTTGGGAAATTGTGTCAATTTTAAGGTGTGGTATAATGTGCATGTTTTATTGTGTGCCGTACCACTAACTAGTTTATTTGCATGCAAAACAAACCATTAACTAGTATATAAAAAGTCAAATTTAAGTTTTTTTTTAGATTTTTTTTTATAGTAATCCTGCTATAAATATGTTTAGTAAACGTACTTCTAGGGTATGTTTACCTATGGGTTTATAAACTTTCATTTAGTTTATAAGTACGAGCTTATTCGTTGTTGTATATTTACATGTTAATGGGTTTATTTTTGAATGAGTTTATTCGGGTTTATAAACCTCTAGAAAATAACCTCATCAATCCAAGGTTATTTTTCATGGATGAGTTTATTTTTTCTGTATACCCGAAATTGCCCTCGTTCGCATCTTTACAAATCCGACCATAACATTCACACCCGTGAAGTTCCTTTCTTTCAAAACAACCACATCATTGTCGTCCACAACTATACCTTCGAGGTATGATTTTTCGATTACCCTCCGATTCATATATATATTGGATTATTCTTTAATCTTTTTAGGGGTAAAAATGTATTTTGCACTAAAATAAACTCAAAAAAAACTTAAGTAAACATCCTTATCGAAATAATATATATAAACTGATTGAGTTTATAAACCCGAAAATAAACCATAAACCCATATAAACCCATTTAGTTTATAAAACCATAAAAATCCAAATTTCTGGTAAACAGGTCCTTAATCAAACCTCTTATCTTCTAACTTTAATTTAATAAAAGTGATAAAATTTGAAGGTACACAAATCTAATGAAAATAGAAAAGAGCATATTTAGCCATAATTATTTTTATCAAATTCAATTAGTTTTTTCAATATCCAAAAAGAATGATGGCACATTATTTGTTTATTTATTTATTTTGTAAGTAGTTTAAAAAAAATATATTTACATTAATAATTTTGGTAACACATAACCGAACTAATTTGATTATATTTTTATTGGACATTCAACTTGTAGCTAAAAAAAGGATATTAAGTGTTTTAAGCTGTTTTCAACTTCAACTAAATTTTCAACTTGTTTCTTAAATCTCTACTAGTAATATATATAAACATGTCCAATGTAACAAAACTAGTTTTATTTTATGTTCATGATCATGAAATTCATGGAAGCACGAGAGATATCAACACGAAGTTCGTTTCGAGATAACTTGTTTTTTGGTTAAAAAAAACAAAGATATGTCAATGACCTAACACTACAAAACGTCCTCTGTAGAAAGGCAATTCTAACTATTCAGTGATAATTCCGATAGTAATGTACGTCTCTTAGACCGAAATACGGAAACTCCATTTAACTATCAACGAAAATAGATTTTCTGACTTCTTCTCGAAAGTATCATTTCCTTTATAAGTATCTTAGAATCTCGTTATTCATACATTCTGTCACAATAATGCACATAAAAATTCGCGGTCGTAAGTATTGATATTGCATCACAAATATGAAGCCTCTTTATAAAGGTTGAAACCCTAATATGTTCAAAATATATTGAACTAAGTATTTCTTATACAAATATGTCATCATATGCTTCATTGTGTAGTGGTTGAACCCAAATGGTCTTATTCAGCCTACTCCAAGCTCACACAACGCAATCATATAAAACTGCAAAAAAAAAAAAAAAAAAAAAAGTTAACGTTGTCACGACAAGTTCATAGTACTAAATGATTGAAACAAGATTAAGGTTAGAACATTTACGTAGAGCAATCCAAGGTAGAAGTAATGGGAAAGTTGAGTTGCACTTGACATTTCGCATGAAGATCTTGAACTCGAGTTGGGATCATTCCGAGCTTCATAACATCGGTGAAATCTTTGATGCATTGACAAAACCTCCTCGGACCAAACTTAAGTGACGCGACTTGGTTGTTGATTCTAGTGATTGCGGCACAACAAGCTGGAGGTGGTTGATCATTGGGAAGGTTAGCATGTCCCGAGAGATACATGACACAAGGAAGGAACTCGTTGTAGACGATGGAACATAGCTTTGATTCGTGAGCTCGGTCTGCCATGGACGTAGGGGTTTCGAAAGGTAGAAGGATCATGAGTAGAGCTATGAATGCTACAAAAACATGCAAGAAATTTGGTTATTTAGGATTACATGCATATAGTGTGTTATGTTTTGTTAGGGATCTATTGTAAAAGTTGGATGATGGACGGAATACACTAGGGTTGCTCAAATTTCGATCATGATTTACGTTGAAAACTCAGAACTTGGATCGGGTATTCAAGTTCCGTCCAAATCTGTTAAATTTAAAGGTGTCTAATTTTAGACCGGACTTCAATTTTCGGTTCAGATCCGGTCTTGTGTCGATGAACAATCCCATATGGCATGTGACTCTACTTTTAAAAACATGAATTTTGTAATACACTTATAAAAATACATTAATTTAACAATATTGTTTGTCAGTAATGAGGCGATCTAATCACCCGACGAATGAAGAATATATACACTCATTAGATTATTGAACGTAGATAAAAGTGATACAAGGGGTGTGTACTTAGGTTTCGAACATCGTTAGAGAACTCTTCAAAACTGAACCATCGTTCAAACCTTTACGAAAAAGTTTTGATGGCAAGATGGGTAAAATTACAAACTATAAAGTAAAAGTTAGATCAAAGAGAGAAGTTATATACCAAATAATTGTTACCATCCCGAATAACAAGCTAAGGTATCTAGTTAGATAATAAACTTAGATAAATATAACACAAGGGTATGTAAGCTCCGGACATCGTTAGATAACCGCGCTCAAGAGGGTTAGGTAATATGTGATTAGTTTCACGGTAAACATGTCAAAACTGAAATGTCGATCAAGTCCTTACGATAAAAGGTGTGATAGCAAGATGGGTAAATTTACAAACTATGAAGAAATAGTTAGATTGAAGAGAGAAGTTATATACCAAATCTTTGTGACTTGTATCCCATATGAGAAATCTTGTTTATGTTTGCCATTGATATTCGTTTTGAAAGCTTTTGGAAATTGGGAGGAAATTTTGCTAACTTAATTGTGAATGATGATCTTGGAGGTCTATATAAATACTCATCCGGATCACATCACAATTCTATACGTACCTTGGGTCTTTTTGGATTAATTATCAATTGTATAATCGATTATCTAGGAGTTGAAATTTCATTTTAAACAGTATGTTATATATATATATATATATATATATATATATATATATATATATATATATATATATATATATATATATATATATATATATATAGATCATGTCTCATATGTAAACAACTCTTATCATATGAACATGTAAACACCGAATATATGTGACTATACCGCCGAATATACAGAGTCATGTACAGCGAATATTTCTTCCATTAATAACACGATTTTTTCCCCTTTAATATCGTCTAATTTCAGCCATCTATTTAAGATCTACCGAATACAATTTGTTCTCATGATAAATTAAAACAATCTATATCTTTATATGAAAATATAAGATTATTTTTATATGAGCGCATATCAACTACTTAATAAATATATAATGTAAAAATATAAAAGTGAGTTTTAAATTTATTAGAAATCATAATTAACTAAAATAATAAATATATTTACAATCTATGGGGGATAGTTAAAAATAGAATACATTTAAATATTTGATCGACAATGTCAAATGAATTAAGATTGCTATACAAAGAATTTGCATAATTACCTTATATGAAACCAATTAGTTCAAAGTTACAGAATATCAATAAGAAAAATTTTGACAACAAAACGACGTAGTATTATGCACTTTTATAGAAAAAGAAAATGAAATCGTAGCCGGTATCTCTCTCTAACAATAAACGACGTCGTATCAGCCATACATACAACTCGTACACTCCGCTCCTCTGCATCGCCAAAAGAGCCGTTACATACATCCCCTTTGTAAACAACACTATTCAAAAAGACAACATTCGACCGTTGGAAAATTGGACCGTTAACATTACTCTTCTACTCCCTAAAAGGCTAATTAGAGAACCAGTTCGTCTTCTTCATCGTAGCAAAAGAACTCCCTCCCGGAATTCAAGTTGATCTCTAAGTCCCCAAACCCCTCCCCTCCCCCTCCCCCTCCCCCCAAACCCACATCTGTAATCTGTTTCCGCCATGGAAACCTGCGGCATAATTGATGAAATCTATGAGTTT
The DNA here is from genome assembly GCA_033239125.1 of Fagopyrum homotropicum. Taxonomy (NCBI): domain Eukaryota; kingdom Viridiplantae; phylum Streptophyta; class Magnoliopsida; order Caryophyllales; family Polygonaceae; genus Fagopyrum; species Fagopyrum homotropicum. The sequence goes on along the minus strand of BSWB01000001.1, from coordinate 1,272,821 downwards.
TCTGCTCCAAGATTCTATGATTTCGTCATCGGAGAGACTGAAGAGGAGAAGATCAATTCCGAGCTCTGGTTTGAGACGGCCATTAGTCATGCCCCATCTCGTATGTGAATCTTTCTCTCTTGAACAACACTTCTTTGCTGGAAACTGATTTGGGGATTTTTTTTAGGGTTTCTCAGTTCAATCGTGATTAGGTCAGAATTAGGGTTTTAGGTATCGTGAACAATCGAGATTAGTTTATTGACTGCAACTTTGATGATTATAGATTGCTTCTGAAACTTTGCCTTCTCAGTGATTTAGAAATGTCAAAGGAAATTTTAGATTTGATTTGTTTTCTCCTTACTTGTTGAGTTGCTTGTAAGTAGCTTTTTGTTTGTGATTTTGATCTTTGAGCTTGAATTATGCAGCTCTTATGTTGATAATCAAGTTTTTGATTCTATGTATGAATGAAGTGAACAATGCAATGTTGAGTAGCATTTGATCACCGACTTGATTGCGGTTTTGATATCTGAGCTTAAACGATGCAGCTGTAATGTCGAGAATCAAGATTGAAAGAGAAGTTCAAATTACACTAGACTTCAATGATGCTGATCAGATGACAAAGGTAATAGAACATCCAGAGCCAACAAAAACAGCATCCAATGATACAAATGAATCGAAATTGAAAGAACAAAAGAGCTTGATAAGGTAAGAGGATCAGCTTTATGGTACTTGAAATATTTGGATTAATTTCATATGAACTGAATGAACACTCTCATGAATCACAGTGAAGTATCCTCTACTGAGATCAGTAAAGAAAACAGATTCCATGAGAGTCTTATTGAAGCATCTAAGGTTTCGGATGTTGCCGAGGAAATTCCCGCGAAAAATGATAGCACATCAACAACAACAACCGCAACTCCTGATCCGATTGCAAGTGCCAATGAATCCGTAACTGTATGCGCCACTCCGAAAGCACGAGTGTTAAGTGCGAAGCGAGATCAGGCAGTTACTCAGACAAAGAGGCAACAGACAGCTAAGAAGATAGCAAGCTTGATTAAGAACCCATCAGCAATGAAGAGTAAAAGTCAGTCCCAATTATCACAAGCTAAATGCGCCAAACCGAAACCGAAGATTTCTGCAGGAACTCCTAACTTAGCACAGGAAAACCAAGCCATAAAGAAACAGAAGCTTGAAGGAGGGCAATCTAGGAAGGTGAGTTTCAATCATACTCTACTCATCAGTGAATGTTGTTATAGTAAGGCAAAATTCTTACTTCTTCTGATGTTAACTGTGTAGATCCTCAATATAAAGCCTCAAACCTTGACTCATAAATCAAGATTGGGAGTAACAAACAGCAATTCGACGACAAGCGTCGTCGGTTCAACAGCTAAAACTAGGAATGAGGATAGAAAGGTCAGTATTCAAACCATTCATCTTTATTGAGTAAGTTACCATTAGCTAAAAGATGACTGTTATTGATGAAGATTTATGTCCGGGAGCAAACCGCGCCATTCGTTTCAATGGCGGAGATGGTGAAGAAGTTCCAGTCAAGAACTAGAGATCTGTCATTACCTCAAACTTCTGTACAACAGATGTTAACATTGACAAGGCCCAAAGAACCTGAATTCGAAACTGCACAGCGTATTCGTTCCGTCAAGCTGAAGAGTTCAGCAGAACTTGAGGAAGAAATGATGGCTAAAATGCCTAAATTCAAAGCCACAAGATTAAATAAGAAGGTAATTTGCACTCAATAGCCAGATAATTCATTGTTTTACCTGTTTTGTGCTATGTTCTAACTAAACCTTCCATTTCCTGCAGATTTTTGAGGCTCCTACTTTACCTCCAATGCCAAAAAGTGTTCCTAGGCCACCAGAATTTCAGGTATATATCTAAATACACTGATAAATAGAATTCTTCAGTGCTAATGGTGAAATGTTTCAATGATTTAGGAATTCCATCTCAAGACAATGGAAAGAGCCAGCAAGAATGCAGAGACATCTTCAGTTGTATCAACTGAATCGACTCGTCAGCAGGTAAAGAATGCAGAGACATCTTCAGTTGATCTTCTGATCAAGAAGAATGACTTCTGTTGTGTTCTTATGTTGTTTATATCTTCTGTACCAGAATAATCAATGGATGCCTCATTTAACTGAGCCAAAGACTCCTCGTCTTCAAACGACTCTAAGGGCAAGGCCGATTAAGGTAAAGAGCTCCCTTGAAATTGAGCAGGAGGAGCTTGAGAAGATACCAAAATTCAAGGCTCGTCCTTTAAACAAGAAGGTTGTTAAATCCTACTTTTGGTTGAACTCTTCAACCTTTGAAAGCTGTTAAGTAGTCACACTCACACTAACATGTGCAAAATTCTGCAGATATTCGAAAGCAAAGGTGATCTGGGGCTATTCTCAAACCACAAAAAGCAAGTAACTATACCTCAAGAGTTCCATTTTGCAATAGATGAAAGAATGCCACCTCCTCCTCCTCCAGCTATGGTTGCCGATCTCTTTGACAAGGTAAAACCTCATTCAGGGTTTTTACTCTCCCATTTTACAGATATTGGTTCCAACATTTCTGTGCTTCTCTTTCAGCTTTCAATAAATTCAGAATCATGCAGTCAAGTTCCAAGAAGAACCAAACCAAATCCTTTCCACCTTCATACCGAGGTATTTAGTTTTGTTACCTCTTTGGTCAAAATCTTGCTGTAAAATTCTTATAATGACATTGGCTTTTGTTTCTGATCAATCAGGAAAGAGGTGTGGAAAAAGAGAGAAGGTTCCTTACAGAACTGATGCAGAAAGAGCTGGAAGAAGAGAGATCCCGTGTTCCGAAGGCGACCCCGTATCCGTATACAACTGATTTTCCACTGGTTCCACCAAAGCCAGAACCTAAGCACTGTACAAGGCCAGAGCCCTTCCAGTTAGAGAGCTTGACAAGACATGAGCTGGAAATGCAGAGGGAGATGGAAGAAAGGCGGAAAAAGGAAAGAGAAGAGGCTCAAATGAGGATCTTCAAGGCACAGCCTGTCCTGAAAGAGTATATAATCTCCTTCCTCTCTTGAGAACTGTAATTTTGTGATCCCTTGGATGATGATGATGCTCATGAATGGTATGCAATTTTTGTGAAAGCAGGGATCCAATCCCACTTCCAGAGAAAGAGAGGAAACCTCTCACACAGGTTCAAGGATTCAATCTTCATATTGAGCATCGGGCTGTGGAAAGAGCAGACTTTGATAAGAAGATCAAGGAAAAGGAAGTGACATACAAGAGATACCGAGAAGAGGCTGAAGCTGCAAAGATGGTATGCTCTTCTTTGATTCCTATAAGGTTAAAATCATGGATTGAATGTCCAATGACTAATTTGTTGCTGTGCAGATGGAGGAAGAGAAAGCCCTGAAGCAGTTGAGGAGAACTTTGGTGCCCCATGCAAGACCAGTGCCTAAATTTGCCAATCCATTTGTCCCTCAAAAGTATGCAATAAAATCACATACTCAATTTTGTTGAACTTCAGTCGAATAGTTATTGATGATCAATTCATGTATGTCTGCAGGTCTTCCAAAGGAGCAACAAAGGCGAAATCCCCAAAGCTGCGTGTTGACCAAAGGAAGGAAAGACAAAACAAGATTCGTGCTATGACAGCATCAGTAGCAGCAGCCTCTCCTGCTTCTCAAATGAGATGAAAAATATTTGTTTTGATTTTTACAACATTTGTAATGTATGTTGTGTAGCATGATCAACTTGTGTAGTTATGTACCTTTTTTCTCCTCCACTTGAGGAATTACAAGAATTCATTGACGTGCCACATCTTCGTGTGACAAAGCTTGTGTGATGAAGCTCCAAATTGGGACATCTGCAAATTATATAGTTATCATGTACCTTTTTCTCCTCCACTGGAGGAATTTATGAGAATCCACTGCCAATGACCACATCTTCATGTGACAAAACTTGTGTTGTGAGTAGTTTCAGATTGACATCTGCTAACTTTCCGCAGAAAAAGGACTATCATAATTGCATGATAAATGTTCAAACCCACAGGACAAATATTCGCAAACTCTCAGGATAAATTAGAACTGACTGACAAAGAACATAATTTTCTTCTAGTCTAATTATGTACAAATAAAACTTCTATAAGTATAATGTCTCGTCTCAACCTATTTAAGGTTGTGAGGGTAATTGAAGCAGGAGGGGAAATGTTATTTTTCCTTGTTCCCGCCACACAGGCAACGATGTCCAACGTCTATAAATTTTCTTTCTGCTGGCATGCCAAAATCTGGAACATAAAGGGAAACAGAGATATAAACAACATTAAGAAAAGGTTGCATATTGGAGCACAAGACTATATAACCAAGCATGCTTACCAATTTACCCCCATGGGAGATGCAATTTGCAGTTTGCTTCAACAAACCCAGCAAGAGGTTTCTTCTCTTCTGACATTAGTAAAGTGTCTTGAAATTGATCAACAACCTCGGTCAGGCTACCCTTGTTTTCAGTTCCTTGTATATAGCTGGAACCAGGAGGCTCAGTTGCTGCTGTCAGTTCCTCACCAGCTCCTGATGGTGTCTTTGAAGCAACATACTGTGCAGTTGTACAAACATTTACCAATTATGGCATTTAAATTCTAATCATGTCATTAAGTGAATTAGGAAACTATCATTCACTCACACCACAGTTACAACTATGCAGCAGTTGAGCAGCATTAACCATTTTTTACATAACTGAAACTATTTGCTTCTGATGACACAAAAAGAAGATTTACACAGACTCGTTTCCACATATTACTTGGAATAATTGAAAGTGAAAACTCATTTCACACCAAAGAAATTTGATGGGGAATACTTAGCAAGCAATAGGCTACACATCTAGGGAACATGATCCTAGAACTATATTTGTCTAGACTAGTATCTGTTTTCCACAATGGATAACTGACTTAGTGAAAAAAAATTACCTCATCATCCATCTTCTCCATGTTCTGAAGGAACTCTACTAACTTAGCCAAGTGGGTACTTGGAGAACTGTTCCTGTTGAGGCCATCAGCACCTCCATGTCGGATGTTACTTCGGGCACCACCTTTTCCCCATGCTCGCATCTCCATGTTCCACATAATCCCAGGGTGTGATCTCTTCTGGTATAACTTGTTCTCCATATCTGAACTTGTTTCTGGGGAAAGAGGGTGAGATGTACCAATTTGTCTCCTAGTTTTATGTCTATAGTGATCAATTTCTGTAAAGTGCTCTCCTGAATAAGATGAAATTTGCCCTTCATTATTTTCCAGGTCATCATTGTCATCTGATTCTTCAAGCACAAATTTCTCCATTCTTCTTCTTTTGCTTCTTCTCGAGGGAGTGTATCTGTTATTTCTTTGTGATCTAGATGGAGATGGGACTCCAGTAGCTTTCCTAGAAGACCGCTTCTTACCAAAAACTTCTGATTGCAGTTTACAAATTTCAGCAATGGATGCCTGTATCTGTCCAAATATTCCATTCAGCAATGTAAATAAAAAAGAACATGGAAACAGGTCGATCAGATCTTAACAAGATAACTTTTCCATACTATCTATTATCAACAAGTTTTCAATACTGGTATAAACGCCCCGTACAACTTAGCAAATATGTAATAGCACAACATTAATACCACTATGCATTGATAAGGAAGATTCTAATCAAGTTATCAGTCTGTCAACATTCAGCACCAGAACAAGATTACTCATCAGTTTCACACATTAGACTTAGACTAGATATTTCTATCAAGAAATGAACCAGCAGAAGTCATACAGATCTGCATATTTATAGCAATGATAGATCTAGTATTGCAAAATATTTTAAACAGTTGCATCTGACCTGCTGGTTACGAGTTTGTTCTTCTTCACAGAAGGCTAACTCCTAAAACACAAAATTGAACATACATTATTGTTCGGAAGAGGGGAAAGAGAGCAATTCCATAAATAAGACTTGCTGCAAAAATGAAATTATCAACAAGTTAGATACCTCTGCTTCATATTTTTCAATATCAGGAAATAAGGCTGATATAAAGTCGTCATATCTAGGATCATCTCTCAAAGAACGACGGCTGGCACAGTGAGTACGACAAGCAGGACACTCATTGTTCCTGTAACAAGAATCCATCAGGAACTCATACCCTTATTTAATATACATCATTTTGAATAATATGCTGAGGATTTGCAAAGCTTCTCAATGATAGCAAAGGAAAGCCATAAAAGAGTCTCTTCCTTACCCCATTCGCATTGATTTATCAATACATTGCCTGCAAAACCTGTGCAGGCACTCCATTACAGTTCGAGTTTTCTTGATAATTCCTGCACAGAGAAAGTCATCATATTAGGTGTTCTGGCTTAATTGAGGAGGACAGAATTCAGACAAATCAATACATCAGTCTCTGACACTTCATCACAGCCCAGTATATCACTTGAGAGAAATCAGTAGGATGAAAGAAGAAACTTACCAAGGCATATTGGGCATTGCACTTCTTTACGTAAGTCCAGAATATTAATGTAGATATGCCTGCAAAAGACCCCCAGCAACAAAATCAGTATAGCAATAAAAAATATCAGCAACAAATGCAATGTGTTGAGGATATTGCCAAGAGAAAATATACATATTCAAAACATATTCATCATTATTATAAATATTTTTATGGTTGTGAACAGGTTCCTCACTTAAAAAATTTTTTAGGCATTCTGTTTAGCAACAGCTTAATCTTGGCATCTGTAAATAATACCACTTGATTTGTTTTGCAATGAAGCTACTCGGTGCTCACAGCATATCCATGCCATAAACTTAAAAAAATAAATTTAAAATCTTACACATCTAATTGCAATCTGGTGTAGGATACTGTTAGAAAGAAGAGGGATAAAGGCCATGAGAAAACATTTAGCCATACTGCAAATTTGATCTTTTTATACCAGCCTGCCATAAATAAGTACGGTGTAATTACTTAGACTCGGGCCTGATGCTATGATATAGTTAATCGTCAAGACGACTCTGCCCCAAAACAAGTCAGACATATCCTAAACTCAGCTAATCCAACAGACGGTCTCATTTCACTGTTTAGGCAGACAAATAAAATTTGCATCATGTTGGCTGAAGAATTTGCACGAGTCACAAATAACTAAACAACAGTCCACAATTGCAAATTTGCAATCATCCACTAATCACTATCCGGAAATAAGGCTATGTATAATTGCCCATACGGCCCCACTAAGCGAACACTGTGGGCACGGTACCCAAATCCGGAAAGAGTTTCAGTAGAATCGAGAGAACCAGACACTGTAGGCGAGGGTCCAGTGACACGAGAAATTCTGCGCACAAAACCCCCAGAAAGGGAAAATGAATGAGGATAGAGAGAAGATAAGATGGGGAAGGGGAAGAATTCGGCATCCAATTTCCCTTGCATGGTGACGTACAAACCACAATAGCAGCTTGGTGGATCTCATCCAGCTAACCAACTGGTGCTCAGCATCGTTGCGCATAAATGGAAACTTCTGCTTCTGATGTGATCGTCGCCACCGTGGACAGTTACCGTATTGTCGTCAACCACCGGCCGATTCGAGAAGAACTGTTCATTAGGAACTGTCTACTTGCTCCAATCGAGGGAAGACGCTCCTTGAACGCTTCGGATTCTGCAAGGAGTCGGTGAAGACGGACAACATGAAACAACCGCCCACCTAACCAGAACGATAACGAATCGAGATCACATCCACCGAGCACTCCAGAAGAACACAATCAAACCTGACGACAAGTCAAAGCAAGTTGAATGCTTCGCCAGAACCACAATCGACGAACCCAAAAACATGTAGTAATTAGGAAGCCGGAGAAGACGATTCTTATCGTAAAACAAAGTATTCGAAACAAGATCAACCAAACAGCAGAACAAGGTGAGAAACTCAAGGCTGAACAAGCTCGAAAGCCTGAGCAAGCGAGCGAGACAGACAGACAGACACAGAGAAAGACGGAGAAAAGAAGGAAGAATTAAGAAAGTACTCTTGGAGCTCTTCTTCAACCTCACGAGAGAAATCCGAATCTGCGAGACAACACAATCAACGAAAACAAGTAGATCGATCGTCAGACGAAGCAAACGGAATTGGATCGGAGCAAAACACTGAAATAGAACGTGAGAGCTTGCAATCAACTCTCTCTCAAAAGAACGCACAACCTTCTTCCTCAACAGCCGCGACAGTTTGCTCTTTCGGTTGCTCCTCTACCTCCACCGCCACATCCACCGCCGGAGCCAACGAAGGCGAAGGAATCGGCTGCTCCATCTTTACAGCCTTCTCCACAGCATCGACTTCTCCGGCGCTACAAGGAAGCATTAACTGCAAAAAACCGTCATTCATTGCGTCCGACGACGGCTGATGCACCGGCATTTGATCACACGTTCCGTTAAAATGGAGGTGGTGATAGAGAGGTGTTATGGAAGATTTTCGTGGTTTCGCTTTCTCTCTCTACGTTGGGGGAACGAAGGTGGAGAGAGATGGAGATTTTCAGAGCTGGCTTTTCTTCTCTTCTTCTCGGATGACAGTATTTATAAAAAAAGAAAAAAGAAAAATATTATTTTATTTTTTATTTTTTATTTTTTGATGTGGAATATATAGAAGGAAGGTGAGCACATGTTGGCTCGATGGACGGCTTGCTGGCAAACCCCATAAGGGTTATTTTTGTCTTTTCACTCTGCTTCCTTGCGTTTTTAATTCCTAATTATGGTAATTAAGGCAATATCACATGTCATATTAATAGAAATTAACGAAAAGCATAGATCTTTACCCAACTACTGACAGTTTAACCCCAGCAAACTAGTTAGTTATTCCGATGAGATTTTAAAGTAAGTAGATCACGTAATCGAGTCTAGGGATGTTCCCGATCCGGATCCGGATCCGATCCTTGACCCGACCCAAAAACGAAGCTTCAAAAATGTTGAATGGGGTAGCGACTCCGGTGTTTAGGGCTAGGCTCGGTCAAGGTGAGTTCAGGTCCGTGCAAGGACATACTCTTTTTTTTATCAAGAAGGTAAGATGCTCGATTACATCAAAAAATAATTGGTGTATCCAGAGGCCGACAACTGGAAAACGGGCATACCGTCATGCAAATAGAAAAACCATGAGAAAAACAATACAAGAGAAAGATTCAAAAAGTCGGAACAACTAAACCCTGCGAGAAGACGCGGAACACTCGAGGCTGACAAAACATGGAGGGAACACGGGATAGATGAACTAGCGTGGTGTCTGGCCGTCGGGAAACCGGATGGTAGAAACATTTTTTAGGGGATGTCATACCTCTTGCGAAAATGTAGATCCCACGACGTTGCCCCCACCTAGATGGAGTATCTTCGGAGATCTCGAACACAACCACGATCAACACGATCAATAAGGACATGTGCCTACTTGAGTGTTCCTACTTGAGTCTTATCGTGAGGACTGTATTGAGATGTTCATTTCATATCGACGGTAAACAATGAAATAGACTAGTATAAAAATGTAGAATAATAATGGCCCCGTAAATGCTAACTCGAGGTCCGTTGGTATCTTGGTGACCACGGGTACCTAGGGCTACGAATTAACTTAGAAGGGTCATATTCATATTAGGGATGGAAATGGGTGCACAACCACCCGATCCAACCAGTCAACCGATCCGAATTCGTGGGTGAAAACCCGAAGAATTCCGGGTGGTGGGCGGTTGACGGGTGAAATTGATGGGTGGTGGGTGGGTATGGGTATAGGTACAACCACCCACCAACCGAACCATCCACCACCCGCCCCACCTGCCCCGCATCACCCGTATAAAGTATTTAAAAAAAATAAAAATAAAAAACCTTAAATTCTACCCATATAAAAATATAAAAACATAAAAATCCTAAATTATCATAGACAAGAATGCACCTCCATCACCATTCACCTTACCCCTTCCTCAATCTGAATTTTTAATATCGATCGCTAATTCGCTAGTCTCTAGACTCGCTAAAATCTTCGGTCCTTCGCCAAATCGTCATATCGGACTACCTCAGTTTACCGCCGAGCCACACACTCCCTTCCCCGTTCGGTCACTCTCTTTTGCGCATCGCTTGCTTGATTCTCTCAATAAGTAGTTAATATTCACTAGTGTCTTATCTCCATCATCTCCTCATATCTATATTCGATTTTGGAGTCACACACATTTCCCTTAAAATAACACTCAATTCAGGCCTTTACTCAGTTATACAATACATACATACATCTTCTTAGTTCTTAACATGTGTTTGGATTATTGTTTTAGTTTGATAATTTTGGATGGAGGCAAATTCTTTGCAATATATTTCATTAGTTACTCATGGGTGCCATTACATTTTGCGGAAACTTGTGC